>OX346245.1:137776085-138976085 GCA_947049315.1 Epistrophella euchroma
ACGAGAAAAAGACTTATTTGTAACCAACGTTTTACTAACTCTATTTACATGAGTTATTCTGTTAAACCTCGATATGTGGAAATTGTAGAATTTAACAATGAAACTTGGAATTTTTCAGCAATATTGGTACAAGTCCGAAATGTTTTATTTACAAAATTTATTATAGAATTTGAGTATTTTGAGGTTTTACATTGACAATTTAAAATGATCAATTTTAATTTATAGGTAAAAAATAGCTACATGAAATTTGGCCCCATTGGAAAATAGCCCCAAACAAAAATTAAAATTTTCCCCAAAAATTTATATAAAAAGCAACAACAACAAAAAATTAATAATATTCTATGAATTGGGTTTTCATTGTTTTGGGGTTTGTTTTCATATTTTTAATTTTTTGGTTAAATTTCGTTTAGTTCGGGGCTTTGTTTCGTTTAGTTGGGGTCATTTTTTCATTTTGAAAATGGAGTAATTTCTCCAATTTTGGGGATATTGATTATATTTTGTTTAGGGTAATTTTTCATTGTGGCCAAATTTCATACATAATATATACCTATAATAATAGGGCTTGAGTGTAGCAACTTTCCGAATTTTGTTTTCCTTAAAATTTAATAAAAATAAATAAATTTGATGGCACAACAGCTCATGAAGAACTATAGGGCCTAGTGACTTACAACTCTCAACCATTCCTGTGTGCGTGTCTGCAGGAATGGAGGGGACCTACAGTTTATTGCCGAATCCGAACGGCTAACGAGCGGCACTTTTCTGTGACAGGAGATACTCTTGGAGGATTTGTCAATTCCTCGCAAGAGGCAGTAGCCGTTTTTTCTTTTAAATATATAGGTTGCGAGGCTGGGGATCGAACCTTAGACCTCCGGCATGACAGTCCATCGCACTAACCATCACGCCACGGCTACTACAATTAATAGAAATTTAGAATTTAGACAGTATACAAGGAAAATTGTTGTACATGTATAAGATTTCATTTTATTCAAACTTTTAATGCTCATTCTGTATTTAAAAAAATTCTATATGAATAAAATTCTTTATTTCAATATTCTGCTTTTCAAAATTCTGTATTTAAAAAAATTGTTTTGATAATGTAAAAAAGTGCGCACATTTTAACATTATCAAAACAATTTTTTTAAATACGGAATTTTGAAAAGCAGAATATCGAAATACACAATTTTAAGGCTCTCCCAAACCAACGCGATTAATCGCCGCGACAATAGAAAACAATAACAACAACGTGTTGTTTTATTTGACAACCACGTGTTGTTATTGTTGTTTTCTTTTGTCGCAGCGATTAATCGCGTTGGTTTGGGAGAGCCTTTATTCATACAGAATTTTGTGTAACCAGAAAATTGAATTACAGTATTTTTACCTGCAGTATTTCGACCCCAACCCGATTTAATTATATGCCTTAGAAGCTATTATTACAAAATTGCGGCCATAGTTTTTATCAGTAAAAACATTCTGGATTAAAGTGTAATGTAGTAAAGTCAACATATTTTTAATTTTTTACTTTTTTCTAGGTTTATTATGTGGTTTATTGCAGTTCATTCACAGAATCCGTAATATTTCAATGGAATTTCCTAGTTACCCGTCTTTTTTTTTTTTTAGAAATTGTTTGTATTTCCAGAAACAAAATCAACATGATACACAAAAAATAGCGAAAAAAAGTGACCTCAACCAATTGACTCAGAGTGTAATTATTCTATTGGTCTAAGAAAGGAAGGCTACGACAAAAATCTCTTCCATCTTAAAAAACAAGAGAACGAGAATCAAAATCATCACAAAACAACAAAGACAAATTATTAAGTAACAAGAACATTTTAATCAATTATTAAATCCTTTTTGGCACACAAAATGAAGTTTCCTAAAGAAAGCAACTGAATATGGCAGTCTTGCGTATAGCTAGAAGAAATAATGTTATATTACATTACAAAATAGAAAAAAAAATACTTTGTTGTTTTGACTTTGTTTAAAATTAAATGTTTGTACTTTTGAACAAAAAAAATTCTTTTTATCTAATTACATTTTTCTTTGTCGTTTGAATTTACATACATCACATTGTAAGCACGTCAGGAAATTAATTATTCACACAATAATTCTCATATGAGGCCATAAAAAGCAGAGTTGTCTAAACAATTTTTCCACTTTTTTTTAAGATGAAGAATATCATTTGTATTTAAAAATATCAGCCCATTTTGAAACAGTTGTTGATTGAAGTAAGGCCAGCTTATTTAGACATGATGACTCGTAGGGAAACTTAATATGGAAACCGGGAAGACAATTTTTGTTTTCCATCGAAAGAGTACCTTCCTCATAGGATGCTTAGATCCAAGCATTAACTAATTGCAGGGTTTTCACAATCTTGATTTAAGGACTGAAGTTTGGGTTGGCTTTTAGAAACTGTAGGATCGATAGAATTTGTTAATCACAGTCTTTAATATTAAAACTAAACGAATTAGTGTAGTCGTACTCAATTTTGTTTGTCTACTTTTCATGCGAAAATAATTAGCAAATAGTTTCTATATCCGTTTCTTTAACTCTTTAAGGTGAAAGAACTTATTTATCAAATATTGTGAAGTAGGAAGCAGTTTTTGTTTTGAGTAGAACAAAATAATTATTTATATTCTCATAAAGAAAAGTAAGACTAACAGCCCTATTCTGGCAAACCTCACTGATGCCTCACAAGTCACAACAAACTCACAACTTGTGAGCCTCACAAGAACTATCGAAATTGTGATCTTCTAAAAAAAATTTTAAAAAGAATTAAACGAAAAAATCTATACCCTCGGTCGTAAATCGAAAGAAGATATCAAGAACATTAAAGCTTATAGAGCTCGAACAACTTGGTTCAATTGGATGGCCATAGAAATAGAACAGTAACTAAGCTGTCAACAATGTGACAGTTCAACAATTAAAAATCACAATAAAAATGTACCTTTCTGTGGTGAGTTTTTTATGAGGTTTCTTGTGAGGATTGTCTCAGAATATCGAAAATGTTATCGAATCACAACAAACCTCACAAGAGCTTGTGACTTGTGAGCCTCACAATGGCAGAATAGGGCTGTTAATTTGCTTTTTATATAAAGACAAAGAACAAGTCTTACTTATTTTAATTATTTTTCATAAAAGCAATTTTTTAATCTCATTATACTAAATAAACAGATTTTAAAGGTTCTTTCAATAAATTATTGTTTCCAAACAAAAAAAGAAAAATCACATTTCTTTCATAAGAACTATGTATGTAGTACCTACCTATGTACATTATGCAAATAATTAATTTCATTATGTTGATTTCCCTAAATTTTCCCTTAAAACGTTCTTCGATGATTTTTTCTTTGAATCTTCCTTTTATGTATTGAAAACATTTTTTTGTATGTACATATGTATATTTATATATTTTACGAACCTATACAACTAGATTTTCATTTAAGGAATTTCGGAAGGGAAACATAAAACGCAAAGTATCAAAAAAAAATTATATAATTTTATGATGGTAAGAATACCTAAGTATCTTAACAAGGTTAAAAGGGTCGCTTTCTTAAAGACCTATTCATATGTGTCCTTTCAGGAATGCGTGAAATTTTGTTTTGTTTTTCTTTTTTTTTGCTGTGGTGTATTATGGTTTCGAGCACTTAGGTTGAAATTCCTTGAAGACAAAAAAAAAAATCCTCAACCAAATGTTAATATATGATAGAAAAAAAGAGAATACAAAAAAGATACATACATATTAATAATAAAACAAAAAAAAAAGTAAGTACATATTTAATATAATAAGTAGGGTTAAGGTTTGGTGACTATATATATAAGGTTAAAATCATAATTGTTTTGAGAAGGTCAAACTGTGGTAGGAACCATGAAATTATCTAAATAATTTTCCTTGATATTTAATGACAAGGTAAATAAAGGTAATGGAAACTATTTGCCTTATTCTAACTTACGTAGTGTTTTATTAAATTAGGAATAAGTTTCTTGTTTTTTTATTTAAAAAAAAGTCTAAAAATCATACAAAAAGAGGTAAATGAACTGTCAAATTTTGTATGGGAAATGGTACACGCAAATTGGATAAACATATCTAAGGATTTTGCTGCGGAAACTTACTGGCTGAACAGAATAGAATGACGGAACTGAAGACGCAGACGGAACTGGAAGAGTTGTCAAAAAGTGTCGTACGTTATTTTTTTTTACATGTCCACAATGGAGCTGTACAGCTTTGAAAGTATTTTGAAGAAAAACAAAAGAATATTCTTGTGTACAATCTCAGAATTCACATTTTTTGTTTCCAATAATTTTCCTTTTAATAAATAATTTTTTTCGCGATACAAATAACCACAATATTTTTTTCCGACCCAAAAAGTTGTTTTTTTTCTTCATACAAATTGAAACGTCAAAAGTGCCGTACGTCAAAAGTTAAAAGTTGGTGAACTCTTCCGTCTGCGTCTGCGTCTCCGTATGCGTCTACGTTCCGTTGTGTTCGCAACATTGAATTTGCGTGTATTCAATATTTTGACAGCTATTCCGGCTCTGTCTCCGTTTCCGTCTGCGTCACCATTCTGTTCAGCCAGTTATACAAATTTATTTGGATAAAGTTAAACAAACGTCATTGTGACTTTTAGAATAAGACGTGTTCAGATATATAATACATGTGATGTCACAGAGAACTAAAAAAAACTCTGACCATGCTCTATTGCATCGCGATTAGTAAGCGATAAAAGTTGTAAATTAAAACGTACTTTATAGAAAAAAGTTAGAAATAAAAACATATTGCCTTATTCATAACCAAAAATTGGTTATTTCAGCTCTCGTGTTCAGGGAAACTACACCATGGAGTAAGAATTTTCCTGACTGAAAATAAAGGCAATTGCTTACTGCTCCATTTGGGTCCGGAAAATTGTTATTCCATGGTGTAGTTTCCCTGAACATGAGAGCTGAAATAACAATTTTTTGTTTATGAATAAGGCAGATAGTTTATAAAAAAAAAAAGATTTGTGAATTAACCGTGGTTTATACAAAAGAAATTAGGACGTCTATATTTACTCAACAATTAGAAAAGCTGGCTAGTAAATTATTAAGGTAGAAATACATATAAAGGCTCTCCCAAAACCAATTCATTGACGATGTCGAAAGCAACAACAAAAACACGTATAGTTGTAAATGAAAACAACAACAACAAACAATACGAATATATCGCATAGGAATACTTCGGATTGGTTTGGGAGAGCCTTAATAGTCAGAAGCTATCAGAAGCAGATGTCATAAACCAATGAAAAGTAGAATGCTAAACAGTAAAAACGAGAATTGAGCCATAATTCACTTTCTCTGTTCTTCTTTCTTGTCTCAACAAATTTCAGTTTCAATTCCGTGAGGTGCAATTGGGGCAATCAAAAGTTAACGAAAATCAAGAAACCGACATTATGGGTGGACCATATGATATTTTGTATTCTCTCATTTTCGTTCGACAACTGCCGTGAGCTTGCGACTATTACCGCCATGTTGTTCAGTCGTTTAATCGAGATTTAAGCTTTATTCGAGAAGTATTCACTTATATAATCCAAAAATTAATCCCATTAAGTTTGATCTAATGTCACATTAATCTATTATTGGATTAAAAGCTCATTTTAATCCAAGATCGATTGATATAGCGGTAAAAGTTCATTTTAATCAAAGACTGAATAATATGGCGGTTAAAGTTCTACCTTAAAACGCGACTCGTGTAACTATCTAACAATTTTGCATCGTTCCGAGAAGTATGTCTCTGAATTCGCGTTGGTTTGGGAGAGGTTCTCCACTTAAAAATAACTTCGAAATCTGAACACGTTTAGTATCTGACGTTTAACGAACAGCTTATTCAATTACGCAGCATTTATCCAAATGACGCAAACTTTTGCGTAAACTTATCTTTTTACACAAGTGGTAAACTTATCTCGTTGCATGAATGCCCTCATTATAATTTGTATAAATTTTTTTGAAGAATAACGTATTGGAAATTTTTTGATTAAAAAAAATGTCTTTGGGTTAAACTTTTTGAAACAATAGTAGCAAAGCAATGATCTCTCGATTTATGCAGGAGTAAAAAGCGTTCTTCAACTTAAAACACTCAAAAACACTACGACTCAAAACCACTTCCGACTCCCATTTTCCCATTCTTCAAAAAAAAAAAAAAAAAAAAAAAATATAGGAGGGCGTCTTGATTTTTTTTTTTTTTTTTTTTTTTGTTAAACCGTAATGACTTGTTTGCTTCAAAAATGTGTAACTGCAAAAGCGGACATGTAAGGCAAAAAATACATAACTTTTAATAAAAATTGTTTAAGCAATGTTTTTTTTTGTTGTTTTAGTCTCTTAGGGCCAGTTTTTCAGTCGTGAGTTAAACCTAAGTTAGTTAACTCCAGATATGAATGTGTTTTTTTTTAGTTTTTTTTTTTTTTTTTCATTCAATCATAGGGCGTACAGTAGAAATTTAAGTATACTTTCATGAAGTGCTGAACTCTTGCACCTACACGACAGAAACAATATCTTGAAGGTCCGGTTAAAAACTCATGTAGCGCCGATTTTATTGACATAATGGGAAGAATACAGTGCGATGTTTTCAGCACTTTTGGGTGTCCTTATCGATTTTTTTTTTTTTTTGGAATTTTCGAACGTAGGTATAAAAGGATAGATTGTCAGCATCCTACGTTATCATCTTTATCAATACTATTGTATTTCCGAGGTCGATTGTTACAAACTTGTTGAAAATAAACGCAACACAGCATAAATATCATACATCTGTTTACAAAAATTCCATCGTGACCTTAAATATTAATCACTTAAAATCGTTTAGAAAAATATAAAATTTTGAATAAAGCATATTTTTTTCAAATCGTAAAAAATGTTGACGACAGTAAAAAAAAAATTCTTTACAGTTGTAGCTTTATATTTTTCATGGCACATGCCTGCATAGCATATTTTGACGTAAAGTGCTTAAGTATATGATAATCGTTTATTATACATACACACATTATGATTATTATTCTTTGTGTATATCAAATGGTATGTAGGATTTTATTGGTAAATGATTCTAGCTTTTCTCTGCCCACGCATACAATCAGACACATTTTATTTATGCATTCATATCGTAGCAAGTGATTGAGTTAAATTTTATTATATTCTTTGTTTATGTTTATGTAAGCTACTAGAGCCATTATAGGTGGCATATTATTTGTTTGCAAGGACAATAAAACAATATAAATGGGTATGATTATTTTCTTTTTATATAGTCTATATGGAGAGAATTATGCGTATTGTTATTGAGCATACGATAAATAAAAAAGGTATTGCTAACAACACGTGTGATTTACTCGAAAATAGCTTTAAAAAAAAGTTAAAGCATTTAATTGGTATCTATTGATTTTATACAAAAAAAAAAAGAAAGAAATTTCGTGTTATGATTATTATGATTATTGTTCAAATAACTTCACAATTTTGCTTATATCGCGAAAATTAAGTTTAAAAAAAAATAAAATGCACGACTGTGTCGCACGAACTTGCTCTTGTATTAAAAATTTCTTGGAATTGTAGAGATTGGGTGTAATAAAAACATACAATTAATAATTAAATATGTATTTATCCATTTAATAAATTGAAGAACAGAAATTTGATTATGAAAAAAAAAGAATTAAATACATTCTTTAAATTGATAAAACAACTAAGTACTTAAAATGTTATAATCTCAGAATGAAGAACGCTATCTCAATTCTTGAGAAAATTTGAATTTATGCAGAAAAATTTTTAAAAATTGGGAGCGTTGGAGCGGTATTCTTAAAAAAAAAATAATTTTTTATACATAAAATTTTTTTGAAAAAAAAAAATTAGTATGCCATTTTTAAGAATATAATTAATATACAACTTAAACCATAATTTCAAAAAAATTCATCAACCCGTTTTCAAAAAAATTATTTTTCAAAAAAAAAAAAGAATTGAATTTTAAATTTTTTTTTTTAAATCTAAAAAATATTTTTTTTTTGGAAAATTTATGTATGCAGTATTATTCTAACATGATAGGTCCTCATAAGTAAATTTTTTTTATCAAAATCGGTAAAGCTGTTAACGAGAAAGTCGAAAATAAAAAACACGGTTCTGTGGCAGGTTAATAACGGTTTTTGTTAATTTTTTTCACCAAAATGTCGACCATACCACAACTAGTAGGACCACATAAAAAATAAAAAAAAAATCGTTAGAGACGTTTTTGGGAAAAATTACTTTTTTTTCAAAACGGCTGTATGGAAAGTACCGTTATTTTTTTAGCTACAAAAAAAACTTGGATTTTCCCACTAGGGAATCATCTAAAAATCTTATTCTCCAAGTTTGAAGAAAATCGATTCATTGGTCGTGGACAGACACACAGACATATAGACAGACGGAATTGCGGGACCCACTTTGTCGTGTTCTCTATCATCGTAATGTCAAGTTTGATGTTTATCTCGAGTTCGATCTCTTGTACGAATCGAAAACTTGCCCTATAGTACCTACGCATGAGGCATGTGAATCGGGAATGAATGTAAAAAAGCCGGGGTATGCTGTCGTCCGCAAAATAGTTATGTAATGGATTAGTAGTATCGGACAATAGATCATTTATAAAAATAAGAAAAAGAGTCGGAGACGAAACAGAGTCTTACCAGCATGTACCTATTTACTTTGCCAACTTCAGACGTAAAATCATCCACAAAAACTTAGATTGACCGGTTAGAAATGTTATTTATTATTAAATTACTTATCCAGCGAACAAGAGATCCATAAGCAACATACTCTATCATTATCCAGCGCAATAATCTTGCTTTCTTCAAAACGATGTGAAGATTGGTTCCCACTTTTCAGTAATTTCAGTCATTAGTGGTTTTACTACAAAAGTTATACTGCTTTCTTATTTTCAGATATTTCTTCAATTTACGATTAATAAGCGTTTCGAAGACGTTGGAGATAAGAGATGTTGCTGCAATTTGCTGATAATAAGTATATAAGAGCATTTATAGATGATTGGTTGGGCTTGTGTTGTTTTTTTCTGCTCGAAAGGTGTCCTGAAGACTGAGGTATACATACAACGATTTGCGTAGTGGTCTAGCCAACGTGAGACAACATTCCAAAATGTTTGAATATTTTAGGGATTTCTCGTCTGCTAAAATATATTTTTTTTTTTAATTGAATTTGAAGGGTTAGCTTAATATGCCCGGAAGGGCTAAAACGGTAATTTTGTTCGAAAATTGATTACAAATTTTATCTCTCATATAAAAAAAAATTCACATGTCGTAATGTTATAATTTCGACCAAACTTAACGAATAAAAATTCGAGCCTACGAGTTTTCAACGCTCCCAATTTGCATGAATTTAAAATGTTTTGAAAAGCTTTTGTCTGGAAATGAAAATTGTTAATTTACATGACATTTGATCAACTATCAAACCCAATTCGAGACTAGATTTACAAGCAGATCGATGTGTGGTTGAACCTCACTTCTAACCCAATTTTTGCTGGCTCTTCTGTCAGTCCTTCATTACACCTACATATTTTGTTGTTAATGTTACAACTTTGAGTTGGACAGTAGTCTTTCAACTGACTTTACTTATAGTTTGTGGTTAAACATCAATTAAGTTGACAGGTTAATTGGCAACCAAAGTAAATCGTGTATCAGCTGCTTAACAATCAAACCCACATTTCGGTTCCAATGAAAACATAGCATTAACCATCTCTGTCTTATTCTCCACTGTCAAAGTTCATGAAAACCAAAATATAAACAGCAAATGTATGTGTCTACACATTAACGCATATGTATGTGGTATAAGAGGAAACCAAAATGTAGTTAATGTTGCAAGAATAGTCCCGATGAAGGTGGTATAAGTTAATATGCCTTATGGTGGAATTACTAAAAAAAGTAAAGCAAAAGAAAATTGTGTCTAAAAATAGAATCGACAGTGAGAGTTAACATTTCAAGTTGTTTACATCCTGATGCCCTTAACTTGACTACGAATATTAGGTCTGTTCGTTTAATTCCCGAAACTGCTTAGGTCCAATTAATTTTTTTGTTTATATGAACTTTGACAGAACTTTAGATAAACAAATGTGGCTGTGTTAGTTTTGGGAAGTAAACAAACAGACGTATTATGGTTCTGATAGACGTTTTTGTTGTTGTCAAAGTTTTGATAGACGAGGCACAAGTCACTGGTTTTTTGTTTGTGTTCTTGAACATCTTTGGGTATAACCAATTGCAGTTGTCCCAGCTCAAAGTCACCTAATCCCTGATGGTTGTGAATATGAAGGAGTGAGTGACAGATGTTACTGACACTAAACCTTTGAAGGACGACGCGTCTCAAAAAAAAAAATAAATTAAAAATTCTGAGTACAAAAACATTACCGCAAATATTAGATTTGCATCAAATCACTTTTTAAAAAAAGTTTTAGAAAATCTGTCGGTCTTGTATTTTCTGAATATTATATTTAATTATCTGTTGCTCTTTTTTAAATTTTAAATTACTTAATTTTTATTATAAATTAAATTGTCCATTGCTTGGTTAAGTCATTTAAATGTCAAAAAGTTTCGTATCTGAAAAGAAGTAATTACTCCTTAAACCCAACCAGAATACTACCAAATTAGTTTTAATTTCAACACAAAATATAATCCATTAAGCCCCTTATGAAAAGGATACAAACTTAGACGACATAGATGTATTGGATTAGTCAGATTGAACTTCCAAAATAAAGTATAATTTGTACTCATCCAAAGAAACTCGATTTACTTTTTTAATTTATTATAATCTCTTCTTTTTGAAATTTTCTCTTACTTTCCATATTTATGATAATGCCCTCATAAAGCTTTAGACCCAAATATAATATATAAGTTTTAATATTTTACTTTGGCTTAATAGAGACACGTTAAATCGTCTGGTAGTGTTGCTTTATAATTTTTATATCTACATGAAATATCCATGTAAACATAAAATGGAAATGATTGTTCTCTGATACCCTTTAGAAAAAAGAAATGGGTCGAAAATCATATAAATTATGCCTTGCAGACGAAAAAAAAAACCACATGAATTAATTGCAATTTCAATAGAAAACTATATGGTTGTTCAATGCAGACAACGACAGACGACAGACCTACACAATGATTTTATGTTGGCGGCTGTTATTAATGCACGTCAACAATCTTTATCATGAAATACACAACATTTCTATGGAAATATCGGTGATAAGGTGAGACCAAAACAATAGAAAATACAAAATGATAAGATTTTGTTAATAACACAGTAATACATACACACACCCACATGAAACACACACACACAGACACACTGACATAAGTGAACTTACAACTTTCATATTCTTAATACAATAACAACAGTTAAACAAGAGGAAAAGAACTGTCAAAAAAATTAATACAAGCACCCCCTTTAAAAATGGCGCCCAACCCAAAACATATATTTACTAGGAAAATTATAGCAAACATGCGCAGATTATAAAACTTTTTATAGGACACCATACTGTCTCGTATGTTAACGCTTTAATCAAATTTAAAGAAAATGAAAAAAAAAAAAAAAACAAAGTTTTACGCAAAAAGTTGGAAAACATGTTAAATAATACTGAAACCTGTAAACTATGCGGAACGGATTTATTGCGATGCTCCGAGCTCAACTTCGTTTGGCGCACAAAACTGCGACAGGATCTGTCCTTGAAATTGAGCTCGAGACCATGGTCACTGATGGTGTTTGCACTATCTGGGCTCAGTGCTGTCGGCCTATTGCCACCACCACCGCCGCCATTGTGCGTACCCAGCAGCGTCATCGATGTAGTCCCGCTATTGACATTATATCCCAATGCATTGGGGTCAAAGTAGTCGGTGTGATTGGCATAACATGGATAGCAGTTCTCGTTGGCCGTAATGTTAATGACATTCGAAAAGCTTGTGCTACTTTGGTTACTGGTGAGGTTGTTGCCGCCATTACCGTCAGTGTGTGCGTTGGTATTCTTAGAGTTGGGGTTATTGCAGCTTTTTGCAGGTGGGTATTTTGAAGCGCAGGACCAGGTGGTTGTTAATGCAGGGGCAGCACCTAGAGCGGTGGTGGTAGCAGCACTAGCAGCGACAGAACTATCAACACTAGCTATAGCAGCAGTAGCAGCAGCGGAAGAACTGGTAGATGCAGCAGCAGGGCTGGTAGGTGGTGAATTAGCAGCGACTACAGCACCACCACCCCCAGCAACAACAACAGCAGCAGCAGCAGCTGAACTACAAACAGGAGATGAAGATGAAAATTGCTGAGAAGGAGTTGCGGATGCAGATGAAGAAGACGTTGGCGGTTGTTGCTGACTTGCAGCAATAGTCAGCCCCGAACAACTACTGCCAAACGATGAGGGGGCATGACTACTATTGTTGAAATTGTTCACCTTGTCGTCGCCGCTGTCATCTGTTGTGGCAGGCTGTGGTGTTGCTTGTCCAATGGCAGTTTTTGTCGAAGAAGACTTTCTGCTGTACGGCGACGAACGCCTCCGATGCATTGTTCCTTGGCCAGCAGATGTATCTTTGTCCATGTCTTCAGTGTGGTTAATGGGTCGATTATTTGGGGCGGCTCCATTACCCACCAAGCTGCCTACATTTCCACGGCCACCATTTGCTGAGTCGATTAGAATTTTTGTCGCGGCGATTGCATCGTCATCATCATCAACATCCGAACTGTCACTGTCGATGCCGGTGAAATTTTTATTGTTCGTGTTTGTCAAAATAAGCGGAACACTTGAGCTATCCATTATTCCGGATTTGCTCATTTTATTTATTTATTCTTTATATTGTTTTTATTTTTTGCATTTGTTATTATTTATTTGCATTTAAATTTAACACTTAGAATTTTTTAGTTATAACATTTTTTTATTTATTTTGTATTTTCTCTGTTAGTAGTTGGATGGAATTAGAATTAATTTTAATACAATAGTTTTATGGAATTGAATTTGTTTTGCATAATTTTAATTTTTTTATAACACTATTTGGAGAGATATTAGAGGGATTAAGTTAAGTTTTAGGGAAAAATTCTTTGAGTAAAAAGTATGCATTTCTGAAGAAATAAAAGTGGTCAGAATCTATTTTTAAATAATTATGTTTGCCAAAATAAATTAAACAGTAAAATTTGAAAAAAAAAAAAACAGGAATTTAAAAAAATCAATACCATCCCATTTTATCATCTCTGTAAACAGAAGATGTCCATTTTGTTTGCGTTTTGATACAATGTTTTATTCATTTACATTTTTTTTGTTAATATGTTGGCTTAGGTTACAAAAACAGATACACTTTATATTAAATCTAAGTATATAACATATATATATTTTTTTAGCTTACAAGCCTTCGGGAGAATTTTCTTATGATATTTTGTACTTTCGTAGAATTCTCTAAGAAAAAAAAACCTTTTGAAGATTACGTTTACTTAAATCAGAGCTGTTTAATCTACTTGATACCTTTAGCTCTGCCAGAATTTATTTATACAGACAGACAAAAATATAAAAAAAAATGTATAAACTTTTGACCCATAGAATATGGGATATGAAATGTGTCTTCCGGTCAATGATTATGTACTTCCTCAGAAATATAAATTCTTCCCTGGAACTCTGGCACTCTAACAAGAGGAGAATTTTGTGTTGTTGGCATTTTATTTCGATGAAAGTTTCTGAAGACCTTTTTCAATAGTCAACATACCAGTGACCCTATTTTGCGAAGATGATCAATAACTCTGGGGATTTTTAACCTAACTTCATTACATAAGTTTAGATATATCTTCCCAAAGGTAAAAACAGCAAGATGAAAATACTTTTCTCACAAGCACTTAAACAAAAAGCTATCAATTCAAATTACACAAAAGTTCAAAAAAAGGTCATCTCATAAAACCATAATATAAAATGAAGGGTATATATGTATAGATAGAACTAAGTTCCACATAGTTCCTTTGAAATGTTTAACGAAAAATTTGTTTTCTTTTTAGAAAAATTGCCACCAGCTGGACAAGAAAACACCAAAGGTGGTAGAACTTCTAAAACAACAATATTCGTTTAAGGCAAGTATTGATTTCGTACTAAAGTTTAATTCTACGAATTATGAATCAAAGAAACAATGGCCTTTTCGGGGATAATATGTGCCAAATTACGGCTATACCATAAATAAAACATTTAAATCAGTGGCGTCACAGCTCGTGAAGAAATAGGGTCTAGCAGCTTATTATAAACTGAAACATTCCTGTGGGCGAAGTATTAGTTGGCTGGTAGAAATGGAAGGACTTTATCATGGCAAGGAAACAAATTACCGAATTTCTCACTTCCTTGCAATAGAATAGATCTAACAGACCTTGATTCATTCGAAGTAATAACACACCACACTTACTTCTATGCCATGCTAAGAGGTATCAACTATCAACTACTTCTCTTAAATGTTGAATTTTATCAGTGCATTCATAAAGCAGCACTTGGAATGTCAGATTTCTTTCACAGGGAAGCTTAAACGTTCCTTAATAGGTGCCTGTCGAATAATCTTAAAGATTTTCTGACTCAAAGTTAATGAATGTGTGAGGAAGCCATAGACGCTATTATTCGAAGACGTAAGTCTAATTGGACTGGACATACAGACAATATGTTAAGGCAACGACTACACTACATATATTTCGAGCAATGCACGCAAACTGGAAGAAGAATGAGACGATAAAGAAATAAATGGAGAAGAATAGTCGAAGATGATTCAGCACAATTGGGGATGAGTCTTAGAGACAATGACAGCTGACAGCTGAGAGCTGAAATACATCGCCAGAGACCGTAAGTAATTGTTGGAGAAATTGGATAAAATGCACATCTAGGTCGCATACGTACTTATGTTGTAAAACCTTTTAAAGGTTCAATATACAGATGTATAGAAATATGCTTAAGTATATCATTTACCAATAAATCCCCGCAAACTTCAAAACATCCATAGCTCTTGCCTCTCTGCACATATATGTATTTACAAATTTTATTTTATTTATTTTTTAAATAAATTATTTTTTTTTTAAATAAATAAGTTTTTTTCACAGTCAACTGATGAGTCTAAGTGAGATCGCCGGGACGAAACGCCGTTAAAAGCAATTTTGAATCAATAAGTTTTTTTTTTATTTTTAATAAATAAAAATTCAAAGTACCACTGAAATAAATCAGCCACATTTATATCAGCACTTTTATATTCAAAAAAGCTTTTGTAAAAAAAACCTATAAGAAAAATTAAAAATTGCTAAGAAGTCTCCTACTTGAATGACTTATTCCAGTAGCATAAAGAATTTTTAAAACTATAAAATAACCTTATTCCTATAGAAACAGACCCCGAACAAACTTCTTCCAGCTAAATCGAAATTTTTTTCTCAATAAAAAATAAATTTGAACATTTTGAAAAACCGTTTTTAAGCTTGTTTAAGCTTCGATGTTAAAAGAAATAAATGATCCAATCTATTCGACCAATTTCGAAAAAAAAAATTCTTTTAAGGTACCTGCAAAAATCATTGAAACTCTTCTATTAGTATATTGGCTGTTTGTCTATTTTAACAGTTCAACCACCCTTGCTCACCCTCGACTAAAGGATTTTGAATAAATAATTTATTAATTTTTTATTTATATCATTCGCCCGCACTTCTATTTTTTCTGTTTCAGATTTTTAAGTGTCCAAGATTAATTACAAATATTTTTATTTTGTTATATTTTTTTTCATGGAATCTTGATGTGACATTATATGCAATGCACCCATCACTTCATCTGCTAAATATGCAATGCAAAACTCCATCACTCCTTGCTGAAGTATAATTATAACGTAAAATCAAACGAAGCAATCACAAAATGTTTCTAATTAGACAAGATTCCACGAAATTTGATCCTGGAAAATTGATAATGATAATGATGAGAGCACAACCTGAGTTACCTTATGACAAAAAAAAAATAATGGCGTGAAACTAATTAGAAAGATTTTTCTTCATAGTATTTTAACTTTTATTAACGACCATTATCATATTTTATCAGCAATTAGGATAGGAAAATTGAGGCATCTGTTTTTATTTTGTCATTTAATTTTAATTTTTTTTTTTGGAAAGGTGCCTCCTACCTTCATCTACATTCCATTCTTTGTTCCAATCAAAGTAAAATTTCAACTTTGTATTCATTGTCAAGTTCTCGATTTAATTGCTTCTCCATTTTGATGATGAATTTACAATGAAGGTAGGTAGGTACCATTATTCATACAAGAAATTTTAAAGAAATCTGTTCAAGACATTTCAATAATGTCTTTTAAGTTGGATGTTGTGATTTAAATTTAAAATAAAATCATTTATTCCTAAGACCTGGGGCCCATTTTACGGAATTACATCAATTATGTACGTACATTGTGTGTTATATGTATGTTCTTTAGGGTAGGCCCCTAGATGACTCTCCGTGCTAATTTTGAATTAAAAAAAAAAAAAACTATGTCAGAAATATTAAATGTCGATAATACGAAGTAGTAGCCGTGGCGTGATGGTTAGTGCGATGGACTGTCATGCCGGAGGTCTAAAAATGAATGAAATAAACCAAAATACCAAAAGTATCGCTCAAATGCTTCAAACCTGCGCTTTGTTTTTTTTTTCCATTTTTACTGGTTTGTTATTATTTTGCCTAAAAAAATGTTTTTTTTGTTTAAGCTAAACTTGATTTTTTGCTCAAAGAGATTTATTTGCTTATTACAGTGTGGACTGTTCTATTAATTCATGTACAACGTTTATTGACGTTAGGCGATTAACAAAACATTTTATGTTTTTCTGCTTTATGTGTATGTAGTTCAAATCTATACATATAAAAATTAAATGGTTTTTGTTTGCAACCACATCACTCACGAATGGCCCGGTGGATTGGCTTGATTTTTTTTGCATTATGTTCGGCATTTTCTGTGGAAAGTCTTTTAAAAATTTAACTCCCTAATAGGTTCTTCTATGTAAAATGTTTATTTTTACATTTTGTTTATTTGGTTGCTATGCTGTTTGCAAAAAGGTCCATAGAAACTAATTTAACTTTGGTTGATGCTGTTTGGAAAATTTCCGACAGCACTACAAGAAAGTATTTTATTAAAAATAATTAAAAGCCTTGAATAGAACACTGCAAGATCTACGTGGAAATCAGCGCTTTTGCACTGGTAGGTACAGTTTTATTGCTGGCCGGTGATTTTTGCCAAAAACTTCCTGTCATTCCGAGATCAACATCAGCTGCTGACGAAATCAATGACGTCAAGAGACTCCAACTGGCTTTAAACATGCGTGTTCACTTGCATCATGCAGATGTTTCTACCGGACGTATTACCTTGCCTGAAGATTTTTGCCATTTAACTGCGTTAAGAGAAGAACTCATCCAAAGAGTTTTTACAGAGATTGCACATCACTACAAGAAAAACATAATGGCTGCCAAAAACAAAGACGGCAACGATCTTAATGCGGCCATTCAAAATGCGATTCCAGCCAGGTTATTTCCTACATATCGAAGGCGAAGTGAATCAACTACGACTTTGCAATGGCACCAGTCTAGCGGTAAAAAGCTCATGAACAACGTTTTCGAAGCAACAACGAATTTCCATGAACTCGAATGTTTTGCCGTTCGACTTCAAACGCCTTCAATCTCCGATTTAGCTTGCTTTTGCAATGACAATAAACAAGGCAAGGCCAGTCATTAAAAATTTACGGAATCAATTTGCAGTATCCGGCCAATTTTATGTCGCATCTCGCCTGTTCATATTTGTTCGAAATTTCAGTCTAATTTTACTGGGCTTTTCAGATTTATATTATTTTTGTTTAATACAAAAAACAGTTTAAGAGGAGATAATGGTTTGTGGTAGCCCGTGGCGTAATGCTAGTGCATAGAATTTAAAATTGCTCCAAGCTTTATCTAAAAAAAATTAAATTTGATGGCACAACAGCTCATGAAGAACTATAGAGCCTAGTGACTTACAACTCTTAACCATTCCTGTGTGCGTACCTGCAGGACAGGAGGGGACCTACAGTTTATTGCCGCATCCGAACGGCTAATGTGAGCGGAACTTTTCTATGATAAGAGATTCTTTGGAGGTTTTGTCAATTCCTCGCAAGAGGCAGTAGCCGTTCAATTTTAAAAATCATTAGCTGGTGAGGCTGGGGATCGAACCTAGACCTCCGGCATGACATCTATCGCACTTATCACGCCACGGCTACTAAACTTTATCTCTTGTCAATAAAAAGTGCATCTCGTATCAGCTGATTTGCCAAAACATTTTAAGTCTCTGCCACGCACATCAAGAACGGTTGAAAGTTGTAAGTCACTATAGGACCTCATGGTCCTCCATGAGCTGTCACGTCCCCAAATTTATTTATTTCAATGGTTCCAACAAGACAAGAGCTACAGCTATCACAGGTCCCTATTTTGAGACATACAAATGTAACATAAATATGTGTATTCCCTATATCAGTAGCTTTTCTTTAAAAGATGATATGGTTTTGGTCACCTGTTTGGAGTAATATAGTTCAAATCACAACCCCAGCCCTAACCAACTTAACTTTCTAGAAAACATAAAGCAGCGCATTACCGAAGAAACAAGAAAAATAAGCAAAACCTTTCATTCAGACATTCATCAAAATGTATTGATGCTAACGACTGTCATTTTGTGGAAACAATTTTTAAAGCATCATTACCAACAGAAATCAATAAAATAAATCGCTTTTCATTATTTGATGATTTAGGTGACTTTTCTTTTATAAAATCTCTAACAATTCGTCAATCGGCTCTGCTGGAGGATGCCTGTTATTTGTTATCCGAAAAGAAAACAAGCTGTTTTTCCAGCTGATTGTTCATCCCTTATACCATTGTATCCATACATAACAGTAGATTTGAAAGAGCCTTCTTGCATGTATATGTTTTTTTTTTTTTCAAATTGTTATTATTATTTTTATTATAAATGCGTTGCTGGTTAACACGCAAACCATTATTTCTCTGTTTCAAGTGTAATTGGCATTATTTCCAGCTAAAAGTGTTGGAAAACCTCGCCTACGCAAAATTAATTTGCTACTTAATGAATCATGAGACAGACAGCAACATAGCACATTCCTAGACATAGGAGTTTCTTGTATGTTATAAATCAAAGAACACAATATTGTTTGTCTGTGTGTTCAATTTAAAGCCACATATCAAATTAATTGTTTATCAATAGTTTTGTCTGATTTAAAAAAATAAAAATTATATGCTCCTCTTCTTCTTATTCCTTTGCACAAAGCATGTTTTTTTTTCCAAACCAATGATTTTCTGGTTATTTTTTTTTTTTACTGTCTGGCAGTATTAAAAATGTTGATTGTATCTATTAGCTGAGACTGATATACAGGGTGATCGGTATAAGATGCACCAAACAGCTGGAGCGAGTAGGATGAAAAAAATCGTATGGGAGGGGGGGGGGGGGGGGGGGTCTATTTCCCTCCGTTTAGCAGGAGGGGCAATTTTCTAAAAAATTGACTTAAAACAGAAAAAAATATATATAAAAACAACGGTACAATTTAAAATGCCATGCTATACCTTTTTGGAAAGCCAGAAATCTCTTCTTAGATTTTCATTTTAAATTAAGTTGTGTTAGTAAATATTTTTGAAAAATTAATTTTCAAACTCGAAATTTTGAAAAAAAAAAAAAAAAATAAAAAAAAAAGTTTCAAACTAATTTTTTTCAAAATTTTAAGTTATTAAGTGTAACTTTTGGTTTCAAAACTCAATGCTCTTATTAGTTTTTAGTCAAAAACAGAAAACCAGATGCTAAAATGATTTTGAGAAAATTGAAAATAACAGCAGGAGCAATTTTCTAAAATAATTAACTTAATACTGAAAAAAATTATTAAAAAATATCGGTAATGGCTAAAACGACTTGCTATACTTTTTTTGTTAAGCCATAAATATGTGCTTCCATTTCTTCTTTTCTTTCTTGTTCTGTTCTTTTAGTGAACAGTTTTTTAAAACTTAATTTTCAAACTTAAATTTTTGCAAAAAAAAAATTAAAAAATTGTGTTCAAACTTTTTATTTTTAATATTCAATACCCCCATCAATTCTTAGTCAAACACTGAAAACCAGATGTCAAAATATAGTCTAGTTTTTGAGAAAATTGAAAATAACAAAAGTAAGTTTTCCTTAAATTCGGCTTCCATCCGTTATTTTGTTGTTCAAAAGATCATATTTCTAAAAATTAAGTAGAAAAGTAGATTTCGTTATTTTCAATTTTCTTAAAAACTAAAAGACATTTTGCCATCCGGTTTTCTGTATTTTATTAAAAATTAATAAGAGTATTGAATTTTGAAAATAAAAATTATACTTATAGTCCAGTCAACGAAGGAAAAATAAATGAAATAAATCGTGTAGTCTAGGTTATTTTTTTAAGTGGTAGGGGTGACCCTCAGGTCTAACATACCAAAAGTCCCCAGCCCAGGGCCGCGAGCTTAAGCCTGGAGAGGGGGTTAAAGGTCCCCTTTTTTAGGTTTTCGCGAATATTTCGAAAACCAAGGGCTTAACTGAAAAAGTCTGGACCAAGGAATTAAAGTAAATTAAATTTCCTACAAAAAATGTTAGATTTATATTTTCGCTTGGAGCAACACTAAGGAAGATGCGGGGTGGAGAAATGTCAAGAAATCTAAAAAATCCGTCATTAGCCTACAAAATTTAGTGTTTATAGATCAATTTTATCTAGAAATAACAGAAAAAATAAGTGTATGTATTCAAAATTATTCCATTGATGATTTGGAAGGGAGTTTATGGGGTTAAAACAGGTGGCGAGGGTTAGAATTTTCTAATTTAATTTATTTGCTACAGTGTTTGCATTCACTATGAAAAATACTGTTTCTTTAAAGGTAAAAAGTATAATGGATTTTTCCAAGTTACTGACCATGACTTTGTTAAATAATTTTCAGACATGTACTAAGAAAAAAATCGTTTAGGATAGGGGGATCTATGTCCCCCGTTTATAAGGGAGGGACCATTTTCTAAAGCATTGACGTAAAGTGCATTAATAATTATTTAAAATCAATGGAAGTACCTATAATACAACACTATAGGTTTTTGAAAATCCAAGGACCTATTCTTCTATTTTGTTGCTAAAACAAGTTTTTTTTATTAAACAGGTTATAAAAAAATTGAACTTAAGTTTAAAGTTTTGAAAAAAAAAATTTATAATGATTTTATTTTCAAAATTTTTTGTAACTAAGTGCTAAATTTTAGTTCAGTATTTATAGCCGTTGTTAATTCTTAATCGAACGCTAAAATCTATATAGCGGTAGGTCTTTCAGTTTTTGAAAAAATCAAAAATCTATTGATCTATAAACACTAAATTTTGTAGGCTAATGACGGATTTTTTAGATTTCTTGACATTTCTCCACCCCGCATCATCCTTAGTGTTGCTCCAAGCGAAAATATAAATCTAACATTTTTTGTAGGAAATTTAATTTACTTTAATTCCTTGGTTCAGACTTTTTCAGTTAAGCCTTTGGTTCTCGAAATATTCGCGAAAAACTAAAAAAGGGGACCTTTAACCCCCTCTCCAGGCTTAAGCTCGCGGCCCTGGGCTGGGGACTTTTGGTATGTTGGACCTGAGGGTCACCCCTACCACTTAAAAAAATAACCCAGACTACACGGTTTATTTCATTTATTTTGTGATTTTAGGTCTTCGTTGACTGGACTATTAATTACATAAAATTTTGAACAAAAAAAAAAATAATTTGAAAGTTTTTTTTTTATTTTTTTTTTTCAAAATTTCGAGTTTGGAAATTAATTTTTCAAAAATTATTCACTAACACAACTTAATTTAAAATGAAAATGAAAGAAGAGAATTCTGAAGTATAGCATGGCATATTAAATTGTACCGTTGTTTTTAAATATTTTTTTTTTCTGTTTTAAGTAAATTTTTTAGAAAATTGCCCCTCCTGCCTAAACGGGGGGAAATAGACCCCCCCTACCATACGATTTTTTTCTTGTCTTAATCCAACCTACTCGCTTCAACAGTTTGGTGCATCTTATACCGATTACCCTGTGTAAGGACAATCCGGACACATGGCCCATTTGCTTTAATGAGCAAAATGTGAAAGTCATTGTTATTTCTTGCAGCACATCCTGTTGTGGAGAATCAAAGCAAAATATCATTATGCATTTGATGGTGTGTATGGAGAATTGTGTACAACTGCAATAACAATTGTACTTAAATTTCACAACTTAATGGAATGTAAGGAAATATACTACTAAAAAAGAATCTCGTTTGGTTAAGTGCCATTGCCATCCATGGGAACTATTCATGTACGCATAAATAGAATAATTCACGAATAATGATGCTTGGTTAGTTGATAACTGCATGGATAACTGCAGCATTAAAATAACGAATACAATATTTTACTGTGGTGAGTATTTTGTGTTTTGTTTTGTCAACGATTCGTATATTGTGAAATTGAAATATGGACGATGTCAAATTACGCTTTATTATGTTTCATCATTTTATCCTTTTATTAAGTCAAAAATGAAGCAAATTGTATACTTAACTCTCTATGATGATTTTTTTTTTATTTTTGGTCATAACGATGACGCGACGTTGTGAATGAAAGTATAAAAGTGATGTAAAATATCAAACGGAGTTGTTTTTTGAACAGTTGTAAAAATTAAATAAACAAGGACTCTTATGTGTAAGAGTATAAGACGCTAAGATAAATTTTATGTTTTCATTTCTATGCCTTGCATTCCAGTAGCAATTTTGACAACATTCATAATATTTTTTTTATATTTAGTAATTTTAAGAATATAAAATTACTAAACTAAAACGTCCCTTTCGAAGATGTTTAAGTTTAGACTTGACGGAGTGTGTTAAAGTTGTGATTGTTGAAGGAACACTACGTTATTTATACCTACATTTAAATTATTGAGTATTATTGGGAATTAGTATTGTTTTGACGTGAAATTTGTAGGTACAGTGTCCATTTATGGTTTTGAACATCAAATAAACATGGACCGAAGCTATAAATAAAAATGTATGTTTTTTTTTTTTTTTTACGAATTTCCCAGGGTCAGAAGATCAGGTAGCCAAAAAAGGAAATGTAGTGAATTCTCTGTTTGTAAGACACTTTTTAGTTATTATTAATTTATTTTCCTGCAATTAAATTACAAAAAAATTACAAAAAAACAACTTAAGCCGAGAAATCACGTTGAGCCCACGTAATCATGCCAATAAGACTTTTGCTTGGAAATAATTTCGAGATGCATTTTGCTTATATGGTATTCGAAAGATTATCCGTACACAAGCCGAAACCGAATTTTTCACAATTGCACCTGTTGTCGGTTGGCCGCAATCTTGTTTTTAACGGTTATTTTAATTTTCACACGTAAAGCGTAGTTTAACGATCGAAGTGAAGTGAAATTTTTATACAAAAAATAGCTTTTTTCCAGGCATGAAAAATACAATAAAATTAAATGCAATTATTTAAGCGACAAGAAGGAAGAAATTTGTTTCGAAGAAAATATAATACAACGTACTTATCTAAAAATTTACGTTCTTTGTAAAATTTCTTCATTCACAATTTGATGTATAAACTAGGCTTAACTTGCGTATTTTTGATCATATAGAGAAAAAAAGTTGTTTATATTACAAACTTGTAGAAAATTTAATTTCATACAAAATAGGTTAAGTAACTTTTTTCGATAATTGCATTTTTTTAAAAGTTACAGTGCATTTTGTTTAAAAAAAAGTAGGGGCTGGCATTTTTATATTCGTCATTTATTTTTTTTTTTGTTATCAGGAAAGAAAAAAAATGTCGTAACAAAAGTTGCAGGTCCTTCAATTATCTGTACATTTGTATATTTACATTTCTAATAGGAACTACGGTTTTAAGTCTTCAGCGCATATACAAGTTGAAAAAATCCATACGGGATCATTTTAATCGAATAATATAAGACGAGTTTTTAGCCCAGTAAAATTAATGGCCGAACACAATGGAGAAGCTGTAGCTGCAGCATGTAGGACTGTCAAAGTTGAAAGATATAAGATACGAACATAGTATGCAGCCCAACAATTTGAAGTTCGAGCTGCAGCAAAAGAAGTCGCTGCAGCAAAAGTTGAATCAACTTTATCTTTTCTACTCGCTTCAAGCTGCACTTGAGATAGCATATATGGGGATAGTTCAACGCTCTCTCTTTCTAACTCAATCTAGTCGTGATGTAGCGCTACACCATTGTAGACGTTGTTTGTTACATGAATGAGTGATTTTAGTGACAGCTTGTGCTATAGCGATTGTTTTTTACTGCAGCTACATCTCATTGATGTGTTAAAGTCAAGGGGTTAGGCTTTCTATTCGAAAAAAAATTCTGATAGTGTTGGTGGAGAGCTTCATTTTTACATCTAGGTCATTTTCCGAAACTAGCCAAAATTTGGATCGATTATAAGAAGGAATATAGGGGACCTAAAATTTATTGCTGAATCTGAACGGCTAAGGTGAACGTCACTTTTCTATAACAAAATTAACTCTTTCTTAGAGGATTTATCATTTTCCTCGCAAGAGGGAGAAGCCTGAAAAACATTTTTTTTTTGTTTTTTAGATGGCAGAGGCTGAGAATTGAACCAATACCAACTGATTGCGTGATAGTCCAACGCACTAACCATTACGCCAGTCTAGGTAGATAAGTATATGAATAATAATTTTAACTGTTCTAATTTTCGTCCTCTTTTTATGATATTGTGATAATAATTATGAATATTTAAAAAAAAAATCATGAGTTTAATTCAGTATGTGAATCTAAATTAGTTCACAACTTCTCTGTGAAAAAGAATCTTTAAATAACGATTCAAAAGTAAACATAATTTTAAGCGGAATACCGGGACATTGTTGCGTATATTTGATAAAAAGATCAGATTTTTTAATTCAAATAAATCATATTTTTAATTATCTATTTCTGTCATTATTCAAAACACAATCAATTCGATTTCAAACTGAAAAGGAAATCTCTAGGTACAGGTCTGTTCCTTTACTTCAAAACTCTGTGATTTTATTGCCATTTTTTTTTTATATGAACTTTGACAGAAAATCCAAGAGTTTCAAAGTTAGGCTAAAAATATCAGAAAATTGAATAAAGCCGGATCCAAACATTCTGTACTTTTAATTATTCTGTTTCCTGTTTTTCTTTTTCCGGCACACAAAAAAAAAAATGTCTGCGACATAGCGTGGTATGGCGCAATCGTTACAAAATAGATTTCAACACAACACAATGTGTAGTGGTGTGGAGCACAACACATCACACGAGACAAATATGGATCTACGCATATGAAATACATTGGATCGATAGCGACACATGTGATCCACAACACACCACACGAGATAAGTGTGATTCCAGTTTAAGTCTCTGTATCATTCCGGACTTAAGTGCCATTTTAAGTAAGTATGTAATTATGTAAGTAAGTTGAGGAAAATAAGACCTCAAAAATCTTAGCAATCTCAGTTCTGTTCTTCAACAAAATTACACAGCTTTCCTGTCAAAATATTGTGGAGAAAAAAAAATTGGATACGAATTTCCCGAGATCTCATCTTTCTAAAAGGCCTTGTACACTATCTCACTGTGTATTAACACATGTCAAAAAAGTGTGAAGTAAATCAACTATAATAGTGTGGAAACAAAATATGAAACTTCATCCCATCTCACATAATTTGACATGTCTTAATTGTTAATACATGAACATTTTTAGGATTGGTTCTAAAACCATCACACATTCTATCCCACTTGGGGTTTTGAAATTATGGTGAATTGATTTTTTGGATGCAAATGTGGAAGCAAAATATTAAAATCGTTTTCTTCACACAAATTTGGCAGTCGTAAGTAATTCTATTACACTTTTTTTTGACATGGGATGGTGTGGAAGGGCTATAAACGTGTTTATTAACCCTTAATTAATTGCGTCAGCAAATTTACAATTAACATCGCCTGGACGGTATAACCCCAATTTATGTTAGTTAGTGTTTTTATAATGTTTGATATCTCCTACATTATGAACATCCATATAGTTTCATTAAATATTATGTTTTTTCATAAAAAATTTCTATCCAAATTATTGACGTACAATAATTCCTTTTCTTCATCTTCTACAAAATATCTTCGTTATAGCTTAATACCGAAATTATGACTTTAAAAGTGTAACAAAATAACATAATCTGTACCCGCCATCACTTGTTTCGTGATTTTAATAACTCAATTCATAACTTTCAAAAACAGTATACAATAGTAAATTTGTGTATAGATAAGATAGATAAAAAAAAAATTCCTTGGTGGCTATTCTTTTCTACAATAATGCAAAAAAAAAAAAAACATCTTGAACTTAGGCTGTAAGTCCATAAAAGAAGACAGAAGCTAAAAAATCGGTTTAGTAGTTTTGTTAAAGTAACAAAGAAAAACACAATACTCAGACAGACACACGCGCACTGTATACCGACATAATTCTACAGACGAAATTTTGTTATATTCTATTTTTTTGTTTCGAGTTAAATTCGAGTTGTAATGCCTGTAATGCCTTGATGGTGAACAAAAGTATTTGATTGTTTTTTCTTTGCACCAAACAATTTGTTTTTCAAGATCTTGTGATTGCAGATGAATTGCTTAATTCATTAAAAAAATATGTTCTTTCAATATTTTATTTTTCCATAAATTGAATTTTATGCTGTGTACGTTGGAGATTTTCTAAAAATAAGCGCACACAAAAATAGTAGTAGAAATTTATAATACAAGCAGAATGTCAAGTCATAAATATTTATTGATGTTCTATACATAGTATTGCTGAAGTTTAAAATGTCACCATTCAGCGTTTATCACATTTATCTTCAAGACAAGAGTTGAACTTGGTGCTAAACGTAAACTTAAGACTTAAGGTGCGAAACATAAAAAAAAACTTCTCTTTTCTACATAACTATTTTCATTTACTCGATAGTAAAAAAAATCCGAACAAAATGTCAATTTAAAAAATAAAATAGGTAGTATCACCCTATTTGAAGCCTGCAACCCAAGAGCTAAGAGTGTTAATTTCTATAAATAAATAATTTTTTATTGTGGTCATTCCTATAGAAGGGACAATAAAAAGCAAAACAATAAAAAAAAAAAAAAAAGAAATTAATTTTTCTGCAACCACATTTTATCGATTTTCAGAAATGCATACACAGTCGAATACAAAAAAATGTCTGTCACTCTATCCTATCTACTATGTGTATTCAGAAGTGAGAAAATTTTTAATCCAAGAAAAAGACTCATAGTTAGGTAAAATGCGTCTAGGTACACACTAAATAGCAAAAGAGTGTATATGGGTATATTTTTATTCCTACAACAGGAATCACAAATTTCGCGAAAATCTTACAAACAACTTTACACTCTCGAAGAATTTTTCTTTTATTTTATTTTTTTTTTCACATAACAACACTTAAGTAAACATTTAGTTTAAAATTTGTTTCCACATTTTTTTGTTGTTGTTGAATTTTTTACACTTGCAATGCCGGCTTTAGATTTACATCATTTTT
Organism: Epistrophella euchroma; assembly: GCA_947049315.1. Classification (NCBI taxonomy): domain Eukaryota; kingdom Metazoa; phylum Arthropoda; class Insecta; order Diptera; family Syrphidae; genus Epistrophella; species Epistrophella euchroma. Next base: position 137,803,645 of record OX346245.1, read on the forward strand.
ATAATACTTAGCTGACTGTATTATTATTAATTTAAAACACGAAATTTATTTTTTTATATAAACAAAAGGGAAAACTCTAATAATAATAAATATTTTAATAAATTAGAACGCGATTGCAAAAAGAAAGAGGGCAGCTGGCTCGGTTCGTGTTTGGTTCATTTTACAAAGCGTACCCCGTAAGGACTAAGTATTGAGAAATCCTTTGAAATGAATGTAAGCAACCATCAAAAACTGGGGATGCTATAAAAAATATTTACTCTCTCTCAGTTCGTCCTAATTTTATTAGTATAGTTTGGTGTGTCTCTCTAAATGCAAGGAGAGAAAGTTCCAAAGAAAAGCTTTGCTATAAGCTTTTTTTTTTTTTGTTAGAAGACCCTTGCCTTTAAGCCATACATGACAAAAACAAGCCCTAAATCTATCTTTTACAGCAAAATGACAAAACATAAACCAGAAAACACTACTTTTCGATTGTTTAGAACAAGTTTTGCCATAAAATAAAATTATAAGCGCAAAAAAAAAAAAAAAATAAATATAGAAATGATTAAAAGTGTGTTAGGCCCGATGAAAGCAAGCTTTTCCTCGCATGAGAAACCGTTGTGTTAAGTGAACGAATATAACCTCGTTTACGGTGTTTCTATTTGAGTCACATTTTTTGGGGGTTGATTTGCATAGTATGTATATGCATAAGTTTGTGGTGATCTATTTGCCAAAGTTGAATGCGCTATCGACCCTATACTAAATATACATATATTGTAGAAGAGACATTATAGAGCGGTTAGTGGAGTGGGTGTTGTAGAACTGCATAATCAACGAACAATAGCCCAAGATAATTTATCATGGAAATTATGTCCTAGAGCTATTTAGTGTGTCGTCGGTCATCGACAGTGGGAGTAGATACAGTTTTTTTTTGTTCTTCCATCCTTGCTCTGTATGCTTAACTTGACCACTATTAATTAGCTAATTGAAAGAAAAGAAATTAAAAACAAAAATGCACTTTTCTACGCGTCAATTTTTATTTTGTCTTCTTTAATTTTTTCCTAAGAAGGATTATGTTGATGGTAGAGTACAATTATTTGGAATGATTTTGTTTAAAAGGTCGATTTATAGGAGTGAAATCGAAAGAATTGGGAACAGTGTCGTTACTCGTTATAAACTGAAGTTAAGTATTCAATTGTTTTATGAATCCATGAGTGTCAACTTACCGATCGAAAAATTATTAATTGGGTAATTAGCCGTTAATTAGTCGTGAATTAGTTGTGATAATTTCGAATTTGTCGTTCGATTTTTTCTATGTTTTTTTTTGCTGTTTCGCGAAGTTTATATCAACTTAGCGAAGCAGCACCTCAAAAAGGGGCAAAAATGTCTTAAAGCGAATAGTTTATTGCTTAATAATTAGCCGTTCAGCAGTTCTGAATTAGCTGTGACAATTTTAATTTTGTCGTGTAATGTTTTCTACATTTTTTTTTTGCTGCTTTGCTAACTTGGTGTCAACTTAGTGAAGCAGCATTTGAAAAACGTATAAAAACTTCTTATTGAGAATGCTTTAATGCTCTATAATTTGCTGTCGTGAATTAGTTGTGACAATTTTGAATTTGTCACTCGATGTTTTCTATGTTTTTTTTTTTTTTTTTTTGAAAATTGTCAAATTGGTATCAAATTAGTGAAGAACGCCTTGAAAAAAGGTAAAATCTTGTGAAAATTTCAAATTTAGCGTGCGATGTTTTCTATATTTTTTTTTTTAAATTAAATTCATATAAAGTTCGAGAAGCACTCGTTGAAAAGGGTTTATATCTTGTGCAATCGTTTATTGCTTAGCAATTTGCTTTGTTCCTGCAATGTTTTATTTGTTTTTCTTCCAAAATGAAAAAAAAAACAAAGAAAACATCGCAGGAAAACATCGCAGGAAATTGTCATAATTAATCCAGGACTGCCGAACGGCAAATTATTAAACAATAAGCCATTCAATATAAGAATTGTTGACACATTTTCAGGGGTTCCTCGCTAAATTGATGCCAAATTTGCAAAACAAAACATAGAAAACATAGAGCGATAAAATTTAAACTGTCACAATCAACTCAGGACTGATGAAACGTAATAAACCATTCAATTTAAGAAGTTTGTACTCTGTACTCTGGAAAAGAGGCTGCTTAGCTAACTTGAGACCAATTTCCAATTGTGCAAAAAAAAAAAAACATAGAAAACATCGAGTGACAAATTAAAAATTGTCACAACAAATTCACGGCTAACTACCTAATAAGTAATTTTTCGATCGGTGAATGCTGTTTCGTTAAGTTGACACTCATAATTGTTTTGCGTCATAAACGATATTCGTAAAAGCTGAGAAAGATTTTTACATACATATATGGTTTTCAGTATTTCACTAAGAATTGATAAGAGCACTGAATCAACAGTGTTATTTAATTACGCAAAATTTTGAAAAAAAAAAAACAACTTACAAAAAAATATCAATTTCTTTTCTCAAAAATTAAGCTTTTGAAATGTGATTAAGCTATGTCACATCATTGTAGTAGCCCGTGGCGTAATGGTTAGTGCGATGGACTGTCATGCCAGAGGTCTGGGTTCAATACCAGCCGCTTCCACCTTAAGCTTTTTTCCGGGCTACTGCCTCTTGCGAGGAAGTGACAAATCCTCCAAGAGTATCTCTTGTCATAGAAAAGTGCCGCTCACCAGCCGTTCGGATTCGGCAATAAACTGTAGGTCCCCTCCATTCCTGCAGACACGCACACAGGAATGGTTGAGAGTTGTAAGTCGCTAGGCCCTGGTTCTTCATGAGCCGTCTGTGCCACCAAATTTATTTTTTTTATTTATTTATGTCACATCATTGTATGTGCTTTTGTTGATTTTTAATATTTTTTTTTCATTTTAAGTCAATTTTTTAGAAATTGCCTCCCCCACCTCAGGAGAGGAGATAGACCTTTTTCCATACAACCGTAAAACCGCCACTTCTCATATTTATTAATGATCTTTTGCCTGAAACTTTAATCTATTGAATTGCTTTGCAAACGATAGTACCCCTTAGCTTTTCCTATTCGTTTCTAGATTCATTTTCTTGTTTTACGAATGTGGAACTACTTTAATGGCAGTTCATATACCCCAGGGAAAATGCACAGAAAAAGGTAATCTGCAGAAAAAAATCCATGTGAAGAAAGACCCCATCAACGGTCAACGGACTTCTTTAGGAGTAGTTTTAATGTATTGTCAGTGGTAATAGCCAATTACATTCCTTAGTGCCAGTTGTACAATCGTGGTTTAAATCTTGATCCGTGGTTCAGGAATTTTAACTCGCCGATTTCGGCGGGTTAACTGAGGTTCAACGATGGTTCAAGGTTCCAATATGCACTAAAAGCCAATTACATGCCTGAACCATCGTTGAACCACAGTTTATCCGCCGAAATTGGTGAGTTAAAATTCCTGAACCACGGATCAAATATTTGTACAACTAGCCCTTAATAATCACTGAAACTGAGTTAATATGCCAAACTCGGTGAATTAAAATCCTTGAACCTTAGAAACTCAAAATTATTTAAATATCAAATCGATTTATCAAAATATTAAGCTCAGCAATATTATCATTGAATTTATTATTTAGAATATCTTTTAATTTTATTGAGATTTAAATTTAATGCTTGCTTCGATATTTCTGATACTTTTTTAACAACCCTGCTCTGGATTGAATTACTACCTAACCTTCTCTTTTACGCGAAAAAGCTCATTCAACTAGTTTTTTTTGTTTTGTATTCCTTTCAAATTTGTGCAAGGATGTGATGAGCTTTAAATCTATACAACATGGAACACAGGGTGAGTAAAATATTCAATATCCGGCGAGTATGAGGAACATATTTTCAAATAAAGCCATATTTTGCTTTGTTTTTTTTTTATTCATAGAGAATGATAATTTATTCTTGTGCTTGCTCTTTTGTGCGAAATATAATAAAAAAAGAACAAAGACAAATATGTGTGTGATGGAAAATTGAATGAAACTTAAAGATGCTATTATTTTATGAGATGCGCTTTTATGTGCTAATTTCGACGCTAAGGAGACTCGTGCTGAATCAATGGGGTGGAAGTAGAAACTTAGTGGTGAGTAAATTAATCGTTCAGAAGAAGAACAAAAAAAAGTTGTAGTGTGTAGATATATATAATGGATGTACTTGTATACATATCTATGAATATTTATAGTCGTGGAGAATGTTTAACCAAGGAGAGGTTTGTTTTAAAATTTAAGTAGGTACTTGACAATTTATAGAGGTTTAGAAGAAAGTTACACTCGTGAATTTTTATATTTAGCATCTACCAATGAAAAACTATATAGCTTCTTGAGAGGGCTATTTTTAATGCCGCATTAAATACAACAAAAAAGAGTGTGAAATAATTAATAAATGGTAGGGGTGACCCCTCAGGTACAACATACTAAAAGTCTACAGCCCAGACCCGCGAGCCTTAGCCAGGACGGGATAAAGGTAAGCGTTGTAGAAGAAAAGTCCACGTTATGATAGATTCAATTTGTAACCAACACCGTCCCCCCCACGCTTTATTACTTTTTCTGTTATTTGTGGGTAAGTTGATCAATAAAAATTAAATTTGTAGAGAGTAATTACCGATTTTTTTAGACTTTTTTGAATTTTTAAGCCCCGCATCTCCATTAGTATCACTTCTAGCGAAAATATGAACAAAACCTTTTCTGTAACAAAACGCTTGGTTTTCGAAATATATTTATGAAAGACTACAAAAGGGGACCTTTACCCCCTGTCCTGGCTAAAGCTCGAGGGCCTGCGTTGGGAACTTTGAGTATGTTGTACCTGGGGGTCACCCCTACCACTTAAAAAAAATACCACTTAATAATAATTTTATGAACTTATTTTTTTTTAGTTACAACATTGACCGTTTAAATGCACTAATTACTCTACAAAAATAATTTTCTAAAAAAGTAGTAGCTTTCTAAATTTTCAATTTTCTCTAAAACTAAAACACTTATAGCCATCTAGTTTTTAGCGTTCACATAAGGATTAAAAACAGTATCAAATACTAAACGAAAATCTAGTACTTTATAGCAAAAAGATTTTGAAAAAAAATTATTTTTTCAAAAACTTTTAACTAAAATTACTTGTTTTAGCAGTGAAATCATAGAATAGGTTTTTGCGTTTTCAAAAAGCTTTAGTATAGCATTGTAGATATTTCTGTTGTTTTCAAATAATTACTTATGTACTTTAACCCAATTTTTTCAGAAAATTATCCCTCCCGTATACGTGGGGGCAACTAGACCTCCCTTCTTAGCAAGTTTTTTCTTCATATATCTCTTAAAACAATTTTACAAAGTATTTTTAAGAATTTAATAATATACACCCAAAACCATAATTTCAAAAAAAAAACGATCAACCTGTTTTCAAAAAAAACAGAATTTACAAAAAAAAAAAAAAATTTTTTGATTTTTTTAAATTCAAATTTGTTTTTTAAATCCAATTTTTTTTGAAAATGATTTCTCTGTATATGACATTGAGCCCCTTCCCCCATTGTTACAAATCTGCAGACGCCTCTGGTATACTTTGTATTTAATTTTGTCGCAAAGTAAATTTTTAATTAGTTTCATTTAAAACTTTCTCATCAGGGACATTATATGGAAGTAAAAACACATAAACTTTATCCTTAAGGTTAATATTCTTTCTTTCCGATTAATTGAGCGTACAAAGTGATTGATTTTTCATACGAAAAAAAAAATTCAGAATTTTTTATTGACGTTGTGTTTATTTTTTTATAAAACTTTCTTACACAGAGACTTTGAATAGGAGAAAAAAAAAACAAAAAAAAAATTATGATTGGTTAAATTTTTAATTTTCCTATTAAAACAAATTCAACATTTTTTTTTCAAGGAAGTGTTCGTTTGTTTTTTTTTTTTGGTTTGTAAACTATTTTCGAGAAGAAGAACCAGCTACTATACTTAAGGATATTATCTTTCCAATGATAATAATTGTGCTCTTTTAATGACCAATTGAATTCCATTGTGGCCAACTGGGTGACTTCCAGGTACCTCACTGAATCGCACGAAGTTTAGTGATTGTTTTTGTTGTTGGAAAGTTTTATCCATATCTTATTGTTTCTTATTATTAGTTTTGCGAACTCTTAGCTTACCGTAACTAGGCATACATAACAATATTATTTGTTGAGATAGCCATGCCATAGCATAAATACCCAGCAAAATAAAAGGACACATGCACACATAATCATGTGTGTAACATCTGTGAGATAATCATCACACATATTGTTTCCTTGAATTCAATAAATCCAATCAAGACAATTTTTTTTTGTTTGTTTGAGAAGAGATTTTGTTATGAATTTGTAGTTATAGAAACTTTAGGATGTTTCGATTCGACTTTAATATTTAATAAGAAGAGAATATTATTATTATGACATTTTGAAACAACTTGTTCTTTTCCTTCAAACATAATACGCAAAGACTTTAAAAAAAATCACCAATTGTGTGGGTATCACAATACATCTCTCCTTTTGTTTTTTTTGTATTTTTTTGTTTTATTTTTCTGTGAACATCTAAAAATAGATTGACCACTTGTACAAGAACATTTAGCTGTAGGATGAGATAATATAAGTAATGACGAGCTGGATTAAATTTCGGAGGCCGTGTTGGCAATTGGATTAATTTAAAACTCCGTTAAATTTGATCCGGAGCTTGATTTTTGGCAATAGTGAGGTAGGTAGGTATATACCCTTGAAGACACTTAACTTCTTGGAAATGTCAAGAATTAATCTAGCGCTCAAATTTAACCAAAATTGTAATCCAATTCTTGAAATAGGGCCTTAGTTTGTGAAATGTTATGAGTATGTCAAGTTATTTGGTACACCATTTTTTAGTATTTATTAATGTTGCATTTAAAATTAATTTTCGAAAAAAAATCATCAAATCACCCGTTTTTGAAAGATAGAATTTTGAAAAAAAAAAGTTTTTAATTTATTTTTATATCCAAAATTTGTGTTTTTTTTTAAATTCTGGAAGTAGGATTTCAACTTTTAAAAAGCTTTTGCATAAAAAATTTAATTTAAATCGGTTATAGTACAGAAAATGAGATAGTCAAAAAAAAAAATGGTTGGTACTGTTAATAATGGCTAATTGTAAATTTTCTTTTTGATAAATAATAGAGAGTATAATTTTAATCAAAATCGTAGTCGTTTTGGGGAAAATTTAGATTTTAATTGGTAACGGTTTTTTAATATTTGTAATACATATATAAAAGGTACCGTTAATTTTGACTATAATAAAAATGTTTGTTTAAGATATTCAAAAATATTAATGTCAAAATATTTGGTTTCAAAAAAAAAAAATAATTTTTTTTTTGAAAATTTTGGTAAGAGTAATATCTTGTTACTATTTGAATTTTCAGGAGATTCTCCATAAGAAAAAAAATATTAAAATCCACCAAAAGGTAGCCTATATACCTATCTAAATTTATTAAATTTTTATTAGAAAAAATTCTGGAGCCATTTTTGAGAGAAATAACATTTTCCAAAAATTCTAAAAAAAATTATATGATAGGTAGGCTGCACCCCATATATGGAATTTTCGCAAAAAAAAGTATGCAATCTAAAAGGTTAGTAATTGGTCATAAAAGGTAAGGTAGTTTCAGAAATTGGTCAGGCATAGATTTTTTTTAAAATAATTTTTTAAAGTTTATTCAAGTTCATTGCAAGGTCACATGAATTTTTAGCACCTCATTTATGGGATATTCGAAAAAAGTATATACCTACCATCTGAAAGGTTACTCAATCCTTATAAAAGATCAGGTAGTTTCAGAAATTGGTCAGCTGAAGATTTTTAGTTATAAGTTTAGAAAAAAAAAATGAAAAGTCATTAACCTTTACCTTGCAATTTTTTTTTTATAAAAATTATAAAAACAATCTATGCCTGACCAATTTCTGAAATCAGCTGATCTTTTATCAGGATTAACCTTTCAGATGGTATATATTTTTTTTCCAATACTCCATAAATGAGGTGCCAAATATCGGTGATGGCCTTGAAAAACTTTGACCCTGATTTAAAAATTTTCTAAGCCTGATCAATTTTTAAAAATAGCTGACCTTTGTCGAACAATTGCTGGTCTTTTAGATGACATACTTTTTTTTACGAAAATTCCATATTTGAGGTGCTAAGATTCCACCGGCTTTTTTGTCCAAAAAACGCTAGATACCAACTTTAAATATAATTAACCCATGCTTTTAGGCTTTAGGCGAATGGACAACGGACGGAATTGCGAGACAAACTTTTTTCATCTTCCTTGTCATCGTAATACCACTACAAGTTTAGTAGTAGCCGTGGCGTGATGGTTAGTGCTATGGACTGTCATGCCGGAGGTCTAAGGTTCGATCCCCAGCCTCGCCACCTATTTATTTAAAAAAAAAACGGCTACTGCCTCTTGCGAGGAATTGACAAATCCTCCAAGAGTATCTCCTGTCACAGAAAAGTGCCGCTCGTTAGCCGTTCGGATTCGGCAATAAACTGTAGGTCCCCTCCATTCCTGCAGACACGCACACAGGAATGGTTGAGAGTTGTAAGTCACTAGGCCCTAGTTCTTCATGAGCTGTTGTGCCATCAAATTTATTTTTTATTTTTTGTCATCGTAATGTCCAAGTATAAAAACGAATTTTGCTATTATCATCAACACTTAGTCTTAAACGCTAAAAATATTTTCTGGATATGCTCATCAAAAACTAGCCGTAGCGAACTTGAACATTCCAAAAAATTCGGATGGCTTCCGCATTGCAACAGTTGAAAAAAAAAAAATATAAGAATTTTTGGTGCGGCATAGGTATAAGTTTGGTTGGGTTCAACTATACATATGGTCGGTAAATGGGACAAGGCTATACCCATCTTTATACGTTTATATATTTCAGTATAAAAGAATTAAATCCTTTGTGAAATTCCAAATTGTTTGATATGGAACAATGCAGTACTTTAAGAAATTTAAAAATGTTCAACAAAAGGTGAGCTTTTGTTTACTTTGCTGATTGAGTCATATACGAAAAAAAGCTCTATACAAACTTTGCAGTCGAAAGTACATAGGTACCTAGCCTACACATATTTTTTGTGGTTCACATTAATTTGTGAATGTCATAGGCTCATATAGCTAGTATTCGCTTAGGTAAATAAAAAGTGTAAACAAATCTGTGTATGTATTGTATACCTACCTGTAGGCGAAGAGGCCTCAAAATAGCATTTCAGAATTTTAGTAGATTTATTTAGGTTTTTGTAATATGATGAAGAATATTATATTCAATTTTTTTATTTATTCTTTGTTCTGCATCTTTCAGTTTAAATTAAACACGCTACTTTTTTAGTTATAAAACCAATGTTTAATTTGAACTTAAACAAGCAAAACAAAAATAAATATAAAAATAAAATTTAAGAAGTTTAGCAATAAGAATATTTACGGCCATTTCTTCAAAGCTAGTTTTACTAAAAAAAACTAGTTTTTTAGCGGTTTCAAGTTTTAATTTTTTCAAAAAAAAATATTGATTTGATTTAGATGTCAAAATATGTATATATGAACATTTTGATTTAGATGTCAAAGCAATAAAAATTAGTGCAGAACTTAAAACTCGAAACCTGAATAGAACTAGTTTTTGCTCAACACTAGCTTTGAAGGAAGCCAACAATATGGCCGTTAGAAAATATACTATACATTTTTAGTAAGAGTCAAGCTAAACAAATAAAGATTAACAAAATTTCCTAACTCTTAAAAGTGTAGCTCCAAATTATACTTGCTCTGAGGGCAATTATAGTTTGTTTCGTGTTAACCACCTGATTTTAATCAAAACAATCATTACGATGACGAAAAGTTCCAAAAACCTCTTGGCACCCACCGAACATGGATTACATTTTTTATCAATCTTATATAAGGTTATCGGAATAAAACACTTAGAGCCAGTTGCACGAAAGTGGTTCAATATTTTACCCGTGGTTTAGGAAAATTAACTCGCCGATTTCGGCAGATTAAGTGAGGTTTAACGATGGTTCAAGGTTCAAGTATGTGCTAATATAGCCAATCACATACCTGAACCATCGCTAAACCTTAGTTAATCTGCCGAAATCGGTGAAATAAAAATCCTCAACCACCGGATCAACATTTAACTAACATTTGTACAACTGGCACTGAGGGCCAGTTTTTCAGAGTTAAAACTAGATGAGTAAGCTCGGGGTCTTAATTAACTAAAAATAAATGTTTTAAGCTTGGATAATCTCTTATTGAAAAACTGGATCTTATAGTTTCTATTACTTGTGCCAGATTTCGACTGGGATCTGACTGACGCTTTTTCACGATTCCAATGGGCTGCTGCGTCGAATATAACGTCTGTGAAGTTGGCGGGACATTTTTCACGAAGATTAATGGGACCAAGACAGGAATTTGCAGTTTTTTTTTTTTGTATTTCTATTCCGGATTTTGCAGTTCAAAAAATAGTGGGTGCAATCGCGTGACCTGCTAACTTCACTGTAAAATTAGCAGGTCATGCCCTTTTTTCGGCAACCCGTAAAGCTATCACATTGCTATTAGACCCCAAATTTGCAGTTCATTTTTCTGTTCAAGAAAATCCTAAAACCAAATTTTGAAGTCCTCATTTAAAAAAAGAATAAAAAAAAAAAACATATTTCAGCCCCGACTTCACTGTGAAGTTAGAAGGTTATGCCCTTATTTCAGCAACCGGTAAAGCTATCACATTGGAATTGGGCTCCAAATTTACAGTTCACGAATATCCTAAAACCATAATTTTGAAGTCCTCATTTCAAAAAAATTCATACTGACCTGCTAGCTTCACTGTGAAGTTTGCAGGTCATGCACTTTATTTACCGACCGGTAAAGCTATCACATTAAAACTAGGCTCCAAAATTTGCAGTTCCAGAAAAGCCAAAAATCGAATTTAAAAAAAAAAAAAAAAAAAAACATATTTCAGCCCCGACTTCACTGTGAAGTAAGCTGGTGTACCCTTCTCTCAGCAACCAGGAAAGCTATCATATTTAAATTAGGCTCCAAATTTGCAGTTCATTTTGCAGTTCAAGAAAATCCCAAAACCAAATTTTGAAGTCCTCATTTAAAAAAAAATTATATGTACTGACCTGCTAACTTCACTGTGAAATTAAAATCATACTGAGCTGCTTACTTCACTGTGAAGTTAGCAGGTCAGTATGAATTTTTTTTTTAATGAGGACTTCAAAATTTGGTTTTAGGATTTTCTTGAACTGCAAAATGAACTGCACATTTGGGGCCTAATATCAATGTGATTGCTTTACGGGTTGCCGAAAAAAAGGCATGAACTGCTAACTTCACAGTGAAGTTAGCAGGTCACGCGATTACACGCACTATTTTTAGAACTGCAAAATCCGGAATAGAAATGCAATAACAATGCAACATAAACTACAAATTCCTGTCTTGGTCCCATTACTCTACGTGAAAAAAGTCCTGTATCTATATGAAGTTAACAAAAATTGCCAATTAACCAGAATTTAAATTGACTGCAATAGGTACTTTTTTGACTATTTTTAGTTTTTGGTCACCTAAAAACAATATAATTATCTGAATCATATTTGAACTTTAACTTTAAGTCAATTGACTGCATTAGTTAAATGTTAAAAATAAAAATAATTGCTGACTGATTGTAGTTTTCAAGCATAAGTTCCACTTCAAGCAATTTAGCAATTATTTATTCAAAGGTTTTTAGTATGAGAGGAACCTTTTCTCGTCATCTCAACTCAAGAACATGATTCATGATTACTCGAGTAGAAAAAGTCATTTCGTCTTTTTCGTAGAAAATTTTCAAATTTTCAAATCCAAACTAATATGTTTTCCTGTGGATTTTTCAGTTAATCTTATGCACAACAGCAGTGCTGGAAATTATATTTGCGCTACTTTATTTAAATAACGTCAACATTTCTTACCACAAAATAAAAGTTTAAAGAATTCCAATATTGACATTTCGTTGGATTTAAGAAGATAATTTTCTTCCAAACAAATATTATACACATCAAAGGAATTTTGTGACAGAATAAAATAACAAAAAAAAAATCTCAGAAATGTACGATATATACCGTACCCATATGTACTTACATTTAATTTAAGGACATCAATTCAAAGAAGAGATGTGTGTAACCATCACTCAATTGTGTTTACATGCTTTTGACAAGGACTCGAGATATTAAGTGATTTAAGAATGCAGAAACTAGAAATTTCCCTTCTTTTTCGAGTTGGTCCATCTTCTTTTGTGAATATTTGCAGAAATAGCGAAATAAAATTGAATATTCCTTGTTGCACAAGAAAGTGGATTAAAGGAGGATATCTTCAAGATTATCCTTTTAGAGCTTAGATCCAACTCAAAACTGAGATGTGTAATATTTTTAAAAATTAACTTTAGTTATATGGCAAGAAATTAAATCAACAATTCTCATGGATTTAATCAAACAATCAAATATAAAAAAAAGACCCTTAGGATATTTTAAGCTCGATCTCTAGAAATAGCTCAAATCATTTCAGTTTTTGACGTTTTGATTTAATTTTTCGTCAGCAAATATTTATAATAGGATTTAAGTTTAAATCGTAAATTTACTCTAAGACATATACAATCTCCTAAGCTTCTATACCAGCAATAGGTACAAATAAGAACTAAAAGGAATGGCCTTGAAATCTCTCCAAGTATATAGGTACCAACCTACATATATATTTCTTGCCAAACAACAGCCATTAAAAAAGAAGAAACAGACATTTGTGTCTATAGTGAGACTTGTACCATCAGGTGCGTGTTATTGTGACAAATAAATGAAAAAGCTTATGTTAGTAAAACAACACACGCACATCATGTCTGCATGAACCCAAGTAAAAATAATCGTGAGGACATTTACCCCGAGGGAATGGTTCTCATTCTCATCACGCTTCCTTTTTCTCTGTTTCTCGCCCAAAAATTTCAATCGAAAGATTCATTCTATGAATCATATAAGCTTATCGACGACGATATGGGAATAGAATCTGCTTCTTAAATTCAATATTGTTTGCTTGGAAAAAGAAAAATTGTTTATCTATATAAGTTTGCCTGTCTCTGGCCTGGTCTCCTTTTCACCTTCTCACGGCCTTAATCTATTGATAGATATCATTGATGTTTTGCGCTCATCATATTCAATCAAGAAAAACACTTCGAGTGTGTGAATCACTTTGCTGTCTTTTTTTTTTAACTGCGACGAGTTGTGAGTTTAGTTTCGTTTTCGTCAAAATTGACGGATCAAAAGATAACAGCTTATGTATATAACGTTAATCGGTAAATATTGTATCTGGGGGCACGGTAGTGCCCCCTGCCAAGACGAGCAAAACGAGCGGCGGGCACTACCTATATTTTCTCGTAACGCTTCGTCGGATTTTCAGGCCCTCATAACTTCGATCTGGATAGAGCTAGAGAGCTCAAATTTTCAGGATTAGGTGTAGTCCGCAGGCTTACAAAATACACCAAATTTCATATTTCTAGCTTTTATACTTTGGGTGTAATTCATACCCAAAAACGTCGATTTTGTCACTGACCACTCACTCATCAAAACCTAAAGGGTACTTCCCGAAGTCCTAGAAAGCTGAAATTTGGAATGTAGGCTACGATTTGCACACAAACAACAAAAAAATTAAGAAATCTATAACTTTCACCCTCCAACACCCCAAAAATGGGGGTTCATAATAAAACATCTAAGACAACAACAATTTTCACAATGCACACAAAACAATGCCACACAAAGAAATGCATATAACCCGCCTATACTTGACGTAAGGGTTGTTTTTTTTTATTTTGTACTCACAAACATAAAAAACAACGCACAATGGCACAATATGTCTTTGCTTGAAATAAGGGTTGTTTATGTATTGTATGATCTTCACCACAATTGGTGGAAAAATTGTCGTGCCGGTATCGCTATGACGTATCCTTGGAATTATATGTTATATGTATGTATGCATATGTATTTATATTCAGGGGTGTGCGATAGGAAAAAATTATGAACTTTCAACTCTCTTCGGTCAAAAAAAAAATTATAAGAGATTTTTTATTGACGGCTCATTTTTTTAAGGTTTACCCTAATTATTGCGAAGTTAAAAATATACGGGTTACTTTTAATACTATATATTATATTGCTTAATAATTATGTATAGGTACATATGTAGGTATATGATTTTCAAGTACATTACTGGTGTTTTGCTAAGAGACTTAGCTCAATATTAAGGTTAGGTTAGGTAGGTTGTAGGTAGTTATTAAATTCCTAGGTTATACATATGCCTATTGCTACAATATAAACTGTGAAGTAGTTTTACTGGAAGCAGGGTTTTACAGTGAAGTATTTATAAGGGAGGTTCAAGTATTTTTCTTACGGATAATAGGTGATCCTACAAAAAGAAATGAAATCCCACCAAAAACATTTCATGTAAAAAAAGGTCGCCAAGACTCACATGCACATAACGCTTTCGCTGTGAAAAAGTTATGAGATCTCATGAAGAGCCAAGCCCATAACTCTACAAGGCCTAACTCCACAAGACCTAACTCTACCAACCCTACATCGTGGTCAAAAAGTATGGCTTGGCCGTTTCATAAAACTTTTGCATACCAAAAATCTATGGAAGTTTCTGTGTTTCGGTCGCGAAACGGCCAAGCCATACTTTTTGACCACGATGTAGGGTTGGTAGAGTTAGGTCTTGTGGAGTTAGGCCTTGTAGAGTTATGGGCTTGGCTCTTCATGAGATCTCATAACTTTTTCACAGCGAAAGCGTTATGTGCATGTGAGTCTTGGCGACCTTTTTTTACATGAAATGTTTTTGGTGGGATCGTTTTTCCTGCAAATAAGGAAGTTTTTTTTTTTTTTTTTTGTATGTCTAGTTCGGTAACTGTTCATCGGAAGTTTTACGATACATCATCACACATACATTATTGGTAGTTAACATAAAATGGATACAATGTTGTTGGTATAGTAAACATGAAATAGATATCTACAATAAAATAAACATACGTAACCTAGTCTTATATTGCTTTCCTTAGCAGATGATAGTTAAGTTACAATGCAAATAGTTAGAAAGGTTTTCTAAAGACAAAGGACAGAGGAATTCATTATTTTATGTCAACAAAACTTAGTTAATTTAGTATAGATATACCAACAAGGATTTATGTAAGTGGGAGTAAAAATAAAGTGGAACATGAAACCATTCGGTAAGATAAATCCTAACAAAAGTAAAATAAAATACAATAAAATACACAACTGGGTCGCATGTTCTTGTTCTGACTTAATTGTGAGTGTTCTGAATACAGTGAACGCTCCTATTGCGGACAACTCTTTTAAGCGGACAATCCCCTTGAGCGGACAAATTCTCACGACCGTGGATCTTGGATTTAAATTCCATGCATTTTATGATCCCGGACACTCCCTTACCCGGAAGCGGACTTATTTTTAGTTTGTAAATTTCAATCCTTATTTTCAGAAAAACTCTTCCATATTTGTTTTGCATTGAAAACGGTCCCACCACCGGTTCACAGTGACAGTAGATGCGATGTCACCAAATCACTGTATGTGATCAAATATGTAACGGATTTTATTTCTGCAGATGTGGTCCGTTTTTGCATCTTGTTCCTTGCATATTCATGTTCATTTTTAGATTTAATGAATTTAATGCCCTGTAGGTGCTATCAATTTTCATGATGCCACTACATACTATACATTTCCTAATATAACTATTTCTTATTTTTTTCCTTGGACGGACAACTACCTTAGACGGACAAAAGTTTTGCGACCATCGCTGTCCGGCTAACGGAGCCTTAACTGTATGTGTTTTATCAACGTACATTTTGTATGTGATAATAAAACCATTAACTCTACCGATTGAATTTTTTCGAAAATCATTACTTTTATGACGAAAAGTGTCATAATCTTTTTTGTATGAAATTTTCTAAGCTATAAATTCGTCATGAACATTTTTTCTGTACAGGGCACCGTTACACACTGGGACCCGCTATACCAGAGCCGTGCCAAAAACTCAAAAATGGAAAACAGTACCGTTCGATGTTTTTGTTATTACTTTTGTTGATTACATATTCCGACATCTTTTGGTCCCATTTAAATTACTTTGAAGGTACTTACAATAGCCAAAATACCTTCTCCGAAGTAGTGGATTTCGATGCCGGGAAGTGTCTTACAGTGTTTTTATCATTCATTTAAGGCTTTTTATTTGTTGTGTTGTGTAACAAATACTAAAATCAAATTATATTTTATATGGATCAAGGTAAGATGAATTTATTAAACATTTTTCGTATTCAAATTTATATCTCTTACGGGAAATATTTCATTTTGAAGAGAACAGTAAGTAAGTTAATTTCACTTTATTTCAAAATTGCGCAACGAACTTTTAAAACTGCTTATGCACGTTTATGCACTAGTTGTTCTTTTATAACAAACTGAAGTCGAAAGCAAAAGTGGGTTGCGCTAATTTTTTTAATAATTTTATTTTCCGATATTGTTTTACATGATTTTTCGGAGTGTACGTATTCTAGGGTCAAAAAAGCAATTCCTATAATATAAAATGATTGGTGTCGACGCAGAATTTGACCCCCTCAAGCATACCCACAGTTCCCCGAAATCCCCGTGTTGGCTTTTTTTATGGTCGCTTTCAAAGACGGGGGCAAGGGATGGGAGAGGAAGTTTTGAATCTGAAATAACTTGAAATAAATGTTCATTTCAATCTTTAAAATGTTTTTATGACTTTTGGTTGAAATGGGCTTCGCCCAGGCACAACAGTTGCGCTCATCAGTTAGATGCTGCCGTACCCTTCTATTTTGGTCAATGATTATTGACAATGATAAAATCTACAGGACAAAAGTTATATTATTCTGGGAATATTTAGTTAAATTCAAAACATTGCGTCTTTAAAAGATACGAAAACATCTAACTTATGAGCCCAACTCGTGCCTGGGCAAAACGCATTTCAACTAAGGGTCATACAATATAGTCCACGAATACGAAAACTATAATTCTTTTATTGTTGGCGTTTTTCTTCTTATTTGTTTAATTTATCATAAGATAAGAATCAAGAATCAAAAGAGTACACAAAAATTACTACGGTTCTATTTTGGGTCCAATATTTTACGAAAAACACAGTAATTTTCGCTGAGTGAAGAGACCAAAGAAGCTCGCACCACAGATTTTAAGTCATATGGAGAGTTTTGTTTGAAAGAAAAACGATAACCTCACCGACATAGTTAATGGAATGTTCATTTCATCTGACACCACTCTTAAGCCTTATGCGGAATTTAACTGCAACTGATAAAAAATGTTCGAAAGTGAAGATATTTAGATGTTGGTAGACGAAATATAAATAAAAATATACCTTACTGGGGTTTTCTTCCACTTTTATACATGACACATTAATTTCTTAGTTTTGGATATGACTTTCCATATGTAGGGCCCACTGTGCGTTAGGGAGATATTGTTGAAAAATCATTTTGGGGGGCATTAAAACCCCCCGTAAAATTGTTAGTGGCGCTCCCATTAATGGGGACTTTTTACAGTTTCTTAAGAACACCATCCAAAAGGCTTTATGCAAAAATCCAGATTTCCGGCGATTTTCCCCAAGTCAAATGTCTTATAGGACTGTACTATATTAGGTATATCTTTAGAGGAAAAGTTTGAGAAAAGCCAAAAGTACCAACAAAATCAAATGCATTTTTTGTCTTTGTTTTTTTTGCTAAAACATACTACGTTGGACTGTCATGCCAGAGGTCTGGGGTTCAATAGCAGCCGCTCGCACCTTAGGTTTTTTTCGGAGCTACTACGAATTTCCATTCTAGGCAATCACATGGGTGTGAAAGTTTACCAAAAAAATACCCTTGGTAGATCGCCCTATACCAAACATGAATTAAATGTCTACTATGCTGCTAGCTTATATAGTATTCGAAGAAATGGAGCCCAAATTAATTTAAGTACTCCAAACTGAGCTGCAATTTACCTCACACGAGATGACTTATCACCTGAAACTATGTTTCAGTTCAAAATGAAAAAATCGCCCCAGACCTTAAAAAATTTTAAATATTAAATGTGTCGCGCCGAATATTCGCCTTGGCTTGGGTAGGCCTTAAAACACTGCCAACGAAAATTGATTTTAGTGATTTGAGACAATTTTTACACTTTTTGATGATAAGGCACTATGTATGATTGCCTGCCCAAAATTAGGGCTGGCCACGAGACAAAAAAAAAAGTCAAGGCCTACTACATGAAAGCACCCAAGATCAGAATGTATTTTTTGCGAATTAAATTAGGAAGACGAGAGAACAAAAATAAAATAAATTATTCCAACTGGGGCCCCTTACTGGCTGAACAGAATAGAATGACGGAACTGAAGACGCAGACGGAACTGGAAGAGTTGTCAAAAAGTGTCGTACGTTATTTTTTTTACATGTCCACAATGGAGCTGTACAGCTTTGAAAGTATTTTGAAGAAAAACAAAAGAATATTATTGTGTACAAGCTCAGAATTCATATTTTTGGTTTCCAATAATTTTCCTTTTAATAAATAATTTTTTTCGCGATACAAATAACCACAATATTTTTTTCCGACCCAAAAAGTTGTTTTTTTTCTTCATACAAATTAAAACGTCAAAAGTGCCGTACGTCAAAAGTTGGTGAACTCTTCCGTCTGCGTCTGCGTCTCCGTATGCGTCTACGTTCCGTTGTGTTCGCAACATTGAATTTGCGTGTATTCAATATTTTGACAGCTATTCCGGCTCCGTCTCCGTTTCCGTCTGCGTCACCATTCTGTTCAGCCAGTTATTTGGATGCGGCTTGACGTGCCGCAACTTTGGCACCCGGAAGTACCTGCTCGTGGTGTAGTGTAAGCCGGTAACAGGCAAAGATGCGTAGGGCGATGAAGCACACGATGATGATAGTAAATTAGTCTTATCCAGAAATGATGAGAAAATCGAAACTGAGTGTGTGATGGCACGACCGAAGTCTTTGTCTAGCTGAACAACAGGGTTAAGGACAACCTTCGGGTTGTCAAGTAGTGTCTTTCCTTGTTGTTCGGGGAGCGACGAAGACTTGGAATTGAGTACACCCGCTTTTCCAAAATTAAACATGACTCTTAGGAGTCATCATGATAAATAAAACGGGGCAGACTAGTCTGGCGAACCGGGTTGATACCCTACTAAGTGAAAATACGGCTCTAATCTCGGCCTCGAGAATGGAGTTGGAGGTTTCACGTAGGGATATCTTTCCTAACCCTGTAAGGTAGGGACAAGAGATATCTGGTTATATGAACGGTGCCTATGCGTCTTCGGATGCTGGATATTCATTACTTCCAAAATAACCCAAATTGAGTACGACGGGGTGTGATTCCCCCACTTATAGCCCATTAGATCACACTTGAGGTTGGCCTCCGTAGTGGGAGCATCGTCGGGTTGTGGTTTCACGTTAAATGAGACAGCGTTGGTTTCCAGGATCCTCGGATCTTGGATTCAAGAGGTGCAGATAGACCTCGGCTTTTTAGCAAAGGTGGGGTAATAGCCCTACATATTCTCTAATTGCAACAGCTGCAGCGGAGCCATACCAGGATGACATGATCAACTCCTATGGAGGTAGGCTTCCCGTGAGATTAGCCCATAATAGGCAGGTGCTCACGTTAAACCATGGTTCATTCTGTCCTTAATTTTTACTCAAGTTAGACATTTGTTCCATAAAAATACCAAATAAGAAACACGGTTTTACCGAGATGACACTTATGAGCATTCGAGGGTTCCCTGCAATTTAAAATGAAAAATTTGGTTTCAATGGTTTTTCTGATATTCTTTTGACAAATTTTCTTCATTTTTAGGACCAAAAATTTGTATAAATAAAAAAAATCCAAAATTTATTTTTAAAAAAAAGTTTCAATTTATTTCTGATTATGATATTTCGGAAACCACTTTTTCGATTTTTATTAAACTTAACACCAAGTGATAATTTTTACATTATCTTTTAAACAAAATTATTCGTATTTCCAAAAATGGCATGCAATTGTTTAAAAATCGTTATGAAAAACCTTTTTATCGGAAACGATACCTACGATTTTGAACAACATTTTTTTATATTTTTATACCAATTTAAAATCAAAAACGACGATTATAAGACAAAATCTATTTTTATTTGAGATTTACAAACAGAAAAAAATGTCCCACAAGGTACATATATAAAAAAAATACCAACCATCACCTAACTCTTTTTCTATTTTTTTTTGTCAAAATATGTTTTTTCGTTTGCAGCAGGAACTTGACTTCATGGTCAGCTAAATTGTAGTTGGCGTCTGTAGACAAGGACGTCTTTTACACCTCAAATCCACAGTTACTAACAACTGCTTCAAACTATAACAAACTGAATTTTAGTTCAAAGCTTAATCTCTTTGCTGCAATAGCAGCTATGTGAAGTGCATGTGTATAGGTATGTATGTAGGTAAGGAAAACAAAAACACCCGTATGTAGGTTTATATGTATGGAATCCTGCCAAACCAAAATTAAAGTGTTTTTGGCGAGGACATTGTTCCCTTGCTTGAACATTTGTAACAGTTTATAATTTTTCTTCAAAAACATCTTTAGAGCCAACATCGCTTTTTTGTGACCTCCAAAACGTGTCAGCCAACAGAATGTCTGTCTATACTTGCATACAATACAAGTAAATCTGATACTTATTTAAGGGTATAAGATAGGATTCCATTAACTGCTGAGGTGGGTGTCTGTATATATTGGTAAGGTATGCTTATTTGGCCACAATAATTAATATAAAAGGAATGGATTTTTGTAATCTTTATTACATATTTTGGATTATCCTGAAAAAAAATGGGCCACAAAACCTTTGCATTGCCAAAAGCCTTTTGAAACATCTAAGTGAGGAGGTATCGTCAAAAAATATAACTGCCAACAAACTGAAGAACTTTCCTCATCCTCAAATTGAGTATGAAGTCAAAGAACAGAAACACGAGTTATGTATTTTTAAATCGATTGCATGTCTATAAATCATTCATATTCTAATTTAAGATCCCATTTAGGGCTTATGTTCGTTTTACATGGGTTATACTACACAGATATTATTCGTTTCGTGGGTTTAGTGGGGTAATGTGTCTGTGCCGACATGTCGCGTCGCCATTTTTCTTGTCTGGTGTATTTTTATTTTAGATTAAAATCAAACATTTTTGCAACTTTATAAAAATAACTTGACCGCATTACATGATTTGTAGCCATTTTCTATTTGCCTCAAATATAATTAAGTGAAACAGACAACAAGAGTCAAATTGTATTTTTGATAATAATTTTTGTATTTAATTTAATTAACTTGCTTGAGGGGAAACTTTTTCATGAGAAAGAGAACATTATGTCTTAGTCAGTACCTCAACAATATTCTTGAATTTTCAATTTTTCTTTTTTTTTGGCAAAATCTGATTTACCTTTTTAATATCTTTGATGCAATCTAAAAAGGGATAATTTGGCTTTATGATTTATGCATGTTTTCTCAATTTCATTCAAGGACAAGAAAAACTTTAGTGCGGGGGCCATGGCCAATTTAGCAAAGGAGATTCTTATTTATTAGTATTTTCAAGGGTTTCGACAGTCTTTTTTTTTTAAGTATTAATCATAAAGGTTTTGAGTCATGTTCTCTTTCCATCAAGAAGTCCTTTAAGAGTGTTGAAAATTTGTGTTGATATTTTTGGTGTGAAAATTGTTATCATCTTTGTTTTTAATTATTTGGTTATTAGTTCATTGAAAACGCAAAGAATGAACAAAAGTCAACTTAATGTAAATATTTTACAACCACATAATTTTTTTTTGTCAAAAATGGTTTAGGATTTTTGCGGTAAAATAAAAAAAAAAAAATAAAAAAAAGACAGTTGAAAATGGCTGCAGAAAAAAATAACATTTGCTAGAACTACTCTCCATTAAAGACCAGAGTATAAAAAGAAGTACTCACAACTGAAACGAAATTCTTGAAATCACCGCTAAAATTCCTCGTTAGATTTATATTTTGGAGAGGAGTCATATTTTCAAAGAGCAGGTAGATTTATTTACCAATGGATAATATAATGGCTAAACTATTTGGCATATAATTGAGTGAATTTACTATCAACATGAGCTCATTAATGGTTTTCGTTTTAAAAATGAAATCAACCAAATTAATTGATTCTAAATTTATTTTGTTAAGGTATTCTTTTCTATGAGTTTAATTTTCAACAAATAAAAATCATTTAAAATCAGATTTCAATTACGTCAAATTTAATTTAATTTGATAATGTGTACAGATTAACTAATATTTTACTCTCCTACACATACCACTAGCATTGGTAAATTTTGTGTTAATTTAAAGGGCGAGGATTTGCAGCTAACATTTTATTATTATATCAATTTATTTTAATTTATTTTGGTCTGGTCGATGTCCAAAATTATGATAATTACCGTTCAATTAGGCCAATAATCTCATGACTTAATAATCATCATGGATTAATTTTGGGTGGTCGATTGTGGCATTATAACATGAATAATAGTTTAGGTTGATAATATGGGCGAGCAAATGAACCATAATTGGTTTAACGATAATAAATAGTTAGTAAATTAATCCGTCATGTTATTCCTCAAAGGATTTGAATGGCAAGATAGAAGTGTATTTAAGAAATGAAAACAAAGGTACAAAACATTAAGGGGTAAAAAAAATACTAAAATATAATTAATTTTTTCTTATATTATTTTGTTTATAAAAAAACTATAGCTGGCCCGACAGACGGATGTGTTCATATTTCTAGAGGATTTACCATCAGGAAAAGAAGGAAAGGAAATACACAAATTTTATGACACATGCAAAAAATCTAGCCCAACGTTAAACGCACTCATAAATATTAAATTTATGTTTCCATTTGTTTTGGAACCTTACATATTCTATTATATGTAGATATAAGAAGAGAGAGAGGTGAAAAAATTCTCTATAACATTAAAGACCCTTTAAAATAATAAATAAATAATATAAAATAAGCATTAGCAGAGTCACTGTGGCGTATACGTACTTTTTTTTTAATCAGCATTAGGTAGATTTAAAAATCTGTGCATCGCAGCTTTAGAGTTCATTTAATATAATTGGTATGAGATATATTTTGAAAAGAAAACCTCTCTTAAGACTTAAACTAAGTTTTTATCTAAGTTAAGTCGGAGTTAGTTTTTTAAAGAAAAAAAAAATTAAAATCGATTGCGAGTTTCATCCCATTAAAATGTTACTTTTTCCATTTTTCGGGACAAGTATTTTGTTGTCCTTTTATCATTGTTGAGGGGTGTGAAGTTGAGTGAGTTGGTGTTAACATAACCCGTGCTATCATTCAAATTCAGTACGATCTCTTTGTCAAATTCGTCGCACAATTTTTATATATTAAAGTTTTTTTTCTTAGTAACTAAAATTCCTACATACATGTACATACATATATAAAGCTATATGAAGTAGTCCCCGAAGTTCTACATCAATATATGCAAAAAATATATTTTTTAAAAAGATTAAATACTTGACTTGGTGAATTTCCTTCCACTTTAGACTGATTAAATTATAAATGTCCCTTCCTATGCGAATTGGATGATTTTCAACCGAATTATGCATGTTCAAATAAAAATCCAAATTAGGTAAATTTTCCAAATTTAGGGCTCCGAATCCAATAAAAAGATTCCCAAGCAAATCGGATGAGGTTTAGCCGAATTATGCTTAAAATTACAAAAAGGACTAATTTTCATTTTTTTTAAGGGGGTTTCAGGATTTCCGACTTTTTTTGGTGAAATTTTCCAATTTTCCGCTATAGTAATGTGGTTCAATATAAATCAAAATCTTCTATATACATAAAAATGAATCCCTTAATTTACTTAATTCGGCTAAAAATCATTTCATTTGCATGGGGATTTTTTTGTTGGATTTGTATTATATTAATACAAAACGGAGCCGAAAATAAAAAAAAATTACCAAAAATTGGAAAATTCTACCGAAGAATTACGAAAATCGTGAAAAATTCTTGAAATTTTAAACTTTCTGAAGTAGTTTTTTGTTCGTACGCACATAACTCGGCTGAACATCATCCAAATTGGATGGATATTTTTTTGTTGGATTTGTTTTGAACCAGATGAACAAACTACGGAGATAAAATTTGGAAAATTTGGCGGGAAAAGTCGTGATAACAATTGGAGCTTGCTCGACTTTCGAAAGGAACATTAATATAATTTAATTAATTTTTAGGTTCGTATAATTAATAAATATTCAATATTTTTGTTTTTATTACTCAAAAAAACACCAACCAATTTTTTTATCCAATAATTTAGTAACGCAGAGTGTTCAAAAACCCTCAAAAATTTTGTATTGTTAAATTTTGCAATTTTCTTAATTTTCTTTCCATAAGAACCTTCTGACAAAGTATAAGAAATCTTAAAAAAAAAGATGAATGAAATCGGTAAAGCCGTTTTCAAGTTATGTCGTGATTAAGGAAAAAAGGGACTCATTTTTATATGCTCGTATATAGATTATGTAAAATTTCTTAGTGCTATATTTAATGTATGCGTATATCTACTATCAGTTAAAAAGTAGTTAAGCCAATAACGAAATTTAATAGAAAAACAATAAAACAATTTTCTCAAAAAACTTCAACTTGAAAAAACCAATGGACTTGAAAATTAATCAAAGTTTTTAACGAAGTTCGAATAAAGCGACTTCTCAATTCAAACAATTTTGGACATTTTAAACAGTAGCGTCTGTGTTTAATGTTAGAACTGTGCAATGGCCCAGTTTTGACGTGTTGGCAGCAATTTCCATAAAAATAAAGTGCCTACCATAAATGAAAAAAAAAATAGAAATTAACCTTGCCCGCATTCCCTGAATAACAATAATTTATCTGAAAGCAGCTATAATAATAATTAAAACAAATTTACTACGAAAAGCAAGAGATGGGATTTCGATGTTGGATCAGACCCAGAGTATTTTACTTTTAGTTTATTCCATTTAAAAATCACAATCATCATTCGAGCTATCTGTGTTCGTGTTACTTCAGAGCAGGGCTAGGATGAGAATAATTGTGGTAGGTAAGTTTATTTGCACCACACAAAATTAATTGAAGTGCAAACAGAAATATCCTTTTAGGATAATTGCCAAGTAACACATATACAATGTACATACATAACATAACGCCTCTTTGCGTCTATTACCTTTTTGTTTTTAAAGTTTCTCTTTTGTTTTAAATTCTTACCAATTTTTTTTCAGATTTATCTCTGTTTTTTTTTTTTCAAATTCCCTTTTAAAGATAGTTCCTTAAAAATAATAAGCAACAAAGGTTCCCGGGCGCCATCTACTGATTATTAGCTATCCAATAAGCGTTTTAAGTTGAGCTTTTCAAATAATTCAAGCAATCTTTTAGTTCAAGTTTAAGTTGCTGTTGTCACAAACAAAAGCATCAACGACAAACTTTAAGCGTTAAAAAAGCTTTAAAATCTTTTTCTTTTATAAACTTGCTTTGGCTTTCACTACTTTTATTATAATAACCTGTGTAAATTGTGTATGTGCGAACTTTGTATGTGTTTACCTGGTCAAGTGTTGGCTATAAAAAGAAAGAAAAGAAAATACAAGAAAGGATATTTTATTGAAGTAGTGCAATTTGCATAGAAAAATTGAGCTTAGTACAGCAGCTTTGGCAATGCAGAAGCTTATCAAGATGTGCGTGTTTTTTTTTTGTTTACTATGTGTATGATTTTTTGGTAAGGTAGTTAGCTTTGTTTCGTAAAGTTAACTCGTAACTGAATGTGTCAAAAATGTCAAAATCAAAAAGTCTGCATACGTGTGAGCTTTTTGTGTTTAATTCAAATGTCCTAAAAACGTCAGTATATCCAAAATTTAAGATATCTGCTTATTTCAGTCATTTTAAAAAGTCAGCATCTTTTTTGTTACCAAAAAGCTATTTTAATAAAATTTCAGTTTAGGAATAAGCGCTCTGCAAACCTTTTTTAAATACTATTTTTAAATATTCTATTTCAATAATTTTTTAATTTTCTTTAATTAAAACACGGCGCACTCACAATAATGTGAATGATGGTAAATATGAAATCACACGTTTGCGATTTGGAGTTTGAAGATCAAGCAAACAAATCCGAACTCCAGAGAATATTCTATCATTAGTGTGATAGAAATGTTATAGAATTGAAATGAAGCATTTACTCCAATGTAATGTGAAATATAAATATATAAATTTGGTGGCGCAACAGTTCGTGAAGACCCAGTGCCTACAACTCTCAATGTGTTGTTAGGCAGGAATAGAAGGTACCTTCAATTTTTTGCTGACTCCGAACGGCTAAAAAAAGAGGAACTTTTTCATGACCAGAAATATTCGTGGAGTGTTTGTCACTTGTCCATGGTTCAGGAATTTTAACTCACTGATTTCAGTGGATTAACTAAGGTTTAACGATAAGTTAGACAAGTAGTTGGCTATTATTACATATTTGAACCTTAAACCTGCAAAAAATCAGCGAACAGCGAGGTTAACTAACTAAACCACTGCTTCGTAACAAGTTTATCAAAAATCGATGAAGACGTTTTTAAAATATGTTTTCAGTTTTATTTAAAATAATTTTTTTTAAAAATTTATCTTTACACTAGCTGACCCGACAGACGTTGTGTTCATAGTGTTCTGTTAATTTAAATGCTCATTTTGATACACAACATTGTTAGTTTTCTTTTCTGACACTTCAATAAATAATATTAATGGTTTTCTGATACGGGAACAGGCAACATAGCAACATACAATTGTCCATATGAAACCTTAAAAAAAAAAGATAATCTAAGAGAGCGTGAAAATTAACAAACACAAAACAATTAAAAAATTGTAAGGAAAAACTTGGGAAGCATACCAGATGTCTACCTACTTCCATAGGACTTATCATGAGTGGAAGAAGGAAATAAGCAAATATTATGGCCCATATAAAAAATCTAGCCAAACGTGTTACACAGTTGCACACTGATAAATTTTTATATTTCCATTTTTGTTGGGACCTTTTAATCTATTACATGTGGGTATAAAAAGAGAGAGAGAGGTGAACAAATAATCTTAATTAATCTTTGTCAATTTTTAGTTATATAATATTATACAGACCATTTAAAATAAATAATACAAAATAAGCATTAACAGAGTCACTGTGGCGTATACGTACTTTTTATCAAAATTATATTAGTTACTTTTAAAAACCTGTACATCACAGCTTTACAGTTAATATTAAATGTCAAACCCATCTTAAATCAAAATAAGTCATTGTCTGAGTTATGTCAGGGTTTATAAATAAAATAAATTTGATGGCACAACAGCTCATGAAGAACTAGGGCCTAGTGACTTACAACTCTCAACCATTTCTGTGTGCGTGTCTGCAGGAATGGAGGGGACCTACAGTTTATTGCCGAATCCGAACGGCTAACGAGCGGCACTTTTCTGTGACAGGAGATACTCTTGGAGGATTTGTCAATTCCTCGCAAGAGGCAGTAGCCGTTTTTCTTTTTAAATAAATAGATGGCGAGGCTTGGGATCGAACCTTAGACCTCTGGCATGACAGTCCATCGCACTAACCATCACGCCACGGCTGTCAGGGTTTGTTGTTTAAAAAAAATTAAAATCGATTGCGAATTTTATCCCACTAAAATTTTACTTCCTTCGCGACAAATATTTTTTTTTGTCTTCTGGTCATTGCGAAGTGGTGCGAAGTTTAATGATTTGGTTATCAGTACCATCGTTCAATTTCAGCATGATCTGTTCGTAAAATTCGTCACACAATTTGTATACAGGGTGATTCACCTAAAGTGTGACATAAATCTAGAGCGTGTAGATTGAGTCGAGAGAAGAAAAAAATCGCATGGGAGGGAGGATCTCTTTTCCCCCATTTAAACGGGAGGAGCTATTTCTAACAAATCGAATTGAAATAGAAAAAAAAATCATTAAAACACAACGACCATACTTAACAACGTCATGCTATACGTTTTTTTCCAGCAGTCCGTTCTTTTATTATGTTTTTAATTCAAATTATTTGAGAGAATATTTCTTGAAACCTGGCAAAGTTCTCGAAGATCTTGATTTGGTGATTTTATCATATTAAAATAATATCTCTTGTTTCCAAGGGTACCAGTGGCAGTGTGGGTCGCATCCATCTGCTCTGTTGTGGTCAACTTATGCTGCGTTGTGCCTTGAGTATTTTTTCCAAATTCGTTCAAATTTCAAATTTTATTTGTTTTGACTTTCGCAAAATTTGCGAATTTGCAAAAGTCAAACCGAATGAATTTTTTTGAAAAATTATGATTTTCAAAAAAATTAAACTTGTGCTGTTTTGTACTAAAGATATAAAAAAATATTCGCATATTTGCAGCTTAAAGAGCCACAAATTTTGCGAAGCGTGGAGTTAGCACTGTCATTTTCATGTTTCAAAAAATTTAAATAAAGAAGTAAACATTTTAATCAATTTTTTTTTAAAATGTTGCTAAAGTCGAATTTTTGTTGCGATTTTGTCGTGAATATTTGGTTACAATTTTTCAAAAACGACAAATGATAAAAATTATTTTAGAAATATTTTATACATATTTTTTTATAAGTATTTAAATGATTTTTTACATTTATATTTAAAATGCACAGTAGCCGTGCCATGATGTTTAGTGCGCTGAACTGTCATTCCGGAGGTCTAGGTTCGATCTCCAGCCTCATCCAACTAATAATAGTAAAAAAAAACGGCTACTGCCTCTTGCGAGGAACTGATAAAACCTCCAAGAGTATCTCTTGTCATAGAAAAGTGCTGCTCACATTAGCCGTTCGGACTCGGCAGTAAATTGTAGGTCTACCCCATTCCTGCAGACACGCACACAGAATCGGTTGAGAGGTATAAGTCACTAGGCCCTAGTTCTTCATGAGCTGTTATGCCATCAAATTTATTTATTTACAACAAAATTTAAAAAAAAGTACATATACAATCATTATTTTAAAATTCAGTTTAAATTTTAAAATCCATTTAAGTACGAACATATTTAGACATGTGCAATGCTGTGCTCTATTGTTCATTTTTGTGAGATAACCCCTCAACTTAATATGCCAATTAATATAGGGTCCCAGTACTAATTTTTTTTACCACGATTTAAAACCAGAGAGGTATTCTTCCGTGTTAACTGAAATTGACGTATCTGACATTTGTGGATTTTTTCAGTTCCGGTCAAATTTTAAATCCTACGGATGATTTTGATTGACAACTAAAGCTGTCGCTTTTTGTGTAGTAAACCAATCGAAACACATGCTTTTTTTTTTATTAAAAATAGTTTTATAACTATTGAAAAATTGGCAACAAAAACTCATATACTAAATCATAAAAAAGAAATGTCCTTACGCGCTATATTATAAGTAAAATAAAGAAACATGTATTTCTTAATTGAACACATGTTCTTTTAATATTTATAGCATTTCAGTGCCTCCAAAGGTTTTTTTTTTCGGAGTATTACTACGCCTTCGCACGACACAAGCACTGGGGTAGATACCATAATAAAATGATTATCTTTTTAACCAGTCTCAGTAGAATAAAATTTAACGATATCAACATCATAAGATTTGAATTATTTGTAAAACTCAAATTCTTAGTAGAATACCTAACCTAACCTAAATTTTAACATATATCACACAACTGTTAAATTATTCTTCAACCATCAGCTCATCAAAATATCGATTCAGTTAAAAATTTAATTTCAAGTCTAAAACAGTTTCACTTGGGCGAATAAGAGCTGACCTTGCTATATAACTCAAAACGAAGTACTTATTCATAACTTTTAAACCTCCTCAACTAATCGTACAAAACCTAACTTCGAGACGGTAAGTTCAAACTAAAGTGCTACTCCCAGCACGAGAGAAATTTTATTGAAGTGGAACAGGTGCCAACACTTTAACCCAGGATCCGCAGAGTATGCTTTTGGTTTTTTTTTTCAGTCACATCCTCATCACATTTTGCATTCTGGAATTCCCCGTTAAGGATAAAGGATATCCTATATAACGTAGTTGTAGTAGTATAGTATAGTGTTATGCAGTAATTTAGTTGGTATATCGTTCCACATAACTTGCTATGTGGGTCATTAAGCGGCTCATAATATATAAGGAATATTTATCGTACGCTAAGTCATAAAAAGCCAAGAAACCTTCGTTCCACCAAAGGAGGCTTTCATGAGAAAGGGGGTGTCGATTATGAACTTCGTGGTTTAGGGGTTATCGTTGTTTTTTTTTTTTTTTTTTGGTTCCGCTTTTAAATAGGAATATTTAAGTTCAGCTCCTTTCATCCACTCGGTTTCTATTTTGTGACTTTGTGAATGTATATGTGGTGCATAAAACATTAAACCTGCAGGAATATTTCATTAGCATAGCGTTGGCAAATTGACTGGCCGGGGTTTCCTTTCCGTTCGGCTCACCTAATATTTATGGAATTGCAGAACCCAGAACCCCATCATATCAACTTTAATCGCGCGCGGGAGTCCTTTGGTAATACATATGTAAATTTGATGAATGCTCTCATGTGCCACATAACAGGAAAAGTAAGAATAGAAAATCAACCTCTCCTTATAGTATATGAAAAAGGACGAAAACATATACTAGGACGCAGGCTATGTTCCAGTGACGTGCACTTTGTACTTAGCAAAGCGTATTATACAGATTGGTCCCTACTTCTTTTATTTTATGAAGGTATATGTAGTCTCAGGGAGAATATAAATTAAATTTACTGCTCCTGCTCCTGCTATATCCTCTATACAAAACACACAGGATGACGTGCTGCATTTTTATCTAATTTATTCGCATTTCCAATGTTGATGTGGATTGAATTGTTAATGCAACTGATGACACAAATGGATGGTATAGGTACATCTGTAGGTGGAAACGGGATGATATTTTATTGCATACCTATACATTTGGGCAAGCAGGAGGATGTACATAGGTAGTAAAATATTTATGTATTTTTTTTATATGTGCAATAATCCTTATAACTAAAAATAACATCACGAGCTTTTGGTATAAATTGAAAATCACTGAGACTGAGACACCTTTCGAATATGTGATGGATTCAAGGTATTTTGCTCACGTCCAAAATATGTAACCAGCCGTTTGCGAACTGAATTTTCAATGGAATGTTCACGGGATAAAAGTGACATGGCACTATCTGACCTACAAAAATATGTCTCTGTGTCTGCGTGTTCGTTTTGGTCAATTAACATTGGTTAAATGATGCAATTATTTATAACCATAAGCACGTGACTGTGATTTTAAACTATTTTTCAACTCTAAAACCTTTTCGAAATATAATTTCGAGAAGAAATAATGTTTTTCAATTTATCTTAATTGCAGTTTTGTGTTGTAATAGCTTTAAAAATTTTGTTTAAAGCACAATTTGTGCATCAGTATTTTTACACAATTCAAATGAAAACGAGAATTATTATTAATTCTTACAATTATTTGACCAATGCTCCCTGAATTTACTATTCAATTAATTTTAAATCCAACACAAGAAAAAAAAAATCAGCAGACAAGTCAGCCGGCCTTAAAGTACTTGGCGAAGAACTGTCGAGCAGGAATCAGCACGACTGGGGAAGAGTTTAAGGAAGCTGATGTACATTTCCAGAAATCGTGCACGATGGCACGTAGGATTAGTGCAGGCCCTATGTCCCGTAAGGAAATAATCACGGACGTAATAGGTCCGAGGGCCTAAGTAGTAGTTGTATGGAAACGCATTTACATTTTTTAAAATACTTTATTTAAAATATAAATGAATGATAAAATGTATAAGCGGACTGTATATTTGGCTCATTGCACCGTGGTTGCTCGAATTCAACTGCTCTCAAGTGATGCTCAATATCAACTAAAAATGCACTATCCAATATGCTCTGCTGCTGCTGTTGTTTTCATCGACGTCCATGGTTGTCGGTCGCAAAAACCGTTGCTCAAATTCCATGGACTTACTTCTTCTGGCTCGAATTATATGCGCCTGTGTTTGTTGTTGTGCCCACTGCTCATCGTCAATGCTCGTGATGATCGGCACCAGTGTTGCCCCCCTAACAGGTTGAGAATGTAGTGTGGCAAATTTTAAATGTAGTAACATTTAAAACGCGCAAAAACACAACATACTAAATTGTAAATTTTTTCGGAACGACAATATTATTTGTATAAATAATAAAAGGTCTAAATTTGGATTTTATTTCATGCATATTTACATAGCAAAAATATCTGGCTTACAAAAACATTTTTGCAAATTTCCTAGTAAAATTTCAAAATCAAGGTGGGTGGACACACAACATTATTAGAGCATTATAATTTTTTTTATGTCAATTACAGTGGTTTATTTATATTTTATTTTTAAAATTGATTTTTTGGTGTCGAATATGATTTCATTGATTGATTTTTTTGTAATTATAATATTTTCCGAGTGATTACTTAAAAAAAAAAGTGAATCACATTATCCACTTTCAGAAACGAAAAATTGATGACTTCTAAAAAAAAATTGGTCGAAAAAAAAAACGGCATCGGGGATTACCGACGCCCGCCATCACAGAAAAACGTGGAAAGTCCATACACACTATCCAAAACGTGTATGTATGTAAATATTGCCGGTAAATCAGTTTTTCGAAGTGCTTAAGTTAAGAGCCGAGAATTCTCCCTACTGTGCCTAGCTAAACCCGAAGCGACTGAGTTGTTGTTGGATTTAACACGTTAGCTGTTAGCCCGAACATCGTTTTCTTCATCCAATTCCTTTCGGGATTTGAAAAAAAAAATTCAGCTATTGATAAATAAAAAAAAATATTTTGCCAAATGGAAAGTAAGATCAAAATTGTCCTTCTAAATTAGAATTTTATGTTTTGAAATTGTAGTGTTTTTGGAATATTTTACGATTGTACGGAGTGAATTTTTCTTGGAAAAAAATGTAGCAAAAACGCTACATTTGTAGTAGGGGGGCAATGCTGGTCGGCACCGTCGGGCGTCGACGATGATGATGACTTGGTCTCGGTCCGGTAGTGTATTTGTTGTTGTATTCTCCGGACCGAGATGATGACATCGATGGTGTGGCTGTTGTTGTCCTCGTGCCCAAGAACACCTGCTGCTCGTCGGATGATTTCTTAGTGGTGCCATTGCTCTGTTTTTTTTATTTTAAGTTGGTTCGTATATTGCTCTTGTCTCAACGTTATGTTATGTTCATGGTGATTTTTAACAGTAGTAGAAGAAGTTTTTATTTCGTTGTATTTTTGAAACCTCAAAAAATGTAGATTTCAAATAAAAGCTGTTTTGATTCTTGATTATTCTTAAACACATGGCAATAATAATATTTATTTAATAGTATTTATTTCCAAAGTAAGTTCTAAAATATTGACGTTTAAATTATATTATTAAATTCCATAATCGCTGTTCTCTTCTTTTTGGGAGAAGAATACTGTCATATTGCGCCAAGCGAACACTTTCAGAAGCCTTCGGAATGCTTCCGGTTGACCAAACGAAAACGCTTATAGACTCCGAAATGGGGGAATTCTGGAATTTACAGACAATTTTTGTAGCAACATTGATTAAATCATAAATTTTCATAATTTTTTCCGGAATTTTATTTATTCAGAAATATTGGCAACCGTTTTCTTGTGGACAATAATACTCTATTGGGTGACCCGTTTACCAAATGCGTAGTGAATGAATTATGAAAACAAAAATTTTTTTTACTTTTACCAAGGTGCTGAAAAACTCTTAGTTTTACCTATAAATTCTATAATTTCTATATTTTGAGTTTTTACAGTGACACAGTTTATCTTTATACATACTTCAAACGTCTATTGAATTATAAAAAAAAAACCCTCCACCTTAATCCAAATTTACCCCTATTTACCCTTCTTTTTACCTTATTTGTAATTTAGAAAAAATAAGATCATTGAAATTTTGAAATTGATTTCTGCTGATAACCCAAGGTTTCAAGTCTTTTTCTAATTCACTAACTTGGATATTTATTTTTCTGTGTATTTATTAAAATATACAGACAGCTAATACTGCACTGCTTTATGCAGCACAACAATGGCGCACGGCACGAGTACGATAAGTTAGGCGCTAAAAATTGATAACGGTTTTTTTATAGAGGAATCAAAAGCAAGCATTTTTTTTACGATGGGAGGTTGGTCTATCTTGTCCCGTTTAGGAGGTAGGGGCAATTTTAGAAAAAAATGACTTAAAATGAAAAAAAAAAAATATTAAAAAACAACAGCAACACTTATAAATAATGAAGTACTAGACCGCGTTTGAAAGCCAGAAAACTGTTCTTAAATCCTATATTTAAATTAAATAATTTAAAGCAATGGTTTTTAAAAAATTCGCATGATTTTGGTAAAAAATAAAAAAAAAGTTTTTTTTTTTAAATTGTGAAATGAAGTGCTAAATTGTCTTTTTGTGATCAATGCGTAAATTAAAATGTCATAAATACATAATTAGTTTAAATAATTTAAAATTTTCTCAAAAACTAGAAGACAAAACCATTCGGTTTTTTTTAGTTCGATTTAGAATTGATATACGCATTGACAACAGAAAGCCAGCACTTGATTTCACAATTTTGAAAAAAATTGGTCTTAACTTTTTTTTCATTTTTTTTAAATCAAAATTTTTAGTTTGCATGCGATTTTTTTTAAACTATTGCCTTAAATAATTGAATTTAAGGCTCTCCCAAACCAACGCGATTATTCGCCGCGACAAAAGAAAACAACAATAACAACATGTGGTTGTCAAACAAAACAACACGTTGTTGTTATTGTTTTCTATTGTCGCGGCGATTAATCGCGTTGGTTTGGGAGAGCCCTTAAACGTAAGATTTAAGTACAGATTTCTGGCTTTCAAACCCTGTATAGTACTTCATTGTAAGTATTGCCGTTGTTTTTAATTAATTTTTTTTCATTTTAAATCATGTTTTTTATAAAATTGCCCCTACCTCCTAAACGGGGCGAGATAGCCCCCCCACCCCCCCCCCCCTCCTGTAGTAAAAAATGATTGTATTAAACTTATCTATTATTCTTTATTTTTTCTTTATTTATTCTGCGGCGCCTGAGTTTTCGTACTCTCTATTCGCGCACTTCCCACAGAATCCGACAGTCTTCACTCTAAAAAAATTGAAGTAGAAGTGCCAGATATATAATTTTCACGGTGACTGAATTAATTGCATACAATTTTCAAGAGCACAATGTGTGTGGTGTAGTTGAAAGGGTTGGGATTCCTACCATCTCACATTCTTTCAGCATGAAAGCAACAACCTCAAAGTTGACCGCAATTTCCTGCCCCAATTGTCGTCCGCATACCACTCCTTGTTTACCCCTATCATCTTCAAACCATCGCTTGAATCTCTCACACGACGAATGACGAAGGGGTGTGCCGTGTTAGAAACAACATTATCTGGACATGAAGATGGAAAGGTCTTGCCTCTGCTTGTTTGCCACGTTTTAGTTTAAATCTCGGTTACTAACGTTTTGCTACACATTTTCATTAATTTTAATCTCGTATGCTATTTATACGTTCAATGTGGTGTGGTGTGGTGTGGCGTTTGTATCTTTTTGTATCCTCTTCTTTCTGAATATAGTATACATTTGCAGAAGGACTGCATTTAGAAGCCGTAGAAAAAATGTCTATGTCCTGCAGGACGAGGTTGAGACGATATGCACAACGACGACGATGGCGACGACAACGACTACGACATGCTGAGTGACAGCACCGGTATCGAAGTTGGGAACATAAAAACGACTATGATGATGATGATGATGATAGAAAAAGGATAAATATGCAAGTTTTCCATCTATTTTACCCCTGTGTGCCATTAAGCGGAAAATATCTTATCATCACCACTGGATGCAGCCATTTTACGCGAAAGAAGTATGGATGTATCTATCTACTTCTACCAGCTTCTGCCAAACACAGACGTAAGCAGAAAAGGTACAGATGGAGGAGCTACATCACAACCACTGCAGCCGCCGCCTCGCCGCCAACCGTTAACACTATATCGATGTTTTTCTGCTTTTTACGAGTAAAACAATTTTAATGTTTAATGAAAATTAAATACACAGCCTGAAGTTTGTTTGCGAAACGAATTGGAGCGTAAAAGCGCAGTGAATATGGGACTTAAAACTAACCTGTCTTACTCTTTAAATTTTTTATAAGGAATGCCTTCCTTCTGCTTATATGAAGAATTGTAGGAGTTGTGATGTACTTTTGTCAAAGGCTGAGGTTAGAGTACGAACTTAAGATAAAAAGTCTTAGTCCAAAGCTTTATTCTAAATTATAATATTTTTTTTATCGGTATAACGTATTAATCGTTATAATTCGGTAATCTCGGTTTCCTCGGGTTCGGCTTCTTTGCAAAATCGCTTTGGTCGCTAGACGTTTCCTTTGGTTTTCCTCTTTTTAGCTGGGTTCGGGTCCTCTAAGTTGATGTTGGCAATCAGGCGGCGGGTTCAGGTAACAACCTTGAAGAATTTGGCAGTCGATGAAATTACTAGGTAATTAACAGATAAATCTGGCAATCAACGGACGAATCCGGCAATCAACTGGCCAACCAGGCATTCAACAGACGAGTCTGGCAATCAACGGACGAATCCGGCAATCATCTGGCGAACCATCAGGCATTCAACAGACGAGTCTGGCAATCAACGGACAAATCCGGCAGCGCGTTATCTATTTAATAAGTGATCCCTTACCACTGATGGGGGAAGTCTCTTAATTAAATATGGCTCCGTGTCGGGTATAATACCTGGACTGTATGCCTTCGTAATCTGATTTTTGTCGTTTGTACGGCCGTCTCTTATCCTACCCCACGGAAAACTTAACGTGAGCTATAATGCTGCAAAATTTAAATTTTTATGCCGAAAGACATTAATTGGAACCATACCTTGGCCTGTAAAAATACTATCGTCTATCAATGGCATCACCTATTGTCAGCATAATGTTATACGGGGCAGGCGGCAAGGGGCTGGTCAGCATGTTTGTCTACGGTACGGCTCATCGTCGGTGTTCTGGAACTTGTTTTTCTGTGCTGAATTGTTATTCCCCAATGCCTATAGAAGGGGGGCGGCACAAGGGTGATAGCAAAGAATATAAAGTTACCAAGAAGACGCACCTCATACAAATTATCTACTGAAAATGGCGAGTTCAAATGTTGGAACCCACACTTTGGCTTTTTTATGGGCTTTCCAATAATTCTCTCAGCGCTTTTAAAATCAGATACCAAACACATTGAAAGAGTCTGTTTTTTTTTGTCCTTGAAAAGCCCCAAAAAAAAAAGCAAAAGCTCTGGGAACAGGTCGCATTATTGGAACCCGCCATATAAAAGTGTGCAGTAAAAAATTTGTATGAGATGCGCATTCTTGGTAACTTTATATTCTTTGGTGATAGGTATTGCATCACTGTGCTGCTAGAAAAGGAACTCACCATTATGTTTGTTGGTGGAAGAAAGGGAGGGCGGTAGAAGGATGCTGGATCTTGCTCTATTTTAGAAATAGAAATTCACTAACGGAGGTTATTGATCGTGTCGCCCAGTACCTGCCTTCCTTTTGTTCTTTTGCTTGTTCATTCTTACCACACCCGGGCTTAGTTGTTGTTGCCTTCTAGGCAGTGTGGGGAATTATGCTGATATAATTGTAGCTTATCGGTAAACAGTTGTCGGCTGGAGTTGGCAGTGTACACATGTCACCGCTTATGTGGGTAGGCAATTTAGTAGAGAACAGGGGCGTAGTTAGGTAGGGGCGCACGGGGTTGGTCTAATGGTTGTTGATTCCACGACCGATCGGGTAAGTATAAGCGGCTTGTTTACTATTAAGGCTGCGGCTGGTCAGGTACGGATTCAGTTTCGATACGCAGCTGTAGTCTGAAGGGTGGGAGTTGTACTGCTTCATTACAGTGTGTATCTATATCTACAACAACATTCATATTGAACTTTAACCAATTGGATTCAATTGACCTGTGGGAATAATTCGATTCGACATTTCGTGAAGAACCAGGGCATAATGACTTACAACTCTCAACTATTCCTGTCTGCGTATTATCAGTAGAAATAGATGGAAACCTTCAATTTCCTGCTGAATCCGAACGGCTAAGGTTTAAGAAGTTTTTCACGGCCAGGCGTACTCTTGGAGGAATTGTTAATTTTTTCGAGAAACTGTAGATACTTTTTGGTCGGAGAGGCTTGGATTCGATCCCTAGGCGTTCGACGTGATAGGCCTATGCACTAACTATGTATTAGGCATTTATCACGTAACCGTCTACTTCGTAAGGGCAAATACCTAAACCTTCTTGGTTGTTTTATTTTCGACCTACAACAATTAAGACAAGAAGCCTTAGATGCACAAAAAGGTCAAACGTCGGCCTTGGAACCTGAAAAGCCTATGCAATACAAAAAATTATTAAATTTGGTTACTGTTAGTTTTCGCTAAAAGTACGGAAAAGTGTCGAAGATGAAACAAACCTCAGTTACACACCAAGCATTTATTTTGTGAATGTCTGATTTCTACTCATCCAATACTTCTTGCATTGAACGGCCTTAAAACGAATTTCTAATCCATAGAAGAATATTGTTCTCCACCAGCTGAATCAATGATTGATTGAGCAATAATGCTTCTAGGCAACTAATAAAAGAGAGAAAGAAAAAAAAAATTAATGGTGTTTTTTTTTTTAGAAACTAATAAGACGCAATTCCAATACTTGCTTACGTAAGGCTAATTACTATAAATTCTCATTGGAAAGCTATTACTTAATCCTAAAAGATATCGGAGAAGAAAGCACTTTTACTTCATTAAATTGGATTTCCCTGAACATTCTTCACACCCTATTCCTTAATCTGAGCATAAAATCAGATATATCTGATATGAAAAACCCAATGCATACCATCCCCAGAAGGTTTGTTCGACATTTATAAAGGAACAAACAACATCTTTTCTGCTCATTGTTCTTTTTTTTCTTTTCTCTTATAAAAAAACCGCACAAGAAGACAAAGAAAACTGTTTTTGCTATGATCTCGTGCATGAGCCTCATTATATTAACCCTTGACAATAATAATAAAAAAAAAACACCCTTCCACTGCGCCGGGACTTAACATTTAAGAACACAAAGGAGATGAGCTGAAAAAAAAGGCTGGAAAAACACCCAAACAAAGCATTCATTTAATTCCACTTTAAAGAACCTTCCTAACCTAAACTATCATCATCGTCATCTCCTGGGACACGAGCAGCTATGATGATGATGATGACGATGATGATGCTTCCAGCAGCTAAGCAATTTCAATAAGCATCTCTTGACTTGTCAGAGGCACTATACAGACTCTACATAGCCATATACCCGGCAGGTATCTTCATAAAAATGCACAACAGGGAAGCAGAGCTTGACCTTTATAGATTCATTTCGATGAAATATTGGCCTGAGAGTGAGGTAGGCATGCCAGTAGGATGATATGAACAGAATTCAGTTGAATTTACCACCGCACCCGATGCCTTTGGTATTGATTTGCCATTGAACATCCAACGGAAATAATAGGACGGATTATATTATCAACCTCCGCCACCATATCGATGATAATATTTCGGTTCAAAATCCATTCAAATGGAAAAATAAGCTCAATCATTGGATAGAATTTGAAAAAAAAAAAAAAAGATTCCAAAACATTCAACAGGGTCGTTCCAATTTGTGTGACTCATTATATGGGATGGGAAACTTTTATGATCCTTTTGGTAAATAGCAGGATGAGACTTAACAACAACAACAAAATAGGTAATTTCTAAAAGGTTAGACCTTGATAACGTCGTTGTTGATACGATTCATATTAAGGGTTATTGTTCTATTGTTCATAAAGCCCAATCAATGAAAATGAGATTCCTGTACATTCCAATCAATATTCATTTGAAAATGTTCCACAGGAATGTGTTTCTAAAATTGCTAAAGGATAAAGAAGGAATGATATAGGTTTGAATAGACTTTGTTGAAAAGGCAAGGATAATTTACATTTACGAGTTTTTTTCAAATTTCTGTGAAATATTTCGAGAATTTAAATATTGGAGTACCTGTGAACCTATTGAATTTTTGAAAACTATTCATCTTGCAATGAGAAGAAGAATGAATGCTGTGTGAGAGTTGAATGATATATGGGAATGAGTGTTCAGTTATAAAAATATACAGAATATCATTTCATTTCTTTTCAATTGGTTTAAAACAAAATATAGCTACTCCTTAGCGGATTTAAAAAAAAAATCATTTAAACTTTTATGAATGACTGAAGGACAAAAAGAAATAGGCTTGTATTTTAAATTTTATTTTAAAAAAGCGGAGAATAATAAAAAGATGTTCTTTAGTCATTCGCTGTACTAGATACTGCCATTAATGATGCAGTTATGGTGGTGCAGTTATGTGGAGATTATTGACCTATGCTAATTCTTTAACCTTTTCCTCAGTCAATGGCAATTGAAAAAAATTAATTTTTTTTTTTTTTAAATAAGTGTGAACTCCATGGTTTAATATTCCTTTTAATATTTCCTCAGAGCGAATGTTAGAAAAAAATTTATAAAATTAAATCAGAGATATCCTTACCAGCGTTGCCGCCAGAAATAAAATTAACGTGCCATATTTTTTGGAAAAACGTATTAATTTTCGTGCCACATGAAAAAACCACAAATTCTTCTATTTTCTTGAAAAGCTTGTAATCAATTTTATTACAGGGTGTAATACAATAACAAAAATCAATGGAAATCATTTGCTTTATTCGTGCATTTAAAAAAAAAAATGTGCTTCTGCCGGCACTTTTTACTGAATTTTGACCAATTTTTATTAAATTTTGTTGAAATTTACTTCATTTTGAATAAAATAATGGAAATAAAAAAAACGTGCATATTAAAATTTTTCAAGCCACCGTGCCACTTCGGCAACGCTGATCCTAACATACGGGGTTTGAATTAAAGAATTCATTCTAAAATTGATTTCATCAAATACTTTACATAAAATTTAGTAATTATACATTATAGATTATGGTCACTCAGCCGGATCAAATAATATCAAAAACAGGACTACCCTGGGTGAATTACATCGATGTTGAGTTTTTTTTTTTTTTTAAGTTTTCTTTTTCAATACTTGATTATATCTTCTAAAAATATATACAAAAATCAATCCCTTTTTGTGTTCGTACGCGCATAACTTGGCTAAATTAAATATCATCCGATTTGCATAGGGATTTTTTTGTTGGATTTCTATTGAACCAGATTAACACACTACGTAGATAAAAATTGGAAAATTAAATTGGAAAAGTCGGAAATTCGTGATAACAATAAATTGCATACTTTCTGAATTGTTTTTTGTTCGAACGGTCTTTCTACATTGGCGATTGATACGACTTTCAAAAGAAACACTAGGTGTGTTTTATTGGAAAAGCTATCCATAGTACAGTACGATTTAACATACATTGCAAATACAACATCGCCAGTATGATTACGGCAGATAAAAAGCTAAAGTAGAATCCTACTGTGGATAGATTTTTGACGTTTATTCGAGTCTCGATTTGGGTTTTGTTAATTTTGTTCTTAGATGTTGGTAAGTTTGAATTGTATCTCGATGGATAAAGTAGTTATAATTGTTATGTTTTTCGATTTCACAGAAAAATCGATCTTTTTTTGTTTTTTTTTTTGACCAGTTTATATTTTAGGCTAATGCCACACGAGCGTCTTTTTCTGCGCGTCCATTTGGAAGTACGTCCTGAGATCCAAGAAAACTTATATGAATGGACACACGAGCTTCCAATTATTGGTTTCGTCCGCGCGTCCAACTTTGTCGACTGTTTGACTCTCATGCCGCGCAGATTGTAAAACGGCATGAGGGGTACGTCGCAAATTAGTATGGTCACACGAGCGTCCAAGAAGACACGCTTTCAGATAATTTTTAGATGGCTTTTTTTGTGTTTTTTATTTTTATCTTTTTAGTGGGTCAATAGATATTGTTGAAATTTGTACAGATAAAAGAAATAATGTATTCAAAATTAAATTAAAAAAATTGAGTTCCTAAATTACTGTTGAGCTGAGATATTGGCAATATTTTAAACGTTGTTCTATGAGCTCATATCTTATTAATGCATGCATGGTTTAATTTTTCTTATTCCGATGAAAACAACAATTATTTTGATACTTCATTTGATATTTTACGTGCACCACAAGCCTCATAATCTTAATTTAAATTTAGTCGAGAAATCGGAAAAATTGCATAATTGCAGTCTACCAGTGGAGAAAGGCCCGTTAGGTGCAAAAATGTTTTATACTGGACGCGCTTCCAAATGGAAGTTCGTCCATTTAGACGCTCGTGTGGCATTGGCCTTAAAGATCTCAGAAAACTCCCTATTTCCATAAATATTAAAGCCCTTCCGCACAAAAGTTTCTGAATTTTGCTATCAAAAAGCGAGAAAGAAGCCTTTTTGCCCTTGTTGCTCAAGTTCTCTGAACTATTATGAAGTGTCCAGCACAAATTTTTTCCTCCGCTATCACATACGTTAGTTGATCCATTTTAACTAATTTCTTTTCCCGCTGTAAAATCGATTTGAATCTTCAAAATGAAAGGTTGAATACAGAAAAATTATCAGAAACTCAATCATCTTTGTTTAATTCATAGATACAAAATGTTAAAATGTTTTTTCGTTAATGCATTTCTCGTTTCTCTTCAAAATATATGAAAAAAAATGAGAGAATTGAGCTGACTGCACATAGTGTGCATGCGCATGGACTTCATGGTAAAAGTACTGCCACACCACACTATCCCATTGAGATTGAGTATAACACTAACATAAGTATGCCAATAGAAAGTGCGTTGTAAAAATTCTGTTCAAAATATGTCAAAAGTCATGCACATGTTTT
This sequence comes from Epistrophella euchroma, assembly GCA_947049315.1. NCBI lineage: Eukaryota > Metazoa > Arthropoda > Insecta > Diptera > Syrphidae > Epistrophella > Epistrophella euchroma. The sequence goes on from OX346245.1 coordinate 137,846,605, forward strand.
CACTTTCGGTTCCTGGATGAGAAGGGCATGAAGAAAGAGTGGTAAACAAAATCTCCCCGGTCAACAATTAAAAAATAAATAAATTTGATGGCACAACAGCTCATGAAGAACTAGGGCCTAGTGACTTACAACTCTCAACCATTCCTGTGTGCGTGTCTGCAGGAATGGAGGGGACCTACAGTTTATTGCCGAATCCGAACGGCTAACGAGCGGCACTTTTCTGTGACAGGAGATACTCTTGGAGGATTTGTCACTTCCTCGCAAGAGGCAGTAGCCGTTTTTCTTTTCTTTTTTAAATAAATAGGTGGCGAGGCTGGGGATCGAACCTTAGACCTCCGGCATGACAGTCCATCGCACTAACCATCACGCCACGGCTACTACACGGTCAACAATTAGAGAAGATTTTTTTGACACACTACGTATGTTTGCATTTAACCAAGATACTTTAAAAGGAAAATACAAAAAATCTCCCACGATTTTATTTCATCGTGCAAACGTGCAAAAGTTACACGAGAATTTTAAGGAAATTAAAGGAAAACGTTAAAAAAATCTCCAACAGTTTGTTTCTTCGCGTAAAAGGATGCAAACGACGAAATTTTATTTGGACTACAGTCTACGAACAAGCCGCTTGTCTTGTGCTTACTTTTTTTTTATTGTGTTTTACTTTATGCTACAATTTGTCACTTGACTCGCAAAATTCACGCAAAATTTGCAATTATTTCATGAATTAATTTATAAAAACTAACTTTTAAGACTTTTTTATAACAATATCATCTAGAAAATTGTCCATTTTAATTTAATTTTTATTTCGACACACAGTACCAAATGTGAAATATAAAACCCAAGGTACTGTCGATACGTTTTATTGGGAGTTTCTTACTATACTATGTATAGACTACCAATAAAACACGCCTATTAAAAGTTTAATCAATTATACATAGGTGGAACGAAGTTCGCCGGGTCAGCTAGTTTAGAATAAAATTGCATTATTTATTGATGTTTAAAGAGTTTAAAGATTCCTTCCAGGAAATCGCGAAACCCTGAGAACTCAGGGTTCCGTGGAATACACCAACCTAGGATCAATATTCATAAATGGAGAATTTAGAAAGCCCAAAATCTTGAAAACCCACTATATGCACCTACTGAAATTTTTTTTCCGAAATCTTGAAAATTTTTATGTATAAAATGAAAACTTTGCGGAATTTACATACATACATAATTTTTCTGGATTTCGAGGAAATAATTTTTAATATTCAAGCCAAGATGGATTAGTCCAAAAGTGTAAGAATTCCAGAATCCAGATTGATGGTGCCTTTAATAATATAAATACATATACATATACCATTTTCCTTGGCTATATATGTACATTATGTATATGTATGTATATAAATATTGAGTCCAAAAAGCTTATTTTCATCACAGCATTAAAATTCTCTGGAGTCAAAATCAAATTTAATATTATTTTAGAACCCAAACTACTCAACTATCGATTTTCAGATGGTAGCTAATAGCCTTAAGGGAATTTAATCCTATAAGAAATATGTGTGTAAATGATTGAATGCATTTTACCAAGTATGAAGTAAAATCTTTCGGAATTCTAGGAAAATTAAGTTTATTTAGCTTTCCGAGTTTACAATAATATCCAGGATTTTGAATTATTATTTTCAATAGAGGAAGTTTTCTTGTAGCTAAAAGTGAATCTTTCTATGGTCGTAAGAAGTTGGAGCCAGTTATAATAAATGAATAAATTCCACACAAAATTAACCTAGTCTCTATTTTGCCTGTTCTTAACTTGTTTCCCTTTAAGCTTACTTCTTGTCCTTGGGGTACTTAAAGTCTTACAAACCAAAAGCAAGCTGTTGCTAAACTCTGTTAATTGTTACATTAGCAACCCTCATTAAGACTGTTGATTTATCCGGATTAAAAACTAATGGAATTGTAATGCGATTACGGTAGGATGACAGAAAAATACTGAGGTGTTTCAAAAACATGACTTCCCCAACCATAAAAAGTAAACAAAAAATAATCACAGTAAAATTTATTTAGTTAGGTATTCATTTGAAAAAAAAAAAGAGGTGTGGTCTGTAACCACAATCACCACCAAACCTACTCGGGTCGATGAATCGATGAGTTTTACTTGGATATTAAAGTCAAGGTTTTTTGCAAAAAGCTTTCGACCTCATAATAGTGTTATTGGAGGTGCAGCAACATTTCCGGTACAACCAAACTGGTATCACGTATCTGTACGTATAACGTTGTATGTGCAATGGGCAGTGCAAAAATCATAAAACTATATGATTGTTGGATTTCGTTAGTGATTCAAGTGGTGGTTGATTTCAAGCAATAACAAGAAATTTAGAGACAAAGAGAAAAAATATAAATATGAGTTTGCGAGCGTAAAGAATAATTGAAAATTGATTTTCCATCGAAAAGTCTGAAAAGGAAAACAACTGATTTCATTTTATTGAATTTCATGTGCCAATGGATTTTTACACAAAAAGTAAACGCACGTGCTGGGTTCTTTATATCTTAGCCGGCCACGGTACAATTATATTTCCTTTTAAAGGCCCCGTACATTTTAAATGTCCAAGATATTGAAATATCTCAACAACCTGAGATGAACGAGCAATTTTGAGGTTGGGTTAGAAACTAGCACATACAATAAACCTTCTAAAAATTATAGTTTAGTTTTGGTTACAAAAGTTCGGTGGCGTTTTAAAAATTTTGTGATCCAGGGCCTTCCTTGCTCAAGAGTAAGTCCACTGCTGGATATGTCTATCGACCGCAAATATAACTTTACTTTTATAAACAACTGAATACAGTGTAATCAATCTACATGCATTATCAGAAGGCTAAAAAACGCAAACGCTTCTCGATGGTATGATATCAAGATACGAAAAGAAAACGAGTAGAATTTAATTTTTATTCAGATGTCATTTTGTTGGTTTTAGTCGTATCGAGGAATAAAAAAATAAGACATGAGCATACATGGATAAATAAAATATAAGAGTTTGTTGTTAGAAGTGTTGTTTTGTTAAGTTTTACATGGAATGCTAAGCAGGCTTTTGATGGAGATACAATTACCGATAAAAGAGGCACAGTATATAATTCTGGTTAACAGCTTTAACCCAAAATACACAGGGTACATTTAATATAGGATATATTGAAGTGGCAAAGAGAGGGAAGTACTTAAATCAATCTGTCATCAAATTCAAAGAAAGCTCCCTAGTAGTATGCTTGCGTGTGTTCTGGATCATTTCAATATTTAGCGGTTTTAAAGAGCTTTTTAAGATTATAAAACCATTTAATATCGTAATGAGTTGTTTTAGAACCATTGGAAGTAAGGGTAATCTAAATTTTTAACGATATATACATTTTTGGGAGTTCAGGGTCATCCCAACCAGGGTCATCCCAACCTGTTGGGGTTGTTTAAAATTAATAAAGGTTGAGAACATCCAAAACATATGTACTCTAACTAGCTATAGTTCCTTGGTAAAATTATATTTAAAGGTTGCCACTTTATCGTAAATTTTTATATTCTGTGCTATCTTTATCTAAAATAACAGATAAAAGGGGCACAGTTTATAATGCTGGTTAACAGCTTTTACCCAAAATACATTTATATAAGATAGATTGAAGTAACAAAGAGAAGTAAACACTTAAATCAGTCAAATCAAAAACAAAAATAAATCTCTAACATGTGGTTTTCTTCTTCTTCTTAAATCAGTGTGTTGCCAAATTCAACGAAAGCTCACCAGTAGTATGTTTGGGTGCGTTCTAGATCATCTCATAATCTACTGCTTTTAGGCCCATTTGCTGAAACGTAACTTAAGTATTTAAGTTCAACATAAGAGCTTATGTGACAGTTTACGCTGAGGAAAAAGGGGAACATAAGCGTTTAAGTTGAACATAAATATTTAAGTTTCGTTTCAGCAAATGGGCCTTAAAGAGCTTGCTAAGCTTTTAAATCAGAAGATGCATGGTGGAAATGGTTTATAACAATAATTAAAATCTTGGAATGATCTTAATCTATATTCTGTTGAAAGTTTTCGACATATCTACGCACCAACTTATTCACGAACCCCATTCAATTGTTTCCATTTAAGATAATTGAAATCACATCAATCCAAGCTTAAACAAATTTTAGGTAGCTTTTATTCTTTTCTGAGAAATAATTTCTGTGAGATGTTTTTTTTTTGGAATCTATTTTACCTAAGCTTTTCCAAGAATTTAACTAAAACAATCTTTTTTACTGACGAAATTCAATGTTTAAATGAAACACAATTTGAACTTCCGGGGATGATAGTAAAACTATAAATGTCGGAATGTTTTCAATTATATTAATTAAATATTAAAAAAAAGTGCTGTTATTGCAATCCTTACGGTAATATTGAAAAATCTTTTTCTAAATCCCTGCTACCACAAAGCAATCAAGACAAAACTCAAAACTCTCATTCTTCCATTCTATACCATACCACCATATATTTATGTTCTAGTGACATTATAAAATAGATTGAAGGACCAACTATCCTCGATTGAAATTTTCACCCTTCAATAGGATGAAGCTTTTCCAGCTCAACTCTGAAGCTTCCGCCTTTGCATCATCATCATCGTCGTAGAACTATACGTATACGACGATAAAAAAGGGCACGGTGGCGCTTATAGAGTGTGCAAAGTGTTTCCTGCAGCGGCGTCCTTCAGGTTTGTGTTTCTTTCTCTTTCTATCTCTCTTTGTTGCTAGTTGAAAGTCATATTCATGAGTGAATTTCAATTATGCGAGATTATGAGGAGGAAAAAGCATGTGTGTTATTGTAAAAACTACGACGACGACGGCGACAAGGATGAGGCTGATGAGAAAATGCTTTTGCTGCGCTTCATTCGACTTCCGGCTGGAAATCCACACACAAACTAACAAAAAAAAAATGTAAAAAAGAATTGTTACACAAAAAAGAACAAACCGTAAAATAACCACATCCCTTTAGCAGCATCTTTTATCATCATTTATGATGATGCGAATATCTGCATATATGTATGTGGTGCTGCTAGGTATTCAAGTTTAGAGGACTCTCGTTTTTTTTATTTTGTTTTTGCGTTTGAGGATATTGTCCTTATGTGATTTAAAATGCATTACAAAACTGCTGCCACCAATGAATAAAGTATGTGTGAACTTTTAGTATTGTAACCATAGAGACACTATAATTATTGAAAGGCTATTGAAATGAATAATTGCCTATAGTTATTGATTTTATTTGAACTTAGTTATTCAGTTTATTAGGAAGTTTTATAAACCACTTTGAATAATAGACTTCTACTTGTATTTCACTTTATGTTTATACCTATAAATGGTCTTGCAAATATGAGCTTCCAGAGTTATTTCCCCTCGAAAATTCATAAAATTTTAATTTTTTTTAGTGTAAACTAATAGAAAAAGTTGCAATTTAAATTAGGTATTTCTTTTAAATAGTATTAAATCATTTTTTTAAACTGATCGCTCACCATTTTACATTGAAGCAAAAGTTATTCGTATATGTAAAACGGTAAAAAGGCAAAAGAGTAAATGAAATGTTGATATGCACCAAAATTAAAGAGAAGTTACTTCTCCTTACAGTGGAACGGAGCACTTCAGCAAATGGAACTAAATTACAGTAGACTGTCGATAATGTGAATATTATCACATTTTCAGAGCAATTCACATTATCGGTTATTCATCGAGGGACTACTGTATAACTAAGGGCCAGTTGCACAGAAGTTTTTTTGACAGCAGTAACTCCTGATTTATAAATAAATAAAGCTATATGACTGATAGCTTTAATAGCTGTCAGAGGTCTGGGTTCAATACCAGCCGCTTCCACCTTAAGTTTTTTTTCAGGGCTACTACCTTTTGCGACGAAGTGACAAATCCTCCAATAGTATCTCCTGTCATAGAAAAGTGCCACTCGCCAGCCGTTTCGGATTCGGCAATAAACTGTTGGTCCCCTCCATTCCTGCAGACACGCACACAGGAATGGTTGAGAGTTATAAGTCACTAGGCCCTAGTTGTTCATGAGCTGTTGTTCCACCAAATTTATTTTTTATTTAGAAGAAGTTCTAACCCCATCATATGAAGCTAAAGTTTAAAGATTAAAAAGATTCGTTTTTGGCAGAAAAACAAATCTTAAATTAGTGTTTTTTGTTCAGAACTAAACATAATTTGTTTTAAGTTAAAAATAGAATTAAGAAATTACTATCCAGGATATGTGAAAGTGGATTCCTATTTTAAAAGTACGGACTATTACCAAGTATATGAGTAGTTTGAAAATTGTCTGGTACTGACTAATCAGCAGTAAACTACGTTGTAAGAAAACTAGTCGTCGGTCGGTGATTTATTAAAACTTCATTTGTACAAAATTACATTTAAATGAATTCTACATTTAAGGAAAATCTCGAGTATCTATTTAGATTTAGAACATTATACCCGGTGCTGAACCTATAAATTTATCCGCCTTAAGCAAACATTGTTTTTGCCGCTTTAAATAAAAAAGTTGATAACGACAACATTAACATTTCAAAAATAGGGTTTTATTAACAACAATCAAAATTTTTAATCTGCGCGATTTCATTTTTGCAAGTCGTGTAGCGATTTCTTCTTCCTCAATGCGATTTACCTAGCATGTATTTTTCAGTTGAAATAGTTGAAAGACCGGTTTATCGCTCTTGAGTCATTGTTGAGCAACGATAGGTTTTTAAAAGCTTTAGATTCGGGAGGTTATAGCTTTACCAGAACCAATACTTGCAGGAAACGAGACGCGTGTGTCGGCGTGACGAGATCTCTTCACAGTTTCGAAACGTATTTCAAAAAATTAAATAATACATAAAAAAGCATTTCTCGTCGTCGCGTTGCGTCTTTTTTTTTTTTTTTTTTTTCAATTTTTCGAACATTATGACTTGACATGACGACAAGAAATGCTTAACTATGAATTATTTCACTGTTTAAAATTCTTTTTTAAGAGAAAACAACTGCAAAGAGATCTGGCCGCATTGTGAAACAGCCTTTAAGAGTATATCTTAATAAATGCTGTTAACAATTTGAATGTAATTTAAGTAAGATGTGTCGAGTAAAATGATTTAAAATTGACAAATGTTTGAAATTCAGAACAACAGAAGTTTGATTAAATAAATTAATTTTATTCGAGAGATCTTTACCTATAATATCCTTTTGAACTTCGTTGTCAAAATTGTTGCTTTTCATATTGCTACATCTTCTTTGAAATATCGCAAAGAAATCAGAAATTTTGGCTGAGAAATTGATAGATATGATACTTCACAAAGCGCTCATTGAGAGAAGATAGCCTTACTTAGATAACGTAAAAAAGAAATCAGCTTTAAATTTAAATTTAAAATCGATTGTTTCAAGAGATAACGGCTGGCTATACGCAAGCTCATCCAATCGGATACAATGAAAGATCTACTTCAATATTGATTTTTGTAGTTATGTTTAAAAAAACAGGTTAAAAAAGTCCATTGATTTGATTGAAGCATTTTCGAAAGGAAATTTACCTAATTTGCTTAAAATCTCGTTCTCAATTTATACATCTGCAATAATCGTAAATATAACGGAAAATATACATAAAAAAAACTACAGGCAATTATTTGTTGAAGTAGACGGATGTGCTACCCTTATTTCGCTTTGAAATTATTGTACTGATTTTGCCGACCTAGTCAAGTGCCGCCCAAGGCTGCTTTGCCTATACGCATGTTCGGTACCGATGTTACTTTGGGAATAACCATTTATGCTATATTGAATTATGAAGCTGTATATTAAAAAATTAATTTGTCGTTGAGTCACTGAAAACCAAATTATTTTATTATACTAACGATATTTAAAGCCCTTTAAAAAATTGGTTATTTTTTCTGCATTAGATGTTTTGATTCCAATTGCTACTGATAGAAACGACTGAATGTAAAAAATCGTTGAGCTGTCAAAACCATTTAATTGTCATTTGTCAGTAATTTCATAACATATTACACTGTTCAATTCTTTATTAAAGTTGTTGTTCTCAAAAATATAATTAAATAATTTAAAAAAGTTCTTATCTAAATTTTAAGAAAATTCTTTTTGAAATTATAATGCCCTGTAAAGTGTATACTTACAGTATACAATCTACATCTTTGTGAAGCTTAAATTCATTTACACATGTTTTTCTATTCAAAGAAACGTAAACAAAAAATTTTCCAATAAGCTTTCAACTTTTCTAAAGACAAACAAACATTGACTGGTATATTAACTCGGGCTGTTTGCATGTCAGGAGGATATTCAACTATACACGATATACAACCTAGAAGCTAGAAGAGAGTCTAATGCCATTAAAGATAGACAACAAAAAAAAAACCAACGAATGAGACATTTTCTATCTTATATCTCAGGCTGTCTGTTTATTCGTGGCCTCAAAGCAATTTTCCAAAAAGCAGTATCTAGCCCCCCCCCCCAGTCAACAAAGAGGGCACACATTTCAAAAAGAAAATGAATGTTTTCATTTTAGTTTTTTTTTTTTTCTACTCCCTTAATAACGCAAGGTACACACAAGGGTAGTTATACTTTTTTTCATCAACCCCCTGCATGTCCTTTCAGTGCAAACACGTGTACAAATTTGCAACTAGAATATTACACATTTTTTTTTTTTTTTCAAAAACACATACCTTAGCATGAATTTATAATGTGTCTATATGCGAAGAGCTTTTGTGTTTTTGAACTAGAAATGGCGTTCACTTTTTTAATAATTGGGATAGTCGGGTCGGTCGTTAGAGTTAGACTTAAAATTAAGTGATGCTAATGATGATTTGCTTTTAAGGGTGCTGTTTATCATCGCACTTACATTTGCAAACTCTGATATTTGTGTTAAAAAGAAGGTATCTCAGGGATACATTCACCATTACCATTGAATATAGGTCAGTAGAATTTTTGACCAATTACTTGTTTAGTTTTTAATACTTTTTTTTTTTTTGCTGATCATAAAGTCATGCAACAACCTGTAAAGGGTGTTACATAATATTGATGATTTTTCGTAAACAAAAATAATTGTTATTATCTATTGATTTTGTCGGAACCAATTCAATTTTAGGTACTCTAAATTGGAGCTTTTCCAATACCACGTTTTCACCGACCACTTAACCGAGGTTAAACTAAACTTACCCTAAGGGCCAGTTTGTTTTGTACCATGACTTAAAAAGCTTCACATTAATAAACAAAAATCAGCTGACCGACGATAAAAAAAACTCACAATTGGGGAATCCTTGACAAATTTTTTGAACCAAATAGTTCCGAAAAATCTTTTTCAAATCTCACTTAATATTAAATACAAATTAATCTTGTTATCTTCATACGACACCATTAGTTTTACAAATCAAAAAACACATTGTATTGCGTTGAGTACAATATTCGAGAATCGAGAGTACAATCTGCAAGTATAAATTTTTTTTCCATCGTTTGACACAAATCAAACTTGCTATTGCTATCTCACTTCCATTTCATAAGAAAAATGCGACACCATCTGTATTTTGAAAATTACTGTTAAAGTTAATCAATATTTATAAATCTGTTTATGCAGTGAAGAAACTACACATGGGTCGCAGTTACGTCCAACGATAGAAAGCGAGTGCACTGGTATGCTAGTAAATCTTATGTTGCTTTCATTCTTTTAAGCTAGCAGATCAAAACTAATTTCATTTTTAAGCTTATTAGCGCGAATGCTAAATGTGATCTTGAAACGAACTCTTTTTTTTTTTTTATATTTAGCGCGCACTAAAGGGGTTGTGACTACCCTTAAAATGATGTACACAGCACGAGTGATTAGGTAGGTTGGAGGGGATTTAAAAGGAGATACCGATGCTAATTGGTTTTGAATGTCTGAAGATCACAATGGGAGGGGAAAATTGAGCTGGATAAAGTATTCCACATTCGTGTAGTGCGACTCAGGAAAGAATCTCTGTACTTAACAGTACGTCCGAAGTTGGGCTCAAGGGTAAACTGATGAGCATTCCTAGAAGCGCGAGTATTACGGTTGAATAGTTTAAGGGGAGGAATGCAGCTAGCTATTTCACTAGAACACTGTTTATAGAAATAGCGTTAAAATATTGATAGACATGAAACATTTCGACGGTGCTCAAGAGATGCAAATGGTTTCGTATAGTTCTTTCATCTATCATTTTAAGAGCTCTCTTTTGTATTCTATCCAATAGACTCAAGTGAGTTTTTAGGGCACCTGCCCAAATATGGGAGTTGTACTAAAGTTTTGGACGAATAAAGGCTTTGTAGAAAACTTAAACACTTAGCAACGTTTTTGGCGATGTCAAATATGTGGTCGTTCCACAAAAGGTGGTCTGTGGCACACATACCGAGTACTGAAAGCTGTTCAGTTTCCTTTATGCAAGTGCCGCTCATGGATAGCAGCATTGGGGGTGGGTTCCGCTTTAACAACAGAAGACAGCATTGAGTTTTAGAAGCATTAAATTTTACACTTTGGTAGCAAATACCAAGAAGTGTGCTAGTAAGCGTTAGATAACCCTAGCACTAGCACTAGCACCAGCACTAGCACTAGCACTAGCACTAGCACTAGCACTAGCACTAGCACTAGCACTAGCACTAGCACTAGCACTAGCACTAGCACTAGCACTAGCACTAGCACTAGCACTAGCACTAGCACTAGCACTAGCACTAGCACTAGCACTAGCACTAGCACTAGCACTAGCACTAGCACTAGCACTAGCACTAGCACTAGCACTAGCACTAGCACTAGCACTAGCACTAGCACTAGCACTAGCACTAGCACTAGCACTAGCACTAGCACTAGCACTAGCACTAGCACTAGCACTAGCACTAGCACTAGCACTAGCACTAGCACTAGCACTAGCACTAGCACTAGCACTAGCACTAGAAGTCAGTGAGTTCGCGATACTGCGTCGGGCTAGTAAGAAAACCTTGTTCACGCTAATTCGATTCCTATTTCTCCGTATTTGTTACTGAAGATTGTTTCTAGACCACATTTAACATTGAAAAAAAAAAGTTTGCTGGCCGCTGTGTTACTTGAAGCTTAAACCTTTAACCATCGTTGAACTTGAGTTATACGATACCTCTGAAGTCAGTGAGTAAAAATTCCTGAACCACTGATCAATATTTGTACTACGTTTGTACAACTGGCCCTGATACGACTTTTTATGGTGGTTGGGAAAAACTATTTTCATATAAAAATGCTTAAAACCTGTGATATTTTTTTAGTTAGGGCCAATTATAAAAACGTGTATCAATATTTAATCCGCATAATTCAGCAATTTTAATACCGATTTCGGCGGATTATCTGAGGTTAAACGATGGTTCACGTAATTGGCTATTATCACCTCCTTGAACCTTGAGCCATCGTTGATCTGCAGATTATCCGCTGAAATTTTTCAGCCACAGATTAAATATTGAACCACATATGAACAACTTGTCTTTAGAAATTTAAAATGGTCATTGGAGGTCTAATAATATGAATTCTGAAGCCATATGATTTAATATCGACCCCTTTCCGCCAAATTATCGTAAGCGACATTTTTATATTGTCACATAAATTATAATTATTTAATTTTATCCTGTGCATCAAAAGCAATCGGACCTTTTGTCTTCTGTCAATAACAGTACTTTTAATAATGTTCAATGCTAAAATTTGGAAGTTGGTTTCGTTGTTAAATAAACAAAAAACAAAATGTCGCTTACGATACTTTTTATTTTTGTCGCTTACGATAATTTGGCGGAAAGGGCTCGATATGCTGTTTCAAATTTAATTCGAGAAATAAAATCTTTTTTTTCCACCTCTAGAAACACCCTGCAAATAACTAAACATAAAAGCTCCTTATACCCTGTAAGCAAAAATAGACTTTACAAAGTCTTGAGTTTTTAAAATGATTTGTGGCATGTTTTTTTTATCGCGTGTCCTCTTCAATTATTTCGACAAAAGTTATTGGCGTTGCTAGTTGTGTAGATATCTGTAAAAAAATTTTGTTGTCAATGTTTTTTTTTTTTTTTGTTCTACAAAGCTCAGATCGTTTTAGTCGATAAGTTGTAGGTGCACATGTGTGTTTGTATACAGTGTATTATATCAGTGTTCGCCAACTCAATTTGTTTAAATGTATTTGTCAATTGTGGATGGTTGACAATGATTGAAATCGATAAAATAGTTTTTTGTCTTTTTTTTCTTTGCGAAAAGACAATTTATTGTTTTTGTTAAGGACTTTTTTTAAGAAAAGTTCATTTACCTTTTTTTATTTAAAGCTAAATGGGGCCATTGGAATGGTTTTTTAAAACTCAATAAATAATTTGAGGGAAAATGGAAGTCAAATCGATATATTTTTTTTGTTGTTAATAACAATAACACTTACAAGAGTTATTTATACCATTTTGGTTAATTTTCTATCTAAAAATATACACAGCTATCCACATAGATAAAGTCAACAGACAGAAATGAATATAAATACGAACTTTGAATTCAAATATCTCTTAGAAATATGAATACATTAAAGTGATAGAAAAAAGGATATCCCTTCCCTATCCCTTATCTGCTATGTAAGTTGGACGGATATCATTAGAAAAACACGTGGTAAGGAGTGTTAGTCGGATGAATTTAATTTTGTTAAAAGCATCTATCTTTCGCATTTTTTGAACTTGCTTATTTAAAAAACATACTCGTATTTATGTGTCTACTTTGGAAAAAGCACCGCAAAGGGAAAGTTTTGCATTCGTAAATTAATCTTAACTTGAGTTGTTATTAATTTGATACATGTATGACATAATTATTATGATTATAAAAAAAAAAAGAATACGAAATGATTATTTTGATATTTGTTTAGGTTTTTCTGACACCTTAAAATGACTTAATTTAAAATTTTAATTTTTTCAAACTTTGAATATTAAGGCGCTAGTTGTACAAAAATAGTTTATTCTTGGATCAAGATGTTAGTCTTATATGGTTTCAACCGGTTACCTGAAGTGCGAGTTCGATTAATGTCAAGTAAGGCTTTTAATTCATTTTTGAAACATATGGTTTCAAGCTCAACAACTAACACCACGATAAATGATGAATTTTGTGTTGGTATTTCCTTGTATCTTAAATTGAAAATAACAGAAAAGAAAATAAATAATGCTGGAAATAGTTGCACTAAGTAGGTAAATAAATAAAAAAATAAATTTGGTGGCACAACGGCTCATGAAGAAAGGGAATATAGTGACTTACAAATCTCAGCCATTCTTGTGTGGCGTGTCTGTAGGAATGGAGGGGACCTACAGTTTATTGCCGAATCCGAACGGCTAAGATGAGCGGCACTTTTCTATGCCAGAAGATACTATTGGAGGCAGTAGCCCGGAAAAAAAATTTGAGGTGAAAGCGCCTGGTATTACGCTACAGGCTACTACAGTTGCACTAAGTAGTACATACTAATAGCGTTAAAACCTCAGTTAATCTGACTAAATCGATAGGGTTGGGTAAACTATTGAGCGTAAGATGAACGACCGAAGTTTGAACAACTGGTCTTAAGGTTTTATGTCATTCAACTCCAATTCCAAAACCCAATCTAAGCCCCTTCTGCATCTTCTTCAATAACATCTGAGCCAGAACTATCTTTTTAGATTTTGAGAAAAAGGCACTTAGAAGAGGATTCCAGGAAAAAAAAAGACACTGCTGAAAATTCACACAAAATAAGACGCTAGTAATAACTAACGCAAAAGAGATTGGTTTTGTCTTAAGCGGACAAAGAACTATTTTCAACTTTATGAATGGTCTGTTCTATGGTATTTTTCGGATAGTAACTCACAACTTGTCGAATTTGGAAGAAAATAGAGAGGAACGACGGGGTAATTAAAATTCGCAAACAAAAATTCTGGAGAATCAGTGAAATTTTGTAGTGTGTTGTCCTAAGGTCTAATCTGTTTCTATTAAATTTTTTTGAACTGGAATACGCATAATCGGGCTTAAATGATAAAATTCGTATTTGTTTTAAAGTTTCTCAATTTTTTAAAAGGCAATATTCTAAAAGACTGAACAGTAAAAAAAAAATATTAAAAAAACAAAGGCAACACTTACTAAAAATTTAAAATTTTATAAGGCCATCCATTAGCTTTCATTTTTTTTTGAAAAATTAATCTAAAAACTCAAAATTAAAAAAAAAAATTAAAAAAAAAAAATTTCAAACTGATTTTTTTAAATTTTAATTTAGTAAATACTTTTTTATTTTGAATATTTAATGCACTTGTCAATTTCTAGTCAAAAATTAAAAACCACAAGCTTGGAAGACAATTTCTATTTAAAAAAAAGGAAACAGAGCCATGTAAATTTTAAAAAGAGCCATTTTTTGATAGTTTAAGAAAAGTTGTGGCCAAGAGGCCGAGTCAAAAAAAGAGGCAAAATTCTGCACATAACCTTTTCTGGAAAAATTAGACCGATGACTAATAGCAAAAGAATTATTTTCTTGGAAAACTGTTCAATAAGCCAACATGAAATTTATTTTGAGGGAGATGACGCAAATAAAAAAAAAAAAACGTGTTTGTAGTTTATGCTAAATAATTTTGTTGTTATAATCAGTCTGTTTGATAACGTGAAATTTCTTGAAAATTTTCACATTTTGCTGTCAAACCCATAGCTAAAAAAGTGTGGGAAAATTTCACGTTACCAAACAGGGGTAATATTGAATATCATAATTTTTGTAAATGTTATTTTGGAAAAGGCTATGACTTATATGTCATACGTTTATGTCAGAAATCCAAAAAAAATGAACGTATACGACAACACACTCAGTTCTTGAGTCAATTTGTCTCCGAAAAACTTTTGAGGAATCTGAAAGTGATTTTACTTTTTAAGAAAAACTTTCTCATGAATTTTTCTTCACCTTATAGAGAAATCCTTTATTGATTTTTACAAAACAGTGGAGGTATTCGCAGGGCCGGACTAGGAGTCAAAGGGCCTATACCATGACTTTTAGGAAAAGGGCCCCAAAATACATAATTACTCTCAATTATTAATTTATTAATATCCATGTTCAATTCATTGAGTGTATGTAATCGTAATTATTTTTTAGTTTTTAGCAGTTTCAACTGGCAGATAATTTTACTTGAGTTTTTGAACATCAAAGTAAATAGCAAACAAAAGTTTTATAGGGATTAGTTATATGACATTAATTTTAGGACGTTAAGATGGTGTGAATTTCTGTTTAGTAAAAACAAAATTACACTGCACTAGACAAAAAAAAAATTTTTTTTCAATTTTTATTAGTGTTTTTGGAAGAGCTGTATATTTGTGAAAAGGGTCGTATTGAGCTGAAACAAAAACTATTCGAAGTATTCATATATAAGTTTTTAATAAGTAGAAATAATTTTATATCGCTAATTCTGTGGGCCGCGAAAGATCCATAGGGGGCCCACAATCATAATTCTGAGGGCCTCGAAAAAAAAATTTGGGTGCCACAACATATTTATATTGACTAAAGGTGGGGTTTCGAATTGTGGGTTTCGAATTATTAATCAAGAAATTATAAAAACACTTTATTTACTAAAAGGTCTCTCGTGAGTGAGTTTTATGAAAAAGTTTTCTTTTAAAAAATGGAATTTCAAGTGCTTTTAAGAAATTCTTTCTTGCCCGTTGAATACCGATTATCCGATGGGCCAGTGCGCCCCTGGGTATTCGGGAATTAATTTAAAAAGGTCATGTAAAACTAAGAGCTTAACAAATATTGTTCGAAGAGAAAATTAACACGTTATGCAAAAAACTGCTAAACAGTAAAATAATGTTAAACATTCTGGTTAAATGAGGGAGAGGGCAACAAAATGTCAATGTTTTTTTTATGTTTTGACTTCATATCAATCAATGTATACATTTTGATCTAAAAACTGTTGGAAATTCTGTGTTTTCTTGATCAAAAATAGAGATTTATATTATATACCCAAACGATGTTTTTCGAAAAAAAAACAAAATTGTTTTTGTTACTTTTAATTTAATTGAAACAGAAATTTAAATGTAGCGTTTTTTGACATAAAATTTATATGAGTAATATAAGTTATGTACGTAAAATTGGGGTTAAGTTTTATATATGCGTGCACGGTTAGCCTTAACCTGTTTAAAAACCTACATCGAGAGATATAGGATTCTGTCAATTTTATCTCAAAATATTTCAAATTCGGCTAAAAAATTGATGAAAAAAAAAATGAAAATGGAAAAGACCTAAGCTTTTAATACCAAATAAAAAAAATAACATGTACATAATACCATACATTAAAAGCTATTAAAAAAAATGTTTTATTTTTTTTTTTCTTCAAAAGAATTATTTATGTACATTATTTGCCTATACCTCTCTCTAAGGTAAAGTATACGTAAGCTTTTATTTTTTTTTTCCTTAGAAAATTAATTGGTATTCAAATAGAATTGGAAATGTGTGACATTGTATGTCTGAATAAGGAAACATGAACTTATTTATTATTATTAAAGTTATAAGCGAATACTGCACACATCAATCTTAAGAGGATTTAAATTATGCAAGAATAATATGCATATACAAATCGCAGTCACACGCAAACTTGTATGTACATACATATATTAAGAGAAAATATATATGTAAATACTATACTTATGTACATATGTATTAAAACTTAATTGAAAATGATTTATAATTCATCAGTATCCTTGTTCGTCTAAGTCATTTGCTGACTTTTGTAAATCCTATAAGATGCCAATTATAACTATATTCAAGCATATAAACGTATATTATTATGCTTATGGCTTTGTGACTTTAAATGTTGTAACCAGCCTTATTAGAAAAGTTAAGCTAAAACACAAATTCATTATCTTTGATAACAATTTCCACTATAGATTTATTTTAAGTGAGAACTTAAGCTAAGCAAAGAGCTAATTGCAAGAAAGTAGCCTATAATAATTAAAATATTAATACCTACTATGTAAACAAGATTACGTTTACACAAGAAGTAATAAACGGGGTTCTAAATAGTGATTATTCAGCAAAAGGATTTCCAGTTAATTGTTCTGATGCAGAAAATTTATCGTTATTAGATACAAATTTCTGATTTCTGACTTGTTGTCTTTGATTATATATTCTATAGTAACTCCATATCTATCTATTAATCTATTCATTCGTTGAATTGGTAATATAATTAACATCACTTATTGTGCATTTCATTGTCTCTGGTTTGGATATATGTTAAAGTGGCAAATTTTTTGGCTGGTTTTTTCGTAGCATTATCCGTTAAAAGGGTACAGCAAATGATAAGTTATAAAATCTCTCAAAGTTATAAAATCTCTCAAAAGGGGCCAAATGTCATGAAAATGGGAGTTGTTTTTTCAAATATCTCAAAAACAGTTTCTGGTAGAGAAAAATTTCACTCTCCAATCTTGCAGCCTATGTAATTTTCAACAAAACTGTTTTTTTTTTTGTAACATTAACTGGTAAAAAGTTACAGCAAATCAAAAAGTCAAAAGATCTCTTAAAAAGGGGCAACAAGTCATGAAAGTGGTGGTTTATGGCAAATATCTCAAAAACAGGTTGTAATAGAAAAATCATATTTATCTATCTTGTAGCTCATGTAATTTACAACAAAAATGTATTCTCATTTTTTTCGTAGCATTAACCATTAAAAAGTTACAGCAAATGGAAAAGTCAAAAAAATATCTAAAAAATGGGGCAAAAAGTCATGAAAATGGGAGTTTTTGGAAAATATCTCAAAAACAGTTTGTGTTAGATAAAAATTGTATTTTCCGATCTTGAAGCTCATATAATTTCCAATAAAAATAGTTTTTTACTTGGTTTGTAACATTAACCGTTAAAAAGTTACAGCAAATCGAAAAGTCCAAAAATATCTTTAAAAAAAAGGACAAAAAGTCATGAAAATGGGAGTTTTTGGCAAATATTTTTATAGGAAATTGCCTCAGCTACAAGATTACAGAACAAAATTTTTCTCTAGCACAAATCGTTTTGAGATATTTGCAAAAAATTCATTTTTAGACCCTTGGACCCCTTATAACTGACCTAGCGGTCATCGGATCGATGAGGAACTATCTCATTTCATTTTCATTTCATTTCATTTCATTTATTTTAACAATAATGGGGTGTACACTAAGATTACATCTTTTATAGTACTTAGGTATAATATGCTTTTGACATTATGGTTGTTACTTTGATACAGAATATGAATTACATTGAATTTTTTTTTTTTTTTTTTATAGTATTTTTTTTATTTTATTTTATTTTCTCAGTTCTTAAAGAGTTTCATTACCAACGTCCATGGCAAATTTCAGCCTCTAACTAATTATTTCCTTTCTTTGACGTTATTTCGTATACTGGACTATTAATCAAAACAGGATTTAAGAAATTAGCGTACTATTAAAATCCTTTTATTTTTTTAAATCCTGTAATTCAAAAATCAAAAGTAATTGAAAGGCATTCCCAACAAGTCCAAAAAGTCTTCGGTTTCAACGCTCGTCTTACAATGAGCTCATTAACTGCCTGAACAGAATATAATGCTGGAACTGGAGCCGCAGACGGAACTGGAAGAGCTGTCAAAAAGTGTCGTACATTATTTTTTTTTATGTGCCCACAATGCAGCTGTACAGCTTTGAAAGTATTTTGAAGAAAAACAAAAGAATATTCTTGTGTACAAGCTCAGAATTCACATTTTTTGTTTCCAATAATTTTCTTTTTAATAAATAATTTTTTTCGCGATGAAAAACCACAATAATTTTTTCCGACCCAATAAGTTTTTTTTTTTTCTTCATACAAATTGAAACGTCAAAAGTGTCATACGTGAAAAGTTAAAAGTTGGTGAACTCTTCCGTCTGCGGCTGCAGCTCCGTATGTGGCTACGTTCCGTTGTGTTCGCAAAATTGAATTTGCGTGTATTCAATATTTTGACAGCTATTCCAGCTCCGGCTCCAGTTCCGTCTCCGTCACCATTCTGTTCAGCCAGTAAAGAAAGCCAATGTACTCGCAGCGCAGTTTGCTGATAAATTCGATATTAGGCATGATATCTGTTGGAATTTGGTTAAAACAAAAATGACAACCGGTATTACCGACGACGCAATCACAGAAAAAACATGGAGTTTCCGTACAAACTATTGATAACAAGTACCTATATAATTTATGCCGATAAAACACTTTTTCTAATTGCTTATAAGTTAAGCGCTTAGAATTCTCCGCGATTAAGCCGAAGACCGAAGGGGATCAGGTGTTGTTCTATTTAACACATGAATTGTTTAAACCCCATATCGTGTTTTTTCATCCAATTTTCTTCGAACTTTGAAAAAAAAAAAAACAGCTCAAGTCCTTTGAACGTTAAATTGAAGGATCCATTTAGATTTGAGCCCAATTATTTACCAATGTATAGATTTTGGCAAGTTGTCAAGCTTCAATTAGACAACTATCGTCTCAATTTAATAAGAAAATGAAATGTCTAGTTCTAGTTCATTATATTGACAATAATTAGCAATAATAATTTTACCATTTTACTGCAGCCCAGGTGAAGAACAGTTAAATCAAAAAAGACTTCAGACTCATTATTTATTTAAGAAAACAAAGTTTATAGAATTAACTTTTTTTGACAGAATACACCACTCAAATAATAAAATGGATCTCATTTAAATGAATGACACAAGGCTTGACTCCGAGTTTCCAGTAAATTTAAGCAAACTTTCATTTAGGCATATACAAAAAAAAAAAACAGAATCACCCAGTCATGTCCAGTCTATCTAGGTCATCATCATCACTCATCAATCAAATTGATTGCTCAGAACTGTATAATACAGTTTCATGTTTATCATTTATTTTATTAACTCATCCAATAAAAATGGCAGAATACATATAAAATTAGCATTGAAAGAAGAAATTTCATAAAAATCATACAAATAAAAATGTCCTCTGACTTTCTCCTTGTGATTCATTAAACACAAAATAAATAAGAAGCACACTTGAAATAAAATACCATATAGCATAGGTATCCTTCGTATATTCATACATATTTCACTCTTTTCAGTACAGTTGTTTTTTGTTTTGTTTTCAATTTTAATTTTCACTTGGAATTGTGAAAATCAATATTTTTATCTTCCTCCTACTCTCGTGTAAAATAAAATAAACAAAAAAAAAAAAAAAAAAAAAAAACAAAAATATTTTCACACACATGTGAAATAAGAGGAAGAGGACTCTTTGCATCATCAGGACCAGGAGCAGGATGCATGCAGAGGAATACGAATAATGCTTTCGATCTATGAAATGTACATTTCGTCCTCTCACCTCTCAGACAATAATGATTGCCAAAATAAATACGACATGCGACGACGAATACGAAAAAAAAGAATATCTAGCACCAACTAGGAGCCAGAAGCTAAATAGAGAGAAGTTGAGTTAATACTTTGGTGCCAAAATGTCTGTATGGGAAAATGGGGTCAAGGTGGATTGAATATATGGACATTTCTAGTGCAACCTCTCCACTAAATGTTTTTAACTTTTTGATGTCCTTACATATACATATCGAGCCTTTCACATGTTCTTTGCACAACCGACCACATATGTACATCTACAACATAATGTAAGTACATATCACTCTGTATTTTATTTTTTGTTTCTTGTTCTCATGTTGGATTGTTTTCTATAGGTATTGGAAAAGGAATATATTTTTTTTACCAGGCGAATGCAATTACTAAAATCAAATCTATCTTTTTTTTCCATCAACAACAACGAAATTGTGTGATAAGCTAGTTTAGCAGAACTTACCATGTTTCAGACGGGGAAACACAAAAACGTTGACAGTGATTTCCGAAAGAAATGTTAATTGAGTGCAAAGTTTTTGTTCACGAACAAGGAAATTGGATTGTAACCGAAGGAAGTTTATTTTGATGATCTAGTTTTGGAAAAGTTTAAATTTATTTTCGTGGCTTGGAATTTGAAATCCTTGTTTTTATAATGGGATTATTTTTTTTGTTAGGTAATTGATTTTATTCAAATTATTGAATGAACAACCAAGAAATCCTTCGTATAAAAAGTAAATTAATTGCTTTATTTCCACAAACTTTACTTTTTTGAATTTAAATGATTTATTTCTTCTTATAACTTTTTTATATTAACTATAACTTTTTCAAATCTGTTTTTTAACAAACCATAGTATATTATTATTTCAACAACTGCAACTACAACTTGGCTTTAATAAGTTAAAGTTTATCTTTTCGTTGCTAAAAACTGCTGTGATCCTAAAAAAAATTTAAATTTATTTTAAAAATTACATATGGCTGACCAATTACTAAACTTTTTGCATTTGTGACCAATTAATGACAGGAATACTTGTCTTTGCAAATATCCCACAGATAAGGTGTTAAGATCCCAGAGCCCGAAAAATTTTACACACAAAATGGGCACGTAAACATCGTGGAAAAAGAAAAGTACAGAATTTTAAATGAATTAATTATAATAAATCATTTTCAAAGCATGATTTAATTTTTTTTAACTATAAAATTTAACTTCGATTATTCTATAAAAAAGCTCGATTACCGGGATTTCAAAAATGTAAATGCTCAGCTTTTAGAAGTGCATACAAGAGCCGTTAATTGGGATCTTATTTTGTACATGCCATCCTCAAATGAACAGATGCAGTTTTTAACTCAAAATATAAAACTTCTGTTTGATACTCACGTACCTCTAAAAACTAAAATTCTAAAATCAAGCCATAAGTCATGGTTTACGCGAAACATTCGTTTTTTAATGCAACAACGGGATGATGCATATAACAATTGGAAGCGTTATCGGTTGACTGATTTGCGATGGGCATATTGTTCGCTTCGAAACAAAGTTTCAGCTGAAATACGTTTAGTTAAATCCCAAACTTTATCCCATCAGCTTAGTACTTCCTTGAATAGGCGACAGTTGTGGAAGAACTTACGTAACATATAGGTATTGGAAAGCCAAGAAATGTGCCAGCTAGGGATGTAGATGTTAATGCCCTCAATAAAAGCTTTGTTTCGTCGCCATCGACACTGATGGTCCCTTCGTCGAGTATATCAGAAATATTAGCATCTTTTACAGACCAGTCAGACTATCCTGCTTTTGGCTTTCGCACCGTTGATAATGCTGACGTTGTTGAAAGTTTACTTTCTGTTAAGTCAAATGCCGTTGGCCTCGATGCTATTCACCCTAAATGTTTGTATATGATTCTGCCTATCGTGCTGCCTTATATTACGTTCACATTTAATACAATTTTGATGTCAGGAGTTTACCCTGACCTGTCGAAGGTAGCTAAAATCATACCACTTCCTAAAAATGCTAAAGGCGCTGAATTTAGCCCTATTTCAGTCTTACCCTACTTGTCTAAAGTTTTTGAGAAAGTTTTACAGAAGCAAATCAGTGCTTATCTTACAGCGAACTCTATGCTTACCGCGAATCAATCTGGTTTTCGTAAGAAACATAGCTGTATCACTGCAGTTTTGAATGTCACTGAAGACATCAGGCAAGCGTTAGATAAAGATCAAGTAACGTTTTTAGTCTTGCTTGACTTCTCGAAGGCTTTCGACATAGTTAACCACGTTAATTTATGTAAAAAGCTTTTACAGCAGTTTAACTTTTCATCATGTGCCACGAAGCTTATATATTCTTTTTTGACTAATAGAAAGCAAGTATTTCAAGTTGGTGACAGCTTGTCCAACTTTCTGCCTATTGTTACTGGTGTTCCTCAGGGGTCCATACTTGGCCCCTTACTTTTCTCTATTTACGTCAACGAACTTCCATCCTTAATTGATAACTGCTCTTGTCATTTGTATGCAGACGACGTTCAACTGTACCTAAGCTGTCCCCTTGGACTAATTGAGCATGGAGCTTTTAGTGTTAATGAAGACCTTGTGAAAATCTCAAATTGGTCCCATTAAAATGGTCTTGTTTTAAACCCTAAAAAATCTAAATGCATAGTTATTTCCAGAAAAAGTCTAGCTCTTGATTACTTTCCGCCGATTGTGTTGAGCAATGCTCCCATCGAATATGTTGATACTGCCACAAATCTGGGAGTTACTTTTAACCGCTTCTTGACTTGGGACAACCATATAAACAGACTTGTTGGCAAAGTGTATGGTGCACTACGTGCATTATGGGTAACCCAGTCCTTTACACCAGTAAAAACACGTTTATATCTAGCAAAGACTTTATTAATACCGATTTTGATATATGGGTGCGAAATTTACTGCAACTGTAATTTTGTAAGCAAACGTAAACTCAATGTTGCCTTTCATAGTATTGTACGTTATGTCTTTGGCTTACGAAGGTACGATAGATTATCTGGTTTTTCTTCTCTACTGCTGGATATGCCGTTAGAAAAATATCTTGAACTTCGGTGCTTGATTTTGCTTTCTGATATACTGCTCACACGCTTGTAACTATCTTATAAGATATTGTATCTTACAGTTATTAAGCAATCTCGAAATAAATAAATAAATAAAAAAAAAAAATAAATAATTAAAAATACTGCCAATAAAAGCAGAAGTTTCTATTTATTAAAATCGTTAGACCCGTTTTAAAAAAAAATCAAAAAATGGAAACATTTGTACAGCAGCTACCTGTTTGAAATGAATCAAAAATTCAAATTTCCCTTCTAGGGAATAATTACATAAAATGCCTTGTCCCCGATTGGAAATAAATCGTCTCATCCGCTTAGGTTCTAGCTGAAACGACAGTGGACACAAAGACGCACAAACCGACGGACGACGTTATGGCGAAAACCGCTTCTTTGGGCTTCCCCATCATCGCAGTTACAAAAAACTAATATATACTTGCATTATACAGAGCAGTAAAAAAAATATGTGAGGCTTTTTTTCATTGAAAAAGGCATGATTATTTTTTCAATTTAGGCATTATTTTGGTCAACAAAGTGGTTGCCACCGCTGGCTATAGCTTAATTGCCTTCACAGAATTGAGATGGAGCTATAACTGAAGCGGCATCTGGAATGGCTGTCAAAATATTGAGTACACACAAATTAAATGCTGCGAACATAACGCCAACTTTTAAACTTTCAGCACTTTTGACGTTTCAAATTGTATGAAGACAAAAAAAAAAGAAATTGTTTGTGTCAGAAAATATATTGCGCTTAATTATCCGTCGCAAAAAAATTAGCAATCTATGTATTTACGTATATAAAAATGAACCCCTTTTTCCCGATCCATTCCTTTTTTTTAAAGTTTTATAATACATTTTGTTAGATAATTACGTAAAGAAATATAAAAAAATGCGAAATTAAAACATTAAAACTTTTTTGAGAGTTTTTGGACACTCTGCGTTACTAAATTATTGTATACAAAAATTGTTTTTTTTTTTTCTTGACAAATAAAAATAAAACATGCTTTGCATGTTTAAATAACTTTATGCTTAAAAAATACTTTCGTATTTGTTTTTTGATATTTTTATATCTGAAAATATATGACATTTCGAACAATTTATCACGTTTTTTTATTGACTTGTCAAAACAATTAAGGGAACAAAAAAACAAATCACTTTTTTTAGTGCTTTTGAAGAGCTGTATCTCTGGGAAAAGTGGTCGTATTGAGATGAAACAAAAAGCATTCTGAAGCTTTATATTTTTTGTATTGAGAAATTTTAGCAAATGATTTTTTTTAAGATACCGTTATTGTGCAATCATAAGGAGCAGCACGACCCAAAAATTTTCCTTTTTTTTTTTTTTTTTTTTTTTTTTGAATATTGTCATTTTCTTTGAATTCTTTTGAGCCAATTTAATGTTTTGTTTCGATAACTTGATTGTTCAGCTTTCAGGTGGTCTTTTTTCGCCATTCTCCAATTTTTTTCAGCAGAATATCTGGCTTTGAATGAAAAAACAGACTTTTGACTTTGGCTGCCAATACCTTCGCAAGGAATAACGACACTGAGAATATAAGGGTAGTTTTAAAAATTGGAATTACATTTCTACAAGATTTTATTCAAAACTTTATAACGGTTATTTTTTGGCTCCTCACATTTACATTCAAAAAAGGTAAAAAAAACGACTTTTTAAAGACATTTTGTAAATCTTTTACTGCTTTACAAATATTGACTGCAGGATTTAATTTGGTAAGACATTTTGATGACAATTTCACAATGTTTATGAAATTTTATAGAAATGTTATAGTGGTCTACAGTTCTTTAAAATGTCTTACCAAATTAAGTCCTGCAGTCAATATTTGTAAAGTAGTAAAAAATTTACAAAAAGTCTTTAAAATGACGTTTTTTACCTTTTTTGAATGTAAATGTGAGAAGCCAAAAAATAACCATTATAAAGTTTTGAAAAAAATCTTGTAGAAATGTAATTCCAATTTTTAAAACTAACCTTATATTTTCAGTGTCGTTATCCCTTGCGAAGGTATTGGTAGCCAAAGTCAAAAGTCTATTTTTTCATTCAAAGCCAGATATTTTTCTGAAAAAAAATTGGAGAATGACGAAAAAAGACCACCTGAAAGCTGAATAAACAAGTTATCGAAACAAAACATTAAATTGGCTCAAAAAAAATTCAAAGAAAATGACAATGTTCAAAAAAAAAGAAAAAAAGTAAAATTTTTGGGTCGTGCAGCTTGTTATGATTGCTCAATAACAGTACCTTAAAAAAAATCATTTGCTAAAATTTCTCAACACAAAAAATATAAAATTTCAGAATGCTTTTTGTTTCATCTCAATACGACCACTTTTCACAGAGATACAGCTCTCCAAAAAACATAAAAAAAGTGATTTTTTTTCATTCCCTTAATTGTTTTGACAAGTGTATTTTAACTGTTTTTTGGTAAACTGTCATCTTCCAAGCTCTCTCTCTCTCTCTTCCAATTCTCATTACAATCAATTAGGTATTTTCGGAGATTAAGAGAAACAAACAGGCAGACAAACAAACTTTCACATTTATAATATTAAAAATAGGATTTATTCTATGCATTTTATTTTTATTTTTCCGATTTACATGGGGATTCTTTTATGTTGGATTCGTTTTAAACCATATTAACATGTTACGGAGCCGTCGTTTTCACGACTTGAAAATAAATAAAAATCATTCCTTTATTGTGATCGTAGGCGTATAAAGGAAGAAAGGACATTTATAATTCAACTAGAAGACACCGTCGAACATTGTATCGCCTTAACACATACAAAATATGCCTGTTTAAATATACTACAAATATAACTTCAAAAGCAAAAAAAATTCAACATGTGTATGCATGTTGAAAATGTCATGCTTTATGTATGCTTTTTATTTTTTAAAAATGCAGTTATTGGGAAACTGCTGATCTGATTTTTATTTAACTGCTGGAAGAAATTAAAACTTTAGAATTCGATTTTATTTTCTTTTTTAACAACAAACTTTAAAACTAAAATAAAGGCTTATTTCAACTTTAAAGGGGTTAGCTATTTCAAATATATCTCATGCCAATTATACATACATATAAAAATAAAACTAAAGCTGTAATGTAAAGATTTTTAAAATTGATTGATAAAAAGTACGTATACGCCACAGTGACTACTAATGCCTTTTTTTTGTCATGTCGATGTCATTAATCTTTTATTTTAAAGTTTTGGAGGACTCTAGTTACATGCGAAAATCAAAATAATCAAGATGGTGGTCAAACAATAATAGATGCAGTTGTGAAAAATGTGGTTTTCGTTTTGCGAACTGATACTTCTTCGAATATTAAAAGAAAAATACGGATTGGAATTATTTCCCAGAGCACAAATCTAAATACCTCATACTAAATTGAACATTCAAGAGGATCTTGCAAAACTGATAACTTCAACAATTGTTGTCATTATAAAAAGTACTTGAAATATAAATACCAACGAATAATAAAGTAATGCAAACTGTTGCCAAAAAAGGTCTTCAAAAATTAAAAATCGTAACAAATTATTGTTAGTTTAATACCTTTAAAAAATGTGTACATATTTTTATTATTGTCCGTACTAAATAATGTAAATATGTCGTCGAGTTAAAAATTGTTAAATGCGTGAGATCAATAGATAACGGTTTAATAAAAAAAAATTTATACTTTGAGGGTATAGGAAAGTTTTTTTATACAGGTTCGTAATGTACTCCAATTATAGGCCTACAACATCCACTAGGTCACTTCAGAAGTCCAAAATCACTGTATTACAGTGTTATTAGCCGTTCAGCAGTTTTGAATTAGTTGTGAAAATTTTAACTTTTTCGTACAATGTTTTCTATTTTTTGTTTTACAACAATTACTGTCACAACAAATTCAGAATTGCAATAAACTATTCTATATAACTATAACAGTGTTTACCCCTTTTTAAGGTGTTGCTTCGCTAAGTTGATATAAACTTGGAAAAGAGCAAACAAAAACCTAGAAAACCTTGAACGACAAATTAGAAATTATCAGTCTATTATAGATTTTTAAGTCAATCGAAATGTATTGATTTATAGCTATTCAAGAAAAAATAATAAACAAGGCCAAATATTTAATTTCATTTTCATAATAATTTTTAAGGCATATATGTAAATAAAAACCA
This sequence comes from Epistrophella euchroma, assembly GCA_947049315.1. NCBI lineage: Eukaryota > Metazoa > Arthropoda > Insecta > Diptera > Syrphidae > Epistrophella > Epistrophella euchroma. The sequence continues at coordinate 137,874,125 of OX346245.1, forward strand.
CTCCCTTATACAAGTTAAGCACTCACATTTGCACTCACTCAGTAAATTTATGTTGATTATTTCCTTTCTACCTTATTGCAAAAATAAATAAAAGATTAAATTGCGGAAGAAATCGCACTTCTATTTCCATTGCTCTCACTATTCCAAAAAAAATCTTTTTCGTTAGCACATTACACAATTTAAGAATTTCAAAGGAGAATCACAACAACTGTTATTTGCTAAAAAAAAAATAAATACCACTTCAAAAAAAAAATCTCTAAAGTAAATGAAAATTTGTGTATTTTCCAGAGATTCAGTGAAAACCGCAAATGATCTAAAGGATGAAAACAATTCTGAAATATTAAAGACCGCATTTATTTACATAAATTTTCCATCATAATTAAATTATATGAACTGAAAATGAGTTAAAAAAAAAAATGATCCAAGAGCTGGAAAAATAATGGCGACGCAGCCTTGGTACGGAATCAGAGGTTTGTTCAATTGAACTTCAGGAGCTATAAGCTTGTTGGTGGTGTTATAAGGACATTTAAGTAAAATGTAGATTCAATTAAAAACAAGATAATGATATTTCTGCTAGAGGGACCGTCAGCAAGTTGTACGAAGCCCTTAGACTCCACCTGAAGATTTCGCAAATATGAATCTTGAACGGCGTCATTAATCCATTTTCAGGGATTTAAAGGGAATGGATTGAATTTATGTATTTCGAAGGAATTTTTCAAGAAAATTATATAGCTTCCAACTCTTGGATAAAAAAGATATTAAAATAAAAGAAATCCAATAATTTTAGACTTACAGTTTCAACAGGCTCTGGCAGTTTAATATCGAGCTTGTGCCCAAGCAAGGCCTCTTTGTCGGCCGTTTCTGGGTCATGATCACTATCTCCATGATGCATATGGCTTCGTGTTGATATCTTGCGCCCGAATATTTGCGGTGAAAACTTCGACCGCAAACTACCATGCGTCGAGTCATGATCTGACTCACGGTCCTTTAAGCTCGTATCACTCGACTTAACCTTTTTCATGCCGATATTTGTACGACCGATGCCAGCAGTGCTGTCTCTGGATTTACGTGAAAAGAGACCCCCACCACCGCCGCCAGTTGTTGACTTGACGCAGATGACGTTGCCCTTTTCACAATTCTCACAAATGCAAACGGACTCGTTGCGAACAGATAGTCGTCGCATCTTCTGGTGTTGGGAGTCCATGGCTCCCTTGAAATCGTCATTCTCATTGATCATGACAGACCGATCGAAGGAACAATGTTTCTTGCCGACGAACACGTCTGATCCGTCTTTATCGCGATCGTTGCGATCCTTGTCCAGGCTGTAGTACCGCTTCGCACCTTCGAGATCTTTCTTTTTCGACGACACCGCCTCTGAGAGGTCGTTCTCGCTGCCATCGAGGCTAGTGCTCTTCTTCGATGGCCTTGCGTTTTTGTGATGCTTATGATTGCAACTCACACCATCATGGTGCTTGCCTCCTCCTCCTCCTCCACCTGACACAGTACTTTGCACCAGGAAATTCGCTTCCATAACCACATCCGAAGCAGAGGTATTCCGATCAATGCTGCGATTGAGTTTCGAAACCAGCGACAGCAGCTGAGTTGCAGATGATTCGCGAGTTTGTGCGAGAGTCGGTGGCAGTTTGGCAGACGTTGAGGAATAGGGTGGCTTAGAGAGGGCTGCAATACTGGTGCTGGCAGCCGTGGTTGTGCTGGTCAATGTGGTACTGGTTGCCGGAATTAAATTGCCTTGAACTGCTGCTGCTGTTTCTGCATAATCGACTTCACTGCGTGAGTTGCCAAGACTCTCGCAGCAGTCCATGCATATGTTCTCACAGCTACTCGTCTCACATTGTGTCAGAAGATTGTCGAGTTTGCGAATTTCCGAAAGTTCTATGCAAGAATTTGTACGAACATCAGAATCGGACATTTTTTTAATTTTACCTTGCCATTCGATATGAACATAGTAGAATTTGTTTATTTTTTTTTTTTAATTTCTATATAAAGTTTTTATTTCACTGATTAGAATTTTTGATTTTATCGAAGTTATTTTTGAAATAAGTTTTTCTCAAGAAAGTCATTTTATTTTTAAAGCTGAAAATTGAAAATATTTATATTTCTTTTGAGTAAGCATTTAAAAACAAACATTCTGAAATTATTGTGTTGAGCATAACCATTTATTGCAGATGGTGCCTTCCATTCCTACCTAACAGTTTGCACACAGGAATAGTTGAGAGTTGTAAGTCACTTGGACCTGGTACTTCGGTAAGTAATTTTTAAAGTAAAAAAAAATTTCTTTAAAAAACATTGATTTTCACTTGGTTTTCAAGTAAACAAAATACTTGGTTTTGGTTAAACTTTGTATACAGAAACTTGTATAAAATGCATATAGGTACACAAATTTGAAATAAGAAGATATTTCAAAAACAAATTAATGATTTATCTAATTTAGAGATATGCGTAAGGGGGGCATGTTGCCCTCCATGCAACCCACCTGTTTGGCCCACTACAGGATTTGGGGTAGGTGCGAGGTTGGGTGTATGCAAAGTTTCTTTTTCATTCAAAGAATCTGGACTAGGGTTGGGGTCGAAATACTGTAGGGTCAAAATTCTGTTTTTAAAATACTGTATTTCAAAATACTGTAATTTAAAATTCTGGTTACACAAAATTCTGTATGGTCAAAATTCTGTATGAGTAAAATTCTGTATTTCAATATTCTGCTTTTCAAAATTCTGTATTTAAAAAAATTGTTTTGATAATGTAAAACGTGCGCCACTTTTTTACATTATCAAAACCAATTTTTTTAAATACAGAATTTTGAAAAGCAGAATATTGAAATAAAGAATTTTACTCATACAGATTTACTTAAATACGGAATGAACATTGAAAGTTTGAATGAAATGAAATCTTATATTGCAACAATTTTTCTTGTATACAGAAAACAGAACTCGGAAAGTTGCTACACTTAAGCCTCATTATAAATATTATCATATATCATAATAAAAAATTATCCTAAACAAAATATAATAAATATCCCCAAAAATGGAGAAATTACCCCATTTTCAAAATAAAAAAAAAAAATGGAGAAATTACCCCAACTAAATAAAAAAAATCCAGTTTTCATACTGAAATTTAACCGAAAAATTAAAAATAAGAAAAGAAGCCCAAAATCAATGGAAAATGACCTCAATTCATAAAATATTATCAATTTTTTGTTGTTGCTTTTATATAAATTTTTGGGGAAAATTTTCATGTTTTGTTTGGGGCTATTTTTCAATGGGGCCTAATTGCATGTAGCTATTTTGTACCTTTAATTTAAAATTCATAATATTAAGATGTCAATGTAAAACCTCCTTAAAAAACTCAAATTCTTTAATGAATTTTGCAAATAAAACATTTCAGGCTTGTACCAATATTGCTGAAGAATTTTAAGTTTTATCGTTAAATTCTACAATTTCCACATATCGAGGTTTAAAAGAAATATATTCACGAAAATAGAATTTATAAAACGTTGGTAACAAATAAGTATTTTACTCGTTTGTAAAAAGATCGTACTTGAATGAATTTTTACAAATGTAAGTGCAAAAAATTCTATTTGTGCTTGTACATGCTTAACAATGATATTGTTAACAATTCTTTCTTCGAAATATAGAACTTGGACATAACCAGCATTTTGGAAAACAGAATTTTGCACGTACAGCATTTTGAACATACAGATATTTGGATATACAGAATTTTGACATACAGAATTCTGAAAAACAGAATTTTGGTCGTACAGTATTTTCAAAAAAAGAAAAAACAGAATTTTGGTCATACAGGATTTTGATAGCCAGAATTCTGACCCGCTCCCTCTGGACTAAAAGAAACTTTGAATTCATCAAAATTGTGGGTTTTGATTTTATAAAATTCCATAAAACTAAAATTGTAATTATATTTAATTAATAAAAAAAAACTTTATTGGTCCTGAAATGCCCCAAGTTATTTAGTTATTTAGTGGGACATAACCCCCAACATTTTATTTGGGCTTTGGGCCTCATTTGGGTGGGACTTAAGGCCTAAATTCCATTTTGGCTTTATCTCCCACTCAAGTGAGACATAAGCCCCGAAAATAAAAAATGGGATTTATGTCCCTGGGCCTTATGTCCCTGCACCGGTACAACGTACTGAAAGTCCCCAACCCAAGGCCGCAAGCTTTAGACAGTAGGGGGGTAAAGTTTTATTATAAATATTTCTCTAAGAAAGTAGTAGTGTTCATAGTTTTCAATTTTCTCGGAAACTAAAAAACTTACAACCATTTAGTTTTTAGCGTTTGATTGAAAATTAATAACAGCATCAAATTCTGAACGAAAATTTATTGCTTTAAGCCTAGTATACAGTTCCTCCTCGAAAAAAAAAATACATGGGAGTGATTTTATCGCAAAAAAAATTTTCTGCTGAAATTTTTTTTTCGTGGTGAGTAAGAAAATTCTACTCACCACGATTCTTTTTCGCGCAAAACAATGTTAGTGACATTGTTTTGTGCAAGAAAATCTAGTTTGTGCCTACACGGTGCCTCAAGCGAGTAATGACTTTTTACGAACCTAAAGGAGTATGAAAGAGACAAAACATCGGAGAGTCATGACTCTTGAGGCACCGTGTAATAGTTGACCAAAAAACAATTTGTTTCGCCACAGATATTTTTTTTTCCCGAAAAAAAACTTTTTTTTTCACCACAATAGCTTTTTTTATTCAAAAGAACTAGGCTTTAGCGCAAAAAAAATTTAAAAAAAAAGTCCTAAAACATTGAAAAAAAAAAAAAAGTTTTTCAAAATTTTAAATTCAAACAAAATTTTTTCAAAAACCATTAACTGCAAAAACCTTATGTTTTAACAACAAAAGAATAGCTTTTTGGAAAACTCACTTTTGTTATTTTCAATTTTCTTAAAATCTTAAAGTCCAAAAAATAAATAATTGAAGAATCACAGACAGATAAAAACCAAAATTTAAAATTTTCAATAAAGCTTGAAAACCATCTTTTTTTTATTGAAAAATAAAAATTATTTCTAGCTTTAATTGTGAACGTATATGTACATGAATGGTTTCACCTTTTTAAATTAAACGCTTACAAAAGCTGTTCCAAAGCCATTATTTAATTGGAATTATATTTATTTATCCTTTTTTAATGAAAAAAAAAAATCTGTTTGTGCTAAGTTTACATAATGTTCATGATGTCATGCACGTTTTAAATTATATTTGAGGCGAAGAGTTTCCAAAAAATCTGTTGTTGATTTCAATAACAAAAAAAAAATAAAACAAAATTTGGGAGACAGCTAGATTCTATTCTCCCGTTGATAGTGTCAGTCAAAAAAAGTTTGCATGACATAGGCAGATTTTAAATGTAAGAGTTGAATATCTTTTTCAGTGTTAGGTACGAGTGAACAGAAAATTCGATTCCATGTTAAAACGACGAAATACATGTGACACAAAGTTCTTGAGAATCTCCAAATAAGTATAAACTTTTTCTCAATTTAACATGTAACAATATTATTCACATAAATTGAACATTTCGAACACGTGCCTTAAAATTGGTTAATGTAATAAAAGGTCACTATATTTTGGGAGGACTAAATTATAAATAAAAAAAAAAAATAACTTTCGTCTAGAATCTAAATAATAAGTTAGTGTAATAATTTTTCACAATCTTACATCTTTTGAAATTGTAAAAAAAAAATGTTTTATTGATCTCGCACTTAAACTACCTAAAAGTCTTTTCCCCATTTAATCTATCCCTTTTTTTTTTTGCATAACATAAATCCTTACAGCTCAACATTTATGCTAATGCAGTATTGATTTTAACATAATTCTGTATCCTTATAATATAAATTGGAATGTGAAAAAGGGGAGTGGGCCTGGGGAAAAAAAACGAATAAAATAAAGGATAGAAAACTTACTTCGTTCAGATAAAAGGGCTTCTTATTTTTCCTATTTTATTACAAACATATAGTTAAGGAATTTATATGTGTAGTTTAAGGCGCTGGTGAAAGTGCGATACAAAATGGATGAAGGCTAAGTTCTGGATAAAGCAAAAATTACTCAGATACAAAAGTCATTCAATAAGTAAGTGGACGAACATCGCTGTAGGAATATTGAATGTTAAACTGCTTAGATAAGGATAACAGTCTGGTGGTAGCTTACAATAACACACTTTAGGGAGGCTCATATCGTTAGAAAGATACACAGAAAGTGTCATTTGGATAAACCATCAGTAAGATTTAACGCCAGTATCTGAAAAAATAAATTTCGCATATCTCGAAAAAGCTTCTTTGGAAAAAAATGGACGTCTTTTTTTACGTTCAGCAACCCAAAAATTTGGCCAGAAAATTTAAACCATTTAAGGAATCACTTCCTGCAAGACTGTACCTTAAAAATATTGAAAATGTTTGTGTTTTAGAGAAGTGTTTGATTGCGTAAATTCCAGATGTTTTACCAAGTGTTTTATGCCAGTGTATAGTTATTTTGAATTTAAATTGAAAATAAATCACATATCATCATAACTGCTACCAGCTCGCTAAAACTACTGTAGTAAGGTTATACAAGTAGGTACTTGTGAGGGAACTCAGAAGCCCAGAAAAAAGAAAATAGAAATAAAATTGAAAAAATTCATTGCAGGACAACTGTAATAAAAATTGTGAGAAAAACTTTTGTATAACTTTATTTGAGAAATAAAAATATATATGGCACATTTTTCGTAAAATTTCTCAAACATGTGGTGTTGTAATGAAACCGAAGACGTACATAGATAAAATTTATGTGCGGTTGGTTGAGGGGCTGCAATCTTTGGTTTTGCTTTTTTTTTTTTGTATTGGTATTCTATACGTTACAACTTCGGAGTGTTTGTTGATTTGGCTAAGAACATTAAATTTAAATTTATTTTTTCTGAGGGTAGTCATTCCAATACTTTTTGATGAACATATATAATGTACATATGTATATATGTACTGTGAAAAATTGTATGAATTTTTTTTTTTAATTTTTCTTTTCAAGAACTTTCTCTTGTCACTGTATGCCAGAAATTGACAATATACCATAAATTTAATGAATGACGAAAAACAGCGAGTTAGCACTTAATTATTTATGTGTTGACTCGTAATGCGTATTCATAAAAAGTTTTTTTGGCATATGACATGTGATAACGAGCGAATAACTTTAATTGACCAAATTTATGTTTGAGGAAAACGGATAACTTCGTAGGTAACAAAAACGAATTGATGAATTAGTTTTTGTTTATTGCCACAGTAATAAATTTGCTCTGGATTAAATGTGGCACATTTATGAGAATGAAGACAGATTTTGACTGGAAAGATATAACAACAAAAACTTGTCTAATAAGAAAAGTTATTGAACGAACATATTCCCTATTACCAGTGTGTGTTAAAGTGTGAATAGTGTTTTTTGTATTTATGTCTGAATAGTATCAGTTTATTATAAATAATTCACATTTTTACCGAAAACTGTGATAAAAATACAACAAACATTTTTTTTTTTTTGGAAAAAAAATGGAGTAGATACATACAATATTATTTGAATGCACCTGCCTAATACTTACAGTAGAAGATCTCACAATTGGATGACCCGCATTAAGGTACCAGATTAGAGGTATACAGTTTTTTGGGTAGTTAGTGTTCAGGGTTCGGAATGTGGATTCAAAATTTCGAAGCAAATGTGAGAAAAAAGCGAAGTTAATCAAAAATTTTCGAATAAGATTTCATTTATTTTTTGTGTTGATTTTGTCGAAAAATTAAAAAATATTTTATTTTTCAAAAAAAACTTCTATTCTATCGATAGTACAGTATACAATAGTCAAAAACAATTAATAGAACAAAAATTTGTTCAGTTTTTTTTTTTTTTGGTGTAAAAAGTGGTCGTATTGACACAAAGAATTCTACAGATTTTTATTTCTGTATTGAAAATTTTTTATTTAACTTTTTGTATTCACATTTTAATGTAATTTAAATTAATCAATTTTAAATTTAAATCTAGTTATCAACCAACAAGGTACTAAGTATGAGAAAAAAAAAAACAACACTATGTTTTAGGGCCAATTTTTCAATGGTCAGTTAGGCATTCAGTTAGTACTTTATCTTCAGATAGAGTAAAAATTAGTTTTTTAATAGTCAGATATATTTATTTATTTTATAATTCCTGAGAATAAAAAGAATAAAGATATCTGCTTATTTCAGACGTTAAAAATCACCTTTTTGTCAATATTTTTTTAAAATAAACTTTATATGAAAATTGAGTTCTTTGAGATGTATCAACGTCGAATTCCTTTTAACAAAAAAGTCGATTTTTTTTTCTAAACAGAATCAATTTTTTTCTTTTCAATAAATGGAATTTATCCAGAAAAATTGATTTTTTTCTTCTAAACAAACAAAAGACAATAAATTTGACGTTCAAATTATAATATTCTGTAGATTGTTTTTTTCATCCGGATGTTTAAGTCAATTAAATTTATTCCTCGGGCAAGCAAAGCTGATTCTTTAATTGGCGATTGAAAAATCGGCTCTTAATTAGTTCAGAGCAGTTCAGAGCTGAGCCCGAACTGTAAAAGAAAAATGTTGTGTTTCTTTTTCAGTTTAGAGTGCTCAGAGCTTGGAATTTGTGTTCCTTTTTTCGTTCAGAGCGTGCTCCATGAGCTCAGAATAAAATAACCGAGCACACGGAGCTAAAAACTGAGCGCGGCCAACTGCATACAGTTTCCATGTAATTTGACAGATATGACAATTGAGTGCTCAGCTGTGTTTCATAATTAAATCGGAGCACTCTGAACATTTCGCTCAGAGTCTACTCAGTGCTCTGCTCTGAACAAACTCTGAACTAAAAAAGAAAAACGCCTAATGTAGGTATACTTAAGTTTGAAATCAATAAATACAAATTTTAGCACAATTTTTTTTTTTAGAAACCATTATTGTCCATAAGAAATAGACCAGATAAAAATTCTAATTTTATATTTGTTTTTTCTTTTTTTTTTTTTTTTTTTTTTTGGAAGAGCGTGATTTTTTTAAAATGTTTTTTTTTCAAGCCAACTGAATTTATTTTTTGATTTTGTCTTTTTTGTCGTTCTGCAATTTTTTTTGCCGAAGAATATCTGGCTTTAAATGTAAAAAGCGACTTTAACTTTGGTCACCGATATCTCAGCAACAAATAATGATGTAGAAAATATAAGAGCAGTTTTAAAAATTTGAAATAATAACCAACTGTTAGTTTGAAAAAAAAAAAAAAATATAAAACCCTACTAAATTGCATAGAATTTTAGTAAATCTTTTACAAAAAATATTAATTGCCAGACTTATTTTATTAAAAAATTTTAATAAAAAGCTGTAAAATTTCAATTTGAACCGTTTTCACGTAACGAATGATAAAAGTCGTGCAAAATAATTACAAGAACAAGTAGAAAAGAAAAAAAATAATTTGCAACAGTTTTGTATAAGTTAAAATACTGATAAGATATGAAAAGAAGAAAAAAAAATTACAAAAAAAAATTTCAAAGAAAAAAATTTTATAGCTTTTTAAAATTTGAAAATAATAATTTTAATTTTTTTTTATGTAAGATTATTTTTTTTCTTTCTAAATTTTGTCAATGAAACGGACTTAGCCAAAATATTTCCTTAATGCCCGGCATGCTTCTTAAATTATCAAAAGATATTTCACTTTTTTCTATTTTTCCTAATTCAATTAATTTAAAGTGATTATGTATGGTGTTCAAATACGAAATATCGAAATATCCAATCCATGTAAATGAGGTTGAACAATAAAATAAGATTTCAAAGTTATTCAGGCCAGTTACGAAAATTAAATAAAAAATATTTAGTTTCTTACATCGATTTGTTTTATTGAAACCATAGTCTCCCTCGTATATTAGAATAATTTGTATAAGTAAACAAATCCAATGGCAACAGTTACTAATTACAAAACGCATAATTAATCAAATTAACGAGATGTTCTGTTTATGTAATCAATTGACTTTGTTATCACTTCACAAACCTAATTTATCATTCAGTGTATAATTTGGAAATCTATCTAATGATTTGGGGTTTGATTGTTATTGGCACAGTACTAAACTTCTTATGAATTATTCTTCATATACGGTTTATTATTTTCTCGTTGGTTTTGGAAGAGATATAAAAATGAACCTAGCGAAGATTTCCTATATAAGAGCTTCGGTTCATTTGTATGTATTTTTTGTGTATATTAGACCATAATTCACTTGTGTCATAAAATTGGAAATATTAGAGGTGGTATTGGGAAAAAAGGTGGTATTGGCAAAATCCACTTCAAATTACATCAAAGTTGTCGAAGTATCAGAATAGCTGAAACTGTTTATTTCAAGAAAAAAAAAAATATCTAATATAATGAAGTCTTGCAATTATTGACCATCATCAATTCAATAAAAGTAACCTTTAGGTGTACATCATATACATATAAATGGTTGTAACGTATATGATTTTATGCTAAAGCAAACAAAAATAACTGAAGTCTTATTTCCAAGTTTCTTCTAAGTTATAAAATTGTTATAAGCATTGTGGTCAGTTAATAATGTAATTTGATATTACTTTTTGTTTTTAAAATGACAGCTTAAAAGCTTTTCACATCTTGAAATCCTAAGTTCCATTTTTAAACAATATTTTGAACATCTAACAAAAAAAGATTTAGATATCGTTTTTCCTTTAAGTAGCTCTTCTTCCCTAACTGATTTATGTCTAGACTTTTCCTTGTTTTTTACTTTCATAGTCTAACTTTGAGAATGAAGAAGAAAAATAAGCGGATAAGATACTTAGAGGCATTGAACTTACTGGCGCTATCTTTTCTTATTATTCTATACCGTTTCAAGTGAAAAATTAAGCCTTTTAACTTTGGAATGAATACCACACACTTGATGTGTATTGCAGTAAAGATATGAAGGAATAGGAAGGTGATTTTTAAGCCAACCAATTTTTACTGAAAGAATTGATTTTGTGTGATTTAACCATAACTGAACATTTCAATTTTGTTAGTTGGGTCTTGTCAGAACTGGGAAATCACTGATTGGCATCAACATCATGACACTGTCCATAGTGTCGTAATGTTTGAATTATGCAACAATGGGGTGTTGTTTTCGTCCATCCGGACATTTCAAGGAGTGAAATTTGACTATAATTTTTTTCTTTTTGTGTAAAAATTCAGAGCTGGCAGCTGTCAAGGAAAAGAAATTTGACGTTGGTTGTCTTAGCACACCTTGTGTTGCCAGAGTTCACAGAGAGCACCTGAACACCAGCTCCATCCCAATTCAAGTTTTATTTGTTACTATTTTATGATTTTAGCCCATAATCAAAAATGCATTTAAAGATTTTCAAACGCAATAATCTTTATTTTTGCATAAGTTTGCATTGTCAAAAATATCGAAATACTGTTTTTTCGCATACAACTTTTTAACAGGAAAAGTTAGAGAAAAGTATTACATACTTTTATAAAATGTATTTCATACTTTTTTAAAATAGGTTTCTTCCTCCGACTTACCGTTTGTTTAAAAGATATGACCAGCTTAAAAAACGTAAAATGACGAATATGTCGGTTTTCGCATATTCATTTTTTGTAAACGGTGTGTGTTTTTGAAAACATACTCAAACTCATACAAAGTTTGTTCATTATGTGACCTTTTATAACCAATCAGTAACACGTTTTTTCTTAAAATGGACCGTTTAAAAAAAATCATAATTGAAAAAAAAAAAAATAAATAATCAGAAGTGGAAAAAACTGAGTGTTTGCTTTTAATTTTGAAATATCGATGTTTTTGAGATATAACTTACGCTTATTTTGTAGAATAAAATATTTCTAATAAAAATATCGTAACACTTTTTTCCACACGAGCGATCAGTTACAACCAACGCGGTCGAAATACTGTAGGGTCAAAATACTGTTTTTAAAATACTGTACATATTTAAAAAATTCTGTATTTCAAAATTCTGTATTTTAAAATTCTGTATGGTAAAATTCTGTATGGTCAAAATTCTGTATACCAAAATTCTGTATTTAAAAAAAAAAAACGTTTTGAAAATGTAAGAAAGTGTGCACTTTTTTACAATATCAAAATGATTTTTTTTAAATACAGATTTCACACAGAATGATTTTTCTTTTACTACGTACATTTCTATAGATTTATAAGTATAGGTAAATAAGAGAATATGGAATTTTTGCTACCTACTAATTCAGAGAAGTTTCTACTCCACTCAAAAATGTTTGTATCAATTACCCAGTAGGAAATTTCTAAAAATTCAGTGCTGAATAAGCTGCTTTTTTATTGGCGAAAAGAAGCTGCACCCTCCACTTTTGTGCTGTTTTCTCTAATGAATTTAAAATGGACATGACACATAATAAAATTTATAACTGCAATTCAAAATTTTTATTACTATGCATTTTTTCAAAAAACAAAAAAAAAAAAAACAACTAAATTAGGGAAAAACAGTATTTTGGAAATCAAAATTTCAAAATTATACACTTACAGCATTTTAAATATATACAGATATTTTAATATACAGAATTCTGAAAAACAAAATTTTGGTCATACAGGATTTTGATAGTCAGAATTCTGACCCGCTCCCGTTACAAGTTATTGTTTCCTGAAAAAAGGAAAACTGTCAAAAATTAAGGTTTTTCACATGCATCTCTTAAACGGTAAATTATATCTATTTTTTTCTTTTACAAAATTTGTGGATATATTATATATATTACCCTCTACAGAAAAGCATCAACAATTTTTTTTTCTTTTGATAATAATCTTAAAGATTTATAATTATTAAATTAATTGGTCAAAAGTAAAAATACAGGTTTTTTGCTTTTAACTCTCAAAAGGCGAAGTTTAGAAAAATAATTTTTCACAAACCATAGAAAATCTAAAATTTCTAAGATATAGGTTTTCAACACATGAAATGCGGAAAATTATTTATTATTAATTAATTAGTATATGTATGTATTTATTATTGATTGCATATTGAACTAAACGCATTGGACTAAAGGTCGCAAAAAATCTTCCATTTGAATTTAATTCAATACAGTCCACTAAAACAATAACAAAAATAATTTTCTTTTATTTTTGTTAATTCTCTTCTTATGCTATTGTTCTTTCAGTATCCTTCTTTCCTCCAAAAACTTTTAAAAATTATATTTTAAAAAATGCGAGCTTTATGTTTAGGTATTTCGGTGTTTTACTTTTGGCTTTATTTAATTTAAAATTTTCACCAAACTCGACTTCATTTATGAACAAGAGTCTAAGAAATATAATTTAATTTAAAATTTACAAAGCGCAATAAAAAAAAGCAATTAAATTTAATGAATGAGAGTTGGTTAAACTCGCAGTTTACTTTTAAATTCCATCGAAATTGTTGATGTTTATGTTAGTTAACACAATTTTTGTATAAAACTTTTTAAAAAGTGAAGTATTTTAAGTCGCTTTGAACTTATAGCCTTCATGATAAATTAAAAAAAAATTAAAAATAAATCAGAAACTTTTTTTAAGTTCCTTAAATTAAAGAGAGTGTATTCTTAATTAATTTTAAAAGTTGGAATTATACAAACACAAACTCTTTTTGACAGACGTTATTTCAACGCTTCACGCTGAAAGAACACATCCCAAGGCTCCAACAATCTTGTGAATAAAATGTTTAAAGTTCCGTTGCGTTGTGAAACTAAAGAATTCTTCATTCATTCAAACCATTCCCAAGCCAAAGGCATTAAGATTCCAACCTTTTTTCGTTGAATTCCAAACTTTATACAAAAATTCATTTCATTTAGAAACAATAAAACTGCATTTACGTCTGTTGCTCTTTTTTTATAATTTTTTGTGTTTTATGTTAAAATATTAAATAGAAGTGCATATTTATGTATGTATATACATGTACGTATAGGTAGATGCTGCAATAACTTTATTGAAAGATCCAAGAAAAACCAAAAAATAAGCGTTTTCTCTTTGGAATATCCATTAAAATTATTCACCGTACCTGACTACCTGACTTGCATGAATAAAAAAAGGGATTTTTATTCCCTCTTTCTTTGAAGGTATAAAAAATGTACCTATAAAAATAAATGAGAGAAAATTTAACAACTTTTTTTTTTTTTTTTTTATTTTAAAGAATGAGGTTAAGGCGATGTCCTTAATGGGTTGACATTTTTGTGAACTTGAAGTTTGAGTATAGAAGAGAAAGTTTTATGGAGGCTGGATGACTAAAAGCTACTTCAAAGAAAAAATTTAAAGAAATTTATGAGTTGTATATCGATTTTTATTTTTTAACCTGGTGTTTCAAGAGGTATGAAATTTTTTTTTTTTTTTGGTAAAAGTAATAAGAGGCAATCAGGTATAAAATTTATTGATTAAGTTACTCAGATTTTATGGAAAAATTGAAACTTTGCAAAATGGGAGAACAAGTTCAAACAATTTTGTAAAAAAAAAAAAATATTCTTTTGTCACAAAAAATGTTTTTAATTTTTTTATTTGTATTCAAAGGATGAAAATTTTAAGAAAGAAATAATAAGTATTTTGTTTCCTGCTAATAATCTTAAAAAGTTTTTATAATAAATTCCTAATTTACTTTCTCTTTTTTCTATTCGTTATTAAATTTTAAATTGATCTTAAACTAACTTCCTAGAGACTTTAAATTTTAAATATAATGAATTGGTATTCGTTAAAGTTCCAAAGTCTTTAACTTGCGATATATGTATGTAGGTAATATATGGCAAGTTATGAATTCCTGCAAAAATCGAACTCGAGATAAGGATCAAACTTGACATTACGATAATGGAGAACACGAAAAAGTGGGTCCCGCAATTCCGTCTGTCTGTCTGCATGTCTGTATGTCTGTCTGTATCTCGGCCTACAGCCTAAACCACTAAAACAATTTTCTTCAAACTTTGAGCATACGATTTTTGGGTGATTTCCTTGAGGGGAAATCGAGATTTTTTTTTAGCTCAAAAAATAACGGTACTTGCCATACAACCGTTTTGGAAAATTTTATTTATCTCAAAAATGGCTCTAACGATTTTTTTTTTTTAATAGTGGTTAATTGTGATATGGTTTACATTTTTGGTAAAAACAATTTACGAAGAACCGTTATTACCGGTACCTGTCATAGAACCGCTTTTTTTTTTTTATTTTCCATTCCATTCTGATCAAAATTTTTACTTTGAATGAGTTTAAATAATACGGCATACAAATATTTTCAAAAAAAAAATGATTTTTTTTATTTAAAAAAATGATACATTTTTTTTTGAAAATTCATTTTTTTGAAAACTGGTTGATGAATTTTTTTGAAGTTATGGGTTTAGATGTATATTATTATATTCTTAAAAATGGCATACCAATTTTTTTTACTAAAAAATTTCAAAAAAATTTATAGCATATACAAAATATTTTTTAAGAAAACCGCCCCAAGGATTTTTAAAATTTTTTCTGCATAAACCCACATTTTTTCAAGAATTGAGATGGCGTTCTTCTTTAAAATAATTTAAGTACTTGTTTTATCAATTTAAAGAACGTGTTTCATGCTTTTTTTCCATATTCAAATTTCCATTCTTCAATTTATTAAATGGATAAATACATATATGTACAAATGTATAATTATTATTAATTATGTGTATTATATTACACTCAATCATTAAAATTCGAAGAAACTTTTACTACAAGAGCAAGTTCGTGCGACCCCAGCCGGATCAAGAAGCCTTATCGCCATACAGTTAAAATTAAGAGCTTTGGGGACATGCAATAAATAAAGGCAGCAGGCAAGTAGTTTAGGGAGTATGTACCTTCCCCCCCACTATTTCCGTTTAAAAAATATGGGGAGCAAAATAATATTTTTTAAAAGTTGTTAATACATTTTTAAATTGTGGTATACAAGCATTTTTCTGTGACATAAATAATTTTTAAACTAAAAATAAAGGGGTTTTTAAGTTTAAATTTGTTTTTGTACGCGAAAGTGAATTTGGTCTTTTGGTATAAATTGCTTGAAATTTTAAAGATGGTATTTTATAGGTAAATTATGTAAAAGTAAATAAATGTAATGCATATATAACTATTCAATTCATATACATGTGTTCTTAGAATAAGATGAACAGGGATAAAGAGACTCCCTCACATAAAATGTCTTTCTTGCCTTATACACCCTATATAGCCTTTTGTTGCAACTTAATGCAAATAACCGTGTATAATAGATAAAAGAGAATGGAAAACAAGAATAATATTCGTTCCTTAACCCCTAAATGAAGAAATCTTCAAAAATATGAACTTATGCAAAACAAATTATATTTGGGACCGTTTTTTTTTTTTTTGTTAAACAAAATTTATACAGGGTATGACCTAATTCTTGCAGGATATTTTAAGGATGATTCCTGGGATATTTTAGGATTCTTGCAGGATATTTTTAGGATGATTCCTGGGATATTTTAAGAAAAAACCTGTATGAGGGAAAGGTTTTTGTCTTCCCCCTCCTCTTTATCAATTTCTAAAAAATTGTCTTAAAATGAAAAAAATTATTAAAATTCAACAAAAGTTCATTGAATAATGTGCTACAACTTTTTTGAAAGCTAATAATCCATTTTTATATTTTTTTTATCAAGTTATTCAGAAAATAGTTTTTTTTTTTTTAAATTTAATTTCGGAGTCAAAGTTGAAAAAAATTGTGATTCATGTCTTGGTTTTTTAGGAACTAAAAAAAAAAAACAGAAATGTACTTTTTCGCAAAAAAAAAATATACCCTTTATAATTTAACCTTTTTTTCGTTTATTTTTTTGCGAAAAAGTAAATTTATTTTTTTTTGTTTAATTTTTCAAAAATATTATCTTTCAAAAAAGCTAAAGCACATCATTGGATATGCTTTCGTTGATTTTTAATAATTTTTTTTTTTTTTTAATTTTAAGTCAAATTTTCAGAACAGACTGTTGATCGAGGCACACGCAAACAGACAGACGCAAGTATTTTCCCCATCATCATAATGTACTGTTTGTTCAAAAACTCAAATTAGATTTTTTTTTCAATCCAAAATTTGCTCTATCGTATCGCCAGAAAAAAATATAAACATGGATAAATTGTAAAATAATACATATGATACAAAACAAAATTATGCTTACTTATTGTTATAAAATTTTTTGCGAAATAGTATGGTACAGATTTAAAGACTTTTTTCATTTAAGATATCTTGTCAATTTATCGCAAAAATTGGAAGCAAAACTATCTTATTGGTTCGTTAAAAAACTTGGATGTCTTTCACCGCTAACCACGTGCATAATCGTTCTTATTGTTTTATGCATAAAACATTTTTTTTTTTTGCAAACGTAATTACAAAAAAACCCACTGTCAATGGTAGAAAAATAAAATTTGTAAAATTTCTAGGACAGATAATTATTTCCTTTCGTGTCATATTTTTTGAATTATTTACGGCTATTACTGTGAAATGTTTAAATACATAAATTCGAGATAATTCAAACTCAATCAATATTTTTTTTAAAAATAATTATAATAACGTATTTCAATCAGCTCATCCAACATACATTTATTTTATTAATGAGCGATAAATTTACAATCGATAACAAAAAAAATAATGTTGGTTTTTTTTTTTATTGACATGTCATTAAATCATTACTTGATATATTTTGGTAAATTTTATTTTATCTTCATTATTACAGCTGAAATATGTTTGTGTGGAGTATTTAAATGTGGTTTAAGAGATAGTCAGTATTTTAATGTAATTAAAATAAATGTGTTTTTATTTTGAATTGAAATTAAAAAAAAAAATATAAAGAAATAAACATTATTATTTCCTCTTTGTTTTCATATTTTTACTCTAAATGATTTTTTTAAGTAGTCCTGATTAAGAGCGTGACGTCATATTAGGTTGAGGGTTGAATAAAATCTCGAAAATTATTTCTTTCTTTAGACGAAATCAATACCTGTCATATATGGGATGCAGAAAAACAATAATGATGGCACTCAGCCCAATTGAAAGATCCCTTTATTTTCTTAAGAAGTCAGAAAGGCATGTCCCTCAAGGCAGCAAAACAAAAGGTCATCATCAGTTTTTCTCACACATCAAACCTGCGGCATCTAAATTTCTATTGGTACCTACATCAACTGGGATTAATCAAACAAAAGCTCATGTTAAGTTATGAGTCCTGACCAATTGAAAATTATTTCATGACAGCAACTTGAAATTGATTAGGTTTTTTTTTTTTCCTTTTCTTCGGGTCACTGCATTAAAGCGCCCTCCCCATCGTATCATTGCCCAGTATCACCAACTTCCCGATAGATATAATAATTACTTAAGAATTTATTGGCTGTGATTAACTTTAACCAATAACTCCACAAGATCCTTAAAAAAAAACAATACATACTTAAAAACCAGACTCAACTCCACATTTCAATAAATTATTTTTCAATTCCATTGAATAAACAACAAGAGGGAGTATCCACACATTGAGATGAATGGAATTATTTCACTTTGGTCCTTTATTTTCACCTACAACTACACTCCTTCGTTTAAAGGTTGCCTTACTCACAGTGATTAAGACTATAAGTTAATTCAACACTTCAAACAAAGCTCACTCAAGTATATCGTCCAAAAAAGAATATCTCAATTAATGCCTTCCTCATTGAGTATTGAGTTGCAGCTTGTTAACATCTCTGAAAGCAAATTGTGGCGATTTCCTGTTTCTCATGTTTCCCTTGCAATCACATACATACACAACATTCGCATTCCATCGGCATTGATGGCAGATGCTATGATGTGGTTTTGCTCTTCTGCATCAGGACGTTCGTTGATGCTATTTTGTACATCATACATGCTATATCGTTCGTCTGATGCTGCAATTCGTTTGCATACAACAATGCA
The DNA here is from genome assembly GCA_947049315.1 of Epistrophella euchroma. Taxonomy (NCBI): domain Eukaryota; kingdom Metazoa; phylum Arthropoda; class Insecta; order Diptera; family Syrphidae; genus Epistrophella; species Epistrophella euchroma. The sequence continues at coordinate 137,893,012 of OX346245.1, forward strand.
GCTTGTTTTGACGGAAATATTATTGTTAACATGAAATCACAATAAATTCTTTGTGTGGCACCGCCCGCCACACCGCCAAAGAGATAAAAAGATTAAACCGACAATTAATTGACAGAATGTTACGTATACGCCCCAGTGTACCGGAATTGCATGCAATGGAACATTATGTCTGGTAAATATTTTTTTTTTTTGTTGAATTTTTGTCACGATAAAATGTTTTTTTTTTTGTTCTAGCCGTCAGGCATCTTTTCATTATTATTTTTAAGTGAATAGAAACTTTTCAGGGATAAAAAATTTATTGTAAATGACGGAAGGAAAATGCATTAAAAAGGGTTCCATTAGTCGTGGTTTCATTTTCATTCATTTTTTATTCTCCATAAGACTACTTAGAGCATCTTTGGATACAAAAAAAACAAGAAGAACCAGAAAAAGGAAAATGAGGTGAATGAAATTGGATAGAAAAATTACATTTCCAATGATCATTTGCATAGGCGGTTTTCCTTGTGAAAATTATCATTCAAAATTATGTTAAAAAAAAAAAAAAAACACTCATAACGGAATAAAGTTGATGAGTCCTATTTTGCAATTCAGATTGAAGTTATTAAGGAATTGTAAATAATAAAATTAATCAAATTTTCTGCTTATTGCGTCAGTGAGTATAGAGAAAAAAAAAAATATGCCATTCGGTGACAAGTTTTTTTTATCAATTTTATAAAATTTTATATTTCTTTTTTGTAAATGGAAATTGGAAGATATTTTTTTCTGCACATTCTTAAGTTTTTAACAAATGAAAATGATTCAAAATAAATATACAGGGTGATTCACTATTGTGTGAGCGTCAATGCTGAGTCGAGACATTGGGAGTGTAAAATCTACTTCCCCCCGTTTAGGCGGGAGGAGCAATTATTTAAAAAAGCGACTTTATATAGAAAAAATTTATAAAAAACAATGGCAACACTTACAATACCATACTACCTTTTTTTAAAAGCCAGCAGAAATCCGTTCTTTTATTTTATTTTTAATTCAAATTATTTGAAAGTATAGATTTTGAAAAATTAATTTTCAAAATTAAAATTTTGAAAAATATTTTGTTCAAGCTAATTTTATTCAAAATTTTTCGTCAAGGGGTAGTATATTTTGTTTTCAATATTCGATGCTCAATATCAGTTTCTCGTTAAACACTGAAAAAAAGATGCTCAAGTGTGTTTTAGTTTTTGAGAAAATTTTTAAAACTGGAGGGGAAATTTTCTAAAAAAAATTGATTTAAAACAGAAAAAAAATTATTCGAAAAAAAAACAACAGTATGCGCTACAATGGCATGCTGTACCTTTTTGTGAAGCCAGAAGTTTTTTCTTTAATTTTCTTTTTAAATTAATTTGGTTTAGTAAACAGTTTTTCAAAAATTTGTTTTCAAACTTAAATTTTTGAAGACAAAAAATTAAAAAAAATGTTTTCAAACTGATGTTGTATTTTTGTGTTTATAGCATTCAATAAAATAAATAAATAAATTTGGTGGCACAAACGACTCATGAAGAACTAGGGCCTAGTGACTTACAACTCTCAACTATTCCTGTGTGCGTGGCTGTAGGAATGGAGAGGACCTACAGTTTATTGCAGAATCTGAACGGCTAAGGGAAGCGGCACTTTTCTATGACAAGAGATACTCTTGGAGGATTTGTCACGTCCTCGCAAGAGGTAGTAGCTCCGAAAAAAACTTAACGTGAAAGCGGCTGGTATTGAACCCCAGACCTCTGGCATGACCATTACGTCACGGGCTACTACGGTTTAACATTCAATGCTCCCATCAATTTCTAGTCAAACATAAAAGACCGGATGTCCTGATGTCTTTTTGTTGGTTGCGTAATTAAGTTATGTAAAAAAAAAAACAATCTGCTTAAATATGTTTAGGACTGTCACGCTAAAGATCGTGGAATCGAATTTGAGGCTGCTACCACCTTAAACCATAAATAGTTTTTCAAGGATAGTTTTTCTTGTAAGGAATTGAGAAATCCTAGATCAGAGAATCTCTTATAACAAAAAAAAGTTCTCCCCACCGTATCCATTGGGATTCGACAACAAGCTGTAAGTCTCCTTCATTCCTAGAGATACGCACACAGGAGTTGTTGAAAGTTGTAAGTCACTAGGCTCTGGTTCTTCACGAGCTGTCGTGGTACCAAATTTCTTCAATTTTGACTCTCTCCTGCATGTGGACCAATATGGTGTCTGGGCTAACCAAAGTTTCCGATTAAATTTAAAATAAGACTCCATGAGGTACACAAATGCTCCTTATGACCTCTCGATTTAGATTAATAGAAAACAGTTAAAAGGTTTACCCAAAAATTCAACCTCACAAACCCTTTATTTAAATATAAACTGTTATCCATTTACAAATTGAGTGTTGTTAAATTTAAGGTAAAAAAAAAAAATAAATTAAAATAAATCAATAAACATCACACCCTCAAAGCCTTATATTACAATTCCAAATAAACCTTTAATTTATTGTGTCATATAATTTCCATAAATAATATTCTATTTCTATTCTGAAGGTAATACACAGAATCAGCAAACCCTCACTTAAATTTCTATTTAATAAGAAAGACACAGAGACGACAGAACCACATCTCTCTCTCTCTCTCTTTCTTGGTATGAAGTTAACAAAAATTCAAATTCCTCCGTGTCGAGCACATTTTTATGTCAACAGACAAGAAAAGAAGAAGAACGAATAATAATAATTCAGGTGCTGTTTTTTGTTTTCTTCAAGCGAACCACAAAAACAGGACACAAAACCCTGCTCCGACACAACCACGAATAGGTTGCTGTATAATTTTAAACTTTAACACCATAATTTATCACTGTCACCCATGCCTGGACTCACTAGACCCGACATGGGAGGGTAACATTTTAGCTAATAGACCTTCTCTTCCTGGCAAAGTCCATTTTTATCACAATGCCTCTAGGCTTATGGGTACTACGAGTATACCCAGAAACAGGTGGGTGTTTTATTTTTTTTATAGTTTTTTTTTTTGGTAGGCATAGTCAAAGTTATAGCCTTAAATGGTTATGCTCAACACACTCAGAATACAATAATTAGAGAGATCCTTACCAAGGATGTAGTAGCTAGGTAGATAGTTTATTTGTTTTTTTTTTATTTCGAAACAGCATAACGCACTTTAGAGTTGTTTTTACAATTTTTATTTTTTGTATCCAAGAAAATTGAATTATGTAAGAATGTATCTGCATTCAAACAAAAGGTTGAAAATATTGATATCCTTTTATTTTATTTTACAAATTTATTCGTTGCATCCTTGTTAAGGTGGGGTGCGATGGTGAAAGTCCTTCAACAGCACTTAGTTAAATTTGTTTACACACACTGATTATTTTTCTCTCCCACAAACACTGATTTTCAATTTCAAAAACAATGAAAAGGATTTTATCTTATTTTTTTTTTTTGCAAATATCCTTGTTTGATTTTGATTTTATTTAAAATAAAGATATTATTCCACTTGACATTTCAATTAGATACCGTAAGACTAGGACACGGGCATAATGCATTTAATATTTATGACGACTTCATAGCTCACAAGATTTTAATTATTTTTCTTTCCTTTGTTTTTGCTTTTTATCTATGCCATGCCACAATCAAAATATATAAAAAGATAAAGCACAATTATTGTTTCACAGATGCACACAATTCCTTCTTGTGGTTATATGGGTGTGTGTGTGTGTAGTGGATTATCTACAGTGATTAAAAATTAATTTGTGCCGCGGACACACAATTACACACTATTTTGATGGATTTGCCCGACAGAGTTCTTTGGGTTTTATTTATATGCAATTCGCCGCATTTTTTTAATCTGTTTCATAGGAAAAAGGATAATTGCGAACCACTCCAGTTTTGAATATAGGTAAATCATTTTTTTTTTTTCACTGGTGACGTGATAGTGTATACATCAATGACGTCATGCACATCCCTTTTTTCAATAGAAACTACACCCACTTCGCGCTCATCGTCAAACCAGGATTCGAGGACGAACGAACAAACCTTCGCCTCGCCGTACCTAGCTATTTAGTTGAGTTGAAGAAAATGACAGCTGAAGGAAGAACAAGCTGTGTGTCAATGGGTGTAGGTATGTGTGTTATGTGTGTTCGTGTGGTGTACAGCAAAGACACGAAATTCTATTGCGAAGGAAATTACAGAAATAATATTCTGGAAGATTATTTTTAATTTTGCGTAATTTAATCACATTCCCGGGAATTCCGAATGGATTTTTGTATCCTTTTTTTGCATGAAAAATATTTGCGTTTTACACTTGTAAATAGATAAAGCGAAAAAGAATTGAAATTATTTAGTGGAAAACCGCCGCCGCCGTTAATAGGAAAACAAGCCCCGACGATATACCGTTCGACAAAGAGGACAGACACGACGATGATGGTGGTGACGAATTTTCCACCCTCACTGACCGTTATAATCTGAGGCATGAAACTATGCTGTTCGCCAAGTTTAGTTGCAAAAATCAACTGTTTTTCTGTAGCTGTGCCTGCTATACTGCTTGTGTGTGGTGAGGAGAGAAAATGGCTTATTTTCTGAGAGAAGGAGAGAGACAGATGGCTTAAAAAAAGTCTACTGTCTCTATACACAGATACACAATTAGATTGTTTGTGAGTGGTAGAGAAAGGTGAAAGCTTTATATTTTATATTAGAAATGTTGATGTTTGTGTGTTGAGAGTTGTTTGTATTGAGGGTTGCTTAAGTTGTTCGTCTGGTTGAATAGTGTTGTCGATTGCCCGTGAATTTAACGGTCACTGACAGTGGTGGATATCTTTTGAAATTATAAATCTTATGATAGCAAGTAAGTACCAGACATATTAACACCCTCTGAGCTCTGAAACGTGAGATACCTATCAAACAAACATGTGAAGAAGAAGAACTTTAAGAATGAAGTTCGATGAACTTTTAATAGGTATTAAATTAGTTTTCGTATTATTTTTCCATTAGCTAATTAGAGGATAAATTTTCTTTAAGAAATGTTTCGATCCAATAATTGTGTACATTTCGGTAACTGAGACCAACTCGTCACACTTAAGACTCTATAAGCCTAGTGTTCCTTAATTTTTCAAAGAAATTCGTTTTAGAGAAAAATTGTAAATAGTTACATTTTGGAATTTCCTATTCTATCGCACATATATATAGTTATGTATTTCTACCTATATGTACATTATTTTTTATAAAATTACTAGCTGTTATTATCTTGCTTCCTCTAACCACCAAAATGCCGCGCCGCAGTTGAAATTTTTACATTGCTTAATGCAAAATAATTCATTTCTATGAAAAACTTAATTTGAATCCGTCAATCATTGCAAGCACGATTTAATAGGACAATCATTTTTGCAAACATATTATACTCTTCACGTACAAGATCGGAAGAATGTGTCACCCGTATGAAAAATTTGATGCGAATAAAATAAAAGTTCACAATATTTCCAAACCAAAAATGACCAAAAAGTATTAACTTGTGTTTTTTTTTTTTTTTTTTTTTTTTTAAGAAAGTAATTATGAAAGGTCTACACACCTACTCATTTCTTTTAACTAAGGCAGTTTAAAATTCTTGCACTTTAAACAAAATAAAATAACGGCAAAACACAAATTTATTATTTGGCGCCCAATGCGAGGCCTTTTGTACAATTCCTATGGTTATTCACGTAAATATTCGAAGAAATTTCATCTCATACTATATTTTTTAAAAACAATAATATGCTCTAATCCAGTCTCAATGGAGTATTAAAAAAAAAAAAACACAAACAAACAAAAGACGCAGCATTTTGTATGTCTAGGGAAGTACGTATAATAAGTGTCCTGGCAATATTTCAAAAGATATGTTTTCAAATAAAATGCGACACGTAAATTTGTTTGTTTATTTATACCATTGCTGCAGATGCAGTTGTTTTAGTGGCTATAAAACTTTTGATATGCGATACAAAATAAGCAGAGGATTACATACATAGATGTTTTTTTTTGACACTCATAAACCTATTGATTTATTTATTTTGTATTTAAGAACTAGTGTGACCTTGCATTCTAGGTAGCGTAAAAAAGCATGTACATTGAACATATTCTTTTTTTTTCTTAAATAGTAGGATACCAACTCAACACTTATGCTGATGTCCTCTAAAAGGAAGCAATCAACTTGCCAAGAATAGGTTCAGGATAGGTTTTGTTTTATTTCATTTAATTTTTAGATTAATTCCGTTAAGATATATGAAACTAATTTGAAAATCGTCATTTTTGTATTGTTGATTTTAAGATGTTTAGAAAATAAAATCAGTAATTATTTTGATGTAAGAAAAGTCTGTCTTAAGTAAATACAAGTATTTATTCCAACACAAATCTACTTAATAAAATTATTCTTACTAGTATCGTCCTGTGTCGAAATTCGACACTTTCAATTTCGCAAATAATTTGTTTGAAAATATTTAAGGAAAAAAAATTTTTTTTATTTTTTTGAAATATGCACAGTGTTCGACAGTACAAAAACAAAAATGACCCACGGTGTGTAAATGCGGGTTTCAAGTATATTCTGCATCTGCATCTCCGCAATCGTGTCTTTCCAACCATATAAAATTTATCGAAATCGGTCAAATACTTTTTGAGAAAATGGTACCACAAAATTTATTTTAGCCTATTTATATATAGATTTCAATACAAAATTTAATTTTTCAGAATGTTTCTTATCATGAAAAAGTACTCTCATTTTAACTGTTAGTGTAAGAACGAGTTCTATCATTGATGACAATTATTTAGATAAACAATTAACTTTCTCATAACCAGAATAGTATACAAAGAAAGTAATTTTAAACATTTGTAAAACAATTGTACACTGTGGCGTATACGTACTTTTTTTTTTTTTTATTTTATGATAACGATTGGTAAAGCGAAGAGATATTCTGTTTGTCTACTTGGTTGGGTTGGTTTTAATATTTTAACTCTTTCATGTTGGTTGTAGTAGCCGTGGCGTGATGGTTAGTGCGATGGACTGTCATGCCGGAGGTCTAAGGTTCGTTCCCCAGCCTCGCCACCTATTTATTTAAAAAAGAAAAAACGGCTACTGCCTCTTGCGAGGAATTGACAAATCCTCCAAGAGTATCTCCTATCACAGAAAAGTGCCGCTCGTTAGCCGTTCGGATTCGGCAATAAACTGTAGGTCCCCTCCATTCCTGCAGACACGCACACAGGAATATGGTTGAGAGTTGTAAGTCACTAGGCCCTAGTTCTTCATGTGCTGTTGTGCCATCAAATTTATTTTTTTTTATGTTCGAGTCTTCCGACCCGAATTTTCATTTTTGTTCAGTTCTGCGCATGTTTCAAAAGAGAACATTCAAAGAGACAATTTACGTGCATTTTGTTTCTGTAAATTGTGAACGAGGGTCACCGAGATCCTTAAACACTTGTGTTTTGTTTTTGTAAATTCTGACAGGCAGGTCACTTGGATTATCAAAGATGCGCAATATATTATATTTCAATACTGTGACTTATTATTACCACTCTGAGATCTATGATTTTTTAAATCATATCAATATCTTATCGGCGTCTTAATTTTGAAAGTAGAATACATACATAATAAAAAAATTAATCCAAATCCTTACTGTGCTCTTCATTGGCACTCCCTGGATATGACAGAGACAATGTGAAAAACTGATATGAGAGAGACAATGTGAAAAACTGACATGAAAGTAAAAAATTGTCCTATTAACGAGCGATTTCCGTTAACATGGTTCAAGGAAGGTACACCAAAGTAAACCTTTTTTTAAATTCCCTATAAATTCACCATGGGATATTCGTCAAAAAAGTATGCCATCCAAGAGGTCAGCAATTGGTCAAGAAAGGTAAACTACTTTTAGAAATTTTTCAGCTTTATTTAATTTTTTTTAATTAATTTTTAAAGTTTTTTTTTTTAAGGACACGTACACGTACACACAGGAATGGTTGAGAGCTGTAGGTCACTAGGCTCTAGTTTTACTACGAGCTATCAGGCCACCAAATTTATTTGATAAAAAAAATAAACGAAAAGTTTTTTGTGTGAAAACACACGTGCAGTGTAGGCTGCAAATCTTTCGCACCATCATATTGATATTAAAGGTTTGAATGAAAGAACAACAACTTGAGTGAGCTACCAGCAAGTTTTATACACTGGAGTTATAGGTATTTCAAAAAAAAAAAAAAAAAATGGAACAAAAATTGGATAATTTTTTCAAAATTTTAAAATTTAAGTTGTAATTTTTTTTCTCGAAAAGATGTTTTTCTTTTCATTAAAATCTAATCAGTATTGTAACTAATGCAAAACTGTGAAAAAAGTTGACAAAAATTGTTCTTTTCTTTCCCATTTTGATGACAATTTCACAATGTTTATGAAGCACCCAATTTGTTCCTTAAATTGTTTTTTACGACTTTGATCATTCGGTACGTGAAAACGGTTCAAAGGATTAATTTGAAATTTTACAGAAATATTGGTGGTCTATAGTTCTTTAAAATATCTTACCAAATTAAGTCATGCAGTCAATATTTGTAAAGCAGTAAAAGATTTACAAAAAGTCTTTAAACAGTCCTTTTTTTGACCTTTTCTTAATGTAACGGTGAGGAGCCAAAAAAAATAATCGTTATAATGTTACTAAACTACTCTTAAATTTTCTGTGTAGTCATTCCTTGCGAAGATATTGGTAGTCAAAGTCAAAAGTCTGTTTTTTCATTCAAAGCCAGATATTCTTCTGAAAAAAAAAATTTAGAATAACGAAAAAAGACGACCTTAAAACTGATTAAACAAGTTATCGAAAAAATGCATTGCTTTGGCTCAAAAAAAAATTTTCAAAGAAAATGCCAATGTTCAAAAAAAAAAAAAAAAAAATTAAAATTTTTGGCTCGTGCTTCTTTTTATGATTGCGCAATAACGGTACCTTAAAAAATTCATTTGCTGAAATTTCTCAATACAAAAAATATAAAGCTTTAGAATGCTTTTTGTTTTATCTCAATACGACCACTTTTCACAGAGATACAGCTTTTCAAAAAACACTAAAAAAAAGTGATTTTTTTTTGTTCCCTTAATTTTTTTGACAAGTGTATTTGCCCCACTGAGGCTCGAGCCTACCCCAAGCATCTCCGGGCAAAGTGCACACGCATCGAGTGTAGGTTTTATTGTTTGACAACTTTAAAAACCTTAAGTTTTATTTGCTTTGGGATCGACCCTGGACACATGCAAGTTTTACCTCAATAAAAAACAAAAACTCCAAAATGTCAAAATTATAAAATTTAGCAGGAAAACTTAGAATTTTTCAACTTAGACGAAAAAAAGTTTTCACTAACTAATACAAACCCATATTGCTTTAAAAAAAAAAAAACAACAAAGAATATATGAAGTTGAAAAAAGGCGCTTAAATCAAAACAAACAAATACCGCTGCATATGGAAACCTTTTAACAGTGGGTGCCTATCATTTTTCTTTTATTTTTACATACGTGTAAGTTGACTGCACCCTTCTTCAAACTTCTTGCATTCTCCATTCTTTTTCTTCACCTTTACCTTCTGTTTCTTATAATATTTATGATTTTTTAAATATTTATGTAGTTTTTCATTTTACTATGGCATATCTAAGAATTCAAGACCAACTTATACTATAGCTGTTTATTTCTATGGTTAATGTGATAAACTTAAGTATAAGACAAAAACATGCTACATGCTACTATCTTATGCAATTCACCATACAAACACACACATAATTTTTGAATCACTTGATTTTTTATGTGTTTGTGGAAAAAGCTTAAGTCAACCATTATGATTTTTAGGGTTGCCAGGAAAAAAAGTTCAAAATGTATTTCTTTAGCTTCTGAAAGCGGAATGTTAAAGATGAAAAATTGAAGAAAGCATTTAAAAACTAAAAACCACAACAGTTTAAGATTCACCATTTTATATCACTTCAAGAAAATGTACCTTTTGCAGCCTTCAAACCTTATTAACTACGAAAAATGAGGGTTTTGAAAATGGTGAGTTTTTTTTTTTTTCTCAATTTACAAGTTAAGTTTTAATTTTATAACAGGTCACCCCTACTAAAATAAATAAATAAATAAATTTGATGGCACAACAGCTCATGAAGAACTAGGGCCTAGTGACTTACAACTCTCAACCATTCCTGTGTGCGTGTCTGCAGGAATGGAGGGGACCTACAGTTTATTGCCGAATCCGAACGGCTAACGAGCGGCGCTTTTCTGTGACAGGAGATACTCTTGGAGGATTTGTCAATTCCTCGCAAGAGGCAGTAGCCGTTTTTTCTTTTAAATAAATAGGTGGCGAGGCTGGGGATCGAACCTTAGACCTCCGGCATGACAGTCCATCGCACTAACCATCACGCCACGGCTACTACCCCTAGGCCAGGCCACCCCTACTGGGTATGAAAAATAATCGGAATATGAAAATGTCTTGAAAAACATCCCTAATGATCTAAGATAACGCTGCCGGTAGGTTGCGCTCGCTTTGTAATAACGTTTAAAGAACAAATTAATTAATATTTAAATATTCAAAGTTTATGAGCTTAAATTATTTGTCAACTGCAAAAATCATTTCAACTTATTTATCAAAACATAATACGGCAGCCCTGAAAGTTTCCACTCGGTAACATTTTCTTCACGTGTTGGGTGAAAATCATATTATCAACGTAACTGACAGTTGGACACTACTTATTATATCCGATTATTTGAGGGAGGTCTAGGCTTTCTTTCCCTAATAGCTATCGATGTTTAAGAATAGGTATAACTTTGCTGTGTATAATATTTCTACTACTATGTAAACGTGTTTCCCCAACACGTCTTCAAGAAATAATTACTGAATGTATAGTAATAAGGCAGTGATTTTCTTTAATAATTTTTATTCTTAGGAGAGTTGGTATAATGTCATTGGGAAAACACACATTTTAAGGGAAAATGACAGTTTTTTTTTTTTTTTTGTCGAAAATAATTAAGTATAATTGAAATGGGACAATTTTTTGTTTGCTTTCTTTGGAATACCTAATCAAAAATTCTATTCTCCTGCAAAGCAATAATTTTTTGTTTGTTTAGTTTCATATGACACTTAACACATTAGATCCATTTGATTATGTAGATATTTAGTTTAATATAAGGTGTTACTCAGCCCGTGAGAGGTTTATGAAAGTTCATTCAATTTTGTAAGGTTATAGAGAACCTACAAATAATATTGTCCGTATTTTCGTAATTTAACTGTCCTTTAACACTTTGACATAAAAAAAAGGAGAAGTTTTTCTTCAAAACACAATACGATAAAAAAAAATTAAATTTTAAATGTTCACGGGGAGGCAAGGTTAGGTTAGGTTTAGAGGGAGGTGATAGAACGGCAAGCTGCATCATCTCACTTGGATCTTAGTGGATCAAGGTAGAAATAAGGACGAGTAGGGGAGTTGGTGGAGCTTAGGGGTTATGTATGTGGGCCTCCTTGAACCATTTTGAATTCTGAACGAATTTTAGAATGTTAGTGTGCAAACACGAGATGTCGCCCAATTCTTCGAAAAAGTATTCTCCGAGGGCTTTCTTTCGTGCTCCTGCTATGGAGCCCTTTTCCACCTCTTCATCGTCACACGCTCTGAATACGTCAGATGTGATGATACCCATTCTGCTCATGTGGGTTCCCATTAAGTTGACACCCGTTAGGATTTCAACCTAGAGGCACAGTTGAGCTCATGAAGGTAATCTGTTTTTTTTCTTAGAGATTTCTGGTCATAAATTCCTCGGGACCCGACAGGTATCAATTGCTGACCATATTTCATTCACATCGATGTCACCATTGATAGCCGTGAAGAAAATTTAACATGCAGCGACTCTTTGATTTCTACCAGAAGTGGGGTGTCAAAATCAATGCAGCAAAATCGGAACTCATTTGCTTCAGAAGACCATCAACAGTCACCCGAGGAAGAAGACAAACAGCTGCTAAATGCAGAAGCATTCGTCTCAAACTCCCAGACGCATCCACACTGACTACAAAAAGGAACGTTAGATACCTGGAAATCCACTTCCATGAGCTGCTTAGGTTCAACCCCCACGCAAAGGATGTCCTTAAGAAAGCCAGCTGGGCTTTCCATCGTGTCCAGCCATTGATGAAGAGAAGAACTGGACTAAGTCAACAGACCAAGACCCTGATGTACAAGCAGCTCTTGAGACCAGTCATCGGATACTGCTTTCCCGTCTGGATTTTCATCTCTAAGACGGCCATGCACCAACTTAAAGTCTTTGAAAGGAAGGTTTTGAGGACTTGCATCGGACTATTCTTCGATAGACAGCGCCAGAAGCATTATAGGAACGAACTTCTATACTCAGAAGCCGGAATAAAACCACTGGACAACTACCTACTAGTTTTGGCCAAAAAATTAGTAGGAAACTCAGCCAACCACCCTAATCAGCTAATAAGAAGGATGACAACCCAACCGCGTTTACCCCAGCCGATGTATCTCAGTGCAATAGACATACTGGAGGATAATATAATTACAACTGACAACGAAGAAGCCGTTGCATTCTATGCTGACCCTGGGTCAGCCCACCGCCGTGGCTAAGCGCCACTCCCTCCCCAACCAAACTCAAAATCACCACAGACAATCGGGACGCAACACCCCGAGAACATCAAAGTCAACCGACTTTTAATTTAAGAATAAGTTTAAGTCAATTTATAAAGTTAGGACCCCTATGTGCCAACAAATGTATTATATTCATTGTATCTTTATAGTTTTAAGTTAATCTAATTGTTGTATAAATGATCAATAAAAAAAAACTCTTGAAACCATATTTCATTTGCGGCTTGGAAGAAACTATGAATGAATGGATACTATGTTTTCATAAAAGTTGACAAGAATGTTAAAAAAAAATAAAATAGTTAAGACTTTAATAACTTTATGTGATATTTCTTTAACATGCTTAAAATTCGGCGCTGGACATTCTAGCAGGATCCCTTAACAGCGTCTCATAAAACTCGTAAGTAAATCTGTGATTCATCAAATAATATAGAATTGAAAAAAAGATAAACCTTCTTCTTTGAATATGATTGATTGTTTTACTACTCTTGATCAAGTTTTCAATTAACCTGAGTGACATTTTTTTTTGTCTTCAAATAATAGTTAGGTACGCACACAGAATTAAATCATTACCCAATAAATTCTGCACGGTAAATAAATAAAATCGGTATTATATTTTAAGTCTTTGCATGTCCATTGCATGTTATAAAAAATCATAAAAAAAGGGCTGTCAGTTATTTCCGGGACTAAAAAACACCAACAATCAACTAAAATCATATAATTCAACACGCAATTGGATAGAAGTCCTATCAGGAGTCGTACATAATATAAAAATATAGGTCAAACTCAATAAAACCTTATTTCGAAATCCTTTTATTTACCGGTAACATCATAAAATAGGTAAAGAAAGCAACACGAAGTCTTAAATTAAAGAAATTTGCGAAGTTCTTTAAATGACTTTGAATGAATTTTAGAGCTAGAGGGTGAATTGATTACTCCAGTCATCCACAGTACAAGTTTAAGCTGGTTAATTATTATTATTTTTACAATCTGAAAGCCAGTTTTTGGATAGTGTTATGAGGCCAACACTTTTATGGTCAAAGAAATGTTAAAAATCGATTGAATTCAAATAGTTTCGTAACATTTTTTGATTCTAAATCTTCCACACAGTAATTTTAGTTTTCTTATACCAGATGGATTGCAGGTCCTTGATATGAAAATCCTAATAAAAATATTGGCATCATTCATTTGAAAGCAGAGGCAAATATTTTCATTGTCACTTATGGGGTGATGTAACAGCCATCCAGGAAGTGCGATGGGATGGAGAGGGCATACGAAGGATGCAATCGTGTGACATCTACTTCGGCGAGTGCTGCAAGGAGCAGGGTCAGCGGCTCTTTGGTTGTGGTTTTGTGGTAAGGGGAAGACTTAGGCAAGAAGTCTTGGGCTTCAGAAATGTAAGCGAGCGCCTGGTCACAATCCGCATCAAAGCAAAGTTCAAAAACATCACGTTGATCTGTGCCCATGCCCCAACGGAAGAAAAGGATGACTCAACCAAAGAAGAATTCTACGATCTCCTCGAGGATACGTATGATAGGTGCCCCAAGTACGACGTCAAGATTATTCTTGGCGACTTCAACGTCAAGATCGGAAAGGAGGGCATCTTTGGTTCGATAGTCGGAGGACACAGCCTGCACGACAACACTTCCGGTAACGGACTCAGGCTCATTGATTTCGCGGCGGGGCGAAATGTCATCATAGCAAGCACTCAATTCCCACACCTCAATATACACAAAGGGACCTGGCGGTCTCCGGATCAACGAACCGTCAACCAGATTGATCATGTTGCGATAGACGCCAGGCATGCTTCCAGTATCCTGGATGTCCGAACGTTCCGAGGTGCCAACATAGACTCGGATCACTACCTGGTGGTAGCGCAAGTACGTATGCGGATATCTATGGCGCCACAACGACGAGCGGATGCTGTAAAACGATTTAACGTCGCGAAGCTAAAATCGCAAGAGATAGCCAGGACTTTTGCAGACCACGTCTCTCTTAAACTCTCAACAAGCCCGCCACAAGCATCATCTGTAGAGGACCAATGGAAACACTGCCAAAATGCCATCAAAAGTGCCGCTACTGATGTGCTGGGTTTCACTAGGCCACCACAACGAAACCCCTGGTTCGATGAAGAATGCAGACTGGCACATGAAGCAAAGAACGAGGCCTACCAAGCAATGCTGCAGACTAGAACCAGAGCTGCTGAGAGAGCAGCCCGGGAGCTCTACGGGCAAAAGCGAAGGGAGGAACGCCGACTTCTCAGGAGGAAAAAGAGAGAGCATGCGAAGCGGGCGGTCGAGTCTATTGAGGACTGTAGCGGCAGGGGGGATGTTCGAAAGTTCTACCGAAGGGTGAGGCAAACTACCCAGGGTTACAAGGCCAGAACGGAAGCCTGCCGAGACGAGAGTGGGAATATGGTGGTAGACACACAGTCGGTGCTGAGGATCTGGAAACAACACTTTTCTAGACTGCTAAACGGCGAAGATGGCCAAAATTCCGCTGTAAGACAGAACACTCCATTCAACCTGGACGATGATGGTCAAAATTTCCGTCCACCCGACCCAAATGAAGTGCGGTTAGCGATAGCCAAGCTTAAAACGTACAAGGCTGCTGGTGCGGATGGCCTGCCAGCCGAGCTATTCAAAGCAGGGGGAGAGGACTTGGTAGGGAGTATACACCAGCTTATCTCCAAAATTTGGTCGGAGGAAAGTATGCCCGATGAATGGAACCTCGGTATAGTGTGCCCCATCCACAAGAAAGGAGATGCTCTGACCTGTTCCAACTACAGAGGTATAAGTCTCCTCAACGTCGCATACAAAATCTTGTCATCTATACTGTGTGATCGCTTAAAACCGTTTGTCAACGATCTGATCGGCCCCTATCAGTGTGGTTTTAGGCCCGGCAAATCAACCGTCGATCAAATGTTCACACTCCGACAGATTTTGGAAAAAACCCAGGAGTTTCAAATCGATACACACCACCTTTTTATCGATTTTAAAGTCGCATATGATAGCGTAGACAGAGACGAGCTATTCAGAGCCATGGTGCATCTCGGCATCCCTGCCAAACTCGTCCGCTTGTGCAGGATGACGATGGAGAAATCTCGCTGCTCCGTCAAAGTCGGCAAGAACGCCACCGAACCCTTTGATGTCGAGAAAGGTTTGAGACAAGGCGACGCGTTATCATGCAACCTCTTTAACATCGTACTTGAAGCAATTGTACGCAACTCGCAAGTCAACAACAGAGGTACAATTTTTCAAAAGTCTGTTCAACTACTTGCTTATGCAGATGATATTGACATCGTTGGGAGAACGAAGCGAGCTGTTACCGGCGCGTTTGCAAGTATTGAATCGGAGGCGGCGAAAATGGGTTTGGCTGTTAATGGGGATAAGACGAATTATATGCTATCATCGAGAAAGGAATCTCAACATCGTCGGCTCGGGCAAAACGTTACGATGTATAGATACAACTTCGAAGTCGTCAAGGACTTTGTCTACCTGGGCTCCACTGTAACATCGCAAAATGACATCAGCGCAGAGATCAAACGAAGAATTACTCTTGCCAATCGCTGTTTCTTCGGGCTAAGAAGGCATCTAAGTAATAAAGCCCTCTCTCAGAGAACCAAGGAGACCTTATATAAGACCCTAATCATCCCGGTCCTGCTATATGGGGCAGAGGCATGGACCCTGTCAAAAACGGATGAGAATCTGCTTGGGTGCTTTGAAAGGAAGATTCTTCGGGTGATCTTCGGTCCAGTCTGTATCGATGGAGTATGGAGGAGAAGATTTAATAACGAGCTTTACGGGCTTTACAGCGACGTCGACCTGGTCAAGAAGCTGAAAATTCAGCGGCTGAGATGGCTGGGACACGTGGAGCGTATGGACACCAACGCACCAGCCCGACGAGTCTTCGAATCTACCCCTGACGGTCTGTGCAGCAGAGGAAGACCCCACCTTAGGTGGCGCACACAAGTGGAAAACGACCTCAACCAACTTGGAGTGCGTAACTGGAGGCAGCTAGCTAGGGACCGAGCTGGCTGGAGGGGCTTGTTGGTTGAGGCCGTAGTCCATCCTGGGCTGTGAGCGCCATCTAAAGTAAAGTAAGTAAGTACTTATGGGGTTCCTCTGTTGTTTACATTACGTTTATCATACTTCAAACTTTCAGGTGGGTTCAATTTTTTTTGAACAAAAAAAAAAAAAAAAAAAAAAAATCAAGTAAAAATCAAATGCAGCACCAGTATCTAAAAAAAAGTTGAATTTTTATACTTCTATTTGTGTGAGTGGTGTGTATAAAATGCGCCAGCCCGCAGTAATCCTCAACGCTAAATTTGGTGTGAACACATTTTCGAGTCCGTTTTCGTATCTCTCTGCGGGCTATTAAAGCTCAAAAACACAGATAATAATGCCATCACAGGAAAAAGAATAATTTTATGTTCTTGTATGTTGGTCCTTTAACGTTTTGTTGGTGAGGATTTCTGTTGGCTCGAACCTTTATGCCTTTAGTGTTGTTCTTGTCTTTTACAAAAAAAAAAAAAAAAAAAAAAAAAAAAAACGGTGTAGACCTACACTAAAGACCTTTTATCATTGCACTCCTACACTCTGCTAGACCAACAAAGGTAGGACATTTTTTTGGATGTCTATCAAAAATTTTCATTTCGCTTTTATTTCCCTTGCCGAAGGTAAAAACTTAAAAGGAAATATGCTATTTCCTCTAAGGACTATTAAGGTGGAAAAAAAGTACCATAGGATCGTTAGGTAAAGGTATTTTACTTGACAGATGGTTACCTATAGGTAAGTACCTTAGCAACCATTATACTAATTGCTTTGTTTTCTATTTTGTTCATTTGAGAGTATCCTGAAAAAAATTTGTAATGTCTTTCGAAGCCTTAAAGTCTTTCGTCTGATGTTTTTATTTTTTGTCTTTCATATTTTTTTTTAAGGAAATTTAAAGATAGGACATATCTGTCAACATGCAATTTGTATTAATAAATATATGTAATGGTCTGTGACATGGTACCTGCAAGCAGATAACTTTAACTTGCCAAATTTGACGTTTTAGGGATTTAACTTCATAACACACACATGCATACATTTTATAATAAACGTTTCAACTACAAGCATATTTTTTCATCAATCAGTGCATGCGTGTGACACATGTATAAAAATATTTCCACGATTTGATGAAATGTAGCCGTAATTTCACTAAGAATGTGAGGGCTCTTGAAAAATTTTTAAATGCGAGATTTTATTTTGCGAGTTTTCTTAGCCCTTTTTATAAGGAGTCAAATTTAAAAAAAAAAAACGAAGATTTGCATTTCGTGCATGTATTGTATGTCACGAATTTTTTTTTTTTAATAAATAAGTAAGCAAAAAGGCCTGTACAGTCAAAAAAAATAATTATTTTAATGTGTACATATGTATACTGTCATCATTATCGCTATCGTCAAATGTAAATTGTGCCAAATTTAAGGACGCGAATGAAATAAGTTTCGTTCATTTTTCATTTTTTTGTTTCTTGTTTTATGAAGTGAATTTCAATTTTGTACCTACTCTATCGGCTTAATGTCAAAAAATCGATATTTTAATCAAAACTAAACATAAAGATGATCAAAAGAAGTCCAAAAAATTGATCTTCGACTTTTTATCTGTCACACAGGGGTCCGTTTGAGTAGAGTTTGAATATTGTCATTTACATTAAGTCTTTTCAAACATTAATTCGATTTAAGTCTTCTCTTTGGCAATGAAATTAAAATTTTCGTACCATTTAACCTAAACTGTGCGAAGCCCTTAATTCAAGTACTTAGTTTACGCCGAATTTAACCTTTTATTTTTTTTTTTAAATTATAAATGTACGAAATTTTTCGTAGATAAAATTTGGTTAAATATAATAAAAAAATGACATTTAAAATTTGACAACCAAATTTAGAGTTATCTACTCAAGTATAAGATTATTTCAGCAATTTACTAAAAAAATATTTACTTATAATGTAGATTCTTTTACAACTGACAACATTGGGTGCCGTGACTTAAGGCCAAGTGACATAAGGCCAAATTTTAAGAGTTGGCCTTATGTCACTTTGAACTGTTTTCGTTAAATCCGAAACTGTATTGAATAAATTCGGCATGTTGCCACGTATATGTCTATGTTACTGTAAATAGCCGAAATAGTGAAATTCTAGAATTAACCGGTAAATCCTACCTCACTGTTTTTACATAATATGATACATTCAAAGTTTCTTTAAATTCAGATTTAAAAAAAAAAAAAACTTTGCATACACCCAACCTCGCACCTACCCCAAATCCTATAGTGGGCCATCAAGCAGGGGGTTTTCAGGGTGGCAGCATGCCCCCCCATACATACCTCACTATTTATACGCCGTAATGCGTATTTTGGCTTTTTACAGTAACATAGACAAATATAGGTGGCGCCATGCCGTATTTATTTAATATAGTTTCGGTTTTAAAGATGTCCGAAACCTCTTTTACTGTAAAAGGAGCTTTTGGAAATGTTAGTTAATTACATTTGGCCGTATGTCTCAAAGAAAATTGGCTTCATGTCACTTTACAAAATCGACATAGGGTCAAATATGTAAATTTGGTCTTACACACCCAAATTTTGCCTTACGTCACTTGGCCTTATGTCACGGCACCACAATATTGTCAGAAATCTTTTTTTTAGTATGATGTCAATTTACAGATTTACATCCACCAGGAAAGTTAGCAATTATTTCGAGTTTTTGACCTTAAATTTAGAAAGGTCAAAATTGTCAAATTTCTATTACGAAATTAGACTACATTCAAAATATGGCCTTATTTCCAAGAAAAATCGCCCATTTTTTTTTTTTTTTTGATTATTTGCTGAGCTTCCTAAGCTGAATTTACAAAATGGAGTTTTAAATAAGCTTTTAAAATTTTGATAAGTTTAGTTTTTGTAAATTCAGCTTAGAGATATCTGAAAATAATAACAAAAATCGTGCGATTTTTTTTGCAGAGCTTTAAGTCGAATATTTAAAAATCTGAATTAGTACAAAATAAATACATTAAAATTTTCTACACAACACGCTCTATTTTTTTGAAAATTTCGCCTTTAAAAATTCTGCTTGTCTGCAAACAATCGTTAAATCATATTCTTCAGTTTTAAACTGAACAGAAAGTAGATTTCAGACGTTTTAAAAATGACGGGCGTTATTTCGCGGCAATAAATGAAATAAGGCCACACGAATAATTGGGCTTTATTTCCATTTAGATTTGTAAGTAAAGCCACATGTGCATTTATTTCGTCGGACCGCATCTATATATTTACATTGAAATGTCTATTTAAGCAATTTAAATCAATTTTACTAAATATATGACTTCGGCATTGTTTTTTTTCATTAATTTTGAATATCGTATCATATTCTGAATTAAACTGTAAGGTCTCCATTTCGGAAAAAATATAGGCACTAACAGATTGTGAATTGGATTAAAATTTCGATTAAATTTTATCTAATATTTAATTTTGATTTTTCCACGTATGTATGTACCTACAGATTCAACTCATTAGTACCAAAAATTAATCTTCGGATTAAAGTTAACGTGATTTTCATCCAATTCGCACGCGGCCTGAATGAACACAATTTCATTAGTTTTCGTCAGGAATTGGCATCCGTTGCTTTGTTATCGTAAGATTGTACATCGATTTTAGAAAACGGATTTTCTTGTTTTGGACGAGACTAGATAGATGACTATTTATAACAGTTATAACCTTTTTTACAATTTTTAGCGCGTCAATGTGGGACAGGCTAAAATTCGAGTTTAAACATATTTAACCAAGCGTATTTCGTGGCAATATTAACTGACTAGAGGCATTCGCGTGATCTTCAAGTTCTTATACGTTAACTGAGTGAAAGTTGTTGTCGGTGCGTTGACAATGTGTTCATCAATATTATTTGGTGACTTCAACGCTTTGACCATTGCGGTAACCCCCTAAAACGTTGCTTGACAAAATAAACTTCAAAAGGCATATCACGTAGGTCGTCATCGTTTCAACTGTGAACAATTTTTAATTTTTCTAAAAATTTATTGCAGCGATGAAAATATGCATACAAAATGCAAAATGTATGCAAATAGTTCAAAAAAAAAAACAAATGAATGAAATTTAAAGAAAATGTTATCTAGATAAAAAATAATTCACCCAGTTTTCGTTTTTCTTAAACAAACTTGAATGCAAAAACAAAAGAAGACTACCAACAAACTAGAAAAATGTTCGTTCAAATTTAAGCCGTGTTTTTTTTTTTTACTTAATTTACTACCCAAAGTTATATACCTATTTTGTTTTTTAGCTTTTAGTAAAATAATTGCTTTTAGTCACGTTACATCCCTTCAATTTGAAATAAGGGGTGAAAAAAACAACTATGAGCTAGGGATTTTATTTTCTTTCATACCTACATATAACGTTGTATAGCTATGCATTTTATTTCACTCTAATTAATTATATCCACGCAAATTTTACAGATTAACTTTTAAAAAGGGTCTTTTGTAGGTTGACGATAACAGAAAGACAGAGCAAGGGAGAGAGAGAGAGGGAGAGTGAGAGAGAGAATGGAGGTAAGAAAGGTGAATCAACAGAACAAAACACACAATATTTGGTCATGAGTTTAGT
Organism: Epistrophella euchroma; assembly: GCA_947049315.1. NCBI lineage: Eukaryota > Metazoa > Arthropoda > Insecta > Diptera > Syrphidae > Epistrophella > Epistrophella euchroma. Next base: position 137,914,265 of record OX346245.1, read on the forward strand.
AGAACACTATGATGGGTATAGTTCCTGTGACTTGTTTTATAGCCTCTGGGCATATGGCATCATTTAGAGTGAAAGTACTCAACCTATGTATGGAAAATTTAAAAGCTGGTAGACAACTATATTTTGTTTGATGCCAGAGAGGCTTTTTGGTAACTCAATGCTCTATGAAACACGACATTTTATAATTTGATTTATTTATCAATTTTTGTAACTTCTTAAATGTTATAAAAGTTAAATTTCCTCTTTGGTAAAGGAAACACTTTATGAAAATAATTTAGGCTAAAATATGTTGTGACTTGCAAAATACATCATAATTTAATCAAGGAATTAACTTTTGAGTATGTATACTGCATGTGGTACGTATATGGGTTATTTCTATTTTAATTTACTCTCAAGCAAAGTGTCTACAAAAAAGTGCAAATGGATGCACGCTCGTCCTTTATGAAAGTGTGTTGCACAGAAGTTTCATTTTGACGGAATATTTTGCTTATTTAGTTTGCTTAGATTTAGTTGTAAAAATTAATTGCAAATTAAATTCCTTCGTAAAAATTAATAAAGAAATATTTAGACACTTTTAAATGAGTGAGTTTGGTCAGTAATATTGTTGAACATTATTTTATTTTTCTAATTCAGAAATTACCAGCCGTTTCCACCTTAACTTTTTTCGGAGCTACTACCTCTTTCGAGGAAGTGACAAATCCTCCAAGAGTCACAGTCCTGTCACAGAGAAATGCCACTCACACTAGCCGTTCGGATTCGGCAATAAACTGTAGGTTCCTTCCATTTCTGCAGACATGCACACAGGAATGGTTGAGAGTTGTAAGTCAGGTTCTTCATGAGCCGTTGTGCTACCAATTTTTTTTTTTTTTAATTCAGAAATTTCTTATCAATTTTTGAATTTATTTAAAATATCAAGAATCCAGTTCATAAATTTCCCCCTAAATTCGTAAGATTGATGCCCCTCCTCGAAAATTTGTGTATAAAATTGTCACCTGACATTGTATCTTTGTTTAAAGACCTCAATCTTGCTTGCAGATCAGATGATTTTTACCTTCTTTGTTTATTAACTTCTCATTGGAGTTTATTGTAATTGGCCCGATCTGTCAAATTGAAAATTTTGACATTTCTCCACGTTTCGAGGTCTTTGGTATTAAAATCCATCGAACGTACGTTCGTCGACTATATATCTCGAGAACGAACAAAGATATCTACTTGAAATAAATTTTATTTTATAGATATCTCTATCAGAAAGTGTTTTTAGAATAAATTTCTATTATCTCGAGGACAAAGAATACTATCGACTTTGGCTGAATGTCATTCTATACAAAATAACGTTATAAAGAATTGATAAGACTTAAAAAAATCAACTGACAGTCTGTATACATAAATAAGGATCGTGGTTTGTTCGGATGCTTAAAACTTGAAAACGACTGAAACAAATTGGATACTTCCTTCTGCGAAATTGTTCGCAAAGGTTTAGGGAAACAGAAAAGTCAGAAAATTCTCATTTGGTGGCATTGTAGGCGCACATTTCGTTAGGCGCATACATTTCGTTTCTCAGTTCAATTATAATGGACTCCAAAACCACCATTCTGATTAAGCTCAAAATTTCAGGAAATCTTACGTGAAAGCCCAGAAGTGTTCCTCTGTGTGTTTGGTCAACGTCAGTTTAGCAATTTTTGCAACAGGTTGCAGCAGCCCATGCATTTTGGGAATTATTTCAGAAAACAAGCTACGATTTTTGAAAAATTAAAAAAAAACATGTTAGGTGGAACTAAAAAAATTGTACCTGTATGTGTTTGGACAAAATTGGTCTAGTAGTTTGCAAACAATGCAGCAGCGCATGCATTTTCGTACTAATTGCAGACAACATGTTTGTTCAAAATTAAAAAAAAAATTTATAGTGGAGTATCTTTAATAAATATCGGTCTAGCAGTCTGCAAACAAGGTTCAGCCATGAACGTCTTTTTTGACTGATTTTAAAAAATACGGTTCGATTTTGATCAGAATTCAAGAAAATCTTACGTGGAAGTCCGAGCGATGCTCCTGGAGTGCGTTTGGTTAAAATTGCTTTAGCAGTTCACCAACAATGCTGTATCGCATGCATTTTCGAACTAATTTCAAAAAAACACGTTCAGATTTTGCTAAAAAATTAAAGGAAATCTTAGGTCCAAGAGTGTTCCTATGCGTTGTTTGTTTAAAAATAGCGCTTACAATCTGCCATTAAGCTGAAGGAGCGCATACGCATTTTCGAACTAATCTCAAAAACCATGTGCTGATTTTGAAAATTATTTTTAATTTGAAATGTTATATTTAGATAATGGCTTTAAATAAAATATAATAATAATTTTTAAAAGTTAGTTATTTATAAGGTAATGGGGTAAACAAAGAACGCCATACAAGCATGAATGGCACCTGTAACAAATACGCCAACAACTTTATTTAGAGGGCGATACAACGTTCGCCGGCCTCCGCTAATTTTTTCTTTTTTTTGTAAAAATTGTTAAAAAATAATTTTTGGCTCGAATATCTTGAGATATGATATTGACTTTAAGATGATTTTATTCTATACACAATGCCATAATTGATGAATGATAGAGATTGGAAAAAAATTTAATCGACAATTTTTTTCTAAGCAAGAAAAAACTGCAAAAATTGTTAAAAAATATTTTTCTATCTTGTTAAGATTTTCGAAGATTTTAAAATGGCGATGTTCTTATAAAAAATATATCGTGTTTCGGGTTTCAAAGGGTTGCAATTGGAAGTTACCCTTAACAATTTGGACCGCACACATCATATTTTTAATTTTTTGTATTTCAATGTTTTTCATAATAAAACAAATTAATTTTTAATAAAGTCTTTTGTCGTGGTTAAAGTATTTGAGAGTATTAAGTCACAAAAGTGTTCGAATTAATTCAGTATGGACAAAACTATAGTTGAAATATTTCATTCAAATTCACCGCCTCCAAGTAATCTTAATACGCTTAGGAAAAACTTACGGTACACTTTTCTCCGTAAATACTCAACGGAAATGCATGAGTGATATACCGTTAGAAAGGTTTTGTCCCACAGATGTGCACAAATCAAAAATTATGTGCATATGAAGTCATTGGGGGCAGGTAAGGGTAATTTGAATTTTTTGAGATTATTGATTTTTATCTTTTTGATAGGTGCGTTAAGAGGCCTACAATTTTTGAGAGATGATGACTATTATAGATATGGATTTTCGATGAAAAAATGAAATTGCAAACTTGCCGTAAAGAGGAGAAAGTTATATAGTTTTATATATTTTTTTCGCAAAAATCACTCATATGAGAAATATTATCATCATATTGTATAGTATACTTTGCCTAAAACGATAGAGAAATTGTTTTATTTAATAATTAAAACAAAATTAGGTGTGACATTTTATAGTTTTCGGATAGCAGCGTAAATAAATAATAGATATTAAGTGAGTTCAATACAGTACTCCCCCCGACCGAACGTTTCAATACAAATTTCATTGAGCGTGGTCAATGGGAAACTGTCTAAGAGATGTTATGAGCGATTTTTGCTACGCAGGTTGCAGCCAGCGGTGCGTTGGAGGTTCTATCTTTTTATACTCTGTCCAACAAATATTGTCAGTACAGGAAAAATAGGACGTTTGTATCTCAGTTTGGTTGCAGCGTAGCGTAGCATTCATTCTGTAAGCTCTTGCACACAAACTATAGAAATAGGAGTGTTCGATGTAGGAATCTTAGCAATGGTAACTCTAATTTGGCGGTTGGTTGGCTGTGGGCTAGATAGATCGTGAAAAAGAAATTACAAAAACGCTGTGGGAAGTTTATGGTTAGGGAAGTGACATTTTTTTCATGGAGTGCTTGGTAATTCGGTATTGTGCCCTTCACTGATTTGAAAAAAGCTTTCTCATAAGACCTGTACTGACAACGTTTGTTGGAGATAGTTTAATGAGAATGGGTGGGGGATATGTTTATACAAGTACGGGGTCGGATTCCAAAAATGATATCTTCGTTGTTCCTTGAGCGATGAAAATGAAACTGATTATGAGGCTATAGCTGACGGCTCTAAGGTTTGCAGAAAATCAACTTCTTTCCTTTGGGATATAACCAAAAATTTAGTACAAATCTCCTGTGTGTAAAGCTTTCAAGATTAGTAACAGTTATTTAATTTTGTTTGTTGTTTGTGGTCGAATTTCAACCATTGGTAAAAAAATTCATAAATTCAAATACCCAATTATCAAAATTTAGGCACTTTCATGGTGGCGTATGACCGTTCACCAGAATTTGAATTGGTTTTAAAGTTAGTCATTGATGGTTAGATGTTAATTAATAGAGTGGAAACATATGTATACTTTAAGTAAACAATGGTACGAATTTTGAAGAATTAGTTTTCCCTCATAATTAAACTTTTTATTTTCCTTACTAGAGTGTGTCATTTTTGGTGGCCGAATTTCGGCCGCTGGGCGATACTAGTCCATATTAAAAGTCTTGGACCCTTAAATGTTAGAGAATCTATACAGATCTTTAATTCTGAAAAGTAAACAAATTTTCATGATGGAACTCTAAACTGAGTTGTTTCATTTTGTTCGTCTTTTTAATTTATCTCACAATCTGTATGAATTATTTCAACATCCATCTCAAAATTTTCTAACAAATTGCTCTTAATTTTATAAATGAAACCCCCATAAATATATTGAGTGTTTCTGTTATACATTCTAAGCGAAAATGCCTTTCCCCATGTTCTGTTTTTTTTTTGTCCCAAAGATTAAAAGTTTCTTAATTTTCTCTTGACTCCTATTGACCTTTTGGTCCTTTTATTTTTCATTTAAAAGGATCAACAAGGAAGGACCAATACACTCGTATGTATACATATGTCAAAGATTAGTTCATTAATTTTTCAACATTATTGTCGTTGTTCACACCATGTGTGGTATGGATCTCTGATGCACTGCCCGGCGTGTGATTTTGTTGGTTAGGGCATCACTATATGATGATGGTATTTCAACTTCCAACAACCCCCAACATAAAGCTTCCCTCGGTAAGCTATTGTATTTTAAGCTTTGGATCCGATAAAAACCCAAAGAGAACACCAAAAGGATGGAAAAGATATTGGATATATTGGTTGGGTAGAATTTATAACTAAGAATTCCATCGATAGTATAAAAAAAGGACCAACTGCACACTCCTCTCCTCTACATTTTGATGATTCCATCGACTATGTACATTTTGCTTTCCTTTAACTAGGTCATGGCAAAAACATCAGAGATGCTTCGGTTTGGTTTGCTTTGGTTTTTTTTTTGTCGTCCTTTTGCTGCTTTTTACTCTCGTTTAGAAGGCGGCATGCTCTGCTTTGTTGGTCTTTTGGGGGGTGAAGAGAAGGTACCTAAAACATAGAATACATCGAGGAAGACTGCATTTTGTAGGTGGTGGATGGATAGATTCGCCTGTCTCAGTTGAACGGTCCCAACGGAGACCATAATGGCAGGCCAAAGAAAAATGAACCCATGGCAAATGGCGGCAACGGGTTTTGTGTTACTTTTTTCCTTTATTCTATTTGATGCTTAAAGTTTTCCGCTATATCTCTGTCTCTGGGCCCAAGAATTCTTATCCCACGCGATAAATCTTTTATTCTCGAAATAAAGTATTTCTGAACTTTCTTTCCACATATACTTATAGGTATTTTTTTTTTTTATTGGGAGCTTAAGCTCACATTAGTTGTCATTACTAATTCTAATGCCAACATTGTTTACATTTCAAGGCCACTGCAAGACTCTGTATATATGTATGTGACAGTAGACTTAATATGTCGCTGATGATAATATGGTTAGGGTTACCTCTCTGTCAATGGCGTAATAGAGTGTCACACACTCTTGCTTATTGAACTTCAAAATATGAAAGTGCAATATAATTGGATTGTCATGTGGTTCATATACAGTTTGAATTGATGGGGGAAGTTGGGTGGTTTTTCTTTCGAAATGTATGATTTGCTAAAGCTTCCCCACCACATAGAAATGGAAGAATCTGAGAAAGGGGCCAATTTAATATTGTGTACCTTTCATAAATTGTGTTGAACTGACCTTTAAATGGAATTGTGTCGGTCTCTTGTCTATAATTACATATGTGTAGACATTTTCGATAATGACTCTTAAAATGTGTATGTACCTTGTTGTTTTGTGTGAATGAATTTGTCTTTTTTTTTGTATGCAAGGCTTGAGTCGTTTTGATTAAGGCTAAGTGGGACTGACAAAATGATGCTAATTATAATGAGGTATTTAGTACCTATACATATATGAATTTGTTTGAAGATCGATTCATTATTATAGTTCTCAGCATGTGGCTTGAAGTTTCAGTTGATTTATGTCTGCTATAGTGGTGACATATCGTCGGCTGGATGCTATCTTGTTCTAAAGGCCATTTTTTACGAAATTGAGTTAGGTATGCAGTATTCATAATTTTGGGACGCTCTTTCGTTTGGCGCAAACCATTTTGTTCTATCTCTTTTAGTTTTCAAGTTACAGAGAACTGTTTTGTTCAATATGACACTTTTTCAACGACTTGTCATGTCATTTTTGTTCAATAAACAGCCTTTCATCTTTTTTGTATTATATTGAACAATTGTTAGTATACCTAAAAAAATTATTATTTAATTTCTATCTTGTCCAATATCCACAATTTTGGATGTTTTGTTCAATATGCGTATGTACTTCCTTCATTTATATTTTGTTCAATATCCAATTAATTTTAGTTTTTGTTCAATATCCAACCGTATACTTTCATTCCTTTTTGTTCAATATCAAACGAGATCACCGTTGTTGCATTTGTTTTCCTTATATTCTAATTCAGTACCTGCTGTGCATTGTGGTAAAGATCGACTATTAAGACACGTAAGTTTTTAAATACTAGATTATGTTAATATTTGGGGTAACATACGTTATCTCCAAAAAATACATTTTTAATTGGACGAATTCCCCATAAAAAAATTAATCCAACACGACAAAATCCCCATGGGGACAGGCGCCCAAACTACAAAATCCCCAATACATTTTTTGATGCCACTATCTCAAATCAAATAAAGGTGAAGCGCGTTAAAAAAATTTGGTCGTATTAATAAACATTGTCTAACACCGTCCAAGTTTTTAAAAACCTTTCTAATTGTTGCTAAAGTGACCTTTCGTTTTATCTTGCTTTAGACAACGTAATCTATTGTCTAAACCTTGAGAAATGCAATATTTTTTATTTTATTAAATAAAGCATATTTCCGACTGCTTCGAAATACTTACGGCCATATTCTTGACGTTCTTCAAAACTAGTTTTACCGAAAAACTAGATTTATAGCGGTTTCGAGTTTCAATTTTGTCACAAATTTTTATTACTTTGACGTCTAAATCAAAATATTCATACATAGTTTGACATCTAAATCAAATTAATAATTTTCTTTGAAAAACTTAAATTTTGAAACCCCTATAGAACTAGTTTCTCAGTAAAACTAGCTTTGAAGAAAGTCAATAATATAGCCGTTAGACATAGTTTAAACAGCCAAAAATCTAATTAATAAGACCAATGTCTTTAATTTTAAATAAGGAAATTTTAGAATAAATACAAAAATTAATGTATTAAAAAATATAAACGCTTCGTCAGGAGAAAATCCCAAAAAGAAAAGGTGTGAAAGCAGTGAATCTAGCAATTAAATCGCGCGCGCGATTCACACTTCCTCTTTTTGGGATTTTCTCCTGGGGATTTTTTTTTAGGCATTTTTTTGGGGGATTTTGTCTTTGCTCGGTTTTCTCTAGGGGATTTTGTCTGTGGAGATTGTTTTTTTGGGATCTTCCAACCTTTCCCCCTTTGATACGTACTACGAATTGTATAGTCTATCGAAATAAGGTACGGAGAAAAATGAAGGCGGAACAACACAGCAAACTTAAAAGTGCTTATAAAAATGCTGATGCTCCAAATGCCTTTGATAAACAAACCTCACATCGCGTCCTGTGACGTCAGTGGTCAGCAGTGGCAGATTGCGTAGTGCACACAGCTTCGAAGACTGAGCAAATCTGATGCGCGGGTTCAAATACCGCATGATGTGTAGAAAGTTTTTCAAATAAAATTGGATTAAGGCCCATCGCCCACTAGGCAACTTTTTGTTGCTCACAATCAAATTACATTAGCTTATATAGGAGAGCGCCCACTAGGCCACTTTTAGTTGCGTAACTTTTTGTTGCTCGGAGTTGCTCGCGGAACTTTTTTCCCGGCACCTTTTTGTTACTTACCCTCGCTCACAGGGCAACTTTTTGTTGCCGGCACCCTTATTTGTCAAAAATATTATGTCAAAAGGGCGTTTCCGCTTAACATTGTGGATGCCAAAATAGCGTGCATTTCTTTTTTACCCTCTGTCATTTTGGCGAATTTCTGGAAATGGAATGTGCTTTCCTTTTTTTCAACAATGTGAGTACATACACATTATAATAATAAATAATATAATATTTTATAAATTTATTTCGCAATGCCAGCCTACGATTATACATAGCCAGACAACCGGAAAGCAGCCATCACAAAAAAAATATGGCGACAAAAGTCAAAGTCTAGTCCCACAAAGTTGCTCAGAAATTGCCTAGTGGGCGATGGCAAGCAACTTTTGTTGCTCTCTGTTGCCGGCAACTCCGAGCAACAAAAAGTTGCTTAATGGGCGATAGGCCTAAAGCTCAGCACCACTATAAAGGAGACTGATCATAAGGCTTTTGGCACCCCTTGAAATAGCTATATCTCCAGCCAAACAAAACTAAAACGAATTAAAAATGCCAAAAAAAATTAATTCGTAAGCAATCGGTGGTAGCGCCTCTAAGTTGTTATTGTAGTTCACAAATTCAATAATATCAATTTCTGTTTTGTTTTTCGTTCCTAAAAGAAGAATGTATTTTTTTTAAACTTTTTGATAAAATGAAGATTTTAATTGAAAAACAAATAAGTCTTTTTACTTAAACCAACATGATATTGATTCGCTCCAAAAGAAAACATTGCAACATTATATGTTTTTCTTTTTTCTTTCAAAACTCTTTATTAAATCAGCTTTAAACAATAAAACAACTTTTTGTTCTATATAACATAATCAACTTTATGTTTCCTCTCTTTTTGTGTTTTGTTCTATGTTGTTCAATATTGAGTTTTTTTGTTCAATATCCAAAAATTTTACCTACTTGTTGTCACTCCATATAACTTTGTTCAATATCCAAAATGGCTTCCTCATTGACTTTAATTTATAACTAATTCAAAATAAAAGAAAGACAATTTCTGTGACTTGTTTTATAAACAAGATTGTCAAAACTTTCAGAAAAAAATCAATACCAATCAAAAATTTTTTGATATAAACAAAAAATTTCAATCTGAACTTTAAAAATCGATTTCCCAACATTTTGAAAAATGGACATTGAACAAGATAGCATCCAGCCGACGATATAATAAGAAATTGAAGGTTAGGTAAATTTCGTGCAGCATCAGAATCGTAAGTACTAAAACATTTAATCAATTTATTGATTTTAATGTCGGATAAAATGCCCTTAAAGAATAAAAATCAGTCTTAATTCACGCACACTCACGAAAAGATTGAAAAGTATCGCTTTAGTCTCGAAAAAAGGGCCAACACTAAAAAAAAACTGAATTGCCTGCAAGTTATCATTATACAAGCTGAACTTAAAGTTTTTTTTTTTGTGAATTTGAAAACTGGAATTATAATCTAAGCGTTCAGATGAAGTAGATGTTAAGTGACATTTTAAAACTTTTGAAATACTTCTGTGTTGCACTTACTTACTTTAAACCATTTTTTGTTTTTGTCAAGCTCAATTGAAAGCCAGTGATCGTAGAAGGCCGCCAATCACACAGGATTTAAAGTTTTCATTTCACCTCTACGAGTAGGTTAATTGATAAATAATAAAAAAAATTAAATAAAATGTCTTCTGCATCAATTTTATCTTTTTTATTCGTTATTTCTACACAAACCAAACAATCAGTAAAAAAAAAAACAGACAACTTGGTTCGCTTAAGAAGCTTTCTTGATTATTTGTGTCGCTCATTATAATAGTGGTGTAACTCCATTTTTTTTAAAATTGATTTTTTCGTTTAATGGTATCACATTTTTTAATATCTTTCCATTTAAAAGAGAATCAACTCCAAATACGCATAATATTTTAAATAGGTAACGTTTTTTTGTTTTTATAGTGATTTTACAATGAAACTATTCACAATAAAAGTGAAGTAAGTCATAAATCAAGTCATAAAAACGCATGCGGCGTTACAAGAGCACATTATTATGTACTCAGATTCTTGCACTGGACAAAATCGAAACATTAAAACTGCGCTTTCTTTCTTGATGCTTGTAGGGGACCGTAAAAATGGAATCAAGACCATAGACCACAAGTTTCTGGTATCAGGGCTTTCTTATCTTCCCAATGATGGAGAGTTTGGCATAATTGAAAGCGCCAGTCGCCGTAATATTCAAATTTGTAGCCCAGATCAATGGGTCGATATCATTAAAAATGCCAAACGGAGTACACCACATTTCATAGTCAATGAAATTAAAAATACAGAATTTTTAAGCACTCCTGCGTTAGAAGCGTGTATCACAAACAGAAAAAAGACAAAATGTGGCTATGACTTTAGTTGGCTTAATATTAGATGGCTCAGGTTTGAAGAAGATTATCCTCTGCAGACCCAGACACACCGTCTTATGAAGTTGATCTAAGAAAAAAAAAGGCAAAGACGATTTACTAACTTATGTAACATTCAACAGGACCTACTCTATCCATCGAGAAGACCTGTGACTGCTGCAAAGAAAAAAGATATGCTTGATCTTCTGCCATCCATTCCACCAATTCACCATCAGTATTACAAAAACCTTCGCTTACAGATTACGACTCGTTCAAGTAATAATGCTGACGAGCGTTCATCTGATGACGAAATCGAGTATGAGTAAAACACCCATAATGTCACTATAATAGTGAAGTAACTCCAAATTTTTTTTTAAATTTAACATATAAATTTAGTTTTGCTTTAATTTTGATTTCTGTAAACGTTATTATAATCTTTAGTATTTTAAGAAAATTAAAAAAATATTAACTTAAAGCGCATTGTTTTTGTTTTTTTTTTCTATGAGTCATTTTACAAAAAGCCTATTATCTCGAAACTGGTCGGCAAAATTAAATAAGTTTTTTTTGTAAAAAAAAACACCAAACTATACTTTTCCAAAGGGTTTTGATTTTATTTTTAAACGGGAATATCTCAAAAACCTGACGCGCCAAGATATTTCTGATTTCAGATTCGAATTCAGCACACGAAAAACCTTCGAAAAAGTATATTTTAGTTTCTGCAACAAAAACCTTGCCGACCTGGATTAGTGACATATATAAAAGTCTTAAGTCTTAAAGAAAATACATATTGCAATTTTCAGAAACCCCCACCATTACTAGAGAGTAAAAAAAATGCCGTCAGGGTCAGATTTTTGTACTTATATTTTGATTATATTACATTTAGATCTAAAAAGGTTTTGTCGTTGATATTTTTTATTCAAGACTTTCACATATAAAAACATATTCTCATATATCTCAAACTTATACCTCCTTTTTTATGATTTAAATGGGCAAAGCTAAACACAAACATTTTCAATTTTTTGATTGATGAGAAATAAATCAGAAAAAAATTCTTGTATACTTTTGAAAACTCTGCTTTTCTAAAATCGGCTTCTGAAAATTCAGTTTTTAAAGCTGTGCAAAATATTAATAAAAATCAGAATATTTTTTGATTATGTAGGTATTTGCCAAACATGATTGCAAGCATATAATTTTTAAAAATTAAATTTTGAAAAAGAAATTTTAGAAAAAAAAAAAAATACAATTTACCGAGATTTTCTAAAAAATTAAATCTTAAATACCAAATTTTAAATTCCTAAGAAGATTACTCAAAATAGTCAAAATTGGAAAAGTTTGGCAAGACTGGCATATTCCAGTGCAAGGCAAATACTGTATATCCGCTTAAGTTTTGTTTCTATTTTAGAAGTGTTGATGTTTTTTGCTCAGCAATGAAATCAAATTTTTACCTTAAATGATCATAAATATGTAGTAGATTGGTTCGATGTTTTTTTTAGCGTCGATTCAGCATGCATATTTACTTTTAAAAGTCCGGGAATACTGATTGTTTCTATTCTTCTTCAATGCGGATCTATTTCCAGAAGTATCTTAGGTACATACTTACCAGACTTGAATTCGATAGAACTGTCATTTTTTTTAATTCTTTTTAACGTTAAAATGAATATTTATGACATAAAACCTCAGCATCATCTTTCGAGAAAATATAAGTTTCTCCGTATAAGTTTCATTCAAATAAAATTTAAACTTTTAATTTCCCACTCAATTCACACTCAAAAAGAGCCTACGGAGGGCCTTTGATTTGTTATAAAAAGTTACGCAGTCAGCCTAAATTAATCTTTTTATTCTTACCTCGAAACCATTTTTTTTTAATTTTAGAAAACAAATAAAAAAAATTCAGACCCAAAATCCTGAAATCATCCTGTTTTGGTATGTGGTAGCTCATCAAAAATAATTTCATCAAACTTGAGAAAGAACATATGTGTGTTCATATATTGTATATTTTGAAAATATATTTTTGGTAAAAGGATACAACTAGTTCAAGGCCGGTGCAGAAAAAATTATTTGTTTAAATTTATGTGAAAACATCGGGTGGTTTGAGTAAAACTAAGTTTTTTTTTTTGTAATATCAGTAAAATTTAAATTTTTCAAAGAGTTCTTAAAATATCTTTTTCAGGATTAGATTGATAAAAAAAAATTAAGAAACAGTATTTTTTCTTGATCTAATGAGAGAAATGTTTTTTTTTTTTTTTTAGCAAATTTATGGTTAGGTTTATCTATTGCATGGCAAAGCGCAACGAATTAATATATATTTTTTTTTCTTATTCAAAAGCACTTACCTGTGCTACTTTTTCTCCCATATTGGGAGTATGACGACTCCCTTGAAAGTATTTCCCCGATCCATTATCCTGAAATTAGAAAATTAAAATTAATTACATATTTGAATAAACAAAGGGGCAGAAATGCTAATTTGCCTAAATTAGTTTTTTTTTCTTATATATTTACAAAAATAACATGACATGCTTCGAGGTTTGCATCATCCTCATTTTTGAACAGCATGCGACAAATTACAACAAAAGCGTTAATTAAAATAGATAGCTTAATTATTCGAATATAGAAATGAAGGAATTTAACCTCGTATATAAATTTAAAACAAAAATATTCGTACCTTGGATATATTTAAATTTTAGAAAAATGTGATTGAACATGGAATATTTAAATACATGGAATACATTTAAATGCAAATTAAAATCATTCAAATTGAAAGTTGGTCTGAGCTAATATATGTAATTGAATATTAAATATATCCTTTTTTATAATATAATAAACTTTGTGTTACCTATATACTTAACTTATAAATTAAATATAACTCATAAATGAACTATACATCATAAAATGAACTTTATAAACAGTATGAAGTACCCTTTATCAAATACATGATTTGACAGTTGTAAAATAAACTAAGTCACATCTCGACGAACAGTCAAAGACACGAGGTGTTTTATTTTCCCGCCTTCGAGTCCAATTACATATATATCAATTTGCTACAGGAATCGTTTAATTTTTCGTTGAATTTTGAACAACAACAACAACTTAAAGGTGCTACCACCAATTGCTTACGAATTAATTTTGGGTATTTTGATTCGTTTTTATTTTTGTTTGGCTAGAGATATAGCTATTTCAAGGGGTGCTAAGCCCTATCATCAGTCTCCTTTATAGTGGTGCTGAGCTTTAATCCAATTTTATTTGAAAAACTTTCTACACATCATGCGGTATTTGAACCCGCGCATCAGATTTGCTCAGTCTTCGAAGCTGTGTACACTACGTACTCTGCTACTGCTGACCACTGACGTCATAGGTCGAGATGAGCTGTTTGTTTATCAAATGCATTTGGAGCATCAGCATTTTTATAAGCACCTTTGAGTATGCTGTCTTGTTCCGCCTCCATTTTTCGTTAAATGAAATACCTAAGTCACAAATCTTTAATTGGCAATTTACTATTAATTATTTATAATTAATTAAACATTATTTTCATCACACATTTTGGAATTTTTATCCTTTGGTTGTATGTATTAGAAAATATTTTCAATCATAAATAATATATTGTGTACACAATTGTCAAATACATAAAAAAATAAAATTTTATTTTCCTAAAGTTGAATGGGAAATAACGGAATGCCAAATAAAAAAAAAATCGAATCAGCCTATTTGTTGTCCAAAAACAATAAGCCAAACATTGTGGCCAAAATGATTTCATGTTTTGTTTTTTATTTCTAAAGGAAAATAAAAAAAAAAGCTTCAAAAATAGCAAACAAAATAATTTTCAGATAACTAGTTTATGGAACTTTTCAAATTTGGTCAATTTACTTCCAAATTAAAAAAAAGAAACCAAACAAGATTTTTCTTTCTGCAATTATGGTATTTAATAAATTGAAAAATTGAAATTTGAACATGGAAAAAAAGCATGAATCACGTTCTTTAAATTGATCAAATAAGTACTTAAAATGTTTTAATCTCAGAATGAAGAACGCCATGGCCATCTCAATTCTTAAAATAATGTGAATTTATGCAGACAAAGTCTAAAAAATCGTTGGAGCGGTTTTCTTTAAAAATTATTACTTATATATCAAATTTTTTGAATTTTTTTAGAAAAAAAACTTGGTATGCCTTTTTTAAAAACATAATAATATACAACTAAAACCAAAATTTAAAAAAAAATTCATCGACCCATTTTCAAAATAAATTATTTTTCAAAAAAAAAAAAAAAAATTTGAACTTTTTTAAAAAATCCAAAAAATATTTTTTTTGAAATTATATGTATGCAGTATTATTCTAACTTGGTAGGGCCTCCTATGTGAAAATTTTGATCACAATCGGTTAAGCGGTTAACGAGAAAATCGAAAACAACAACAAAAAAAAAACGGTTCTATGGCAGGTACTGTTTATAACGGTTTTTGGTGAATTTTTTTTTCATCAAAATTAGACCTTACCACCACAAAAAATTTAAAATAATCGTTAGACAGACAGACATACACACATACAGACAGATGGAATTGCAGGACCCACTTTTTTCGTGTTCTCTATCATCTTAATTTCAAGGTTGATTGTTATCTCGAGTTCGATTTTTTGTACAAATCCATAACTTACCCTATAGTACCTATATATCGCAAGTAAAAACTGAAAAAAATTATAGATATTTCCAAGAGGAATGATTTTCATCCCCTTAAAACTTAAGCCTCAATCAGAATTCAAGACCCTTTTTTTTGGGAAATACATAAAAATAAAATAAAAACAAATATGCAAATAAAGCCCTCCAACTGAATTCAGTTTCACCAATTTTTTTTTCTTTTCAAAATAAAGCCATATTTTTCTGGGCTACTGCTCCTACTTATCGTTAAATACCATATGGTCGTATTCATAGTCCTTTTTAAACTGTTGCTAAGTTAAAGGCGATTTTAAATTAGTTTAATTTTGATTGTTTTATTTAAATTAATTTTAAGTCTTAACTACATTGGCCACTTTTTGCAAAATAACAAAAGTAAAAATATTTTTTTCCCGCTAGCGCAATTGTTTTGTAAAAAAGAATGTATACAATTCTTTTTAAACCAAAATTTAAGCTTCCTGCATCATTTTTATAAGTTTTCCAGTGAGAAAAACTAAAATTTTTTACTTTTGTACTTTTTCACTTTTTTGGCTTATGTAGTTATAACTTTAATTTGTATGATTTTTTCATCCCAATATTTTCAGAAAAAAAATCAATAAACTTTTATTTGAATTCATACATCATTAGTTAGCTTATTTGGCCTTAAAATTTAGTTAATTAAAACATGAGTTTAACAAAAAAAAAAAAAAAAACAAGAATAGGCCCTCCGACGATAGTCGAAGAGGATTATTCGATGACTTTATTTCTAATCTAACTGCTGCAACAGTTTAAAAATTATTTAAATACCCCTGCCATAATTCATTGGTAGCCATTTGCTGATACAAAACGTAAATATTTCAGCTTGCATGCTTCATTTTTCCCCACGATAACTTCTGTCACATACTTAATTTCTTAGTTAAACTTAAATATTTAATTGTTGTTCCATCAGCAAATGGACCTTTTAGAGATAGAATTTTTAGAAAGTTAAATTTCGTGCAACTATTCTAATACAAATTTTCTAGAGTTCTACATAGTAAACTTTTTAAAAAGTTTTTTATATATTTGCTAGTTTTGTATGCGGACGGACAAACTAAATAGGGAAGGTATATAAACGCTAACGACTACAAAACTCTATAAGAAGGGTTGGTAGGGTAAAGAGGTGCTTTTCTTTTCTTTTTTTTTTTTTTTTTTAATAAACGAGACAATACGTTACTTTGATTTCATGCTTATCCACCACCACCGGCTTAGCAATGCTTCTTGGCGTGCTATGCGTGCTCAATGGCTGTCAATGTAGGTAAATTTATTTGAGTCAACATTTATTTTATTTTTATTTATTTATTTTGATCGGATTTAGTTTGTTTTGTATTGTATTAATGTTTAAATAATTTTGATGGTCATTGAAGTGGTAAGCATTTGTATATTTTTAGTATATAATTGTAAATAAAAAAGAAAAAACAATTAAAAAGAGCAAATATTTCATGTTTAATCAAAGAAGGTAACTAAGGGTTGAAAATAAGTGTTGTGAGTAAAGGTATTAGTTAAAAATAATAAAATAATGTTCTGAGGTTTATTTTTCTTTTGTGATGTATATTTAATTAAATTATTGCTGTTGTTAAAATTAATTTAAAAAAAAAAAAACCACACACAAACCAAAGCAAAAGCTTTTTTGTGAAAATAACGTACCTATTATAATTGCAGTATCAAAATGCAATTGCTCACCTTTATCCGGTCCGATTTCAAGTCTGAAGGCACATTTGACAGTGATGAACTTGTTGTCCGTTGGTGATGTGTTTCACTTTGACATGCATTTTGACGGATTGGAATTGCTTTATATCGTTGTAGATCACTTTCTGAGGAGACATAGGGAAAATATTGTCTGGACGTTTGACCAGTTGAACCTGTAAGTATTTTAATTATTATTCAGATACAGGAAATTAAAATATTTATTAAAACATTTTTTTTTTTTAAGTTTTGTCTTATGATATAAAAATGTTCTACGTTAATTTTAAGGCCTTAATAAGTACACTGATATGATTTTAAATTTATTTTATTTTTTTTAATGAATTTTCAAATAATGTAATCAGATTGCGCAAATGATTACTTTAAAATAGTTATTAAGATCAAAGCCTTATTTTTTCACTCTGGCTAAATTATTTGTGTTTAAGTAAGTTTATAAAATATATCAAAAGCAATTTACAATATTTATTTGAACTATAATTCTACACATTCCAAAAATGTTTGCTCTTAACAGTACACTCATAACATAAGTCATAAATATTCAGCCAACTAGATTTAAGAATCTGAATTTAAAAAAAAATTAACTATCAAGAGGAAGACAAGAAATAATTTAAAGTTGTATTGTAAAATTTTCTATTAAATTTTTAAATAATTACTTACGTAATAAGAATTTTAAACAACATTCACTTTTTAATTTAAGAAAAATATTAAGTCTTAATTTTAAATAAACTCAAATTCTTAGTACGGACGGGAGAGGAAGTCCTCTAAGTCGTGATTTTTTGCCTGTTGGGGGTAGGGTCAGCTAAGCAAAAATTTAATCCTGAATTGAAAACATCCAGTTGATATCTTTTGATTTTGTTAGTTTTAATTTTTTTTTTATTTAAAAGAAACTAAAAAATAATAGAAAATTAAACAAACTTATCTTTTTATCCTTAGTCCAACAGGAATACAAGCAAAAAAAATCAAAATCCGAATTTAGCTTGATTAAAAATTCACAGTGAATCAGGATGTTTTTTAATTGTAATAAATTTAAAATATGATGCACATAACTAAATACAAAAATTAAAAAAAGAGTACCATTGTTTGAGGAATTTTTTATGTGTTCACTTTTTTCGAACACTCAATTTTTCAAAACAAAATAATGAATTTTATTTAAATTTGAGATTTTAAGAGCAGCTGCAAATTAGTAACATTGGCTTCAAACAAAATCATTTAATTTTTAAAAACTCATTATTTCGAAAATGACTCGGTCAGTTTCTTTTTAAATTTGAAGTCTTTTATTTTATTGAAAAATGTCGAAACGATTTTTCGAAAATGTTTTCCTTACACAAAAAATGACGGTATCGAAATCGAAATTTTGAAAATATTAGATTTACAAAATTTGACGAACAGTAGGAGCTTCAAATAGCTATGTTTTTGCATTTTCAACTTTTTAGCAAACGGTTTAACTGATTTAGATCAAATTATAAAGTTTAAATAATGTTGCACATATAATTCTTCACATTAATATGAAAAAAATATTTAAAATTTCTATCAATTTATATGCTGAAGTTTTTTGGTACAGTAAAACCCGCTTAAGAGAAACTGCAAAATGTCACAGTCTCTCTTTCACTTAAGCGGGTTTTTCACTCAAACGAAGCGGATCTAAAAATTCCATTAAGCGAAGAATTGTTGCTAGAAACAAGTATTTGTCTTTTATTTATCTTTTAATTATGAAAATGTATAGTTTTCTTTTTAATAAATGTCAAAATACGTATACCTCTTGAGCTATTTGAAATATTGTCTTAGATTTTTGTTTGAAAGGACAAAGCAATTTATTTATAAAATGTAGTAAATGTAAACGTTTGTGAAATAATCAGAAATTCAAATGTCATTTTCGTGGTGAAGGTGGAAAATAAAGAAGAAAAGAAAGCATTCAGCAAATTTTACTTTCTGTGCGATTCAGTTTTTTTTTTCACTTAAGAGAGTTTTTTTCAATGAAAAATATAAAATTGAACTGAAAATATGTTTCAGGTATCCTGGTTTTTCACTTAAGCTAGTTTCGCTTAAGCGGATGTTTTAAAGGTAATTGGTCGAAAAATACTCGGAGATGAAGTGTTTCAGATAAGCGGGTTTTTCTCTTAAGCCAATTTCTCTTAAGCGGGTTTTACTGTAGCTCTATTGGTATTGCATAAGAAAATTTTATATCAAAAAAATATTTCTTGTCTTCCCCAAGTATCTTAACAAATCAAACCAAACAATTTGATTGCTATAATAATTCTACTAGAGTTCATGAAAAACACATAACGGTTCATTAGTGCAATACAAACTACACACAAAAAAATTAAAATGCAACAATAACAGACACCATCAATATTAAAAAAAAAAAATCTTACATTCACTTCCTTAATATGCATTATCACTGTAAATTTCCTGCTAAAAAGCGATTAAAAAAATTACTTAAGCACTATAAGCGAAAAAATATTTTATATTTTAAAGTGAATCAAAAATCAAAGTTATAATGTAAAATATCAAAAAAAAAAAAAAAACGGGATTGGAAGCATTTAAGTTAAAAAAAAAAATTATTTTTTTTTTCTAAATTAAATATTTTTCCTGATTGTATGGAATTTTTAATTTTTTTACAAATTTCTATAAAAGGTTCGTTGTTTTTCTATATAAAATTTATGTAAAAAAAATTTATACAAAAAAAAAGAAAAACTATTGGTTTAAAACCAGTATTTATATTTTTTCCTTTGCTACTTTACTTTTTGTTAATTTAGTATTTTTAGTTGAATTTGGTTAAAATTTTATTTTAAATTTTTAAGGTTACCTGTCATAAAATCGTCTATTGTGTGCGCTCTCTTTTGCATTTGACCACGACGATCGCTTGCCGTTTTAGCGGTCTCATTTACTTCATTAACATGTATAAGTCTTTGTTCCTCATCTATAATAGCAGCAAAGAACAGTTTTACACAAAAAAAAAAAAATAATAAAAATAAAAAAAAAAAACATAGAAAAAAAGAAAAACAAAGAAAAAAATAATAGTCAGGGATTAGACTACAAGAAGAACAATTATTTGGAAGGGTGTGCGTTGGATTTGTTAGTGTTAGTGAGTGATTTTTTTTTTTTATAATTTATTATTTTGGTGTTTGTTAGGCTTTAAGCTTGATTATAATTAATAATATGTATTGATTAGTTTTAGAAGAAATAATAACATCGCCTCATTTTAAATCAGTTAACCTCGATCCTAACTTGGTTATAATTTAGTTTGAACCTGCTTAATATCCTAAAAACCGTCGATTAAGTAGATAGATAAATATTTATGTAGACGATAATATAAGCGAGATATAAAATAGAGCAGAATGAAAAATATACGACACTTAAAACACTGACAAGTCTCATTCAAAAATTAAAACAAAATACCGCAATTTACTAACAATCTCAAGGGAAAAACATCGAAAGCGATTTATTTTATAACTTTTATTTTGTAATTTAAAAAAAAAAATAATATGAACACTGGAACACTCGTAAACATTTAAAAAATTCTTAACCCACATTATTGAATTAAAAATAAAATTAAAAAAAAAAAAACATCGAATAACATAGAAAAATCAACAGCCTGACGAGCAAATCTTAGTCATGGCCTAAAACAAGCATATAATAACTGTTATAAAAATGTGATATTGGTTTATGTCATGAATTCAAACAAAGAAAACAAAAACGAGCTTTTTGAACTTTGTGGTTGTTGTATGAACTTAAAGTGTTAACGTGTGTTAAGCAACCAGATGCAAAAATAATCCCTGGTTGGTGGAAAAAAAGCGCTTGCAAGAGCTTTTTAGTTTGTTTTTTTTTTTTGAATTTTAATTGAAATTGTTTGCTCAAACCCCAGTCGGTAATGTAGTGTTAGTACAGGCCAAGGGGGTCAAATTATTTCAAAAATAAAAAACAAACGTAACAAATAACTTAGTTTTAAAAATACATAAATATACATTCCACACATATTTTTTTAACACGAATGGACTCACCTCTTATTTGGCTACTATCGAAATCTAAACTTTTGGTATGTACAAATTCTGATTTGTCTTTTGCAGTTGTAATTTGTGTTGTTGTGATAACTGTAGGTTTCTGCAAAAATACACAAAAATGGAAAAAAAAAACAAAGAGAGAAGAGAGAGAGAGAGAGAAGGGAGACGAAATGAATTGGGATTTTAATTTTATGGCCGTCATTCAAAATGGAGGGTTAACAATATGAATCAAATAAGAAACATCGACATTTTTTACAATGATGACAATTAGTGATAATTTTGACACATGAATACATACATAGAACGGAATAAAATATTCAAAATAAAAAGAGACAAACAAAAAACAAAAATCAAACAGAGAGAGAGAGAGGAAAAAATAGAAAGAAATATTATTAGTTTGAAACCAATCTCTATACTAACAGAATAAACATTTTTGTAATCAAAACGGTACTCAACAGATGTAACTTCAGGTAAAATGACTTTTAAATCTTCTAAACGTAAGGAATCACGTAATTTTTCAGTCTCTTTGCTTCGTAGTGTTGGTGTTGACATTGGCGTCCAGAGTTTACCAGACTCGATTTTAGGGAGGGTTATTTGGCTGCAATTATATTAGAAGTAGAACTGTCAAAATAGAAAGAAAAGATGCAAAAAAAAGAATGGGTTGACAACTATCAGTGAATATGTGTGTGTGGAGGCAGATTTTTTTATGTAGAATAAAAGAAAAAATATATGTGACGTGGAGTATTATAATGATTGAATGAATAAATTAAGTAGTATTTAGGTGACGAAAATAATGTAGTTGAAATTACTTTTCGTGCGCCTCCTCCTCTTCTTGGGTAACATCGGAAGGCGGTGTCAAGTACCCAGCTAATCTAAGGCCCCTTTCTCTTAAGTTACCAAATCTAAATGAACGCTTAAAACTAGCACGAGCTCTATCAACTGCAAGTAAAAGGGTTAAACAATATTAAGGATGGAGCATGGGGATAGGTTTTGGGTGAGTCAAAAAATAGTTGCAATGTTTTTCTAGTGTAACTAATTTATGATTCACCCTGTAAATATTAAGGATTGTTAAAAATTTAATTAAACATAAAAGCAAAGATTCTACAATATTGAACCAATTTTCGCTTACATTTACTTAGTGTTGCGACTAATGGTGGCTCCACAGCTGATGGATTTGACAAATCCTCAAAATTAATGATGAACAAGGATATGTCATCAACTTCGGAGCGGATTGGTGCGATTATTTCTGAACACAAAAATTTTGTTCCTGAAAAGAGAACACTTTATGATTAGAAATTTTCTATGTTAAAAAAAAAAATAGGGAAAATCATCATTTTTTTCACACTAATTAATATCTTCCATAATTTTCTTAACTCTGCCAAAATTATGACTTATTTTCTTAAAAATTAAATATTTGCTTAACTAATTTTTCTAAAAATGGTAAAACTATTTAAAGCCAAACTATGTACCATTTTTCTTTAATTAGTATCTTAATAATCTCGGAATAATCACTATTTCTTTGCAAAATAAATAACTAGTTTAAATAATTCTTTTAATTTTCCAAAAATTGCGTATTAAGCTAAAACAATTACTTATTTCTTAAAAAAAAAGAACATTAAATTAAATAATTTTTAATGCTTTTTTGCTTTTTAATTAAAAAATATTTTTAATGATAGCTAAAAAGTGATAGGTAAAAAAATGCTAAACATTTTGAAATATATACAATCTTAAAAGTTTTTTTTATACACTAATTGAATTGCTGTTGAACTGTGTTGAAGAAAATATAACAATTTCGAAAAGAATTTAAAAAAAATTCTAAGGGCCATTTTTTTACTCTCCATTCAATTTAAATACAACATTAACAATAGGAAAGTTGTAATTTTTATTAAATTTACTTTATATAGTCGCATTTAGCAATTTCAATCGTCATGTGACTAGATTAACTAATTGTTCATTTAATTTCAATGCTGTGTTAGCTAAAACGACAAAATACTTCTTTTAAGAGGGATTTTAAGCGCTAATGGAGATTAAAATGTGTCATTTGTATTCACTCTGAGTTAGATTTGACAATCAGATTTTTGTTTGCTTGTGTTTTTTGTAATCAAGTAGGGTATGGATTGGATAACACAAACCGACAGAATTTAAATAACATTTTGGTGGAAAAACAAAAAACGACTTTTCAGATGTTTTTGATGAACTGATTACAAATTTGACATTAAAATCCTACCATAATGTTGGATTTTTGAAACATCCAATTTAAAAATACAAACAAAAAATCGCAAGCTACATTATTTAGTTAATGTAAAGTGAATGAATAAAAAACTTAATGAAGCATGTATTCCTAATGACATATTTAATTTAATCGTGGTTTTAGTTAAAACAACTAAACACAAATTTAAGTGGAGTGTGAATAAATTGGCCCTACAAAAAATTAAAAAAAAAAAATAACGCAAAAACATAATAAATGTTCATAAATTTCAAAAATAATTTAAATCAGAAGATTTTTGAAAAAAAAAAAAAATGCACGATTGGGTCGCACGAACTTGCTCTTGTAGTAAAAGTTTCTTCGAATTTTAAAGATTGAGTGCAACATAAAACATGTAGTTAATTATTATAATGTCTATGTATTTATCCATAAACAAATTGAGGAATGGAAATTTGAATATGGAAAAAAAGCTTGCAACACGTTCTTTAAATTAATAAAACAAGTACTTAAAATCTTATAATCTCAAAATAATGAACGCCATCTCAATTTTATAAAAAATGTGAAATTATGCTGAAAAAAATTCAAAAATCGGAGCGGTTTTCTTATAAAATAATTTTTTATACATATTGTAACGATGAAATCAGCACCTAACTACTTTCGGAACAAACAAAGAGCCAAGTACAAAAATACCCTTATCGAAGACAACAACCATTTATAAAAAATCCCGAGAGAGCGCGCCCATCTCTCTTAGGGGGAAAATGCGCTGAATGGAAGAGTGGAGAGAACGCCATCTCTCTTCATTGGAATGGAACCTTCCAGAAGCTTATGTGCCAGTACTTTCGAGTAGAGTCCCGAACCTCTCAGCTCACTATATAAGGAGAAACTTTTTGAGCACAGACACAGTTTATTTTTGAAAGCGAAAGTGTAAAGTTCAAAGTTAAAAGTATCCGGAAGTGAATATAAGTTGCATACTATTGAGATTGATGATTAATAAAATATTTGAAGTGAAGTAAAGTGTGTTTAATTTAAAAAGGAAATAATTGACGGTTGACAGTTAAAAATAAATAAGTTTTATATCGAACCGTGGTAAAACGTTACATTGGTGTCAGAATAAGGGATAAAACTTATTTTATCTGTGCATTTAAGTAAATTAACTTAAAATAAAAAGAACATTTAAGACAACAAGGTGAAAACCCAGACTCGTTTATTTTCACGATTGAAATGGAGGAAGAGCAAGTAAGTACTAGTTTAGATATGACCAATATGATGGCTCTTCTGCTCGCCCAGTTCGAAGAACAAAGAAAAGAACAAAAGAATATTCTCGAAGAGCAAAGAAAAGAGCAAAAGAATCTTCTCGAAGAGCAAAGAAGAGAACAAAAGAATGAACAGAAGAATCTTCTCGAACAAATGGAAAAACAAAGTGTTGAGCATAAGAATCTTCTAGAGGAACAGAAAAACATCCTCGAAAGTAAATTAACTGTATTTGAAAACAAGTTCATTGCTCTTGATGAACGTTTTGAAGGCGTCGAAAAACAATTTTCGAAAGTAGATGCAAAGATCGAGAACGTTCAAGATAAGTTCGAGACAGTGGAAAATAAAATTCAGAGCATTACGATGGAACTAGATAGGGTTCGAAAAATGAAGATTCGAGAAAGTTCTGGCGAACTTCCAAAGCGAAAGGAAATGCATCCGCCAACCTTTGATGGACAAACTTCTTGGTCAATCTACAAGAAACAGTTTGAGGCAGCTGCAGCGACAAATGGATGGGATGACGAAGACAAGTTCATAGCTCTGACGCTTGCCCTTAGAGGACCTGCTGCTGAATTATTGCAAACCATACCAGCAGACAAGAACGGCAACTTCACGGCTCTTGTGCAAGCCATTGACAAACGTTTTGGAGATGGCCATATGCAAGAAGTCTTCCGGGTCCAACTCAATACCAGAGTCCAGAAAAGAGGAGAAAGTCTGCAACAACTTCAAGCAGATATCGAACGGCTGGCTCACCTGGCATATCCAACTGCAGGAGAGGAAATAATAAACCAGTTCGCAACAGAAGCATTTGTCCGCGCTGTATCCGACATCAACCTTCAGCGAGCGATTCGAACTGCCGGAAAACGCACGCTTCCTGAAGCATTGGCGTTCGCTCTAACTATGGAAGCAGCAGAACAGGCTTCACAAGGAATCCATCGGGTAAGAGAAATAGAAGTTGAAGAATGCCCCTGTCAGAGAACCGCATTCCAAAGAAGTCAGCGAGACGGACCTGCTCGATGCTGGAACTGTAACAAGACCGGACATCTCCAGCGCCAGTGCAGATTGCCACCAAGAAGACCTGCATGTCAACATTGTGGAAGTAGAAATAGTACTCGAGAGCAGGTAAGCAATAACACCAACATTCCTGCTAAGCTTGTTTCCCAGCCGGGAAACGAGTAAGAACCAACTTCGAGGGGCAGAAGCTGGTTTCTGGTATCGATGGCCCCAGAACCACTATCCAGGTCTCACAGACTAAACGAAACAACAAAAGTCTGACTGTGGAGGCAACATTAAACGGGAAGAAACACGTGGCTACAATAGACACTGGTGCCACTGCCTCCATTGTAAGAAGGGACTTGGTCAAGATGACATGGCTGCATAACACCAATAGCTATCGTCTGAAAACTGCTACAGGAGAGGCAGCTAAAGTGTACGGAGAAGTTCGTCTTCCGATTCGTTTGGCAGAACTGGAGTTTTCACATCTGTTTTTGGTAGCAGATATATGTGACGAGTGCATCATTGGAATCGACTTCATGAAAGAACACGGAATAATTCTGGATATCGGTAAGCAAGTTCTTAATTACCAAAATGTAGAGATTCCTATGGTTTATGGTGACGAAAAATCCTCAACTCTAAGAAGTGTCATCAAAGAAGACATATGCTTGCCGTCTTCTTCTGAAGTGTTCGTTTGGGCTAAAATAAAAGGCGAATTGGGTGGTCATCGATACCTCATGGTGGAACCAGATACTAACCAAGGCTCCCAAAACATCATCGTTGGGAAGACTCTTGTGGCACCAAAGAACAACATGGTACCTGTACGGATTCTGAACATCAAACCGTACGAAGTTAAGTTGAGAAAAGGAGAAATAGTCGGAAAATGTGAACCTGTGTCAGCGATAACTAAGATCACAGAAGAGGACACGAAGAAGCCTGCGAACTGCGAACAACTAAAGACAAAAATCCTTAACTCAACCAATCTTAGTCAACATCAACTAAGTATTGCCGGTAGCCTTCTTCATGAGTATGCTGACATATTTTCTTCACCAAGTGGGCAGTATGGTCGAACACAACTTGTGCAGCATCGGATCGACACAGGAGACGCCAGACCGATTCGTCAACCAGCAAGACGTCTCCCCCTAGCCAAACAAGCTGAAGTTGAAGAGATGATATCAAGCATGAAGAAAGATGGGCTGATCGAAAACTCTAAAAGCCCTTGGGCATCGCCAGTGGTCCTTGTCAAAAAGAAGGACGGAAGCACTCGATTTTGTGTGGACTACAGAAGGCTGAACGATGTGACAAAGAAAGACAGCTATCCTCTGCCCAGAATCAGCGATACTTTAGATGCAATGGAAGGTGCTAAATGGTTCTCTACATTAGACCTAAAGAGCGGCTACTGGCAGGTAGAAATTCATCCAGAAGATCGTGAAAAGACAGCTTTCTCCACAGGAAACGGTCTGTGGCAATTCAAAGTGATGCCATTTGGACTGTGTAACGCTCCGGCTACATTTGAGCGTTTGATGGAATGCGTTTTACAAGGACTTACTTGGAAATCTTGCCTGGTCTATTTGGACGATGTCATCGTGTATGGGAAAACATTTGACGAACATTGTGACAACCTAAAAGCTGTATTCCAGAGGCTTCGAGAAGCACACCTCAAGCTTAATCCAGATAAATGTGCTCTTTTCAAGACCGAAGTTAAATATTTGGGACACATCATCTCATCCCAAGGAGTAAAGACTGATCCTGAAAAAGTTGACACTGTGAAGAATTGGCCAACACCACAGGACAAACATCAACTCCGAAGCTTCCTTGGCCTAGCCACATACTACCGGCGTTTTGTGAAGGATTTTGCTGGAATCGCCAAAAGCTTGCATCAGCTTACAGAAAAAGGAAAGCCGTTCAAATGGTCAGGTGAGTGTGAGAAAAGCTTCCAGGAGTTAAAGCTGCGTTTATGCAATGCTCCTGTGCTTACCTACCCTACTCCAGGGAAACCTTTTATTATTGACGCGGATGCAAGTAATGTCGGAATTGGAGCTGTACTGTCACAAGTCCACGACGGAGAAGAAAAGGTTGTCGCCTACTACAGTAAGGTACTCTCGAAGCCAGAACGGAATTATTGCGTGACCAGAAGGGAACTTCTAGCTCTGATATTGGCAACAAAACACTTCCATAAGTACATCTATGGACAGAAGTTCCTTCTCCGAACAGACCATGGAGCACTCAATTGGCTTCTGAACTTTAAAAATCCTGAAGGTCAAGTAGCAAGGTGGATCGAGAGACTACAGACATATGACTACCAAATTCAACATCGAAGAGGAAAGTTGCATTCAAACGCAGACGCATTATCTCGACGGCCTTGCAAACAGGACTGCAAACATTGCACACGCCAAGAAGAAAAGGAAATGATTGCCGTCCAACGAATAAGAGCTGATCCCATTTACGGTTGGAGTAATGAAGAACTTAGGACTGCCCAACAAGAAGACTCGGACATAGAGCCCATTCTTGCGTGGAAAGAACACCAAGAAAAACCAGAGTGGTGTGACATCTCCGACAGAAGTCCGGCCCTGAAAGCATATTGGGCACAATGGGACTCACTTCATGTGGAGGAAGGTGTTCTAAGGCGTAAGTGGGAATCCGCAGACGGTAAGTCCTATGTGATGCAGCTGGTCGTTCCTCGGTCCAAGGTTAATGACGTTCTTCGAGAGATGCATGACGGAGCTTCCGGAGGTCATTTGGGAGTCAATAAGACTTTGGAAAAGATACGACAACGCTTCTACTGGCTACATGCAAGAGAGGACGTCGAAAAGTGGTGCCGAAAATGTGATACTTGTGCTGCCAGCAAAGGCCCAGGTAGGAAGCTTCAAAGTAAAATGCAACAATACAACGTAGGCACGCCTTTCGAGAGGATTGCAGTAGACGTCGCAGGCCCTTTTCCTGAGACCAACAGTGGAAACCGATACATCCTTGTAGTCATGGATTACTTCAGCAAGTGGCCTGAGGCATTTGCCATCCCAAACCAAGAAACCAAAACAGTTGTGGATCAGATTGTCTTCAATTGGGTGAGCAGGTTCGGCGTACCGATGGAACTTCATTCCGACCAAGGAAGGAACTTCGAATCTAACATCTTCCAGGAAGTTTGTTCGCTCCTTGGCATTAAAAAGACGAGGACAACGCCGCTTCATCCACAATCTGATGGGATGGTCGAGCGATTCAACCGGACGCTAAAGGAACATCTATCTAAGGTTGTCGGCGACTACCAACGAGACTGGGATAGACATATTCCATTATTCCAAATGGCATATAGGAGTGCAGTACATAGCTCGACAGGACATACACCATCGGAAATCTTGTTTGGAACGTCAATACGACTGCCTAGTGAGGTGAAATTTGGATGCCGGACAATTGAGCCACAACGAACAGAAGAATATGTGGATAACCTCAAAGAAAGGCTCATTGACATTCATCAACGAACCAGAGCATTCATAAAAACATCTAGTGATCGGATGAAAACACGTTATGATGCCCGAGCAACAACAACAGGATTTCAAGAAGGAGACCTCGTGTGGTTTTACAATCCCCATCGACAAAAGGGACTGTCACCAAAGCTTCAACAGAACTGGGAAGGACCCTACACTGTTGTGAAGAGACTAAATGATGTGGTCTACCGTATACAGAGAGGAGTAAGAGGGAAACTGAAAGTAGTTCATTGTGACCGTTTGCATCGTTATAATGGTGAAAGGAGCAACAGAATTGTTCGGGACGATCAATCTTAGGAGGGGGGCAATGTAACGATGAAATCAGCACCTAACTACTTTCGGAACAAACAAAGAGCCAAGTACAAAAATACCCTTATCGAAGACAACAACCATTTATAAAAAATCCCGAGAGAGCGCGCCCATCTCTCTTAGGGGGAAAATGCGCTGAATGGAAGAGTGGAGAGAACGCCATCTCTCTTCATTGGAATGGAACCTTCCAGAAGCTTATGTGCCAGTACTTTCGAGTAGAGTCCCGAACCTCTCAGCTCACTATATAAGGAGAAACTTTTTGAGCACAGACACAGTTTATTTTTGAAAGCGAAAGTGTAAAGTTCAAAGTTAAAAGTATCCGGAAGTGAATATAAGTTGCATACTATTGAGATTGATGATTAATAAAATATTTGAAGTGAAGTAAAGTGTGTTTAATTTAAAAAGGAAATAATTGACGGTTGACAGTTAAAAATAAATAAGTTTTATATCGAACCGTGGTAAAACGTTACAATATATAAAATTTCTTGAAATTTTTTAGAAACAAAATTTGGTATGTCATTTTTAAGAATATATATAATAATATGCAACTTAACCTATAATTAAAAAAAAAATCATCAGCCTATTTTCAAAAAAAAAAATGATTTTTCAAAAAAAATAAAAAAATTGAACTTTTTTTTATCCATAAAATATTTTTTTTGAAAATATATGTACGCAGTATTATTACCAATTGATAGGACTTTTAGAGTTAAAATTTCGATCAACGTCGGTTTAGCGGTTAACGAGAAAGTCGAAAATCAAAACAACGGCTCTATGGCATGTAATATTAATAACGCAAACAATTAAAAAAAATTGTTAGAGCCGTTTTTGTGATAAAAAACTTTTTTCGAAATGGTTATATGGCAAGTACCGTTAATTTTTAAGCAAAATAAAAAATCTCGATTTTTCCTCTAGGGAATCACCCAAAAATCTTATGCTCCAAGTTTGAAGAAAATCGCTTTATTGATTTAGGCTTTAGGCAAATTTAAAACTTGCACTATAGTGCCTATATCGCAAGTAGAAATCAAAGGTTGGATAGTCTTAAAAAAAGAAAAGAAACAAATTATATATACAGTGCTGCCAAAAACATTCCGGATTTTTTCCCATAGTAATGATTTTCTTAATACCAAGTAGAAAACTAACAACTTTCCATAAGTTTTTTAATAATTTTTAAAGAGCATGAGACAAGTTTATAATAACCTTAAAAATTTAATGCTACGATGACAAGAACAATAAAAATAAATTATTTTATAAAGTTACTCAGTAACATGCCTGTGCAAAACTAACCGGATTTCAAGAAGATTGCAAGTCTCGATGTTCAAGTAACGGTTTCTTCGAGTCTTTTGACTCAAGCCGTAGATTAAAACGTTTTTACAAGTTGAGAGCTGTGTAAGTTGAAATAATATAGTGCATAAAATGGCTAAAACACCTTATAGCAACGCGATTCGATACGAAATAATAGAAAAGTTCCAAGCCGGTATAAAACAAAAAGTAAACGCTGAAATCTTAAAAATTCCAACGTCAACGGTTTGCGACATCATTAAAAAATTTAAAAGTGGAAAATCAGTAGAAGCAGATCATTTTGGTGGACTCCTCGCAAAACAACAATTAAAACTGATAGGCGCATAAAGAATTTCGTGCTTAAAGACCCTTTTGCGACTTCAAAGACAATTTGTGATGAACTTAATCTACCCATAGGGCCAATTACGGTCAGGAAGCGTTTAAGAGATTTTTTGCATTTCGACCAGCTAAAAAACCTCTTCTTACTGCTAAACATAGTAAAAAAAGGTAATCCGTAAAAGGTATTTGGGAAAGACTTAAAATTCCTAATCAAAACATTTAACCCAGGGTTTGGATTTGCAAAAAATCATCTTAACCGGTCTTTAAGCAAATGAAGGAGTGTGATTTTCAGTGATGAAAGCAAATTCAACTTATTTTACTCCGATGGTACAAGGACAGTGAGACGCTCAAAAGGTACGCGATTAAAGCCTGCAAATGTACTCCCTACAGTAATGCACCGGTGATGGTTTGGGGCTGTTTTTCAGGAGCAGGCTGCGGTCCTATTCACCAAAGCACAGGAATTATGGACCGTTTCCAATATAGGGACATTTTGGAGTCATTAAAGCTTCCATACGCAGAGGAAGAAATGCCTCTGCGTTGAGTTTTTCAGCAGGATAATGACCCCAAACATTCTTCAAAGCTGCTAAAAGAGTGGTTTGTTAAAAATATTCGTGTCTTAGAATGGCCATCTCAATCACCCAATTTAAACCCAATAGAAAACTTGTGGGCCATTTTAAAAAGGCGGGTTGGGAAAAAAAAGCACACGTCAACAACTTCTCCTTTTGCAGCTTTGCAAAATGAATGGGAGAATATTCCTGCTTCTGTTTTCGAGAATTTAATCCAGTCAATGCCTCGTCGATGCCGAGCTGTGATAAAAAACAGGGGTTATTGGACAAAATATTAAATAAATAATAAAAGTTCTTTGCAAAAAAATAAAATCCGGTTAATTTGTCACATTAAAATTTTGAATTAACTTTAATTTTTTGAGTTTTTTTTTGTTTTGATGGATAAAGTTCCATGGTTTTTGTTTCAAATAATAAAATTGTTCAATAAAAATGGGAAAAAATTGCAAACATTTGAATTTTTCTTTTTTATATCACAAACCAACAATCAATGCAGTTTACCAAAAAAAATCCGGAATGTTTTTCACACCACTGTATGTGCTCTTACTTATAAATTATCAATAAAAATTTTGATTAAAATTAAATTATATTAAAATAAATAAATTTCGATAAATTTCAACAAATTTTATAGCTACCTACCTCAGAATTTTCGTAAGAATAATACCTATTCTATAGAAAGTTTTTTATTAATTTAAAATTATACATACTTTACAGGTACCTTATCTAACTAACTTACTTAACTAATCTCAAAATAATAACAAAATAAAAACAATACACAACTGGATCGCATGACTTGTTTTTATTATATATAAAATTAAGTGTAAAATTGGAGTCTAATTTTTTTTTAACTAATACGTTTTTATTTTAAAAATTATGATTTTTTATTTTCTTTAATAGTTTTTTGTTTATGTATCGTAATGGAGCTTATATAGGTTTTCCTTTAGAATTGTTAAATTACTCATAAATTTACTTATTACGACATCAACTCACAGTTCGTCAAATAGTGGTTAGAATTGAATTACCCTACGTAATTCAAAATTCTTTCATGAAATGTCTTTAAATGACCTTGAATTCAATAATTTTTCATAACTATACATTCATGAAAAATAAAATGAGCAAGATTAGATTAAATATTTACTTTTGAAAGTTTTAAGTAAGGGAAAATAAACAAAATTGATTTGTTAAAGTTCGACAAGGAAAAAAAATATGTGATGTGCATTTCTTAATTTTGATCATGGCCAGCCATAAATCAATCTCCCTCCTAACTAATAAATCAAAATTTCAATCTAAAAAAAAAGACATCAATATCCGTGAGTTGAATATATAAAAAATCCGAAACATTGATTATTATACGCTACGCATCACAAAAACAATAGATACTTATCTCTTCAAAACATGAAAGTAAAAAAAAAAAATACACGTCCTTGAACTTATTTAACCATAATCCTAAACAAGATGATAGCGCAAGACAGAAAAAAGATTCTATTTGCTAGAAAAATGTTTGTTTGTCCTCTTCGTAGTCATCATGAGCATCCTCAGACATATTATCTCCCTGCCACTTTGTCGCTTGGTGTTTTTTTTTTTTTTTTTTAATTTTTTTATGTTTGCCTATCACAACTTGCTTAAGGAACTTTACTTCTATAACCATCAAGCAAAAAGGATGATACTTAGTAGGAATAATAAATTTGTAAGGCTTTCGCAAACACACACGACCAGAAAGCCACCGCGTTAATACGATGAAAGGAGGTATAAAAAATAATCGTTATCTGGAGTAGAAGAAAAAATAAAATATACCTTAAGGACGAAAAAATAAATAAAAAAAAAAAAACTATATTTTCAATCCCCTTTGGGCCATGAATGGCATATCAATAAGGAAAGCATGCGGCAGTTTGACATCCTTTCTCAGGTATCATCTCTTTTTTTTTTTACGGACAACGATGAGTCCTTCCCGTATACATGCCATCATGACATACCGACCGACCGACAAATAATATGGAACTATATGTGCCTCTTATCATTCTTCATATCCGGTTCAAGTGTATGGGTCATATCCGTTTTGCATGAGGATTAACTCATGCATGGTGGTTTGTGGGCTTATAAAATATTTTGTGGTATTGCCATATACACGCATATTGCATTAGTTTTTTCATATCATGTTGGGCTATCTTTAGTTTGGATTAAAGTTTTAATTTTTTTTAAAAAGTATATTTTTCTGTGCGCAGTCTAAATGTGCAATGCTAATTCTTGCTTGTAATCGTATTAAAGTTATATTGCCATAAGTTTAGCTTTACAAGAAGCATGTAAACTATACAGGAGGACATTGTTAATGTTAAAATATGCCATGTTAATTTATTCTGACCCACGTGCAATCAAAACATTTTCATATGATTTGACAATAGGTTTTGTAAACTTCACACGCGAATATTGTTGAAGTTACAGTGTACCATGTTAATTATCCTGATTCAGAAGGAAACGTCATACAACTCCTTGGTCAATCAAGTATTGACTTACTCAAAGAAGTTAATTTAGTTAACAATTTGACCAAGTTAATTTATCTAGATTATCATGTTGGTTTTACAGGTACAGGATTACCTATTTAAGATAGTAGAAAGGTTAAAGGTATCATGTAGATTTTCAAATAACTTGTGTTCATTCAACATAAACTTGAGATTCAGAATCTTATAAAGAATTTACCATGATCAAAAATCATGAAAAAAATCAACCTGAAAACTGTTATAAGTTCCTGTTTAATTTAACATGATTATTTCCTCGAATTTAAAAAATTTCCCATAACTTGGGATCTTTATTATTGGAATACCAAATAAAGTAATTTATGAAGAAGGCAGAAATAATAAAAAATTTATAAATAAATTACAAAAAAAATTAAATAAGGGGAAAACGTTTTGGGAAAAAGTTTTTGCAACAATCAAAAAATCTTTGTGGGACAAGTCTTCAAAAATTACGAAATTGACGAAAAGGAGCGATAAAAAAAGAAATTTTGACAAAGTTAGTTTCCACCTTTTTAAGATTCTGCTAATTTCTTTCATACTTTATAATAAATTTAATTAGTGGTAGGGGAAGAAGAGAAAGCAATTAATTCCTCATTATCTTAATTATAAAAAAAAAATTTCTTCTACATCAAAATCCATCATTTTAATATTATTTTACACCATTTTACGTTAAAATGATACTCCCAGGTATATGCGCGTAAAAAAAACATGACAGAATCTAAATTAAAGTATAATTTTTTTAACTTGGCATTGCTGGAATACACCTTTAACAAACTTATGAGTATCATATCCTGGAGAGAATGTACGGTATAGGAAAATTCACATCGTACAAAATCACAATTAATAAACATAAACAAAAAAAAATCACCCACTTACCGTTTTTGCGATAGTAGAGGATCTCAAAATGCTTCTCATAGCCCTTGACGAGTGCCTCTCTAATTAGGTTGACGGCCATTTGTGATGTCATTGGCCCATGCAGGAACTCTGTTGTACTAGATTGTTGCATTACCTCAGCCCTTGGAAATCCGGTCATTTTGCAAAAGCCATCCGAACACCAAATGATATGATTAGTGTCTGATTGAGCATTAGCGACAAGGAAGCTTCGATCTGTATAAATAAAGATAAAACGTAATAGAGATTATATTGAGATGCATTGAAAAGGTAGTTTTGCTTTGAATAAATTATTTAATAGCAACACAAGAGGACCACCATCATTTAAGGACATTATTTTAATTGAATAGATATATCTCCTGTTGCTGTGGGAATTTAGGTGGTTGTATGTCGGGGCTATGTGGCTGCTCGTTGTCGTCGTCGTCGTGACCACTTAGACAAATTGAATTAACCCTTAATTGACTCAAAGTCACCCAATTGCATGCCACGTTGAGTCATATTGTTAATTTAATTTTTAGTAATGAAAACATCCGCATTGAGGATATCCCTATACATAATACATATGTAGGTATGGGTACGATGTGACGTCAGTGGGTTTTGTGACAGGATTTGCAGAGTGAGTTCGTAGGGGTAATTAACATCGTTTAATTGCCGATCAATTACACTTGACTTGGGGGTTGTAGGCCACCGTCATTTCTCACGTAAATAAATTATTGATTTTGCCTGCTATTAACAACACGTCGTTGTGGTAAGAAAAATAAGACCGATGCAGGTTGATAGAAAGAGAGGCAGAGAGGGAAAATCAGCAAGAGATATAAACAAGCAAAAAATATGGCAAGACATCTGTAACAGACTGGCAGTGATTAAACCAGAGAAGAAAGAGTATAATTGACGTATTGAGGTCATCTAAGTGAAATTTAATTGAAGACCAAAATGAAAGAGATCGGGGTTTATGCGGATAAATTAATCAATGAACAATGAGCAACTCGTTAAAACTTAAAATTGAAAAATAAAATTTTATTTAACTCACGTGGTAACAAACAAAATTTTCCGGGTTTTAAAGAAAGTCGTATATAATACAAAAAATGCAAGACTGGGGCTATTGTATAGTTAAAGGCTGATCGGTAGATCAGCAATTTTAACTCACTGATTTTGGCGGACTATCTAAGGCTCAATGATGGTTCAAACATGTAGAGGATAGTGGGGAAGTCTCGGACACTTTTTCATTTTTTTTCTAAAAAACTCCAAACTTGAATATATAAATGTGAATTTTTTTAAATAAGATATTTAACTGCGTTGTATTAACTTCACTGAAAATATTGAATTAAGAACAAGATAAAGGAATGGATATCTCGCTTTGCAAAAAAGTAGAGTATGTTACCGCTGATTTTTTATATACTTTTTTGTTTTAAGTCAAGTTTTTTTAGAAATGTGCCCCTAAATGGAGGGGGGGGGGCTTAACAATATTGAACGACAACGAGTTTATTTTTGGTACTAGAACAGAATGAAAAAAACCGTCAGAGGACATGCATGGTTTTGTCAAGTTTCATCAAAACTTTGAGTTACATAAATTTTTAAGAATGCTTAACTCGCGATATACTCATGTACCTACCTACCTACTAGTACCAATATATCCTTTTTCCCTTGGTCACGCCATAACTTGAAAACGACGTTAACGATTTAATGCATCTTTTGTTTCAAGGTTTAATAATACTTTTTTAGAAGATTCTTACAGAAAGAATAATTAAGAAAATAGCTAAATTTAACATTAAAATTTGTATGAGGATTTTTTAAAACTCTGCCATACTATGAAATTAGTGCACACGAAAATCGTTCTGTTTTTTCTTGACAGATTTATTTTATCTATCCGATTTTCATGGGGATCTTTTAGTTGGATTTGTATTAAACCAGGTAAATACAGTACGGAGTTGAAAGTTGAAAAATGTGCCCTGAAAAGCCGGTATATTGTAAAAACCATACTTTTAAATCGCATAATTCGGCTGAATATCATCTGATCCGAATAAATCATGCTGAGTTTGAATGATGGCACTGGTTTTAATAAGACCAATTCACACAATGATCAAAAGACAAAAAATATTTGTGCCGAAGGAAGTAAAATTTTTTTACAATGGGATAAAATTAGCAATGGATTTTTAATTTTTTTTTTTTACAATAACCCTGCCTTAACTCTTATATCCTTGGATCTGGATCAGGATCATCCCTTGAAAATAAAACAATATGGATCACAATGACAGCAGTGTTATATAACCATCTCTTTTTAACTTGCGTTTTATTTATTTTCAGTTGTTTCCCGTCTCTTTTCTTTGCACTACAACAAACGCTACCTTACCATAAAAGCCATCTACCCGCCAAAGTAAGAATTCATTTTTGGATCTTCGAAATAGATCCAGATCGAGAGCAGGATCCCGAATTGTTTTTGTATTACGTGTTGTAAAATGATCCTGATCCAGATCCGTAGAAAATAAAACGCAGCTATTGTAGCTTAAGAAAGAGGAGCTTGCTATTCAAAATATATCTCATAACAATTATCTTAAATGGACTGTAAAGCTCTGATATACAGATTTGTATGCTGATATAAAAAGTACGTATACGCCACAGTGACTACTAATGCTTCTTTTGTATTCTTTATTTTAAAGAGCCTGTAATGTTATAAATGCTTAAACTAATAGAATTTGTTCACCTCTCTCTTCTTATATACACATGAAATATTATAAGGTCCCAACAAAAATCAAAAAATAAAAATTTGTCAGTGTGTAACACGTTCGGCTAGATTTTTTTTATGGGCAATAACATTTGGTTATTACCTTCTTTTCCTGATGGTAAATCCTCTAGACACATTTTTTTTGTTTGTTTATTCTATTTAACGGAACGCGACTCTAAGATAATATCTTTTCAAATAATAAAAATGTTAATATCACGATTTCCTTCAGTTAGTCTAAGGCAAAGTCAGAACTTCGCGAAATTACATACTTTCTGCATTGGAGTTCTGTTTGTTTTTTGTTTTTTTATGTGTAATAAAGTTTCCCTGAAGAAGGCTGCAACCCATGCCAAAACTTTGAAAAAAGCTAATGTTTACTTAATAATTGTTTCATTGCCACATCCATTGTGACCAAAAAAGCCAACGGAAAAAACCCAATTTATTCTTTTCCACTTTTTTAATTAGGGTAAAGTAGGGTGATATGGCACCCTTTCAATATCTCCCACTTAATGACTTCTTTTCGAAACAAAAATAACAAAATATCATTCAGAATTATGTAAGCTCTTATTGTATCCTGTCAGAATCGCAGTAGGTCTTAAAAATATTTATTTAAAAATGAATGAAAAAAAATTGAGTATATTTGAAGCAAAAAGTTTATTTGTGTGTTTCTGAAATACGTGTAGCTACGAAAGTATTTGACGCCAGGCGTTCATACGAACAAAAAAAAGAACAAGAACAGAAAATTTGGAAAAAGCAGAAGTAATGTCAAAAGGGGGATATGGCACTTCGCAACCGCGGGATATATAGCACCGGTGCCATTTCTCCCGCTCCTATTTTTGTACCAAATTTTCTTTTGGAAGGGTGCTTAAAAAAAACAATATATCTTAAAAAGAGTACCAACGATGGCTATGACGTCAGTACATAATAGGACTAAAACATCTCATTCTATGCCGAATCAAATGGTCCTGAAGATTTCAGGGAGGCAATAATTTACAAAGGCTATGGCGAGGGTAATGCTGATGGTGACAAAAAAAACCGGATGAGTGGTTTACGTGCATAATAGTCACGTTTGGGTGTCACAATTCATGTACATCTTATCCAACAGTAGGTATAAACAACAAATATGCCTAAAACAACTATAAAAATAAGAGTGCCATATCACCCTATAGCAGGTGCCATATCACCCTCCATTTTTTTGAATCTATTTTTTTCAATGTTATTTGTTTTTGCAAAAGAAAATAATATGAAATAACGTGTGAATTTTATTAATGTTCCGACTTTTTGCTTAAGAATTGGTTTAAGAATAAAATTATTTTTGTTTCATGCAAAAATCTTTTTTATTTTTTTTCAAGTAATAAAGAAAAAGAAAAATGGGTGCCATATTCCCCGACTTTACCCTAATTTTATCTAACATTATTAATATGAAAATGGGCTTTTTAAGAATTAAGAAATACCTTTCTGGCTTTTTGTCAATTTAGTTCTTTTTTATTTATTATAAACAAGACAATAAAAGTTTTATAGTTCCTTAACAGAATTAAGCACTGACCTTGAGCCATCAATAAATTTTCCTCAGTCAGTCAGTCTATTTTATGTAGTCATCAAGCATCTTTTACTTTATTTGGATAATAAATTTCACTTTGTTTTATCATTAAATACTTTCTTGTGTCATGTTTTCATAACACACCAAATTAAATGCACAAGTTGTGTAGCTCGTACTAACTTGCTCTTGTGATAGAAAGCTAAATATGTGGTGATCAATGAGCTATAAGTTCTGTACACATAATTATGTTCTTAACGAAAAAGTGTAAAAAAGTCAAAATTACTTAAAAAAATATTATTAAAATTTTGGTTTTTATGAAAAGTACAACCTAAAACGTATTTTTCCATAACTTTCTGAATAGAATACAATGCTGGAACCGGAGCTGCAGACGGAACTGGAAGAGCTATCAAAAAGTGTCTTACTTTATTTTTTTTTAACGTGCCTACAATGCAGCTGTACAGCTTTGAAAGTATTTTGAAGAAAAACGAAACAATATTCTTGTGTACAAGCTCAGAATTTACATTTTTTATTTCCAATATTTTTTTTTTTAATAAATAATTTTGTTCGCGATACAAATAACCACAATATTTTTTTCAGACCCAAAAAGTTATTTTTTTTTCTTCATACAATTTAAAACGTCAAAAGTGTCGTACGTGAAAAGTTAAACGTTGGTCAACTCTTCCGTCTGCGGCTGCAGCTCCGTATGCGGCTAAGTTCCGTTGTATTCGCAACATTGAATTTGTGTGTATTCAATATTTTGACAGCTATTCCAGCTCCAGCTCCGGTTCCGTCTCCGCCACCATTCTGTTCAGGCAGTCATTTTAAAAATGATTATCACTGAATGTCGAAAAGTTTAAAGAAAATCGTAGGTGACAATTTCATAAAAATTTAATTAAATCAACATAAACAAATATACGTTTGTATAAAAGTTAGATACCTACCTATTTTAGAAAACCTAATCAAAACAATAATTATTCGAATTTTTTTCTAAGAAATCAAAAAGTAATGCTTGGTCTACCTTTTGGCCTTTGTTTAAATTGCAATAAAAGCACGGACGTATGGACGCACAGACGCAAGGTTTAGTGAAACCAACTTTTGGAACTTTTCTAGCAGTGTCGATTTTTATGATTACAACCTCATTTTTTTTTAAACCAATACTTGTGCCTTAGAGCAAGTAAAAAATGAATAAAAACAATAGATAAAGATATCTATTGGATGTTCTTTTTTCATGTTTTTCAACCGAACATTTTTCTTAGCACTCTGCCCCCAAATGACAGCTGGAATATTTTGTCCTTGTGGTTCAATAAAACATAACCTCTCCAATATCCATTCTACATCTTCATCTACATCTCGTTTCATTACAATTGGAATATTATTCATATAGTTCACCTCCGTCGCCGCCGGCCGGAGCCGCCCGCCACCGCCAGAGATGACTTTATTAAATTCCAAATGCTGAAATTGAAACTGGTTAACAATAGCGGAAAAGGGTTTGTAGAAATTGGAAAACATGTTCATCAATTTAGCTTGACAAAGAACACCGTTCTTGGACAGAATTTACAACTTATGTAGTGTAGAGGTTATTACTTTGAAGAAGGACTCGTCTATATCGTATATTCTCCATTGTAGTTAAAACCGTGGTTGCCAGGTAGTCAAAAGCAAATTCACATTATTTTTTATTTTTAATCTTAAACGAAGAATTATGGTAAAAAAATATATGGACGAGCTAATTCCAAGACCCAGCCATAGTTTTAAATTTAATATAGCTCCTAATTTATTATTAAATAAAATATTTATAATTACAATATTAACCGCCGTAATATTCACGCCGTTTAAAACTTGGTTTATAAGCCCTTAAACCGACTACATTTAACCGAACTAAACCGATAGAATTTAAACGACAAAATCTCGTTTAAATCGGTAATATTCACTCCGTTTAAGCAAAAAATTCCATTCGGTTTACGTCGGTTTAAATTTGTGATTTAAACCGACCGTCGCATAGCATCGCAAGTATGAAAAAACTAAAAAAGGCTTTTCTTGACATTTATTTTTTGAATTGTCATTTTATATTTAAATAAAATAAATTAATTAATTCGTGTCAAACACAAATACGCATTAGAAATGTCTTTCATTCCTCTTTATCGTGTTTTACGTTGTGAAAAAATGTCAACAATAACGTCCACCGCATTGCGTCTTCCAAACATTACATGAACGATTTGTTGCGAGTTGAATTCTTCTTGATGATCTGGTTGCAGTTCCGCGTCGGTCGTGAATTCGGGTCCAATATCTATCATATTATATTAAGCAAGATGGCAACTAAATTTCATCAACCTAACAGCAATACCGCATCCCAAACACCTTCATAGTGCACATATAAATTGCAACAAAAGTTTTTTTAACCGCTCCAAATTGTATATCTGTCCAAACTGAATTTCATTGGTCTGGCAGCGATACCGTGAACATTACACTACCATTATGCACTTTCCTAACAAAAAAATAGTATTAGCATTTTTAAAGTGCATTATAATGGTGCTATGGCTACGGTATTGCTGTCGGGTTGATGGAATTTAGTTTGGACACATAAAAATACTATGTAAACAACATTTGGATCGATTCAAAACACCTTTTTTTTTGCATTAATGAATTTTGAAAATGCATTATAGTGGTGCTAGGTATGAGGTATTACTGTCAAGTTGATGAAATTTAGTGTGGACAGTAACCACGAACTATTCTGATTTTTTTGGTTGAATTTTGAAAGTGCATTATGGAGATGTTAGGGCCACGGTATCGCTGCCAGACCATGGCATTTAATTTGGACACATATATACATTATGCTCACAAAATTTGGAGCGGTATAATACACTTAAACTAATTTTTTTGAATTTTGAAAGTGCATTACGTTGGTCTTAGGGCCGCGATATCGCTAAAAGGTCTATGGCATGTAGTTTACACTGTGGTATACAAATATCATGCTCAAAAATATCATGCGATATAAAACACTTTGATCAAATCGTTTACCAGTTCTCGGTATATAAGACCTTTCTGATTAATTGGTCAACTCTACCCCGATGTGTGAATAACGTGCACAAATATGATGAGTTTGAATAGCCATCATCGCCGAAAATAACACGATTGAATATTTTGCACTGACTGAATAAACCAATAAAATGTTGAATATTAGCTAAAACCATTTAAACCGTACCTAAACGACACGAAAATGCCTCGTTTAAATTGGAGTCGGTTTATCGTAGTTAAACCGATCATTCGGTTTAAATTTTTGATTAACGTCGGTTTAAGTGGGTGAATATTACCGATTAGTCGGTTTAAAAATTTTAAACCGACTTCTGAATCTAAACCGATTTTAAACGGCGTGAATATTACGGGCATAAGGGCCACTTGCACAGGACGAACGGATAAATATATAAAACTGAGGACAACTATCCCAGTTTAAATAAATAAATAAAAACCTCTCGTTTTTAAATTGCACGAACGGAAACAAATAACAAGCGGATAAGAATATTTTTTCCGAATCACCAACACAACAAACACACACATAA
This sequence comes from Epistrophella euchroma, assembly GCA_947049315.1. NCBI lineage: Eukaryota > Metazoa > Arthropoda > Insecta > Diptera > Syrphidae > Epistrophella > Epistrophella euchroma. The sequence goes on from OX346245.1 coordinate 137,956,910, forward strand.
ACAAACTCTAACGCTTTGAATTGCTTTCTCGTAGGAAATTCTAAAATTTGACGTGGGAGCTATTCAGAGTTTAAATATTTATCCAGAAAACGACGAGAAAAAAACTTTTTAAACTGAGATAGAGAAAAAATATTTAGCTACAACATGATTTGATTCAAATCTGTCAGATAGCTTTAATTTTTCATAAATCAGGAGTTACTGCTGTCAAAAAAAAATTCTGTGCAAGTGGCCCTAAATGGAATTTTGAGTTGTTCAATCATTTTTCATATATTTTTATAATTTGTAATTTTCAAAAATAAAAAAATGTAATGTAGCTCACTTTATTCTCATTTTAAAGTTTTAGATATTTTTTTTTGAATACGAAAAATTAAATAGGAATTGTTGTTTTTGAAAATTTACAAACGCATCAATAACAACCATGATTAGACACATTTGTCATCCAAGTTGTATTTTTTTTTTTACTATATCCCAGTTGCTACAGCGACAATAATATTTTTCATTGCTGATCTAAAAAAAAAGCAAACTAGGGTAGAATTTTTCATTTTCAACAACAATGCGAAACAAGGAGAGAAAAAAAATGAGTTGGTAAGGTATATGCAGTTTCAGCCATTCAGGTTATGTTCTTAAATGAAGACTTGTCACCGTCGGACACAAACTATTTCCCTCAATCTTGTAACATACCATGGCAAAACGTCAAAATGAAGTTTATCGCGGAGTGTATATTGTTCCCTATACGGATGATGTTTTTGTTGTACTTCATACAGAATACAGCACCATCAAGTAAGAATGATTGCGAGGAACTTTGGACGGTGGTGATGGTACACTTCAGCTAGGAGAGGGTGAAGTAGGGTCAGCCATCCATTCAACTGGCGGAATATTCTATAGCTTGCAGTTATCATTAGGGAGTTTTTCATCATAAAGCCGTCAGAAGTTCCACTTTAACCGAAAGCTACGTGAATAATAGCAGCAAAAGTTTTTTTTTTATTTTTCATTCTGTTTTAGGTACATCTACATATACATTATACAATACATTCTATAGTTCTGGAACTCAATTACAAGTGACGTCCTCGCCCAGACACAGAGTAGAGAAAAGTAAATGGCGATGAAGGAATTTCCTCTGGAGACTATTGTGTTGCTACGAGATGAATTTTGATTTAAAAATGTTGATTTCTTTTTGTGTAATAATTTGTTTTAAAGTTTTTTTTTTAATTTTGTGTAGCTTAAATTCTGTTTAGCTTTTTATCAAACCAAACTAATTAATTTAATAGATGTTTGGAATCCTAAGATTTCATTAATATGGCCTTTTTCACAATGACTAAAGTTCCGATTATTTATCAAATACATACATTTTGGGGTAGACTGATAAGTCCACAGGCGAAAAAATTTAATTTTCATGTGGATAATTTTGAATTTGTGTGCTAAGGATCTATGACCTTACATTGTCGATGCGAAATTTTACTTAAAAGCTGTATAACCCTATACCTTGACCCTTTAGCACATTTGAATATAGGCAACCCATGTTCAAATTAGTTTGTGTTGTCCTTAAAATATATATACATAACTGTCATTGAGGATCTTGATGAGGGTAGAGGTCAATCTATACAGGAGTCTTTTACTTTGAGTCAGTGCCATAAAATATATGTCCTTACTCCATGTTCCCAAAACAGATTTACATATATTTAAATATAAAACTGTATGAAAAAGAGGTAAGAAGCAAAAAACACCATTTACAGTGGAACTTCCGTAAGTCGAATTCTCAAAATGAAAGAAAAAAAAATTCGAGTTATAGAAACTTCGATTTATAGAAATAACAACAAAACTTTTAGATTTATTGTTTTATTTAATTATAAGGATATTCAAAGAGGGACAATAAATTTTAATCAACACAAGTTTAAAAAAAGTAAATATCATTCGTTAACATTTGTTTAACGCATTTCGACTTGTAAAATGTTTTAGTTTCATGAATTGGATTGAAGAAACTATTTCAAAGTCTTCATACACTTAAGCTTGCCTCGGCTGCCTATAATGAGTAAGCCTTCAACTGGATCATCTGGATAATTTTTACCGCCACTCATGGTTTCCACTTCAGAAGCTACCGAAGCAAAATCTCTTCATCAGACGTCATATGACAAAGAATAATTTCATTGTGCTAGTTAATGTATTCTTGAAGGCTTCACCTCATGTCTTGTGCATTAGTGGAAAATTCTTGCATTTCACTGAACTAATGTATGAGCACGTCAAAGTCTGCGTGAATTTGATTACAAGATCACTCAAATTCACTTATGACATCCAGTTTTTGATCAAAAGTTAGATGCTTTAATTTTCTTCCTAACATTTTTTTTTCAATAAGAAATTTTAAACACAACATCTACGCATAAAAACTTCCCCCGTAAAAACCGAAGTTTGACATAAAAATCATACATACATTACATACCTACTCAAACAAAAATCTTTAAAAATTATGAAATCACAGTAAATTAAAGAAAATTAAAAAACAAAACTTGAAACAAAAGGAGTTCCCCGAGTCAGAGAAAACTTCGATTTAATTTAGGAATGTACTAAGCAAACTTGCAAAAGACTACATTCAAAATTTGAAAAAAATAATTGAAAATAAAGAAGAGAAGTTCGAGCGAGTTAAAAAGACTTTGTGCCACCAAATGCGGTCTAAAAACTTCGAAATAGAGAGAATTTTGAGTTACAGAAGTTCGAATTACGGAGGGCAAAATTCATGAAAATAAAGTTGAAAACGCAGAGTTCTCAATAAAACTTTGAGTTATAGAGAAATTCGACTTATGGAAGTTCGAGTTATGGAAGTTCCACTGTATAATCTCTCAAATTTCTGCCATTTGTATGAAGTTCATTGCCATTTAACACAAAACATTACCGCATTTTCTTTTCGCATGAATAAACTTCGCAATAGCTCCACAAAAAGATAAAAGTCCCCTTTCACACGAGATTTTTTTTGACGTTTTCTTTTATTCTCCTTAACAATCTCTTGTACCTTTCACACGTATAGGAAACAAAATCGGAGGAGACTTGTTGAGTACCTTGGTTGAACGCACACAAACGTAGTGTGAAGAGGAACGTCAAAAAAATCTCCTGAATTTGTTGACCGGGGAAATTTTGTTTACCCCTCTTTCTTCCTGTCCTTCTCGCCTATGAACTGATTGTTGATGGAAACTCAGTTGCTTCGTGTGAAAGGGGACATATGTATTCCCACTTGATATTGATTTTATTTTAAATGTCATATGATATAATCTTTTTTTTTACATTGTAGCAGGTATACAAATACTCATATCTTCTTTTTGCGCAAGAATTGGTTTATTCTTTGGAAAACGGATTTCCGGAAAAAAAATCAAAGAAAAATGAAACAATAATGGAGTCTTATTGTTCAAGTTTGAATATGATATTTTTTATTGTTCAGCCTTCAGGTATAGAAAATAATATTTGTCTTGGGAATATTATTATGATAGCTACTTTTGCCTTCCTCGCTTTAGAGTGCTTTATAATTCCGACAATAACTGCTTAGGAGAAAGTGTGCATAGAATACATATATGAAGAAATGAAAACACCGTGTGACATTGGCAGTTAAAAAAATAAATAGAAATATAAGTAAATGGGTGATGTACAAATTTTAATGAGTGCACTGCTCACAAAGACCCAAAATAAATACAAAAAAAAAAAATCGTTGCGAAACCTCCTGAACCTATCATAATTTTAACACGTGTCGCCCGGGGGCTGTTGGATCTTAGCACCTCATATATGGAATTTTAATAATGACCAGTCTAATGTACCTATGTATATATTTGTATTAATTTCGCCAAGATAGATGATATTTGTGCAAAATTTAAAACATATTGCGTTAAAGTAGGTATATTAGCATGGTATTTAAAGTAGACACTTGGTAATATGAATAAAACAGAGCACGTGCTCAGAGCAGATTCTTAATTAAAAAAAGCGAAAATGCTATACCAGTAATAAAAAAATTTAATATCAAACGAAGAATTTGCTCCGAAGTTCTGAAGCAATTGCTCATTTCAAAAAAATGCATGACTGATGGAATTGCATGAACTTGCCCTTCTTTACATCAACATTTCAACGAGTAAATTTTAAAGGTCAAAAGTACTAAGAAAACTGATTTATTTGTTGAATTTTCCTTTTTGTTGAAAAAATAATAGTTCTAAAAATACAATATTATTTGTAATGGATCATTAAACTGAAAAACTATAACAAAATTTATAGAGCTATTCAAATGTAATATCTAAGCCAATAACTTAAAAATAAGACAATCTTATCAAAAAAATGTCACAACACTATTTCGATAATGCGAATTTTTTTTTTGACAAAAACCAAAAACACAGTTTTCTTAAAAATTTCATATAAATTGTTAGAACCGTTTTCGAGAAAAATAATTATGATAAAAAATGTCAGCCAACCGTTTTGGATGAGCTGAAACAAAAATTCGAATTTCCCCTCTAGGGAGTTACATTTTGTACCAAATTTGAAGCGAATAAGTTCAATCTTTTCGGTTTTAGTACAAATTACAGTTGACACACTAATGCAGAGACTGACGAATGGTATGACTAAACTTTTGAACTTCTACATCATCGTAGTTTCAATTTTGATACCAACCTCAAGGAAAATAATAGTTACCGGGACCAAATCATTTATTATTTTTGGTACTTGGACCTGTCTTTTAGACCAAGTAAAACAAGTGGAATAGAATTAAAAACTACTGCCAAATTAGTGCTTTGTTACTGATTTGTTTGCTTCCACACTTACACCCGAACGAATTATTAGTTTTATCATAACTTAAACCCTTCAAACGGGATAGAATTTGTTATATTTTCAGAACCAACTTTAAAAATGTATTAACTCATGTCAAATTTTGCAAAAATGGTCTATCAAGTCGTGTGGCATAAAATTCCAATTTCTTTTAATATTATAATTTCAAAAGTTATTTATTCTGTGTTAGATAATGTAAAAGTGCTATCAGAAGTTATTCACTTGAAAGCTTATTGCTAAAATTTTCTTAGTTTTGAAAAAAATAAATTTAACCAGGATCATCCTAAACTAAACTTATTTTCTTAATAAATTCCAGCTTATTTATTGATTAACCAACAAAAGCTTCTTTCAGCCAGCTCGGTCCTTAGCTAAAGCTTTTCTCAGTTTTGCACGTTTACCAAATCGCGATCTACATCTATACCGACTTCCTTAGGCTGTGGACTTCTGGGCTGGAGCATCGGTGTCCATTTAATCTTAATAATCCAGCCAAAACTTAGCACACATAAGCAAAAGCACTTAGATGACAATTAATTCTAAGGAAAAATAGTATCAAAAATTCTAAATATTCTAAATATTCCCCGGGAGACGTAATCTTTCGAGAACAGAATACTCCCATTCCCTGGTAGAATATTTATTCTTTCGATAGCGGGAACGAGACTTCTGACTATTAAAAAACAGCTTTTTTGCAAAATTTTACATACAAAATTGTAGAAAAAAAAATAATGATGGCAATGTATTGTATTTATATATCATGAAACATTAGTACAGTTAAACAATTGTTTTCTGAGAAAAACTAAGTGTAAGTAAGGTTACAAGTTTGATCTTTTCTTCACTGAAATCGGGGTTCTCTTCCAACTGCTACATAACCCAGAAAACAGGGCCATATAATTTGCCATGTTGATTATTTATCCTTAACTGTATAAAATAAAAATAAACAATCAGAAAAATTAATAACGATAAAACAACATGGCCGCCATCATGAATATTCAATTATTCGGATTTATTTAAGTTTTGTTGTAAATTTTTAAATTTAAAATGATCATACTTTATCTTCTTTATTGATAACAGACAAACCAACCGGGTATCTACAAAAAACTTGCAGATGCAGCATCAAGATGTTTTATTCTTTATAATATCCTGGTCGCTATATTTTTTTTCTTTTTTTTTTTTTTTTGGTAGAACAATGAATATCCTTATTCAAGTTTATTATTATAGTTTCAGTCTTGTCGCCTGTACGTGTACCGCTTCGACCAGCTCAAAACTTCCGACTTCTTTAATATTTTCGGTCTAGTTCTTTGTTTTTTGTGTTGTTGTATTTGTTTTTGTTGTCCTACAGAAGATGCTGCCATAGCCAGACTAGAATGTGAACAAGAATGTCTGATTACCGGGTTGGAGGAAAAAAAAATGAGACAAGAATGCATCCTTGGGACGGTCGGTGGTAGGTATCTATTATTATATATTACTTCTCTCTCGTTGATGATATGCTTACACGAACAAAAATTTGTTCTTCGAATTATGATGGATTTTTCCGGAATTTTTTTTTTTTTTGAAGAAATAAAAGCAAATAAAAAAAAAAGAAATTAAATTTTTACTTATTCATCTTTCAATCAAGAAGGACAATGGTATTTTTGTTCATTAAATTTAAGTTGATGGCTTAGTTAAAGTGCTTAGGAAGCATTTTATTTAAAAGATAGGTAGGTATATTGGTATGCGTGGACGTATTGATATATTTATAAGGATTTAACAAATAGTTGGTAATCTGCATTAAAAATTGTATAATATTTGCTTCTTTTTTTTATGAAAATTATTTGCAAAAGGAGTGCTTAGATAAGATACAGAAACACTGTAATTCCAAAAAAAGGAATTTAAGAATAAAAGTGGGTAGAGATAGGGAAGTGCCATTTTGTTTATGCTTTAAACTTTAAAACTTAAGTCTGTAATAGACTTATGGAATCCACAAAATAATTATGGACCCCACAAAGACCCATAAAAGTGGCCCATTATAGAATAAAATAAAAGAAATATGTTGCTACTACACACAAAGTTATATTATTTTAAGGAAAAACTGGATATTCTTAATACTTCTGCAGAGCGCTAAAGCTAATCAACCAAAATCAGTTGATTAGCGATTTTTACATAATTCAAATTATGGATTCTTCGAAAAAATTTTTGGCTAACATGCTAATCTCATGACTTACAAGCTGCAATTATCCTTGATTAAAGATGGTTAGCTGTGATCAAACTGGCTCTTATAATTTGTAAGAGCTGAGGGCAAATTTTGGGAGTGGACGAAAAAGGTTATTTCAATAGGGACAGTTTATGGGCTGTGGGATCTTAGCACCCCATATATGGGATATTCGCAAAAAATGAATGCAGTCTAAAAGGTCAGTAATTGGTCATAATTAGGTCAGGTAGTTTAAGAAATTGGTCACAGGCTTAGAAAATTTTTAATCTAGGGTTGAAATTTTTCAAGGTCAACCGCAATTTTTGGCACCTCATTTATTGGATATTCGCAAAAAAAAGTATACTACTTGGATAGTGATAAATGGTCAGGTATAGGTTTCTTTTAAATTAATTTTCAAAGTTTTGCAAGGTCATTACAAGGTCATATAAACTCTCAGCACCTCATGTATGGGATATTCGAAAAAAATATATACCATCTTACCATAAAAGCTCAGATGGTTTCAGAAATTGGTCAGCCCTAGGTATTTTTTTATAATTTTTAAAATTAATTATTTTTCAAGGTCGTATATGGATTTTTAGCACCTCATTTGTGGAATTAAAAAAAAAATAATTATGCCATCTGAAAGTTTACAGAATCCTCATAAAAGGTCAGCTTGTTTCAGAAATTGTTCAGGCATAGATTATTTTGTATAATTTTTATAAAAAAAAATTCAAGTTAAAGGTCAATGACTTTTCATTTTTTTGTTAAACTCATAACTTAAAATCTACAGCTGACCAATTACTTAAACTACCTGACCTTTTACTGACCTTTTAAACTGCATACTTGGTTTTCTTAAATTCCACTAATGAGGTGATAAAAGTTCATTACTGTGACCTTGAAAAAAAATTAAAAAATTAATTCAGAAAAACCTATGCCTGACCAATTACTGAAATTACCTAACCTTTTATCACTATCCAGTGGCCCTTCAAGTGGTATCCTTTTTTTTTTGCAAATATCCCATATATGGGGTGCTAAGAGCATACAGCCCAGTTTATGGCAGTCATAAACATATTATTTCATCTTTTGCTCATTTTCCTATTTTTTTTTTGTCTGAAATTTGTTAAACTCTAAAGAAATTCACCATTGTAATAAAAGTTACAGCGTCAAAGCAACGTTGAGTGTTCGCTGCTTATGTTCATTAACAGTTTGAAGCGTAGCCCGATTTCAGCTTAAAAAAATTATCTTCAGCATGCAAAATAACAAGATTTGGAACGATGCCCAATCTACACTAGGTCCACCGAGTGACAATGTAAATAGTGACTTACCCTCATAATTCGGACATACTTCGTTTTCCGAACATTGCTCTTTAACTCAATATAAGATTTGTTTTCGAAAATTAAGTTTTTGAAAGTTCTCATTGGAAATTACTACAATCTTAAAAATAATACGATTATCCACAAATTATGGACAAATGAACAATTTTTAAAGTCCATAAAAAAATTGTGGATTTATGTATAATGTCCAACGCGCGCCGTATTGCTCTTATAACTACACTTGTCAAAACAATTAAGTGAACAAAAAAAAATCACTTTTTTTTAGTGTTTTTTGAAAAGCTGTATCTCTGTGAGAAGTGGTCATATTGAGATGAAACAAAAAGTCTTCTGAAGCTTTATATTTTTTGTATTGAGAAATTTTAGCAAATGATATTTTTAAGGTACGGTTATTGCGCAATCATAAGAAGCAGCACGACACAAAAATTTTCTTTTTTTTTTTCTTTTTTTGAACATTGACATTTTCTTTGAATTTTTTTTTGATTGTCATCAAAATTGAAACAACAATTTTTGCCCACTTTTTTCACAGTTTTGCTTTAGTTACAATACTGAAGCTAAGTACAGACGATTGTCAGATCTTACAATATTGTCAGATCTGTCAGTGAAAATACTGTCCCAAATGTCTTACAATCGTCTGTACACACAATTTTGTCTGACAATATTGTCAGAAACGTCATTGTCAGGTAATTGTCAGATGACAATCTGACAAAAAATTGTCAGGTATCTTACAATCGTCTGAACGCACAATTTGTGTCATTGTCAGACGATTAGGACATTGTCAGACTCATTGGTCATTGTCAGATGTTTTCATTGAAAACATCTTACAATCGCTGACAATTTTTTCATTGTTCGAAATGTCAAACGGTTGGATCCGAGTTGAGAGATAAAAAAAAAACATTTTTGTAGGAAATTTGTAGTTCCACAACTGAATAAAAGAAATCTATAAAGCAACTGGACTCACTTTTATATTAAATTCCTTGTGCTGTATATTTTGTTCGGAATAAATAAAACAATTGAAAGATATCTACTCAAATGAAGATTAAATACGATGAAAATAAAGTGAACAGCAAATTCCAACAAGTTAAAAAAAAATGGACTTCAAAATGGCCAAGAAACTATACGACCAATCAAATAAATTTGAAGAATGCCAAAACGAGGGTGGACAGGGACACTACCTGAAAAAAAAACCAGCTCAAGCAATTGGTAACAATAGGCAGTCTGCCGCCAACTCAGACCTAACATAGTCTCAAGGTCACTTTCTAAATCAGCCGAGCTAAGCCTGCTGAATTTTTTGAACGCAAAGGTTTATTTTTTCTTCTAAACAAGATCCTCTTCTTAATAGTGGCTACATACATAAAAAAGTGAAATTCTATAAAACTTTGTTTGATCTTGAAATCCTCAATTGAATTGAATTTGTATTGTGACTTGAATTTTTGTTGATCTGCCAACCGTGTGAACAGAAAATTTTCAAGCTGACAATATTGTCAGATATATAATTGTCCGAAAATTGTCAGACAAGAGCTGACAATTAAATTGTCAGTCTTTGGCACAAAATCTACCAATCGTGTGAACGTACAATTTTACATTGTAAGAAATTTGTCAATTGTCAGCTAATTGTCCGCTATTGTCAGACCATTGACAGATCTGACAATATTGTAAGATCTGACAATCGTCTATACTTAGCTTGATAACCGTTGAAAAGAAAACAAAAAACAGTTTTTTCAAAAAAAAAAAAAAATTTGGAGCAAGAATTGAATGATTTTTTCAAAATTTTAAAATTTTAGTAATAATTTTTTTTCTCGAAAAGATGTTTTGCTTTCCATTAAAATCTCATCAGTATTGTAACTAACGCAAAACTGTGAAAAAAGTTTAGAATGCCCACTTAGCCCTAGTTTGACTCACCAAATTTTGGTGGGTTAACTCAGGATTTACTGAACTGATGCTTTTGATATTTTACTCTCCGAGTTATTTAGGGCGATTCGAAAATGTGTAGTTTTATTTAAAAAAAAAAAAAAACTGTTTCTTGAGTTAACTTTAATAAATTTATGTCGAGATTTAACTAACACTGGTTAAAATCATTACTGAAAAACTGGGCCTTAGACCTTCAATCTGTTCAATCTGTTTATGTATGAAATAGGGTCCATTGCTTAGAATTTTCTAAACTGATAACGGTAAAGTTTTTGAAACTGCGTATAATAATTTAGGTACCTAAACTTATATTCAACACTATTCAGTTACATAGATAAGGACAGGGCTAACTGGAATATAGCTGCTTGGTTGAATATCAAGTTCACCCCTAAACCGTAGCATCACCTATAAGTTAAAAATAACTATCAATTTATCATTTTCACTCTCATCTAATCTCTTTACGCTTTTATTTATCTAACATTTGAAAACATAATTGTTAATTAGAGGCAACACAAAAAAACATACAAGATATAATGAAAGCCTAACGAGTTACATCAACTAACAATAAACTCAAAAACCACCAATTTATTATCCTTCCCTGTAATCGATCATACAAAAAAAAAAAAATACTTTAGCCAAAAGAAGAACTTCATGTGTACCAAATAATTGCCAACCTATGTACCTACAGTAGATACATGTTGAAGTCACTGCCTAAATTCATTTAGGGAAGCTTGGCCTATAATTGTGCAACTTAGCAAAATGGCTATTCTTTAGAAAAATCCCATAGGAAATCAAAAAAGCATTTTTTTTTAAACGCAATCTTAGAAGCTTTTTGAGTAAAGCCATGTTTGGTAAAATATTTTTTCAATCTCTTAATATTATGTCAAAACTTTATTTTTCAATTGGATAAAAAATAATGATTCAAGTTTTTTTTTTAATCTTTCTTCGTTAAAGACTAATACAGCGTTTTAAAAATAAAAAATCTTTACTATAATCAAGTTTTTATGATATCTTGTCTAGATTCAAAAAAAAAAAAAAAAAATGGAAAAATTGAAGTTGACCACTTTAAATCCATCTTCCCCTAACCTAATTCTTGTTTCATATTTATAATGACATCGAGCTACTGATTCATTATTTATGTGCCCATAGAAACAAGAGAAAGTTAATAATGTCTATATTCCTGGGGCACACATATAAAAGTACATGTGTACTGTGTAGGTATATACCTAAAACAACGCCAACAACAACAAAAATGGAGAAATATTATCAGAAGTGAATATTATGAGCAACAAAAGAATTATAGTTGTTCCCAAGTTGACGCCATTTCAGTTGGATGAACCAGACCAACAATGCTTTATAGCAACACAACAAAACCCACCAACAACCCACCTACATCATCAGCTCGAAACAAGAACGTATCAGGCTCTTATCCTTGTTCACAGGACATTGCAAATGAAATTAGGGCAGAATGGAAATGACTTTTTTTTGTGTCCATACGATGTACGTATGTATACAATAGGAGCCCTGAACATAATGTTTATAATGGTAATGCCAAATGCTGTTGGCTGGATGGTAGGTATTCTGTCACTCACTCAGTCTGTCTATTTGTCTGTCTGTCTGTTTGCTTGAATAGCCAAAAGGAAATGCATGGTGATGTGTTTTTATGTTTCTACATAAATATGTAGAGTTCGTATACCAACTGATTTTTGGACTGAGCAGTTTAAACTTAATGAAGTAATTGCTTAGAATGACAGACATCAGGATTGAAACATGAACATAAACAAATCCAATAAATCCTTGAAGCTTGAAGAAATTTTTATTTTTAAATATTTTCACTGAGTTGTCATTTTTTTATTAAACTTAAATTTAATTAAAATAAATATTGTAAAAGAATTTTTTCAGAAATTTGTTGTACTTATTTTTTGTTTTTATACTTGAGAAAGTAACTTAACAAAAGCGAAAATAAACTTTTTTATAATTATAGGCCTTCATTGAAAAAAAAAGTGCTTGCATATTTCAATACAATTTTATTAAAGCAGAAACTACAAATCAGAAGTGAGATTTACTTGAAAAAAAAAAGGAAAAACACACAAAAATATTATTATGATTCAGATTGTCAATAACTCAATGGAAAAAACATCTGCTGTAGGGCAGACATGATTCCAAAACCAAAATTCATTAATTCAATGACTTTCACCGACTTCTCACACACCCACGATGACAAATCTAAACATCACCCATAAAATTCAAATACTCGTGAGGCTTATTCAAATTTTGGCAAAATACCATCCATTATGGTAAATTAATTCAGAGAAAACTGTTAAATCCAACAAAACTATGTGCTACAGCGAATTCGTTTGAACTTTAAGGGGGCGAGAAAAAGAAACACATTGAGAATGAGTGCGGTAGGTGTTAACTGTGATTCAGAATAATTTTACGTCAGTTATTTTCCGTTTCAAGAGAATTCAAAAGCCATACTAATTTTTAGTTGAATAAAATTCTTTGCTTAGTTTTCTTAAACCTGAATGGCAAGGCATATACGAAACGGAACGTTCAGAGGAAACGAGAAAAGCTGCCAAACGGAAGTATTTAACCAACCAACCGAACGACGACGACGCCATGCCAGTCATTTAAAGCTTTCCTTTGGACCACAAGTTTTCAGACGAAATCGCACGTTTTTTTTGGGGGGTGAATAGAGCAAGGAGTTGTATGTAGGTTAGAAACAGACAGAAGGAGCAAAGTATAATTTTATTTAATTCAATAAAACCACAGCAATCAAATGGAAGTTGTTTCTTGACCCTAAATGCGTTATCCTAAGGTACCTACTGCATAACCAAAGATCCTGCAACTAGAACTTAGTATTTACCCAACAATTAAAGTGTCCATCAAAGTCAATATAAACACAAACTGTGTGAAACAAGAGAGAACAAGAAAGAGATAGACAGACATTTAATGCACTATACCATGGAACAGGACCATAGGACAGGCCACGAAACAAACAACGTAAAATCACAACAGAAAAAATACCGCAACGTGCTTAATGTGGAATTTAAATTGGAATTTTATTTTCCTTCCGCCATGTTCCTTCTTGTTTGTAATTTTATTTATTTTTGTTTTAATTTTTTTTTTTTTAATTTATTAGACTTTGTTAGAGAAAGAAAAATAGATGCCACGTCGAGCAGGTTTTTGGTGTTTTGGGGATAAATATCTAACCTTATGAACCTCTATTTATACAATGGCAATAGGGGTTCAAGTAAAAGCGACAAAACGTCAAATGTAGGTCATCTGATAGTGAGGAAAGTTTAAACTCCCTAAACTGGAGTATGATGTGAAGTTTAAAAACAACTTTCATACATAGAACGAAGAGATAGAGTATTTCCCCCTTGATAAAGACAGAGCAGAGAAGTTGTAGAAAGTCTATATTGTAAGAAAACTAAAAGTTTAGCTTTATGTTTTTCTTGAATAAATCTTATGAATGAAAAAAATATGTTTTCGCAAGTTTGTTCCCGGATATGATGAGTAATATACATACACTATTGTTATGACAAGGTTAATGGTAAAAGTTTTAAACAGCGGAAAAGTTCGTTGTTATGAACCGAAACGATATTAAATATATTTGTTTGCTTAAGAAATTTACTTGAATTTTTAAACAAAACTTGTTTATATCACTGAAAAAAGATTGACACAAAAATTAGTAGAGAGCTATAAGATTAAGGGCCATTTGCTGAAACAAAACTTAAATATTTATGTTCAACTTAAACGCTTATGTGACAGTTTACGCTGAGGAAAAAGTAGAATATAAAGCGCTTAAGTTGAACATAAAGATTTAAGTTTCGTTTCAGCAAATGGGCCTAAATAGATATACTATTTCGCTGATGTTAGTAGATTAGCAGGGGCGAACGCTGGGGGGGGGGGAGGAAGAGGTTTGGGGGTTCATACCCCTAACACTCATATCCATCCAATAGTAATTTTATTGTAAGAGGTTGTAGCATTTTTCAAATGTCTAAGTTCTTAACTCCTGTATCTAGATCAGTTTAAGGCTTAAAAGTATCTCATTATGAAACTGAAACACTAAACGTCATTTTTAGTATTCACAATCCTATACTCATAAACAGAGTCCTGTGTAGTTAGCAAAATAATTGTTTAAAATTGAATAAAAAAATGAGAGTTCTCGGTAGCAGAAAAAGAGTTCTAGATTTCCTCATACTTTTTTTCAATATTTCCGGCAAATGAAGAGTTAAAATTCGAAAAAAATGACTGAATAATAAGGTGGTAAGAAGTGAAAAGTCTTCAAGTTAAAAGACCTCAAGCAGTTAAACCCGCTTATTTAAACAATTTAACTAACTGCCGGGCATTTTTCAATCAATTTATAAATAACTCCGAAACCAGTTTAAGTGAAAAACCCGGATATGTGAGAAAATATTCCTTTGAAATTTTATATTTTTTATACTAAAAAACTCGCTTAAATGAAAAAAAAAAAAAATATCGACAAAACAAAGCATGAGCATAGGCTTTGACTGCATCGGTTTTTTTTTTTTTTCTTTGTTCTTAAGTTTACTGCCAACAAATCCAGGTGCAAACGATTCTTTCCATGAAAATTTTGTCCAGCAATTCTAAATTAAAAGATTTTGATTTTTTTTTAAATAACTGAGATCTACACAAACAGTTTTTTTTGTTCATACCCGAGATTTGCTTAACTGGCTAACAACAATGCGTCAGGGCCGCAGCCGGAACATCTGTCAAAATATTAAATACACACAAAATCAATGCTACGAGCACAATAATACTCAACTGTAGACGGAGCTGCAGGCAGACCCACAAGGGTTCGTGAACTTTTAACTTTTCACGTGCAGCACTTGACGTTTTAAATTGTATGAAAAAAAAATAACATTTTTTTAAGTGGGAACAAAATTGTTCTTATTTTCGTTGCGAAAATTTTATTAAATAGAAGGAATAAAATTGGAAAATAAAACTTTTGGATTCTGAGGTTATAGCACAACAATATTACTTTGTTTTTCCGCAAAATATTTAAAAAGTTGTCTAGCACTGTGTTGTGGGCGCTTAAAAAATGGAACGTACGACACTTTTTGCAGCTCCGTCTCCAGTCCCAGTTAACAGCATTCTATTCAGTAAAGTGGAACTTCTTTTCAATTATCCGAGGTTCGCTTAAGTGAAAAAGTATTCAACAAACAACAAAAATAAAACAAGTATCTAATAATTAACTGTTACATACTTGGTATGATGACTATTTTGATGCGCTTTGCTTATCTTCAAAGCACAGAATAACAAAGTACTCTGGAGTTTATAAAATTTTACGAGCAATTACAACAACATTATCTAAAGGTAAGTCAGTGGCTTGAAATCATTTTCAGTGGCAATAATTTTTAGTTTCGTGGTAGGATAGCCTGAGATGAGATAAGTAATCTCGAAAACTTTTGCTAATAATAATATTTCTTGCATGAGAATAAGAATTTTTTTTTTTACTAACAACTAAATATTTTAACAAAGTTAATATTAGGAGCTTTTACTGTATACAATATTCAATCGCAAAAAGTAAATGAATACGAAATAAAAACAAAAACATAAAATCCATAAGGTACTAAACTGAAAAGGTCTATGAATATGTCTTTGGTTAAACACAGGCTTGTATTTCCATCAAATTATTTTCTTGCTTTCCTTCAATTTTTATGATATAGATTATATTAAAACAACACCATTATTCTGTTTTTCCTCTTATCACCTGTGTCCTTTATTTTCATGGCAGCACCTTCTTGAGTTTATAGTTACAGTTATGACTTGGTATACGTATGTACGTAGGATGACTATGAATCTCTAAATAAGAATAATATCACAAGAAATCCTTGGAAAAAGGATAAAGTAACAACTGTTGCCTTTTTATCATCATCGAAAAAGGATTCATGACCTAGTTTTGCTTTAAGAAGGATATGATTTTGGTATTTTCATTATTTTGTTTTCTTTATGCTAAAATATGCTGAATGTTTATTTAATATTTGCTTATTATAAAAATTGTATTTTGTTCAATTTTAAAGAAAACTATGTTTCCGGGTTTTTGTAAAGGCTGATTTCCAATGCCGCGTTGGGCGTCGGTTTGACAGATTTTTACTTCAAAGCGAAAGCTCACACATAGCAATTTAAGCAAATTGTTTACAATGACTCGTTGGGTATTATGTTACGATTTGGCACCTATTAGCATGTACACAAACCAACGTAAAATAAGCTACCTCAACGTTAAAGTTGAAAAAAATCAACTTCAGCGTGCGTTTTGACAGTTAAACTAAAGGTCGAATTCCTTTCAACAAAAAAATCGATTTATTTAAAAGAAAAAAACGGTTTTTCTGGACAAATTCCGTTTATTGAAAGAAAAAAATCGATTTTGTTTAAAAAATAATGGAATAGTTTGTTCAAAAAGGAATTTGAAATTATAATTATGTAGGTTCATTTTGATTTTCAGGTTTTCTTCAAGTCGTCTGTCATGTCGACGCGTTCGTAAAGCTTGTAAACGTATACGTAAGCGTCTCTAACGCGAACGCGCCATTGGAAATCAGCCTTAATAACAGAGCAATCATTGTAATGCTCATTTGAGTCTTTAACTCTTTTTCCATCTCTCAAGGTTTTCAACTATTCGACTTCCTTTAAAGTGTGAATAAAATTTCATATAATTTCTTGAAGTGCGATCAATATTCTGTATGGCCGAAATTTGTTTATTAATATTCTATAATAAAAAATCCTGTAAGCGAATTTCAATATGCTGTATAAATCTTAAGTTCTATATACAGGGTGATCCACCTAAGGTGTGACAAAAATCTAGAGCGTCTAGGTTGAGTTGAGATAAGAATAAAAAATCGTACGGGAGGGGGGTCTATTTCCCCCCGTTTAGCCGGGAAGGGCAATTTTCTAAAAATTGACTTCAGATAAAAAGTTATTAAAACACAATTTTAGCCGTCACAACGGCACGCTATACCTTTTGTAAGGCCAGAAATCTTTGCTTTTATTTTGTTTTTAATAAAGTTTTTTTTTAATGAACAGTTTTTTAAAAATTTATTTTTAAACTTAAATTTTTGAAGAAAGAATTAAAAAAGTGTGTTCAAACGATTTTGTTCAAAATTTTACGTTAAGAATTTTTTTTCTGTTTTAGGTAATTTTTTTTTAGAAAATTGCCCCTCCCGGCTAAACGGTGGGAAATATACCCCCCCCCATCCTCATACGATTTTTTTATTATCTCGACTCTAACCTACACGCTCTGGCTTTTTGTCACACCTTAAAAGAATCACCTTGTAGTAATCATTCCTAAATTTCTTTAAAAATGTTAAAAGAGAATTTTTTTATAAGAGAGGTACGTCAGTTATTAGTGGATTTTTCACAAAGCAAATTCACCAAATTCGTTCGTTTGAATGTTTCTAAAATAAGATTGATTTAAGTTGCCTCCTATTATCAATATCTTTGAGATATTCTGTGACTACCGACTCATTTGACCGCATCAGGAATCTTTAGGTCTAACTGAATCAATATAATAGCCTTCAATACTAAGAGAAATTTATCCTACAAAATTTCTCAAGCAGTCAAATAAGTAACAATAATTTCTCTGCAGCAAGAATTATATCATTTCTCTTAAAGGAACAAAAAGGCAATAAGTTTCCACTTTTATGACTTTTCAAAAATAATCTCCCTATCGGCAAAGAAACCTCTTATCTGGACATTTTTGATTCGAGCGAAACGTGAAAAATAAAAAAAGAAGACAAAACAAAACCAAACCTCATTATATTCAAATGAATAATATGCCCTTAAAGACATACATATCTTATTTTCATACACCATAAAGCTAAAATGCCATTTGATCTCCACCTAATCGGATTGTATTCACCTACCCAACCACTTTGGAGTCATTATTTCCGTTTGACATAATTTTTAGCAGCAATCAACGCTGCGACCGCGCGTGCAGCACACAATCGAATTCCCACCGGGCAACCAACGATGTTGTCATCATCCTAAGAACCACTATTATAAGAGAGAGAGTCAAGAACACACACGCCATTTTGGCCTTCCGGCAATCGCTGCCTCCGCACCTCCTCCGCCACTTTCAGTCTCTAATAATGACTTTTCAACTATAGCACTGGCGGCAGCTGGCATTTTCAGTTATTTTAACTTCCTCTGCAGGGGATAACTATTGGTTTCGTACGAAAAAAAGCTTAAATAAGAATTTAATTAAAAAGACCTACAATTTTAAACTTTAAGTTTCGTTACGTTTCGTGTCGTATTAAAAAGTTAGAGGCGATTCAAAACATTGGAAAAACTATTTTTTTTGCTAAGATATTATTTAATCGGCTTACGTTTAAGGTTTATAACTGAAATTTTGAATTTTGTGCAGTAAAACATTTAATGAATTTTAAAGAACAGGTTTTTAGACACTTTTCAGATGACTGTCAATTACAATTTTTTGCCGAAGAAATAAAATAAACTTTTCCGAAGTTTTTTGGTGTGCTGAACTCAAATCCGAAGTCAGAAATATTTTATAACATCTTGTTTTTCAGATATTACCGTTTGAAAATAATACAAAATCTTTTATGTCTGAATTTGAATCCGAACTCAGCACTGCTGCTAAATTGGTTCTGGATCTTGCGATGTCCTATTCTATTATAATAATACAAGTTCAAAATTCCGTTTTCTTTCTTCAAAAATAAGTGGCTTATCAATTGGGTTTTATTTAAAAAACTCACGGCAATTGAACATATATACAGGGTGTTCGGTATAAGGTGCACCAAAGAGCTAGAGCGAGTAGGTTGGGTTAAGACAAGAAAAACATCATATGGACGGGGGGTCTATTTTCCCCCGTTTAGGCAGGAGGGACAATTTTCTAAAAAATCGCGGTGAAATAGAAAACAAAATTATTAAAAAAAACAACGGCAGCACTTACAATGTCATGCTATGGTTTCTTTTTAAAGCCAGAAGCTCGTTCTTTTATTTTCTTTTTAATTCAAAATATTTGAGAGAACAGTTTTTGAAAAATTAATTTTCAAACTCAAAATTTTGAAAAGATAATGAAAAAAACTTTGTTCAAACAATTTTTTTTTTTCAAAATTTTACGTTAATTAAAAATATTTTAATATATATATATATTTTTCATGGACTAAAGGCCGTTAAAAGCTATATTGAATCAATAATTCAACAAGTCCAATAAAATAGTGCTAAGTCTTCTACTTGGCTGATTTATTTCAGTAGTATATAGAATTTGTATTATTAAAAAAAAAAAAAAAAAAAAAAAATCTTCGTATATAAACATTGCCAGGCCACGGGCACAAAAAACTTCTAGCTTTAATGATTAGGAATTCTAATCTGGTTAGATATAGTTCACACTGGGTATTCACCATGAAATCTATGTAAGATGAACTGAACTTAATGGAAATTGCGTATTGACAAGGCCCTCACTAGTCAACTGATGAGTCCAAGTGAGATCGCCGGGACGAAACGCCAAAAATTTTCATGGACTAAAGGCCGTTAAAAGCTATATTGAATTAAAAATATTTTTGTTTTTAGTATTCGATGCTCCTGTTAATTTTCAGTCAAAAACTTAAACTAGTTATCTTCAATGTTCTCAAAAACTGGAATACACTTTGACATCTGGTTTTTAGAGTTTGCCTGAGAACTGATAGAAGCATTGAATACTTACCACGAAAATGATACTTAATGACATAAAATTTTGAAAAAAATTAGTTTGAACACCCCCCTCCCATACGATTTTTTTCTTGTCTTAACTCAATCTACTCGCTCTAGCTCTTTAGTGCACCTTATACCGAACACCCTGTACCACCAAAATAATTTTTTTTTTTTAAAAGATAATTTTCTTAGGCTAGAATGAATTCGGAAACCAATTCAACATGTTACGTAATGGCCATTGCCACTCCATTGCCAACATATTTTTTCTAGAATAGAATAGTTTGAGCATTTTTTCCGTTTATGGTTTTGAAGGAAAAAATACCCTAAATTCTAATTTAATTCCTGTGAAATTAATTATAATAAAAAAAATAAATAAATTTGGTGGTAGAATAGCTCGTGAAGAACCCAGGACCTAGTGACTTATAACTTTATTCAACCATTCTTTTGTGCGTTTCTTCTAGGCAGGAATAGAAGGGACTTAAAATTTTTGGTTAAATCCGAACAACTAAGAAAAGAGGCACTGATGATGATTATGAAAAGAGATACTGTTTGGGGATTGGTTACTTCTTCGCAAGAGGCAGAGAAGCCCTAAAATAAAAACTTTTTTTTGTTCTTTCGGTGGAAGCGGCTGGTAAACGAATGCATATTTCAGACATTAAAGTCCAACGCACTAATGCTACAAGAATTTGATTACGAATTAATTGTTTTTATTTATTTAAATCCATTTATTTACAATATTAAAAATTTTAAAACAAAATTAAAATTTAAATTTAGGTATTAATTTCAATTTTCTAAAAAAAATACATTTTACATTAATTTTAATATTTAACTAAAAATACAACAAAAAGTTGAAGTTACAGAGAGAGGTAGATTACATTATAATTTAAAATAAAAATCAAGTAAATTCATACGACACAGCTGTGAATTTAACTTCGTCACTTTTGTATCTGAAAGTGAAAGAAAAATTAAAAAAAAAAAACAGTATCTGTGCAGTAATGTCGTTTAGATTCTATTTAGGGCAATTTTTCACCCGATTTTTGTTCATTTTTTTTTAACTTTGTTGCTATAAAGATCCTTGTGTGTTGACTTATGGATTTGGTTGAACTACGTCCCATTTAACTTGAAGTGCATTTTCCAAATGTTTTTCGTATTTTTTTTTTTGTTTTTGATTGTACTGTATGTGTGTTGAAGCTTCGTAGAAGTGTAGAAGGATAAGCCAAAATGTCGCCAGTAAAATTAATGTGCCTATGGAAAACTATGTCCTGCCAATAATTCACTTTGGGGCTAACAATTTGCGCTGTTCAAGTTTAGTCGATAAAGTGGCATAGAGAGAAAAAAAAAGAGATTTATATTATGCAATTGGTGTATATGGTGTGTGGCTCATTGGTTTGTTATTTCTTTTGGTCAATCTATTTGACTATAGTAAGGACAATCGACAATTATTTCTAGCGCAATATTGACTACATGAGAATGAAATAGAGCAGGCTATTAGGAGGTAATGACTTCACAAGCGACTTTACTTAGCCATTTAGGGAACTTTTGGATAACATTTAATAGGTATCTAGTCACATTCATTATTTTAGAGATAAAATTACAAAAAAAGACATAAATCCAAATGCATGTGTATTTTTATGTTCTAGTGTCCTCTATGAAAGAAAAATATCTGGTCTATAGCTGATGTAAAATGGGTGAAAATTGCAATTATATAAAAATTACACGAATGTAGGTAAAATGTTTTTTTCGGCGGGTCTAGTTTTCCCTTTCATTAGGGTGTGTTTTACTAGGAAAATTCCCAGTAAGCAATATTAAAACATGTTTTTTATTACTCACTTAGGCTAAAATCAGTGAATTAAAAATCCTGAACAACGGTTCAACATTTAACCCCCACGATGTACAACTGGACTTTATTTAAATACATACAATATCTTGATTTTCTTGATCTACATATATCAAGTGCAATAATTCTCAATAAAACACGCATATTGTTATAATGAAGGAAATATTTTTTCCTTAAGCTATTATTTCCATTGACCATATTATCTATAGGAGATAAAATCAATAAATAATTGAAACGAATTAATTTACTTTCGAGTTTATTGAAAATCTTGAGAATAAAGTTCTCCTCCTTAACTTCTTTTTAGAATCCGGAAATTGGTGGATATGTTTAAGTGGATGTGGACTAAAAGTCAATTACTCCATGACATAGAGGAGACTGATGATAAAAAGCTCTTTTTTAAGTTGAATTAAATTGACATTAAGGGCACTCGGGCTCGAACTATACAAAGATCTTTTAAAAAACAGCAATATTTTGCCGAAGTGAATTTTTTCAATCAATTACATTATACGTACATACATACCTCTACTACTCGTCCACATGAAAATATTATAATTACAACTTTTCAAGTTGTCACAAGCATTCATCTGCTTGTGACAATTGGAAAAGTTTTAATTATAATATTTTCTTTTAAATTTTATGTTTTCTGTACGAATTTTTTTTTTAATTGAAGTTTAATTCCGATAGGCTAAAAAGAACCTCCCAGTGCGGAAAAAAATCTTGGATCAAATTTAATAACGCCTGAGACTATCTATAGCAGCACATAGCGAAATTCCATAGAATACCATTGGATTGCTGTGTGATGATGATGATGAAGTATTTTTTCATGTTCGACGCTGAAAGATGTGTTGATTTATTTGACTTGGTATAAGTAGTTGAGAGGTGGATCAGCCGATCCAGGGTCTGACCATAAAATTAAAAACTCGGTTTATGTACAGAAATGTTCACTTTAAACGATTTTATTTTAAAAATCTTTTATAGTTATTCCTTATTTTTGATGTGAAAATAAATTATATTTAAACTATTTACAAACTATTTTATCCAAAACCCAAATTTTCTTATTTTTTAAATATATTCGCAGAATGGTTATCAGGCAATATAAAGTACAAATTTTTAGATATTAATTTAGATTTTAAAATTTAATTTCAAAAAAAAAATCATCTACTCATTTATCTACGCCTTTTGGAAATAGGTATCAAATTTTCAATGAACTCAAAATTTATTTAAAGGACTAAAACATTTTTTAGTTGAAAATTTTAAATTTTTTTAAAGAGCTGTATATCTGTGAAAAGTGGTCGTATTGAGAAATTTTAGCAAATAATTTTTTTTATGTCTCGTTATTGCGCAACCTTAGGAAGCAGCAAGACCCAATAAATTTAAATTTAAAATTTTTTTTTTGAACATTGTAATTTTCTTTAAAACTCTTTTTTTTTTTGAGCCAATTTAATGTTTTGTTTCGATAACTTGTTCATTCAGCTTTAAGGTCAGCTTTTTTCGTCACTCTACAATTTTTTTTCAGAAGAATATCTGGCTTTGAATGAAAAAACAGACTTTTGACTTTGGCTACCAATATCTTCGCAAGGAGTGACGACACGGAAAATATAAGGTTAGTTTAAAGAACTGGAATTAATTTTCTACATGATTTTTTCAAAACTTTATAATGATAATTTTTTTTTTGGCTCCTATAACGGTACATTCAGAATAGCTAAAAAAAAAAAACGACTTTTTAAAGACTTTTTGCAAATATTTTACTGCTTTACAAATATTGACTGCAGGACTTCACTTGGTAAGACATTTTAAAGAACTATAGACCACCAATATTTCTTTTAAAATTTCAAATTAATCAATTGAACCGTTTTCACCTACCGAATGATCAAAGTCGTAAAAACCAATCAAAGAACAAATTGGGTGGTTCATAAATATTGTGAAATTGTCATCATAATGAGAAAGAAATTGGAACATTGCCAAAATAAGCACCACCCTAATGTGTATAAGCCAATGCTCCCTATATTAAATACAAGTTTTGTTAAAATGGGCGGATACAACACCCTTTAAATGGAAAACCTTAAATTTGTTTATCTATATGTACCGCAAGGAGCTACCTTCATCATGCAAAATAACATAATATTCTACGGTGTCGGGAGATCAATTTCTCAGAACCCTTTCTGTTAAGGAAATTTTTTGAGGCACCACCGCTTGATCAGCTTAAATTTGCAGGTTTTTGCTTTATTGGTGTGTTGAGTCAGAAATTGCCCACAGTTGGTTCCTACTATAAAAAAAAGTTAAAAGTTTGAATGAAAATTTGACTGGGACGAGGGGAAAACTGTGCCCTTTGATATCAAAGCAGCCAAATTTTGTAGCCTTACAAGTTAAACGTTGGTGAACTGCATAAGCTGATATTAAGATAATTCACCAGACCTTATACTAAATTTGTGTATGTACCTACAATCTGCTTATCTTTTTCTTATTTTTTGACATAGTTTTTATGAATCGAAGCGTCTTCACTTTAAATGCTCTAGTAAAATAGCCAGTTTCATTCCTCCCCTTAAACAATTCAACCGTAATACCCGCGCTTCTAGGAATGCCGATCAGTTTACCCTTGAGCTCGGGCGTGCTGTCAAATACAAGGATTCGTTTTTTAGCCGTTCTACGCGAATGTGGAATGCTCTTCCAAGCTCTGTCTTTCCCTCTCATTATGATATTCCAAAATTCAAGACCAAAATGTACACCGACATCTCCTTTTAAATCCCCTCCTCCTTACTTAATGCTCGCACTGTGTCTCTGACATATTAGACATATTAAGGGTACCGATTCCCTTGAGTGCGCGTTAAAATATAAATAAATAAATTTGATGGCACAACAGCTCATGAAGAACTAGGGCCTAGTGACTTACAACTCTCAACCATTCCTGTGTGCGTGTCTGCAGGAATGGAGGGGACCTACAGTTTATTGCCGAATCCGAACGGCTAAAGAGCGGCACTTTTCTGTGACAGGAGATACTCTTGGAGGATTTGTCAATTCCTCGCAAGAGGCAGTAGCCGTTTTTTCTTTTAAATAAATAGGTGGCTGGGGATCGAACCTTAGACCTCCGGCATGACAGTCCATCGCACTAACCATCACGCCAGGGCTACTACAGTGCGCGTAAATTATTAAAAAAAAAATAGTAAGCTTTATTTTTTTTTTCTTCAGTAAAGCGAAAATGTAAGTTATTTCTCAACCTCTGGGGCCCACTCCACTCTATGTCATAAAATTAGTTAAAACCTTAAACAAGAATATATGTAATTATAATCCCTGAAATATCCTTGGTCTTCGTTAAAACAAAATGCAAACATAAAAATCTTATTTTAAATATAAATTTCCTCCTAAATGCTGATTCATAATAATAATAATATGATTACTCATACACTGCCCTCAGTTGGTCCAATATTTACTTACATGATGCCTTTATACCTCCTTACTATGAGTATAAGAGCTGTCACTACCAATATCTCTCTGTCGTTTATGACACACTTCAACCAAAACCACCTCCTGTCCTGTTTCTGTTCCTGTCCTGCCAAATATAATACACACTTTCATATAAATGACACACATAATAACAAATATGGCTTACCGACCTACCGTACGATAAACTGATACGTTTGGTGACCTTATCGCACATTGTGATGTGTGCTGGGTCATAACCAAAAACGTCACAACGTCACACATCATTAATTCCTTACCAAGCTCGTTCTATATTAAAGCAACGAGTAACGAACGACATAACATTCCAGCCATGATGCTTGGTTGCCAGAATTGCCATCTTCTCTCTTTTCTTACTCTATACTCTCTTTTTTATTTGTGTTAAAAAAAAAAGTATATTTTGCATGTCTTCAGCTCATTAAGTCCGTTTTTGGTGGGGGAATTATTCATGTTTTTTTTTTTTTGATTCTGTTTATTTAATTTTTGCATAGAAATGAGAGAACAAAACATTTTCGTTTATGATGGTAAAAACTTGTAAACTCAATTAAAACATCTTAATTCTAAATCTTGGGACTCCTGAGGTAAGCCAACGAATTAGTCCCAATGCAAACTAGTTTTATAGGAATGGATTTGAATATCCTTTCAGAAGATGCGTCTGTTTGGAAGTTCTTGTAACGCACACAGCCAGCAGTTCGAGTTAAAACAGAAAACAGAACTAGAAGACAAAGTTTAATTGAACAATCAAAACTATAGCAGAGCATAGTGTCGTCTTCTATATACGTCTCTGTCGGAGGTAGGTGTGTAAACAAACATTATAGCTGGCACAATGAACATTTTTAATGTAAACTTATGAACATCAGGCATTGCCACGAGTCCTATATAGAGTCGAGAAAATTGAAAACGTTTATTTGTTTATTCAATTAGCGAGTGTATTTGGTTCACTTAAGTCCGACATCATTTAAAAATTTTGTTTGTTTATAAAAAAAAAGAGAAACAAGAACAAAAAATTGAAAACAAAAAAATAAAACTCAATTTCTAGGAACAATATTGAGTTGAGTATCTACTTAAAAGTTTATTAATACCTACTTATTCTTGTTCACATATTATTATGTGTATATAACGAACAGGCTAAAGAGAGGTTTTCAGACAGACATGGCCAATTGATGATTGTTTTATTATTTTCAAATTGATGCCTGATTGCTCATAATTGTGTTTATTCGACTGTTTTATTGGAGTGGATTTGGATGTGAATTGATATGGGTTGTAGATACTTAACGGAAGTAATATATTTTTTTTTTAATTTGGATAAAATATTTCTTATAGCATCTGGATTTGATTTTCAAAATATTTAAGAAAATCTTGATGTTATTTCGAAGAGTACCTACCTGTTGCTTTTTTTTTTGGTTTATTGTTTAAAGAATTTACTTTGAAGTCAGTTACATAAATTTACTAAGATGTGCTGGAAATTTTTTTATTATTTTGCAACTATCATTTTGGAGTTTTTTTATTGTGCAATTTATTCATTTCGCATTAATTTATTTGACAATTTGACAGTTGTTTTTACTGTTATTTCGCAAAATCCCGTAATAGCCCATGGCGTAATGGTTAGTGAGTTGGACTGTCATGCCAGAGGTCTGGGTTTAATACCAGCCGCTTTCACCTAAAGTTGTTTTTTTTTCATGGCTACTGCCTCTTGCGAGGAAATGACAAATCCTCCAAGAGTATCTCGTGTCACAGAAAATTGCCGCTCACCTTAGCCGTTCGGATTCGGCTATAAATTGTAGGTCCCCTCCATTCATAAATATTTGTGTACTACAAATTTGTAACAAATTTAATTTTCTACAAAATATTTTAAGTAACTTTTTTCGATAATCGCTTTTATTTAATTCCTACAGTGCATTTTGTTGTCAAAAGAAGCGCTTGACTTTTAACATTCGTCATATTTTTTCCAACAAAACGCACTGTAGGTTTTAAAAAAAAGCAATTATCGAAAAAATTTACTTAAAATATTTTGTAGAAAATAAATTTTCTATATGATCAAGGTGATCTTGCAAAATTCATAACTTCAACAAGTGTGTACTGATTTTTAAGATTTTTAAAACCGTTAATAAATTATAAATCGGACTAAATATAGCCGAGTTAAAAATCGTTGAGTGCAGGAGATTACTCGAAAACGGTTTTTTAACCATAATTTGAGATTTTTAGGGTATAGGTAAGTTTTCAGGTATGGGTTCGTGATGTACTCGAATAGGCCTACAACCTCTACTAGTTCAGAAGTTCAAAATCACTGTAGCAAAGTGTAATTATTCCATTGACGTAGTGGATAAGAGGGAGCAAGGAGGGTGTTGTAAAAATCTAAACTTATGAAAACTACTTTATTCCTGCCCACAAACTTTTAACACAGGAGATGCAGAGGTACGGATGCGCATTCGTCTCGAAAAGTACGAAAAAAAAAGAAAAATAAACAACTAAGAGTCTTTTTCACAAGTTCCGATTAATTATTACCTAACACATAAATATTGGAAAAGAATACAAAAAAAATACAATAAAAAATTCACATTTAAAGATTTATAACACTATTTAAGTTTGGGTCAAAAGGCAACTGTGATTTTGCTCCTATGGACTTATGACCCTAAGCTAATTTTAAGGTGTTAAGTAATCGCAGATCTTAGCTCAGACATTGTGAAAACGGCCCCAACATTAATCGAAAATAAATAGATAATTAAGTCAAGACTTTTGTGGGCTATTAGGTCTTGAGTTGTTTCATCAAAAGGTCACCAATATAGAAATAAAAGATAATTAAGCATCAATTTTAAAGAAATATGTTTTTTAAGAGTTCAAAAATATTCTAAAAATGCTCTCAAAAATTTGGCTCTAATTCTTGCAGAATATTTTGGGGGATGATTCCTGGGATCATTCTGAGAAAATAAATTGTGTGGGGGGGAGGATACACTCACCTCCCCCCCCCCCCCCTCTCCCTCTCCTTGAAATCAAATTTCAAAGTCAAAATTTTTGAAAATGTGCCTTTTTTTTTAATTTCTCAAAAGCTAAGAGAGAGTTTTACATTTTGGTTTTTGACCAAGAATCGATGAAAAAATTGAATTTAAGAAAGCATTGAATTTTAGAAAACTTGAAAAAAAAATTTTACTTTTAAATTTGACTTCTTAAAACTTCTCCACTTAAGCAATTTTATTTAAAAAGCAATAATTTAAAGAATGGAATAATTGGCAAGTTGTTATATGTGTTTTCCATTATTTTAAATAATTTTTTTTTTCATTTTAAGTTAATTTTTCATAAATTCTCTTAATATATATTTTTTTTTAATTGCATGTGCTCTGAAATTGTATGCCACAGGCCTTGGGCATGACAGTTATACACCATAACCGTAACAGTAAAGGCTACTACACTACACATTTCATGAAAAGTTGAGCAGCTGAATTTAATATGGCTTGTCCACCTTGGATGAAGTTGAGAGTTTCGAATGGTCAAAAAATCGTACATCTTCAACATCGAAAACGTTTTACAAATGCTACTGTGAATGACCCCACAGTGTAGTTAATAAAGTTTTCATAAAGTTAAATGCATTTCTATTTTTCATTTTAAATTTGTTACACTCCATGTGATGGATCCTGTAAAATAAAATTAATGTCGTACTGCATACATAATATATTTACATACAAAATAAAATATAATTGTGCTTTACTTTTAGTATTCAACAACTAGAACACTATATTTTCATTGAGGATATTCATATTTTATCTTGTGTAAGAAAATATTGTTGGCAAAATATTATTACCATAACCCCAGCAGCAATTCTTTGCAGTTTGTTGAACGTGCTCTGTGGCGTATACGTAACTAAATTAAAACAAAACAAAACTAAAACTATCAGCAGCTCTTATTTTTTTTATCATATTTTCAGAAATATTATATACAAAATTAACAAAAATATTTCTTTTAAAGGTAAAAAAAAAAAATAAATTGACGTCAGAGTTTTTGCTATAATTCATGCACATGGTCCCGATATCCATTTTGCCCTTGAACCAAAACTATTTGAAATAGTTTTTTTTTTTGTGTTTGTTCAATTATAATTTATGTCGACTGAATTGCAAATAATACTTCATAGTAGTACACTAAGAATATTAAACTTGCAAGTTTAAAATATAAATTTAGATTTTTTCATGACTCAAGGCATCAAGTACCCAGAAAAAGAGTAAAAGTGCACTTTAGCTCTTGTCTGAATTTTCTTAAAAACCCAGAACCACGGCTGTATAATATTTAATTTATTTTTTTTGAAAAATTTATGAATGTAAAACTATAAAATAAATAGTAACAAATTTGTTACAATGTATTAGGAGTTGATGGTTTTGCCTCCATAATGAAAAATTGAGGGTATAATGTTCTTTTACTTTTGACAGATTTCTCAAGATATCACTTAGTGCATGAACAATTTTCAGAAACACTTATTTTTAAAATAGATATGTACCTTCTTTTTGAAATTACGAATTTGAAGAAAAATTACATGAACAACCTGGGTCGCACGAACTTGTTCTTATGTACAGTGTAATGTGGATTTAAAGTCTGAATATTGTAAACCAATAACTTATCTGATTTTTAATAAAATAATATTTTAAGTTAAGTTTAGATCAACATGATAAAACATATTTTGAGTAAAAAATCTACTGAAATTGATTTGAAAATAACGCGATTGTCATCAGCTGATTTCTTTGAGAAATTTTAATTTCAAAGAAAAAAGTTTAAAACTGTTCGGATTCGGAGTACTTTTAATCAAAACTAGAGTGATTTTTGAGATGAATAAGATTTTCCTTATTGTTTATTAGAAAAACAAAAACTCTCCAATGAAATAACTCGCAAATAAAAAACATGAAATAAATCCCCAAAATTTATATGAAGATCGGAAATTTTTTCAATGAAAAAACTCCCCAAATTTGGTGATTTATTTCATCGATTTTTGGTGAATTATTTCATTTTTGAATTGGGGACTTATTTTTATGAGCTTTTGGGAATTTATTTCATCTTTGAATTTGGGTAATTAAAAAAAAAACATTTTGGGGAGTTATTTCATTTTTGAATTGGGGGGGTTGTTCCATTAGGGAGTTATTTTACGGAGCCGATAGTGTGAAGAAAAAAACTTGGTGCTTAGCACTTACTAAAATTAAAAAGGTCGACTTTGAAAAATTATTTTTTTGAAAATTTTGTTTACAGAATTAGTTAAACTTTTCATTGCATAAAAAATCATCAAAATCAGTTCAACGAAAAGCGAAATTAGAAAAAAATAAAAATGTCCTTTATAACTATTTTTGGAAAAAAAAAATCACCATAAAAGGTGGCCTTACCCTTATTAATAATAAACTGATTTTATATTAGAAAAATCTGTGGAAGCATATTTGAGAAAATACGATTTTGCTAACATGCCTTAAAAGTTATTTGTCAACGATCTGATCGGCCCCTATCAGTGTGGTTTTAGGCCCGGAAAATCAACCGTCGATCAAATGTTCACACTCCGACAGATTTTGGAAAAACCCAGGAGTTTCAAATCGATACACACCACTTTATCGATTTAAAAGTCGCATATGATAGCGTAGACAGAGACGAGATATACAGAGCCATGGCGCATCTCGGCATCCCTGCCAAACTCGTCCGCTTGTGCAGGATGACGATGGAAAAATCTCGCTGCTCCGTTAAAGTCGGCAAGAACACCACCGAACCCTTTGATGTCGAGAAAGGTTTGAGACAAGGCGACGCGTTTTCATGCAACCTCTTTAACATCGTTCTTCAAGCAATTGTACGCAACTCGCAAGTCAACAACAGAGGTACAATTTTTCAAAAGTCTGTTCAACTAAGTACTTGCTTATGCAGATGATATTGACATCATTAGAAGAACGAAGCGAGCTGTTACCGGCGTGTTTGCAAGTATTGAAGCGGAGGCGGAGAAAATGGGTTTGGCTGTTAATGAGGACAAGACGAAGTATATATGCTATCATCGAGAAAGGAATCTCAACATCGTCGGCTCGGGCAAAACGTCACGATGGATAGATACAACTTCGAAGTCGTCAAGGACTTTGTCTACCTGGGCTCCACTATAACATCGCAAAATGACATCAGTGCAGAGATCAAACGAAGAATTACTCTTGCCAATCGCTGTTTCTTCGGGCTAAGAAGGCATTTGAGTAATAAAGCCCTCTCTCAAAGAACCAAGGAGACCTTATATAAGACCTTTATCATCCCGGTCCTGCTGTATGGGGCAGAAGCATGGACCCTGACAAAAACGGATGAGAATCTACTTGGGTGCTTTGAAAGGAAGATTCTTCGGGTGATTTTCGGTCCAGTCTGTATCGATGGAGTATGGAGGAGAAGATTCAACAACGAGCTTTACTGGCTTTACAGCGACGTTGACCTGGTCAAAAAGCTTAAAATACAGCGGCTAAGATGGCTGGGACACGTGGGGCGTATGGACACCAACGCACCAGCCCGACGAGTCTTCGAATCTACCCCTGACGGTCTGCGCAGCAGAGGGAGACCTCAACCAACTTGGAGTGCGTAACTGGAGGCAGCTAGCTAGGGACCGAGCTGTCTGGAGGGGCTTGTTGGTTGAGGCCGTAGTTCATCCTTTGTTGGTTGAGCGCCATCTAAAGTAAGTAAGTAAGCTTTAAAAGTTATATGGCAGATATCGTTATTTTTGTTCTAAAAATTAAGAAATATGGCAGAGAAACTCTTATAAAATGCTTACTATGTCGTGCAATCATAGTCTGCATTAAAAAAAAAAAAAAAAACACTACACAGACACACCTAAAGTTAAAAATATTTGTATTATTTTCAAAAGTAACCTCGATTTAAGGTTAGTTTTGGCTTCTGATTTTAAAATAGGTAGGTAAACAGGGTCCATGGTTAAGCATAACAAAACGAATTAATTATTTATACGTCAGTTGCATGCATTTGAAACAAATCAAAAGTCACATTTTGTTTACTTTTTAAATTTTTAAATTCCAGTTAAATTATCTATATACCTATAACATAGTCCAACATGGTAAAAATTATATAGTTAAAATCTAAATATAGATTGGCTTGAATAATAAATAATTCAAAGGATAGACAAACAAAAAAAAAAATAAAAAAAAAACTTTAAAACAACCTTCTAACTTATATGTTTTTTTTTTTTTTTCTTTTTATAATAAAGTTTTGTGCAATGCAATTAAAACCCCTTCGTTAGTTATTTATTATACCTATACCCACTCGGTGGAAAAAAATCCGCAACCTTATAAATAAATGATATGAAAATATATAACGATACCAGTATTTATTTCCACGACAATATTGCCTAAGACACGCAAACTATTCATCGCTAAGCTAAATAGAGCAAACATGGCAAATATATAGGTGGTATGTCCTTAATGTCACAACTCCCAAGTATCATAACTGTCATTGTCATCCATTCAATAAAACGTTAAAAAAAAAAATAGTCAAAGTTATGGCTGAAAAACAAAAATAAAATTTTATGACTTTGCTGATGTGTGTGGCATAATTGTATACAAAACCACTAAAAACGATCACAGAGATGAGCCTATAATGTGCTTCCATCCATAAAACAAGACACTATAATAATGTTTGCAACATGTTTCATGGATTTTTCTATGTAAACATCGTGTTTACAACTAACCCTTATCCAATTTATCATTTTTCATTTATAATCCGCAACTAACCGATACGAATGTGGTATGCGATGATGAAAAACTTGCGGTAGAGTAGAAAGCAGAATAAATGGGGAATGAAATCGCAATGAAAAAGTGACTAACATAAAATCGACCAAGTTGAATACAAACTTGACCTCATTTTAACCCTATATTTATACACTAACACTCCCTGCAACCCAGGTCCCCTGTTTTTTTTTTGTAAGATTGACTGACTATACAGTTGTGTTATTCGTCATACTTTATATGACAGAGCCAAATAGGCCGAAGCTGGTCGGAAAGTTGTGACGAACTTTGAAAACTATATATTTTACAGACTCTATAACCGAATTTCAAGCAAAAAGATTCTAGATGTTGATAAAGGAAATTGTAGGACAAAGGTGCATTTTATAAAATTATTTTATAGATATTAAGTTTCTTATAGCCCAGTACTCTCTTAGCAAAATCATGACGAAAATTGACCAAGGTTCAAGCGGAGTTAGAGCATAGTGTCCTCTTGAGGAATGTCTATACTAAAATTGCCATAACGTGCAGTCACAGAAGAAAAAAACTCGATTGGAAGGACGAAAAAGTGAAATTAAAATAATGATGGCTTCAACATCATGCAACTGTAACATGAAAACAAAAATTGCAAATTATATTTTGCAAATACTTTTGACAACAACGGCTATAGGAATACAAATATGGATTTAAGAATACAAAAACAAAAAAAAATACAAAAAATACTTTACTCGCGAAAACTTAGTATTAACATTGCAAGTTACATATTTTCGAAACGAAGGTCCCTTTTTTGTCCATTTTTAAATGTTTTTTTTTTACATAATTGTAAGGCTGCGATTTTTGATTTGAAATTACGTTAAAATGAAAAGCCTTTAAATACACATTTAATTTAATTTTTGGGTCAGAAACAGAGAATAAAAAATAAATATTAATAATATCATGTATAGAAATGTAAATGAAATAAATAAAAGGTAGTTACACAATCATACAAACACGAAATATAAATTATATCCGATCGGAAATGCTTCAAGGTTGTGAAATAAAATACCTACCTATGTACCTACAAAAAATAAAAAAAATTATAAACCCCATCTCACCAGACCCACAAGGCCACAAGTGCACAGAGTAAAGAGAATTTGGTATTACTTATTCCATCTTTTTACTTGTTTTTTTATTCCTCTGAAAATCGAATGCAAAATTATAGCAATTTTCGATGCAATAAATCATCATTGAAAGAAAAATAAAATTTCAATAAATATAATTTCTCAGCACTCTGACACGAATTTATTTAAATAAATTCTTTCATTTTGTGTTTGTGAGGTATTTTTTTTTTTTTTTTTTTTTTTTTGAAAAAAAACACGATGTTTTTATATTTTAGCATCGATTTATCCGTGGGTAGAATACCGGTTGATGACAATCTTTCAGAGTGTTTACATTATACTGTCGGTATACTTATTATTCGTTGGTATTAATTTTTTGAATGTTCGTGAGACTTGCCAAATTGAAGACATGCCATGCCATGAATGGGATAGATTAAATTGAAAAATATAAAATTATTATTTTTATAAAATTATGCACAACTATGACCTAAAATTTAAGTCGATTTATCATTCGGTTAAACTATGTAATTTAGTATGATACCAGGGGCCTATTTCACCAAACACTTTTCACTTTGCAACTTTGCAAAAAAAATAATTTCCTGCAAAGTAAAAGTGCGAAGTGTTTTACAAAATTTGAAAAGTGAAAAGACTTTTGAATTTTCAATTTTTCAGACTATTTTTGAAAAGTGAAAAGTTAAAGTGTTACACCAATTTAAAAAAAAAATAACGTGATATTCGGCTTCATTACCGGCCCAATGTTATGCACACAAAAGTACTTGGAACTGACTTTAACACATATTGGAATTGTAGTTTATTTCCAATTAAAAAAAAAAAAAAAAAAAACTCTTTTGTCGAACAATTATTTCCGATATCAAAAATAATTCTTAACTTAACTACTCTTTGATCACTTCACTATTATTTACTTCTTCGTTCTTAAAATGGTTATTTTTTTATTATTATTTTACGACAACTTTTCATAAAAAAACGCTTATTTGCAAATTTCTCTTTGCATATTACGTAAAAACTTTTCAAAATTCTAAATACTAATATCGTCCCGTGGGCGAAACAACAAAAACTGACACACACTAGGAAGGAGAAAAAAAAATTTCGCAAACAATTGCGTGTTCAGGAAAAAGAGATCTCTGAGATTTCACACCTTCAAAAAGTGAGCAATCGAGTCCAATTTCGTTTTTCCTTAGAGTTTTAACAACAAAACTGAGAAATTTTGCTGACGAATCCTGTTCACGTCACTGTGATTGCTGAGGGCTCTGAGATCTCATTTTCCTGAACTTGCCTAATTTGTTTGAAAATACTGAAAGAAAAAAACATTTTTTTTTCATTCAAAACCTTCATTTTTTTAAATTTTTATTTAAATATGCACAGTGTTCTCAATCTCCTCAATTGTGACTTTCTAACCATATAAAAATTATCGAAATCGGTCAAATACTTGTTGAGAAAATGGTACCACAAAATATATTTAAGGCTATAGATAATTTGCAAAGTTTATTCGTTTGTTGAAACGAAAAGTACAATATTTTTTCAAATTAACAAAACTTTTCACTTTGCAAAAAAGAACTTTTCACTTTGCAAATTTGCGTTTGGTGAAACGTAATTTGCAAAGAGGAAATTTTTTCCACTTTTCATTTCAATAATTTCTTATTTGCAAATTTGGGTTTGGTGAAACGAAATTTGCAAAGTAAAAGTGAAAAGTTGCAAAGTGAAAAGTGTTTGGTGAAATAGGCCCCAAGACCCATGTTCTGTAAATTCTCGCATGCATAAAATCGGTCGAGAAACGATGGAAACTGAAAAAAAATACGTGAGTTTTGTTCCATTTTTCACCGTTTCTCGACTGATTTTTTGGATGTGAGAGTTACAGAACATGGTAATGGGTCCAGGTTAAAGAGATGATTTAGCGAGATAAGCAACTATCAGAGTTTAAGAAGAATTTAGCTGGAGTTTATTTAATATACATTGAATAAGGTTGAAATATGGTAAAAACCGTTTCAATTTAAGACAGTTAATACTAGCCGGGTTTTTTTTTCCAAGCCCGTTAAAGGAATTGGAGGAAAAAACATTATTGGGGGTGAACAAAATTTACGTCTCAAATGCAACAACAACTAATTTTCTTTCAGAATTAGCTAAGCTCAGAGAATTCTCAGCGATTAATTTAAGCACGGAAAAAACTGTGTTTTCGGCGTAAATTACACACGGATTATTATCGATATTCTGTAGGGAAACTCCATTTTTTTTTATGAGGCATGACACCGCTATTCCCCGATCTCGTTTCCGAAGCAACAAATCAACTTTTAGGAAATTGATAAAAAAACTGAAAATAATGTAATATAACAATAGACGTGTATTTTATTGATAATTTTATAGCTCCTTTGATAAATTTCGAAAATTTAAGTCATGTCCAGGAAAATAAGATCTCAGAGCCCTCAGCAATCTGAGTTACATGAAGAGTTTTGCTGTAAAAACTCTGAGGAAAAATAATTTTGGATTGGCTTGCTATTTTTTTGATGTCGAGAAATATCTGAGATTTCAAATTCCCGAACACGCCAAATGTCTTATTCTAGCGGAATTTTTGATAACAAAAAACTATGCGAGTTACAAAATCGGGGTTTACATTTTCATTAAGTTTATGGTGATTTCAAATTCGTGCAAAACAAAAACATTGATGTTATCGTGTTTTTTTCTAGATTTAAGGAGCTCACTTTTGAGCTAACTTGTTGTTTTGTATTTTTAAAAAAATGACGTTAGAGCTAAAAAATTCGAGTTTGCAAAACAAATTAGCATTTAAAAAGCTACAATTTCTGTCAAAAAGAAAAGGTTAAAAATTGCATTTTTTTATATTTTGTACACCAATCGGACCGGAAATGCACTTTTTAAAAAATAAATTCAAATAAAAAATGAACCAAAAAAACTACAATTTTTGACACAGAGAGAATTATTATTTTCTTACTTTCGTCCACTAACTTCAGACTTATTTTATCGGAAACTTTAATACCTAGATAATTATGGCAGCTACAAATTTTCAGTTTACGTAACAAATTAGCATTTAATTAGCTACTAATTCAGCTATCAAAATGTTTTGATTCAGCCAAAAAGTGTCCGCCAAAGTACGGGACATTAATTTATAGAACCTTATCGAAAGAAATATTATTTTTTTTAGGTTTTCGAACTCCCAAATCATTTCGTGTATATTATAAGACTTAAATAAATAAAAACATTTTCCTTATGTGATTTTATTAAAATATGACAAAGTGCATAAATATAATAATAGCAGAATCAAATCAAAATCCTCTACCTCTTCTAATACCTTCTTGAGCATAAGGACTTTTTCTTTTGGGGATTTTGTATGATAAATAAATAGAAAAAGTATCAAAAATAGAACTTCTTCATTGTTGTCAACAATACCAAAGACACAATCTGCCAACAAGCAAGAGTTAAAAAAAGAAGACTTTTCTTGTCTTGAAACAAAAAGAAAATCCCATCCCAACCCAAACATTGTAATTAAGGTAATTCATATGGAAGAAACAACCGCGTTAAACATGCTGGTGCTGGCATAGGTGCGGCTTTCCTTTCTTCTCGCTGCAGTCTGTTATTTTAGTTTTTTCTTCTTCCTTTCTGTCTCTCTCTCTCTTCACTATTTCTCTTTCTTTTATAGAAGAGACACCTTACAATAAGATTCGTTTTGTATTTATTTGATCAGCATTGCACACAAAATGCACATGGTTTGCATCAGCGTTGCCGCCCGAAATAAAATTTTCCAATTTTCGTGCCACATGAAAAAACTACAAATTCTTCTATTTTCTGGAAAAAAATGTAATCAATTTTATTACGGGGTGTAATACAATAACAAAAATTAATGGAAATCATCATTTGATCTCTTGCATTGTCAAAAATTATGTCAATTATGTCATTTTTACGGAGTTTGGACCAATTTTCATTACAATTTGTTGAAATTTGCTAAATTCTAAGTAAAATAATGGAAATAAAAAAACGTGCCATATTGAACCTTTTCGTGCCACAAGCAAATTATCGTGCCAAAAAAGCACGGTGCCACTTCGGCAACGCTGGTTGGCATACTATTCCGCTGGTGGGTTATTCTCTGCTTCCTCATCATTCGCGCGGGTGGTTTTTTTGTTTCAGCTTTTCTTCGGAAAACTTAATTTCATTGAAAGGATAAGAATGAAGAGCAACCTGCTTTGTTGGAAACCATCACCATCATCGCCCCCGCCTGCTCTGAAAATGATGCAACACAAAGGCCATGGGCTTGGCTGTGAAAACAGCACGTGAGTTGTTATTTTCCTGCTGTGCTAAAGCTGCTGCTTCTGCTGCACCAGAAACTGCATATGATGGTGGTCGGAACTAGAAGGGTGGTTTATAAGAAGTGGAAACAGTTGCTTGCAGTGCAGAGCAGCGATGAAGGCGCTCAGAGAGTTTGTTAGCTGTGCAAGCATGCACTATCGACCGTAATAAAGTACGGGCGAGGGGGCTCTTGTGGTGGGAGGCTGTGTGTGTCGTAGAACTCGGTTAGCACTTTTCAAGAGTACTAATACTGTGTCAATAAGACTATTATAAAAATACTTTTAGTTGTTTTGATGGCTTTTTTTTTCCTTCTATTTTTTACTTTTTATTTGCTTCCTTTTTTCTGGTCTACGGGCAAACTTAACTGAAGTAGAGTGTCAAATAAATTGACTCTTGTTTGACGCTACACTGGCGATGCATTGAAAAGTTTTCTATTGTGTGAGTTGAGTGTGAGTGCTTTGGAAGTGGTTCCTTTTAGAAAATTTCGGTTCGTTTATCAAATAAATAAAAATAAATTAACAAACTTTGTACTTATAATGTATGTGAGTGAGACCGACTTCAAAAGAAAATGAAAGAAGGTGCTAGAGAGTGGCATTCAAACATTTCAAAGGATTACTTTGAATAAAATCTCGCAGGACATATGAAAACTTTGTCTGTTACGCTGGAATATATAACATCAACTGGAAAAAGGAAGTGCTGTTTTTTTTGCAAGCGAAGAAATGGTGAAGAGAATTGAAATAAATTTCATACACATAATGTACCTGCTATACTGAAATAAATCAGGCAAGTAGAAGACTTAGCACTATTTAATTGGACTTGTTCAATTACATGTTGATTCAAAATAGCTTTTAACGGTCTTCACGTTTACAGCCCACAAAAATTGATTGCCATTTAATTTTAGAGATCTCACTTGATTGGCTCATCAGCTCACTAGTGAGGGTTTTGTTAATGCGCGATTGATGTGTATCAACTAAGCAGGTCACTTTTTTATTTCTATTTTTATTTGCGGGAAAATGGGTGTCCTACTAAGTTAACGTCAACTTAGCAGGTCAACTTTTTCAAGACTATAGATAACAATCCGGGAGTAGATATATATTGAACACTACTTAATTGCTAATTAGTTACGAAAAAAAAATTGAATTGCTGTTTTAGTTTGCGAAAGAATGGGTATCCTTCTTTGCATCAACTTAGCAGGTCAACTTTTTAAAATCAACGATAAATCGATCCGGTTTTGAATATATGTTAAAAACAACTTAATTGCTAATTATTTATGCAAAAAAAAATTGCTCTGTTGGTTTCCCAGAAAATGGGCGTTCTGCTAAGTTGACGTCAACTTAGCAGGTCAACTTTCACAAAACTATAGATAAACGGTCCGTGAGCGGATATATATCGAGGACAACTAGATTGCTAATTAGTTCCGCAACAAAAAAATTAATCGCTGTTTTGTTTTGCGAGAAAACAGGTGTCCTTCTGTGATGACGTCATCCCTATATATTCGAAAACAAAAAAAGTTATTCAAATTTTTTTTGCGTAATTATGTAATTAGCAATTAAGTAGTTTTCAATTAATATACACTTCCGGACCATTTATCTCAATTTTTGAAAAAGTTGACCTGCTAAGTTGACGTCAACTTAGCAGGGCACCCATTTTCTCGCAAACCAATAGAGGAATTAATTTTATTTTTTTGCGTAACTAATTAGCAATTAAGTAGCATCTAATTACTATATACTTCTTAATCTACAATCCAAAAAAGTGACCTCTGTTAAGTTGATGCACAAGTGAGATCGCCGGGATGAAACGCCGACAAATTTTTGTGAAGCAATTTTGAGTCAATAATACACTCCACTTCGTCTGGAACAAAAATCGAAATGGAAATAATCAACAAGACGGATAAACTAAAATGAAGAAAAAGCATGAAGAAATTTATTTTTGAGAGACCTCGAACCAACAACTCGACGTATATACAGTCGTTTTTAACAGGCAACTAGTCTTTAAAGAGGTACAAATCCTCCAGTATTTTGGATAACTTGCTGATATCTTGCCTCGTGTGCACCACTAAGATAAGAAGATACTTCGAGAACGTTTGACGTCAGACAATACTGCAATCAGAAGACGAGGAGAACACAAAGTTCTATTCCGATCAAGTTTTTCAATACCTCTCAAGAACACTATCAAGTGCTTGTTAAAACCATTCATGATCATGATTGTCAGAGATGACGTCTGTGACGTTCTGAACTTAACACAGCCATAACAACGAAATCGCAGATTTGATGACACGTACAACTTAACAAAAGATAAACCAAGGTGGCTTGGAATTGAAAGAGAGAAGAAGCTAGACTTCAGAGGAAAAAGAGGGATCATAAGAAACGGATAATCTAGAATTGAGAGAGGTGTTACACGAAGCACGACCCAAACCCGAGCATAAAAGTTGTAGAAAAGAAAGTACTGAACTATTTGCAACTGGCAATATAGCTAAAAAAATCTGAAGATTGAAAATAGCTTTATCTTTACTTTTTACCAAAAACATCTATCAATATAAAACTATAACTTGCAGTATAGGTTGCTATGCTACCATGGGGAAAGCTTTGGATTCAAAAAAAATCGACCCGGTGATTTTTAACCTAATCGCCTTGACCGTTTGTGCGATCCAAGTCATACCATGTAATATTTATTTTTACTCAAAATACCAGCATTTATGCCGAAGCTTGATGATACAAATATTGGCTCTATGAACTAGCACACATAAGCGGTAACTCCCGTTAGCTGAAATGAACTAACTTCCATCAAATTTACGACTTACGAAAGGTTCCCAAATTTTGCAGATAGTTCATTTTTTCCAGAAGGCACTTTTTCAGACACGGTGTGCCATACACTCCTCGACTCCTTCAGCAGGGGCGTATCTACCGCTGTATCAGCTGTATCA
Organism: Epistrophella euchroma; assembly: GCA_947049315.1. NCBI lineage: Eukaryota > Metazoa > Arthropoda > Insecta > Diptera > Syrphidae > Epistrophella > Epistrophella euchroma. The sequence goes on from OX346245.1 coordinate 137,998,103, forward strand.
ATTGTACAGGGCCCCCCGAGATATTGGGGCCCCGAGATATAGAGGCCCCTGAAGATACAGAGCACCCGACAGGAAAGTAAAACAAAATTTCATTGAGGTCGATTTTTAGATGTATGTACTTATAAATAATTTGTTTGCATGTGTCTTTTCGATAGTTAATGTTTATTATGGGAGGGGGTTACAATTAGGCTTTCGAAGTTTTGCTTTTCATAATTCTGCCTTGCCTTGCAAAAATTCTGCTTTTCAAATTCTGTTTTTTTTTTTTCGGTTTTACAAAATTCTGTTTTTTCAAAATTCTGCTTTTCAAAATACATAACTGATAATAAATATTTAATAGAATAAATTTCTTCTCAATCTGCTTTTCTAAAGAAACATTTATTACCAATATTTATGCAAACTTAAAATTTTGAAGTTTACAACAAAAAATGTCAGTATTTACCAATTTAAAATAAATAATAGCTAATCCGAGCAAAGTTAGAATATTTTTTTAGCTATTTTCTATTAAAAAATCTTATTTGGCTTTAGCCTAGGTATATTTTCAATTGCTTTTTTTTATTTATTTATTTTATATTCTACCCATTTTGTGATTCTATCTGCTTCAGCTTTTGACAAAAAAATAAGTTTTTTTTCTTATTGAGATTGTAAAAACCTTATCATATGACCGAGCGACCAATACTTTAAAGAGCGACAATTTATACTTCCTCAATTCTTTTTCGTTCCAAGAAATGATTCCATTTTTGATTTTGAGCTTTTTAACAGAATAAATATAAAATTATAAAAAAAATATAAAATGATATTATTTCTATAAATAAATACATACAGTCGTGTTTTTTTAGTATTTCCAAATAGTCGTATTTATTAAAACCAACCTTAGGTACATTTACCAAGGTAAAGAGAATCTATTCAGTTGTCTAAAGTTATTTCAAAAATTAGATCACTTTAGCAACAATTAAAATTTTTTATTTATAACTTGGATGGCTGCAAGTTTAAAAACGTTTATAAACGCTATATAATGTTTATTTTTAAAATTATAAAACAGAACTCATTTCAAACCAACACTGTTTTACATAATTGTGCAAATAGCGCGAGCCTTTTCATTTTTTTCAAACTTTTTTATTAATTGCATAATTTAAAAAAGAATTTTGAAAGCAGAATTTTAAAAAGCAGAAATTTGAATCCGAATTTAAACAAAAGTATTTTGACCCAGGTAGAATTTTAACCCCAACCCGTGCCTAGATATTTTGATTACTCAAACTAAATAAAGATTTCAAAGCTTCTTTAATCTGAGTAGTATGTTCGAAGTCTTAGAACCAGATAAATTGTTATCGTTTTCAAACGACATAATAAAAAAATATGCGGGAAGACTGGTTGAAAAATATATAAAAAAAATGATTTCCGCGAACTGCTTATCTTATATGTTGACGCAAGTGTTTTAGTTAATTAAAAAAAAAGTCAGGCAAAAGAGGGGCCCCCAAATTTTTTTTGATACAGGGCCCCCAACCAAAGGGCTAGCTACGCCACTGTCCTTCAGTAGCCGCGCTGCTAGCCATCCACGTTCTCTCTTTAAATTCATTCATTATTTAACATGCATTTTTTTCCAGATTTATTCTTTCTTTTTTATCTTCACTGACTGATAAAAAAAGTCAAAAATATGCAAATTCGATTATTTTTATTTAAGGTTAAAAATGCTTTAAACATTTATTGCAAAAGTTGCAAGCCAACAGCTCATCACAAAATGTTCTGACGATGGATAAAATAATTTAGTCCCTTTGTTCCACCAGACAGATCATTTATGGAATTTGCGTCGTTCATTTTGGTATTTAAGACGTAGATTCTTTTAGCGTTGTGTTTTAGTCTTTTAGTTACAAAAAATAAAGGAATTAGATGCTGGGAGTAAGTTGGTCTTCGTAGTCGTAGGCCCATTAAATATTGTGCACTTAATAGATGAGTATAATTAAAAAACAGTGTCTCAGAAAATTACTCTTTCATCAGAGCATGAACAACTGACGTGTAGATTTAATTGTACCTTTTCCTTAACCGTTTTGAAAACTAAAAATGTATATTATTGGAATTTTTATCTAGATTATGCAATTATGCATGATACTTCAGTTTGTTTTTCAATTTAGCTTAAAATGTCTATAGTTAAGTGTTACAAATATATTCATTGCATTATTTTCATTATCTTTTATAGGTTATTGTAACCTTTAAAGGAAGGAGGTTTTCTCATTGCAGATAATACAGTTAATTAATTCCTGAAGCTTTTGCAACATGTTTTATAGTTGGTATAGAAACTCACACAAGTTGTGAACAGTTTCGATTCTACCCATAGTTATAATGTAATGCATAAAATGTCACCTTTATCTAGTTTTGTCAAAGTACTTTTACTGCATGCAATTAATCACTTGACTTTAAATATAATGCCGCATTTTGTTAATAATACATAGCTACTTCTACTTCTATTTATTTTATTTCCCTGCATTGCTTTTATTTTAGAACTAGCACTATTTTGTAAGTGTGTATAGTGTATATGCAGTAAATATAAGCAGATGTGCGTTCATGTGCCAATAAAGGGTTGTTATTAGCTTTATTTTATGTGTATCTTACACTTAAGCTTATATAAATAAATTTTAATGTGTGATGTTTAATTGTTTTTGAAAACTAAGGATAAAGACTGAAGATTATTTTAAGTTTATCGCAACTAAACATATGCAATGCAGCGTTAGTTTAAGATTATTTAAAAAAAATTATTAAGAGTTAATGCACCAGAGGCAGAGGGTTTCCAATTTCATTGATTATTTGGTGGCCAATTCGTCCATCAAACTATGCCTCGGTAGGTATATTGCAAATGGATAAATAGCTCTAAAGATTTTGTTTGGGATTCAGTGATGGTAAATTTGATTACAATAATGGAAAAGGGTATGACATTTTTTTTTTTTTTTTTGCAATAACTTCAACTTTTCAATCAATCAGTCTATCAAATTTTATATGAAGGGATGGCTGAAATCCAAAATGCAAAACTAAATGTCTTGATTCGGTATTAATATATATTTCTTACGCATCAGCAACGCAAAGTAGTTTTTCAACATTTTTAAGTTGGAAGTAATTTTTTCGAAACTATAAACAAAAATAAATTGATTTAAAAAAGGAATGAAACAACAGACTTGGCTTTCAAAAAAAGCAAAAACATTTTTTAGTAAAAGTTGCCATTTTTTTAATAAAATTTTTCCTTTTTAAAGAAAATGCGCAAAAACTCTGGATTTCAATTAGGCCGCAATATATAATAAAATAAAGTACTCTCCATTAGCTTTCATATATGTATTATTCTAAGTAGGCAATTTTTTTCAAAATATCCCAATATTATAAAAAATCAAAAATAATAAAAGGTTTTCATAAATTCTTAGCCAAATTTGCTCTTTTTAAAATAATATTCTAAATCAAAGCAGGCAAAAAAATTTTGCTGCGCAGTTTGCGCCAGTTATTGCGCATCATGAACTTTTCGGATGCATTTTGGAATTCGCTACTTTGTCATATTTTTTTCGTTTGAGCTTTGGAACTTATGCTTTTGCAATGAATGCGTATCTGATGCATTTAAGAGTTCAACCGATCTCTGGCACAGTATTTTTACTTGCGATATACATACACTTGTCAAAACAATTAAGGGAACAACAAAAAATCACTTTTTTTTTAGTGTTTTTCGAAGAGCTGTATCTCTGTCAAAAGTGGTCGTATTGAGATGAAACAAAAAGCATTCTGAAGCTTAATACTTTTTGTATTGAGAAATTTTCGCAAATGATTTTTTTAAGGTACCGTTATTGCGCAATCATTAGAAGCAGCACGACCCAAAAATTTAAAAAATTTTTCTTTTTTTTGAACATTGTCATTTTCTTTGAAAATTTTTTTTGAGTCAATTCAATATTTTTTTTCAATAACTTGTTTATTCAGCTTTAAGGTCATCTTTTTTCATCATTGTACAAATTTTATTCAAAAGAATATCTGGCTTTGAATAAAAAAACAGACTTTTGACTTTGACTACCAATATTATCGCAAGGAATGAGAACACCGAAAATGTATGGGTAGTTTTAAAAACTGGAATTAATATTCTACAAGATTTTTTAAAAACTTTATAACGATTATTTTTTTTGGCTCCTCATCGTTACATTCAGAAAAGGTCTAAAAAACGACTTTTTAAAGACTTTTTGTAAATCTTTTACTGATTTAAAAATATTGACTGTAGGACTTAATTTAGTAAGATATTTTAAAGAAATATAGACCGCCAATATTTCTGTAAAATTTCAAATAAATCCATTGAACCCTTTTCATGTACCGAATGATCAAAGTCGTAAAAACCAATTAAGGGAACAAATTGGGTGGTTCATAAACATTGTGAAATTGTCATCAAAATGGAAACAAAAACACCAATTTCTGTCACTTTTTTCACAGATTTGGGGTTCACAGGGGTTTGAACCCCCCGAAATTTGTTTATTAATTATTTTTTTTTTATTAATAGTTTTTTATTAATTTTTTTTTTCCCAAATTTCTGCACTAACAGCCCGATTCTCACCGCCATCACAGATACCTCACAAGTCATAAGAGGTGGTAAAATTAATTTTGTGACTTTTTCGTATTCTCTCCCAAAGTCACAACTTGTGAGAGTCACAAAAACAATCGAAATTGTGATCTGCTTCCGAGCAGGGCACAACTCACAAATTACATGTGTTTTGTCATTTTGACCTGACATTCTATATATTTTGCTAAAAATTTGCACCTTTCGAGATTTTTGAGTGCTAAAATAAAGTAAAATGGGAATCGATTCGATTTATCCGCAAATTAATCAAAAAGTTTTTAAAATTGCACAATATTTTCTTTAAAACGAATCATTGCACCGCCATTTATCGCCGCTGTCCGACGGCTATTCAGAACTTCAAGGGACGCAAATAGCTCTCCAAATAATTTCTATAAAGATTTTTTACTTCTATTTTGGAAAAATATACTATGCAAACGTATTTATTCACTCACTTTATTGCTAAAAATAAATGGAACCTTGCATTTTATAAGTTTTAAATAAATTTTTTAATATTTTTGATCATAAGCTGTTCCAAAAATGACACTACAAAATTCAACTTCGATGTGGTGAGTTTCGTTGTGACTTTTCTTGTGAGGATTGGGGCAGAATTCCAAAAATGTTTTCGATTCACAACAATCCTCACAAGAAATAGTCACAAAAAGCTTGTGACTTATGAGTCCTCACAAGGGGAGAATCGGGCTGTAAATCAAATTTGAACTAGAGATCCTATCGTAGTTAGTCAAACAAAGTACCTACATGCTATTGTTCAAGAAAACTATGGTTAAAACTTCTACTAAAAAGCGAAAAAAGTCATAAACCCCCCCTCCCCGAAATATTTGTCTGGCTACGGCCTTGAATAGCAGTGTGTACCAAAATTATCCAAAATCTTTTTTTTGAAAACCAAATATTTCGAAACGACGATTTTTACGAAACTTGATACTGAATGGTTTTTTAACAACAATCAAATAATTTTATGTTATTATTTTTAATATAATTTAAAAAGCAGAATTATTGTATATACAGTACAATACGGATATACGAAATTCAAAAAATTCAAGAAATTTCTTTGTCATATCCGAGCTTTTCTTATATGAACACAATGGATATAAGAAAAAATATAATAAAAAGTTGTGCTTTGCATTGGATTTTTTATAAGAGAGTTTTTCTTGAAGTACATACCTATACGTGATTCTTATATCCGCAAAATACTGTAGCATGCCCTTATTTTTGTTTCCATTGAATTAAATTGAAAATAAAATACAAACAAAAGCTTTATTGCATAGAGTTTTCTACTTGGGACGAATAAATAAATTTATTCTCAAATGGAATCTTGAAATTCCTTAAAATGAATAAACGACCTGATGCAACTGCAATGAGATTCAAATTCCCAAATGATTCAATATACTTCTGAATTCGCCCTTAAAACCCGTTGCTAAAATACCTATACTTAGTCGTATATATAGGTCTTATCGCTGTCGACTTCCTCCTGGTCGTTCTTGTCGGATGAATAGGATATGGACGACACCATATGGTTATCTGATATTGGATCGAAATAAAGTAACAGACTTTTTTAATGCTGCATTTCAAATGCAAATATCAAAGCAGGCAATTGCGAAATGTCTTTGGAATTCTCGTTGTCTCTTCGGCATTTATTTCTTCTTCTCCTTTTTTTTTGCATAAATAATTGTATTTTTGTTTTGGTCGCTGCTTTTTTATATTCTGATGAGATCAAGATGTATCCTTTTGTTAGCAAAAGTGCATATTTTCCAAATGGCCAAATCGATTTTAGAATCAAAAAATAATACCAAATCGCAATTTTGCGCTCCGTGCTCGGCATGACGTGACATTCTATATCCTTGATATGTTCTGCGAGGTATAGGAGGTATCGAAATACCCTTAAAGAATTTTAAATGAAATTCTTTTAAATGGCCATGTTTTTTTTTTATGTCAGCCTTTTTCTCTTCAGCCATCAGATTTGATGAATTTTATCAAAAAAAAAAAGAAGGATATGATGGCGAACAGAGAGAATGACGTTTACCTATTGTTCTATGTCCTTTAGTCATTTTTTGATTGAATTTAATTTAGGTCTTCAAACCTTTATTGAACAAAATTTGAATGATGAAAAAAATAGGAATAGAGATTGCAGGATATAGTATACTCATAAGTTTACAAGGACCTAATTTCAAATGGTCCCACATTGGTCATGTAATTTGTCGTCGGAGATGTGGGAAGTAAGAAATAAATCCCTGTCAAGGTATAATGTTCAAAACACTGCCTGGAGGACATTTGTTTGAGGTTTTGCTAGGGATTTTCAGATCACCCTTGAGAGATAACAAACTAAGCTTGTAGAGATTTATGGTTTTAAATATTTTAACTTGCAATAATACCTACTGGTGAAACCATATTATAAATTATTGTAAAAGCTTATGAAGGGGAGGGCGACAAAGTTAAGCTTTAAAAGATGCAACTGAGGTTTATTTAATGTTTTGAAGAGAAGAATAAAATCCATGGTAAATTTAGACGGAGGGATTATTTTTAATTTATTTATTTATTTATTTAGTAAATATTTAATGCAATATCAAATCACAAAAAATAAGGGATTAAAAGGCATCAGCCTGTATATATTTTGAATTGTATGAGAAAAGTATGAGATTTTAGATACGAAGCAATTCAAATGATTCTTCCCTTAGAATTCTTATTTATTTATATGGAAAATAATATGAAGTAGCTTTTTTTAGTGACCATCAATTGGGGTGCATCCACTTTTTCTATTTATTATTTATACGAAGGGGATTTAGTACAATTATTTTGTTAACAACTAGGTGGGAGGGCTGTAAGTCTAATAACTCATAAATAAAATATTATCCATTTCCATAAATGTAAAACAACTCAATTTCACTCACTTCAAGGCTAAACTCTTTAAAGCCAACATTGACGGTCATATCTTGATTTTTATTTACAAATTATTTTTTTTTCTCTTTTGTTATGGTCTACTGACTTCTTAGCCACATACTGAAATGAGAGTATATGTGGTGTCGTTTCTATAACCTATCTGGTCACAAATCTTTGAATTAAATAAAACATTACCTATCCATTAGAGACATCCAGTGTTCAGTGGATACAATATAATAAATTAAATAGTTCATATTCGCCTGCCCCACCATCGCCCCCTATAGCCCTGGGGTACATGTTATGTGCACAAGTGTAGTGTTAATATGTACATATGTAAGAGGGAGGTCTATTACAATCGTAATCGATCGCCATGTTAATCACTTAAACAACATACTTTGATGGGTCGTTGTATATAATCACAAAATGCTCATTTTAAAGCCTGCACAGTGCACCCTCACATATGTCCATCAAAACAAAATGTTGGCACTTTAACATTTTGATTGACAAACATGCTTCGAATGAAAACTACAAAACCTTAAAATAACATTGATATTATGTCTTTATGTGTCTTTTGTCCATGTACCATGTTCATGTTCATGTTCATGTTCATTGTGTATGTTGTACAGTAAAAGCCGCTTGATGAGATTACTCCGAATTCCTGCGAATCGCTATATCGATTGGAACCATCACTTGTGTTGTGGGGCACACCCTGTTAACACCCTAACAGACCAACATGCTTTAGGACTTGAAAAGAAAAATAAATGCACAGTCAAGCTGGTAATATAGAACAATTAAGCAGGTAACATTGGCACTTTAAACTTGGTCTGGCCTAAATGATTTTGACTATCATGAGCATTGAGCATTTCAATTCTCTGTAGAGTGCATTCAATGAAATCTTTTAAGTATGGCCACCGAAAAAAAATGCATGACTGGGTCGCACGAACTTGCTCTTGTAGTAAAAGTTTCTTCGAATTTTAAAGACTGAATGTAATATAAGACACATAATTAATAATTATATGTACATAAATGTATTTACCCATTTAGTAAATTGATAAGAATGGAAATTTGAATATGAAAAAAAGCATGAAAAACGTTCTTTAAATTGATAAAACGTTCTTTCAATTGATAAAACAAGTAATTAAAATGTATTAATTTCAGAACGAAGAACGCCATATGAATTCTTGAAAAAATATGAATTTATACAGACAAAATTTAAAAATCGTTCGAACGGTTTTCTTGAAAAATAATTTTGTATAGTTTTATAAAATTTCTTGAAGAAATAAGAATAGGTTAACCAATATACAGCTAAAACCGTAATTAAAAAAAAAATTCAACAACCCGTTTTCAAAAAAAAAAAATTTTAATCCAAAAAATATTTTTTTGTAAATATTTGTATGCAGTATTATTCACACTTGAAGTAAAAATTTTGATCAAATTCGGTGAAGCGGTTAACGAGAAAATCGAAAATAAAAAAAATCGTTCTATGGCAGGTACCGTGTATAACAGTTTTTGGTATATTTTTTTTTTCACAAAAAAAGTAGGTACACACAAAAAATTAAAAAAAAATCGTTAGAGCCGTTTTTGAGATAAATAATTTTTTCTAAAATGGTCCTATGGCAAGTACCGTTATTTTTTAAGCTAAACAAAAAACTCGATTTCCCCTCTAGGGAATCACTCAAAAATCTTATGCTCCAAGTTTGAAGAAAATCGCTTCAGTGGTTTAGGCTGTAGGCCGAGATAGAAGGCTGTTTCACAATGCGACGAGAAAACGAGACGTCAGCGTGACGAGATCTCTTCACAGTTGTTCTCTCTTTAAAACGAGTTTCAAACAACGAAATAATACATAATCAAGCATTTCTCGTCACGTCATTGCGGACCCACTTTGTTCGTGTTCTCTATCATCGTAATGTCATGTTTGATTGATATCTCGAGTTAATTTTTTTTTACGAATCCAAAACATGCCCTATAGTCCTATATCAGAAATAAAAATACTTTATCCGGGTTCAACTGTACTTCTGTCTGAATTTCAGATTAAATTTCCAATTTTCTTTGTCGATTTTCGAATCGATTTCAATTTTTTGATTGGTCTTGATGTTGTAAATGCTAAAGGATTTTTTTTGTTGGTTTTGTTTGGGGTTGACAAGTAACTAAGTATGGATGGAAGAATTTAATTAAGCTCAATAATTGATTGTGAAGCTATATGAACAGCAGTGTTTTCTTCATAAATATCTGTAATTTATGTAAAACTTTGCCTTCTGCTGATTCTTCAAGGACATAATGTATATGATTTTGATGCAGTTTTAAGCAACGTCGTCGTCGGTTGTTACCGAGGATGAATTGTTTTCTGTTTTTCGTTTCTGATGAACCAGATTGAATTTCGTTCCATAACACATAAGTAGTTTCAATAGTACGTAGATGTACTTCGCATAATGAGATTTCAATGAAAACATGAATCTGTGCGGCAATCAAAGAACGAATAAGTGATGGGTAGAACTAAAAGATACAGAGAGAAGATTAATTAATTTCCTTGTGCATGATAACTACAGCGAAAGTCAATAATGAAACAATTATTTTCCTTACAAATTTACAAAGAATTATGTATGCATAATAAAAATTTAAGTGAGTTCACGCAGGAATAAAGACAAAACTAAATATAAAATAGACGACTGGATTTTTCTTTTCCTTGTTGGTTGTCACTATAAAAGAATTGCACTAAATTAGGCATATTGTATTTTTCATGTCCGCAAAAAAAGCAATTTTTTTGTATGAAATGAAATGATATGCACTTTTCTGGTATTTATTGAATTTTTTAAATTGAAATTTCGAAAAAGACTGTAAATTCAAAAATATATGTTTTTTTAAATTTTGGTATACAGTACTACTTAAAAGTATACTTTTAAAATATTCTCCGTAAAGTAGTTGATTAAAATCAATTACATTGTTCTTGAAAAACACAAAAATTAAATTAAACAATGCTAATAATAAATTAAAGATGCTAATAACAACCTATATAAATAAATTGGATATTTTGGGTTGGGTGGGTGGCATATGTCGATTTTAAAACAAAGCTAAAACAAAAACAAAAATAATTCTTTTATTTATGTCTTCCTTCTTCTTAAACTATGTCAATTTTATAATTATCGACTTCACAATTTTGATTTTCATAATCCCGACAGAAAAATATTCGACGGATCAAGTATTGCTATATTCATTACCAAGGGTTTTGTTTGATTTTCGATGAGTTGTATAAAACTGAAATCGGTCTTATAACTTCATAAGAATAACAATGTTAAATTCAAATGAAAGATTTTTGCGACCTTTAGTCCAATGCGTTTCGCCCAGGCATACGACAGTTGTCTAAGTTTTGTTCTTGTTCTAAGTTTTCTTGGGCAAAAAATATCGTAAAGTCGATATTTTCGTCGACATTTTTGTTGAAGGCAGTGGACTTTATTTCAATTTGATATTTCAAAATTTTGAAACTTTTTTAGTTGTCCAAAAAAGTTTCGGCATTTCAACTTTCAAAGAAGTCGATATAAATATATATTTTTTACCAGTCGACATTTTTGTGTCGATCATTCATACGTATCTTGGAATCATGTTCTGTTATTCTCACAACGAAAAAATCAGTCGAGAAACACTAACCGCCGTAATATTCACGCCGTTTAAAACTTGGCTTAAAAGCCCTTAAACCGACTACATTTAACCGAACTAAACCGATAGAATTTAAACGACAAAATCTCGTTTAAATCGGTAATATTCACTCCATTTAAGCAAAAAATTCCATTCGGTTTACGTCGGTTTAAATTTGTGATTTAAACCGACCGTCGCATAGCATCGCAAGTATGAAAAAACTAAAAAAGGCTTTTCTTGACATTTATTTTTTGAAATGTCATTTTATATTTAAATAAAATAAATTAATTAATTCGTGTCAAACACAAATAAGCATTAGAAATGTCTTTAATTCCTCTTTATCGTGTTTTACGTTGCGAAAAAATGTCAACAATAACGTCCACCGCATTGCGTCTTCCAAACATTCCATGAACGATTTGTTGCGAGTTGAATTCTTATTGATGATCTGGTTGCAGTTCAGCGTCGGTCGTGAATTCGGGTCCAATATCTATCATATTATATTAAGCAAGATGGCAACTTAATTTCATCAACCTAACAGCAATACCGCAGTCCAAACACCTTCATAATGCACATATAAATTGCAACAAAAGTTTTTTTAACCGCTCCAAATTTTATATCTGTCCAAACTGAATTACATTGGTCTGGCAGCGATACCGTGAACAATTACACTACCAGTATGCACTTTCCTAACGAAAAAATAGTATTAGCATTTTGAAAGTGCATTATAGTGGTGCTAGGTGTGAGGTACATATTACTGTCAAGGTGATGAAATTGAGTGTGGACAGTAACCACGGACTATTCTGATTTTTTTGGTTGCATTTTGAAAGTACATTATATAGGTGTTAGGGCCACGGTATCGCTGCCAGACCGATGGAATTTAATTTGGACACATATAAACAATGATCACAAAATTTGGAGCGGTATAATACACTTAAACTTCATTAATTTTTTTGAATTTTGAAAGTGCATTACGTTGGTCTTAGGGCCGCGATATCGCTAAAAGGTCTATGGCATGTAGTTTGCATTGCGGTATACAAATATCATGCTCACAAATTTTGGAGCGATATAAAACACTTTGGTCAAATCGTTTACCAGCTCTCGGTCTATAAGCTTTTTCTGGTTAATTGGTCAACTCTACCCCGATGTGTGAATAACGTGCACAAATATGATGTGTTCGGATAGCCACAATCGCCGAAAATCACATGAGTGAATATTTTGCACTGACTGAATAAACCAATAAAATGTTGAATATTAGCTAAAACCATTTAAACCGTACCTAAACGACACGAAAATGCCTCGTTTAAGTTGGAGTCGGTTTATCGTAGTTAAACCGATCATTCGGTTTAATATTTTGTTTAACGTCGGTTTAAGTGAGTGAATATTACCGATTAGTCGGTTTAAAAATTTTAAACCGACTTCTGAATCTAAACCGATTTTAAACGGCGTGAATATTACGGGCATAAAAAATGGAACAAAATTCATGTATTTTGTTTCAGTTTCCATAGTTTTTAGATCGATTTGATGCATGCGAGAAGTTACAGAACATGGGTCCTTGATATTTGTTTGAAAATATCTATGTACAGAACATAGCTATTTTTGAGCAAAATACGAAGTTCCTAAAATTCAAAAAAAAAAAAAAATTATGTGGCAGGAACCGTTATTTTTATTACTAAAAAATTTGAAAAAAAAAAAGAATTTTCAAAAAAACATTAGGTACCTACCAAGTTCAAAGAAACTCAACCTATTAATTTAGGCTGTATATAGCAAAACATCAAGACAGAACTTCAAGACCAACTTTTTTGTCTTGTCTATTATACTGTGATATACATATCACGTTTGGTAAAAATGTAGAATTTTATTTTTCTTACGAATCCATTACTTGCCATATCTTCGGCTTAAAACCAGTTTTTTAGTGGAGAGTTCAACCAAAGCTAGAAAACTTTGAAAATATATTTATTTACAGTTAATTAAAGAAGTTTTCTTTCAGTAAAGGGAATTTGTGAAAATCGACATACTTAACTCAGAGAATAAAAGATCAAAAATATCAGTTCAGTAAATACAAAGCTAACTCAACTTTGACGAGTTGTTGGGTTTTATCTGTAATAGCGCATTGAACTCCTATAACTCCGTTTTTGAATTTTTACTATATTTAAATAATATTACAAATAAAGAAATTTATAAATCTCATATACATTCGATTTTTGTACGAGAATGATAAAGATACATGCAGGCTGCCGCACTTGATTCTTCACCTGTCTAGGTTTTAGGTCAAATGAATACAGTGGTCACATGGGGGCATTAGATACACGGACGTATACAAACTTTTTCTGAATTCTCCATTTGCACTTGCTGCATGGTCAATTCTGCCCCCTCTCCCCTTAATAAATTGTTCCTGTACTTACATAATTTTATGTACGTAAAAATTTTACGCTTCTGAAATTGGGAGCGGGTTAGAATTCTGGCTATCAAAATCTTGTATGACCAAAATTCTGTTTTTTCTTTTTTTTTTTTTTAAATGCACGACCAAAATTCTGTTTTTCAGAATTCTGTATTTCAAAATTCTGTTTTTCAGAATTCTGTATTTCAAAATTCTGTTTTTCAGAATTCTGTATTTCAAAATTCTGTATATCTATGTATATTCAAAATGCTGTAAGTGTAAAATTCTGTTTTCCAAAATGCTGAAACTTGGACATAGTTCTATATTTCGAAGAAAAAATTGTTAACAATATCATTGTTAAGCACGTACAAGTACAAATAGAATTTTTCGCATTAATTTGTTCAAAAACTCATTCAAAAACGGTAAAAGACTTATTTGTAACCAACGTTTTATTGACTCTATTTTTGTGAATATATTTCTGTTAAACTTCGATATGTGGAAATTGTAAAAAATTTAACGATGAAACTTAGAATTCTTCAGCAATATTGGTTCAAGTCCAAAATGCTTTATTTACAAAATTCATTATAGAATTTGAGTATTTTGAGGACATCTTAATACGATCAATTTTAAATTAAAGGTACAAAATAGCTGCATGAAATTTGGTCCCATTGAAAAATAGCCCCAAACAAAAAATTAAAATTTTCACAAAAATTTATATAAAAGCAACAACAACAAAAAATTGATAATATTTAATGAATTGGGGTCATTCTTCATTATGTTTTAGGGCTTCTTTTCATTTTTTTAATTTTTCGGTTAAATTTTAGTACGAAAAATGGCTTTTTTTTTCATTTAGTTATTTTTTTAGGTAAATTTTTTATTATGACCAAATTTCATGTAGTCGAGCCGTATATGATAATATGTATAATGAGGCTTGAGTGGAGCAACTTTCCGAATTTTGTTTTTCCTTAAAATTTAATACAAATATGGCCAGTACAAGGAAAATTATTTTAAGATTTCATTTCATTCAAACTTTCAATGTTCATTCTGTATTTAAGTTAATCTGTATGAGTAAAATTCTTTATTTCAATATTCTGCTTTTCAAAATTCTGTATTTAAAAAAATTGTTTTGATAATGTAAAAAAGTGCGCACTTTTTTGTTTTGATAATGTAAAAAAGTGCGCACTTTTTTACATTATCAAAACAATTTTTTTAAATACAGAATTTTGAAAAGCAGAATATTGAAATACAGAATTTTACTTATACAGAATTCTGACCATACTGAATTTTGACCATACAGAATTTTAAAATACAGAATTTTGAATTACAGTATTTTGAAATGCAGTATTTTAAAAACAATATTTTGACCAGAGTTGTAAAAGAATACAGTATTTTGGTATTTCATTCTTTGAAATCCCATTCAGTTAACTTCACCTTACGATTGCAATGAAATACTTTTTGTAAGTATTTGTACTTCAAAAAATAATTCCCAATCAATTTTGAAGTCTTTAATAATGCAATCATTTTATGCAGTTAAAAGACTAAAAGTTAAAAGAATGCAATACTAAAAGACTGCTTGAAGTCTTTGAAGTCTTTTTGAAGTCTTTTACATTGATTGCATTCCTTTACAGTCTTTGAAGTCTTTTACATTGATTGCATTCTTTTGCAGCCTTTGAAGTCTTTTTGAAGTCTTTTACATTGATTGCATTCTTTTGCAGTCTTTTGACTTCCATGAAGTCTTTTAACTGCTTAAAGTCTTTTGATTGCTTGGTCTTTTGATTGCTTCAATTCTTTTAACTGCTTGAAGTCTTTCAACTGCCTAAAGTCTTTTAACTGTCTAGTCTACTATTACACGATGACTCTAGAGTCATGACTCTTTTCAAAAGTAATGAGTGGGAAAGAGAAAAAGAATGAGATGGAAAATCTTTGAACCGGAAACAATCTTGAAGTGGAAACATCCTCAGAAGTGACTTAAGCTTTTGCAGCTCTGATGAGATAATTTGTGTACAGGTAGTAAATGGCTAAGTATTTATGAGTGTTCTCCCATCTTTTGCGATATTTATGCATTATGAATTAAACTATAAATTAATTTTATTTAGATGGATAGATGAACCGATTTTATCATTTTCAATAAATCAATTCGTATCAATCTCTCAGAAATAATAATCCTATCAGAAACTTCTAAACCATTGAAATCCAATTCGTTAACATTTTGTTCATAAAAAAGTTTTTATAATCAATTTTGAATTTTTCAATTTTAAATGCACTAATTTTTAAATTCTATTGTCGTTGTGAACAATTTACCTAAATATTTATTAATCTGTAAATATTACTAAAAATGTTTATATAGATTTCAAAATCGAAAGACAGTAAATCAGTAAAAGTATTTCAAAAAGTATAAATATTCCCAGCAGTTAAAAGACTCTAAGAAGTTAAAAGACTTCAAGCAGTTAAAAGACTTCAAGCAATCAAAAGACCAAGCAATCAAAAGACTTCAAGCAGTTAAAAGACAGCAAAAGAATGCAATCAATCTAAAAGACTTCAAAGACTTCAAGCAGTCTTTTAGTATTGCATTCTTTCAACTTTAAGTCTTTTAACTTCATAAAATGATTGCATTATTAAAGACTTCAAAATTGATTGGGAATTATGTTTTGAAGTTGAAGTACTGAGGTGAAGTAAAAATACTTTAAAGTAAGTCTTTTTATTCAATTAACTGCAGTTCAAAAATGATTGCATTCTTTTACATCTCTGATTTTGACCCTTCAGTATTTCGACCCCAGCCCTCTGAAATTGTCTATTCATGTACATGATTCCACGAGTTCTTACAATGAGTTTATTTTAAGTTTTATGAAAAAAAAATATTTATTTATATTTTTTAGGGGATTGTTGGAGAGACTATTTGAAGGAGCACACAACCAGAATGCAAACTGTAAAGTATAGATGATAATGCTGATGATTATTTTGTATAATATTTCCAAAAAATATTTCTATTAGAAAATAATATTTAACTCTTATGCATTTCTAAGTACACAAACATTTTTTTAACATTTTTTCTTTTAAATTTATGAAAATTTATTTAAAGTTTTACAATGGCTTCCCATGTCAGATATGTGAAGGGTCTTTGATGTTAATTTAATCAATTTCGATAATGTTTATTTCAACGCCGCGCCATAACCACTAAATAATTAAACATGTTTCACATAAGCCGATGATTGGGAAGACAAAAAAAGATGTACCACAGAGTTTACTATGTGTTTATTATGCTTACAATTACACACCGCATATTCAAATCCATGGGAACCTATTTAATTAAATTTTAATTACAGAGTTCCATTGGCTTGTAATAAAAAAAAAAAAAATATTTTTTCAATGGCAAACTATTCACAAATTACTAAATAAGGCATACACTTCAAAGAGATACCAATCAAACCAATAATTAAATTTATTTAAGGACAACAAAAAAAAAACAGTTAACACAAAAAAGTATTATTTCACCTACAAATTAACCCACAAAGCCAACAAACAATATCCCAATTGAAATACCCTCGCGTCAGGACGAATAGTATGGCAGACAAAGCTGTTGCACATAGCAAAACCATGTAGTTGGCATTTGAATTGATGGTCTATTATCCTTCCTGGCGATCTGCCCCAGAAAAACACAATTCCAAATCCCATGTTAGCAGCAAAAAAAAAGGACAAAACAATTCAAAACGATGAACCAGAACGTTGGCAAAGGGTGGTCCTTTACTTTTTATTAATGGTAATGGCCCACAAACCACCCAAAACCAGCAATTAGTCGAATCAATATAAATAGAATTTAACAAAAAAAAAATAAATAAATACAAAATCCTTCAAACTTACTGTGCGTATCGAATTTCCTGATGATCGTCTCAATTAGGGTGGTCTTTGGGGCCACGTGTCCTCGTCGAACCGGCATGGTGGCAATGGTGATGATTTTTTCTTGTTTCCTCTACGTTATTATTTCAATTTCGACGGTAATTCCAAAGAAGCTATGGACAAACAGCTTCCGGATGTTTATCATAAGTGAACGATGACGTTAAGAAGGATAATATTATATAACATTTAAGTGTCTTTGATGTGAGATGTATTGGATTGATATTGATATTTTTTTATTTTTCACTTAACACTTTTAATTGAATTGAAGATATTTTGAACCGATTTTTTTAAATAAAATTTACTTAAAAATATTTTAATTAATTTAATTTATTTTATATTCTAATTATTTTTTGCAATTAAAATTAAGACGATTAAAAATAATGCACTATCATTGATGAATTTTGATTTCTTAATTTTTTTTTTTAAATATTTATAGAAAATTCGACGAAAAAAAATTTACACTAAACTTTTTCTTTGGAATATTCCAATAGCGAAGCAATAATTATTTTAATATTTGCATTTTACTTTATTTATGTACAAACTGTTTTTGTATCAATTCGTAATATTTATTTATGTAGAAATAATTTTAAGCACACTTTAAAAATTATGTGTTATGAAAATTATTATGACTTTACTATATTTTTTTATAAAAAAAAATTATTTTGATTATATCACAAAATTATCAACTATTAATATTATTAAATTAAAGGCTACGTTTTAATTATTTTTTTTATGTAATAAAATTTTACTAATGCTGTTTTTAATTTATATTTTCTTAAATTATTATAAAGCACGGAACATGGTTTATTGTGTTGATTTTAATTATCTAATTTAATCGTAGAATTTTTTGATTTCTAAAAATTATATTGTTGTGAGACACTAAAGCACTTATGTGAAAACCATTTTGATTTTTGATTTTTTTCTTAAATTTTATTTTAAGAATTAGTATTATTTTTAATTTATTTTTTTCTTTTGTTTGCCTAAACTAAGTAAATTTAATTTTAATTAAGAATTATTTAGAATTTTTAACTTAAGATGATATTTTTTTTTTGGTAATTACATCCTTGTGAAAATGTTGTAAGAGTGTGGTGGCCTGAAGTTTGATTGAAGTCTGAAAGAAAAATAAATAATAATTATAAAAAGATTTATACAAAATTTATTTTTTCGTTAAGGAAATACATTTTGAGAAAAAAAAAACTTTACAATATCAATTTTAAATTTTAAGGCCAATTTTTTAATTCTCAGTTAAACATTAGATAATATTTATTCTTCAGGTAAAACACACAAATTTGTTTCTGTTTATTCCTCTGATAATGAACGTTTTTTTGACTGAAATTAACTGCAATATTTCTGTAAGATTCATATTTTCCTTCATTTTGATGTTTCCAATTTGAAAAAAAAAACTGTTTTAGTTTTTACTATAATTTCTTTGGAACACTTCACTTCACTTCCTCATTATCCAAATTTTTCTAGTTCTTGTGATGAGAGCTCGCATCCTATCCGTTCATGCAAAAACAGAATTTTTGGTAAACAATAAACCCACTTTAAGTTTTTTTTTAACCCAATTAATTATAAAACTGAACCAGTTAACATTGAGTAGATAAAAATAAAGTATTTTTAACTGTATGTACGAACGTATGTACACATATATTTTATTAAATGAATACTATTAAGAAGCTGGCTTTTTAGAGAGTTGGTACACTGTGGCGTATACGTACTTTTTTTTAATGTTTCTTAATATCAATTGTAATTTAATTACTTTTCAGTAACTGACGATTGGAATTGGTAAATTTAAATAATATGTATTACATGAATGATATTTCTAATCATCAAATTCGTATACTCTTTTGAATACCTGGCTTCGATTCAGAATGGTACCTTTCTATAGATTAACTTAAAAAATTAAATTTAATCTAAATACAAAATTGCATTTAAATCGTGGAAAGAGTACGGCTACACCCCTGTATGATATTTATATAGAGAATTTTTTAAATGTAAAATCATATTTAAGTAGAACCAATTCCGAGAATATAAATATATAAGAAAAGTGGGTTTGGTGGGTATGTAGGGCAGAATAATATCCTCTCTTTTTTCTCGCTATAACAATTAGCTCAGGAAAATTAGACAAAAAAAGGCAAAACTACGAAAAAATTCCGACAAAGCTGAATTTTGGTGGAGATGTTTATTTGTATACCTTAAGCATTTTCCAAAAAGTACCCTAAATTTGGACCGGGGCTAAAATTTTTACGGGGGTAAAAGGGGTTGAATTTCAGTTTTTCACTAATTTCTCAAAAACTATCAGTGTTTTAAAAAAAATGTTAGGGCAAAAGTTATAGCTTATGTAATTTTACATTAAAAATGTTATGACACTTTTTTTCATACAATCAATAGGTTTTGAGAAAAACGTGCACAAACTGGATTCATTGAAATAATTTTTATTGAAGTTGCATGTTTTAACGAGCAAATATTTTTTTATGGTATGTGTTTGGGAACGTCTCCACATTATAAAAAAAAATTGTCGGGGTAGTAAGGGCTAGGAAAAAGCAGCCATATTGAAACAGCTCGCCATTTTGTTTTCATTTGATAACTCGTCTGGATTTTTTTCTGCAACAAAATGGCCAATGAAAAACTTTTAGAGAATCAAAATACCTACAAAATTAACGATCTCTGGGACTTTTTTCATCTTTAAGTTATAGCTTGTCAAAGTTCAGGTAATGGGTGCAATAGTGTGTTTAGCTTTAAGACACCCCTCCTGCCTATCCTGTGGCACTTACTCCATCAAAACCTATGACAACTTTGTAAAGGAGGATTGCTGAAATCTCTTTGTCGAAGATAGTTTCTTAAAATTGTAAAATTGTGCATCAACTTTTGCATTTTAAAAATCGAAAATCACATTGATGGCGGTTTCAAACACCCCTCTCGTGCTAAATTTGTTACCCCTCCTCAAAAATTTTTACTCAAGAATGAAGCCTGATATTTTGGCTTAATTTAGTGACTCCAATCTTGAAGATCCGATTACTAGGACGAAAGTGTACAGCGCATCTTCGAAAATTACAGTGACCTGCCTGTCAGAATTTACAAAAACGAAACACAAGTGCTTGCGAATCGCAGTGACCTTCGTCCACAATTCACAAAAACAAAATACAGGACATGCGCAGAAATGAACAAAAATGAAAACTCGGAAGATATTACCTTCTATTGGGTGTGGAGCACTTCAGAATTATCGGTGGAATCAAGCATTA
Organism: Epistrophella euchroma; assembly: GCA_947049315.1. Taxonomy (NCBI): domain Eukaryota; kingdom Metazoa; phylum Arthropoda; class Insecta; order Diptera; family Syrphidae; genus Epistrophella; species Epistrophella euchroma. The sequence goes on from OX346245.1 coordinate 138,018,702, forward strand.
GATGGCATATCTCGTCGGGTCGTTTGGACACCCATCAGGGGGGTGTCTCAAAGAAATGTAACGTAAGTATAAATCGAAAGGGAAATATCAAATTTGAAACTGAAAGTGTGCTGTTGTTGTGTTTCGCAGTTCTGTTCTAGAAATTTTTCGGGCCCTATCTCCAACTCGGAGTAGTAGCCTATGGCGTAATGGTTAGTGCGATGGACTGCCATGCCAGAGGTCTGGGTTCAATACCAGCCGCTTCCACCCTAAGTTTTTTCCGGTCTACTTCCTCTTGCGAGGAAGTGCCGCTCACCTTAGCCGGTCGAGTTCGGCAATAAACTGTAGGTCTCCTTCATTCCTGCAGACACGCACACCAGAAATGGTTGAGAGCTGTAAGTCGCTAGGCCCTGGTCCTTATCAGCTGTTTGTGCCACCAAATTTATTTATTTATTTTATAACTAAAAAGCGCCACCGTCGTACCTGATCAAAATGCATTTTGGACGAAAGATCACTTGATTTTTTAATCTATACTATTATATAAAAGAGTAACTTTTTTTGTTTGTCAGTTTGGCTGTATGTATGCACTAAACTCACAAACAAACAAAAAACTCTTTTAAAAAATAGATATAATACAAATTTCACTTATCTGGTATGCTATAGGATACAGCAGAAAAAAAAAATTTTTGTTAAATACAGAATAATAAACAAATTAAAAACTTACCACAAAAAAAATCGTATGGAAATTTTCTAAAATCAAGCATGTAGGTATTTTCCTTGCAAAATTCTGTTTTATAGATTTTCAACTCACATTTACTTCAAGCTCAATTATTTATAAGGAGGAGTTGTTTTGCCATGGAAAATTGCCTTTTGTGGCATGTGGGGTGGGGGATCGGGGGATTGACTGGTTCCGGTGTAATCCGGTTCGTCAAATCAAATTTTTGGTGGGCTGGTTTCTGGAATCGGCTCAAAAAAAAAGTTGTTTTAGGTAGGGTAATATTTTTGTTTTTTTTTTTTTTTAGGGAAAATTTTTGATGAAAATAAGTAATGGGTAGTTAAAAATCTTCATCGAAAAAAAAAACAATTCAAACCATGTGCAGAATAATGTGCCTTGGTAGGTGGGACCGAGATAGTGAGTAGAGTTGACTGTTTTCGCGTTTCGCCGTCGACGAATCGTGGTGATATTTTTGTGTATAGGAAGGTATGGTAAAACAAAACAAAACATAAACAGTCGGTAGGTATAGGTATGAGTAGGTAGGTATAATAGGTATTTGCAGCAGAAAAAAAATGTTTGTAGGTATCTAATCTACTAAAATTGGTTGCTTTAGCGGTGGGTGGTTGGTGATGGTGAATGGAATCGAACTTATTTAGAGGCAAAGGCGTGCACAAGGAGGGGTAAGGGGGCATTTGCGCCCCTTATACAAATTATTTTCAATTTTTTTTTCTGAGTAATTACACAATCAAGGGCGCACGTAAATAGGATAGAGGGATGCTTTTTACATGAAAATCGACTAAATTTACAACATGAGTTCTAATTGTTGGATTTTAAGGTAAGACTGAAATTTTTGTTGGTTTGGAGGTTGGTGGTTGGTGATGGTGAATGGAAACGAACTTACTTAGTGGCAAGAGCGTGCACAATAAGGAGTAAGGGGGCACTTGAATCACTAATATATTTGTTTTTCTAATTCTTTTTGTTGAGTAACTACATAGTCAAGGGCGTAGGTAAGCAAAGGTGATGTGGGGGTGCTTATTACGTTCAAATCAGCAAAATTTACACCTTGAGTTCTAATGATCGGATTTTCAAGGTTCGAGATTTTAAATGAAGATTAAATGTAATGTGGGAACACAAGAAGACAAGAACGTGCGCAAGGAGGGATCTGGTTTCCAGAATCGGCTCAAATTTTTTTTTTTAGGTAATACCTACCTACATATGTATTTTTATTTTAATTTATTTAAGGTAGGTACCTACTTTATTTAGGTAGTACAAGTGGTAAAATTTTTTTGATGTTGATAAGTGATGGGTGGGGTGGTAAAAAATGTATTCCGGATTTTTGGCACGGAATTATTCTTCATAGACGGCAATAACCCTTGCTGGGAAAAAATGCTTCGTTTTAAGAATATGGTAGGTATATGGTAGAGAAGAAGAAAAAATTTAACATTCCATTGATAAATTATTAATTTCTTTGTCAAGTGGTTACTAACACAATTCACGGTCGTTCGTTCCTTAGGGGGTAATGGGAGGTAGGTATAACATAACATACAAATAGTCTGATTTTCAAAGTTGTCTTAAAATTACACTATAGGCAGGCAGGTAGGTACATAATTAGGTGCATTACATTTTTATTCAAAAGCAAGCCCACACAACCCACACACATAATTTTAGGAAAATAATTGTCAATGTTCATTGATATACGTGTGGAGGCTTATTTTCAATGTTACCTGACAAAAAAAACGTCAATGTTACCTGACAAGTAACATGGATGGTGTGTAGCGCTCTTTAAGCTGAACATTTTTCGAGTTCTGATTTTAAATCATCTTTTTGGTCGATATTTGGTTGTCATAAGGTTTTACTAAAGAAGACCCGGGCAACGCCGGGTTTTATCGGCTAGTTAGTTATATGTATGTATATTCAACTACTCCACCTAAACAGAAGTAATTCTATCTAATTTTCTTCCTTTTCGTAATTATATTCAGCTAATACCAAGAAAGTCACTTGATATTTCAAATATATAAAGGTACAAAAACCCAAAGAAAATAGAAGTAATGAATCCTGGCATTAAGTGGTACCTACTTATACCTTCCTTAAAATATTTTTCAAAATACTTAATTCAAAATTGAATTGAAACATTGAAATCAACGATTCGACGAAATGATAATTAAGTTCCATATGTGGCTGATGAGGTACTCTAAGTATGACTTAACAAAGATTTCATTGTTCAATTTTAATTCTTCTACTATACATACTTCGATATAAAAGCCTCTTTAACTTATTCGCTTGACTTAATTAATCTTATCGACATAATTTCAAAAAAACAGATAAACTTTTTTTGTATAATAAAAAAAAAAAGACATAGGCAAAAGTTCATGTAACCGTAAATTTCATTAGAGCAAATACCAAACTCTGTGCTCTAAATTCTTCAAATCAAATCACAAAAGCCAAACCATACCCGTTGAAATACTACATTCTCTTTTTATCTCCTTCAATTTGCAATGACAAAATCCCAACAAATTTCATTCTGCGCGTATTTCAAAGGATAAAATCAAATTTCCTTCTTAATGGAATGGATACGATATAGATTTATTTACGTACGAGTATGTGGTTGACATACAATATGGGTTTTATATACATACATCTCTACGAGACTAGAATAAGAATCTATCCCTATGGAGGTACAATATCGTTTCCTCAAGGTATCTATGAGATGAAAAAAAAAGGTAGGTTATGTTACAATTCACAAAGAATGTGGAAAGAATTTTTGAATATAGAATAGAAGGAGAATAATATTAATGCAGAGGCTGGCAACAGGATATGTGGTTCGCAAAAAAATAAAAAATAACTCTTAATGTAGTCAGGTATTGGTGCGCTCTGCTCAGTGACTTTTGTAGGACAAATGTTGATATCTGCCAAACCTCATCGATTTTTATTGATATTCAAATTGAACAAATCTCGAAAATGGTTCAGATCGGTTTGATAGTTATACCTTCCGAAATTAGAATTTAAAAAAAAAATTAAAAATCTCTTAGTGACAAGTATACAATTTTTGATCAAATATTGATCAGTGGTTCAGGATTCAGGAATTTTAATTTATCGATTTCGGTGGATTAATAAAGGCTCAACGATAGTTCAGGCATGTAATTGGCTTCAGTTATTCTGCCAAAACCTGGCGAACCTTGCTGAATTACGGACTTGATATATTAAACCACGTTTGTATAGCTGGCCCTTTAAGGCTCAATTTTTCAGGTCAAGGTTATCCAATTTTTGGCTTTAAACTCAATTTAACTTCTGAAACATGTTTTTTTTTTTTGTTAGAATGTCGATCTAATTCGGAGTTGGGCTCATCACATTTTGTGCGTTTAAATCTGGATTGACTGGAGAAATATGTTTTTTCAAATCGTATAAGAGGGGGTTTTATTCCCCTCGTTTAGACAGGACAGGGGAGATATTCTAGAAACTTGAAACATAAAATAAAAATGATTGAATAAGCAATGGTAACCTTAAAAATGCCATGCTATACTTTTTTGTAAGGCCAAGAATCTATTTTTTTATATTTTTTTTTTTAAATTATAAGTTGTTGTGGTGGAACAGTTTTTGAAAAGTTAATTTTCAAACTCCAAATTTTGAAAAAAAAAAAAATAACAACATTTTAGGTTATATGGGCTTGGATTTTGGAAAACATTTTTTTTTTTTAATTTGAGTTTGAACAATAATTTTTCAAAAACTGTTCACCAAAACAACGTTACTTGCTCTTGTAGTAAAAGTATCTTCGAATTTTAAAGATTGAGTGTATTTTACATAAGTAAATAGTTTTTTATGGGAGCCTTAAGTTTGAACTATGTAGTACCTATAATACATGGAACTTAGAGTTCAAATTGAAAAATTATTAAATATCAACATAATTCGAAATAAATTTATTAAAAAAGATTTTCTCAAATTGTTTAGGTAGCCAAAAAAAGTACACCATCTGATTTCATTAACTAACCTTAGTTTTTGAGAAAAAAAAATTAAAATCGTAAATTAATTTTTTATATATAAAATTTTGTTAACATTTTTAAGAAAAAAAAATTGGTACACAATTTTTAAGTATTTATTTATGTTGAGTTAAAAATTAAATTTAAAAAAAAAAATATCAACCCGTTTTTGAAATATCGAATTTCCCAAACAAAAATTTTTTTTTTTGAAAATTTCAATATACAGTATGATTTCAACTATTGAGAAGCTTTTGTATACAAAAATTTAATTTAAATCGGTTTCACACATAATGAGATAGCCCAAAATAAAGGAAATAGTTCTATGTGAGGTACTGTTAATAATGGGTAATTTTAAATTTTGTTTTTGCTAGATATACCATACTAATATTGATTGGTATTTAGAACAATTTTCGTTTTCGAGAAAATTTATATTTTCTGCAACGGTTTTTTAACATTTATAGTGAAAAGGTACCCTTAATTTTGACTATAAGAAATATTTTTGTTCAAAATTTTTTAGATAATGTTAAAAAACCGCTCAGTACCAAGTTTCGTAAAAATCAACCAATTCGTTTTAAAAATATTTGGTTTTCAAAAATTTTTTTTAAAAAAATCCAAAAAAAGGTTTTTGAAAATTTTGGTATATAATACCTATACTATTTAAATTCTTTCGAAGATTTTCCATAAACAAAAATATCCAAATAAGCGTACCTATTCCTTTGCGAGAAAAACGAAAATACAAAAAATGGTTTTATGCGAGGTACCATTTAAAACCATTTTTTGGAAATTAAATTTTTACAAAAAGGTAGGATATACATACATATGTAGATACCTAATAAAATTTCTTGATTTTTTTAGAAAAACCTGTCTAGCAATTTTTTAGAAAAATATAAGATTTTCTAAAAATACTAAAAAAATTATATGGCAGGTACCGTTATTTTTGGTCCTAAAAAGAAAATGAAAAAAATGTGTCAGGGTAATGTCCCAAAAACACTTGATACCAAGTTTGATTAAAGTCGGCGACAGACAGACGGAAATGCGAGACCCACTTTCCCTATCTCTTAATGTCGAGTTTGATCAAAATCTCGAGTTCAATATATTTACGAATCCAAAACTTGCCATATAGTACCTTTCAGTTTTTTAGACAATTGCCTTTCCTGGCTAAACGGGGAGAAAAGATCCCCCACGCTATAAATTTGTTTCTTGTCTGGATCGAACCTATATACGCTCCAGCATTTTGCCACACCTTATGCGAATAACCCTGTATAGGTAAGCAAGTTTAACCAGCTCTAAGTTTATTTCAGAGTTAACTCAGTACAATACAAGTAAGTAGGAAAGTAATGAGGTTAGTATGAGAGTAAAAATTTTACCTTACGTGGTAAATATTAATTTTAGAATCTTACGACTTGAATTGATATCAATTTATAAAAAAACGAATAAAATATATCTAAATAAAATGAAATAAAATATAAATATTAATTTGTTTTTTATTTTTTATTTTATATTTTCCAGTTTTTGTTACACAACTAACAAAAACTGGAAAATATAAAATAAAAAATAAAAAACAAATTAATATTTATATTTTATTTCATTTTATTTATTAAAATCAACACAACTGGAGACGAAAACCCAGCAATATGTAAAATATATCTCCAAATTTTTCTACCAAAATATAAATACCAATTTAGTTTTCCTCCTAACATGAATCTCTCCTCACAAATTTTGAAGACGCTCTTTATATTTATATCCAAGGTTTGTTCCAACATCAAAGAGAACTAAACACAAATGCTACAAATCAAAAGAACTAAATCTCAAAAGGCAATTTGTTTTGCAAAATCTAAACCCATTGCCATATATAATAATCATTATGATGAGTGTGTGTATGGCACACAAAGCAAACACATCTCCTCACTACAATAATAAATTCAAATTCACACTTCTGTTTTTGCTCTTAATTTAAAAATAAGAAACTTGAATATCAAACAAGAGTGTGTAGCTTATTCATGCACACATTTCGAAATGAATCTTAAACACTAGAAAGTCTTGAAGGCGTCTAGGATAAGTGTCATTTCTTCTCTTTCTTCTTCTTCCTCAAAATAATATATAAATAAATAAAGAAAACAAAATTCTAACATATCCAACAACCGAACACATATGAATATTTGCTTAATCCATCTAAATGGTAATTGAGATCCGTATTAGTTCCTTTTTCTTTCTGTGTTTAGACAAAAGGATTTTTGTTTGTTTTTTTTGTTTGTTTTTGATTTCATGTCCTTTTGTTTTGTATGTCTTGTATAATATGGTGGATATGAACAAAGACTAAGAAAAAAAGCCCCGAAGCCTTTACCTCTTTGTACAATGCTCTCAATGAGACACTTTTCTTGAACACCCTGTGCAGTCATGGTTTTGCTATTGCAGAGTGCGCTCAAGTAAGCAAGGATTGTGAATTTTGGTACCTTAACGCTACCAACATATATGTATATGTATATAGTGTTTGTATATGTAAAGCACATAACTACTGTCATTCTGCAATGCGAAATCACACCATCTAACGACAAAACATGGAATTCGAGCTCTCGCTACAACTGAACTGTACTCTTCTGTAGGATGCCAGTTTTATTGTGATTTATATTTTCCAAGTAATTGCTAGAAACAATCTCAGTAAAATGGTTACTGCACCAAAAAAAAAGTAAACAAAGTTAAAAAGGTATTCATTGTCCTTTGGGTGAAGTAAAATTGCTTTATTTTGCACCAACTACCTAGGTGCCATAGGGCCCCGGATAGGGAAATTAATTTCTATTAGAAGGCAAAGTAACGTTACTAAAGTGAAAGGAGATACAATTTTGGCATGAAATTCATTAAATTAATAATTTAATTAAATGACATGTATTTTAAATTTCTATAGCCACCATAATGTACCTTTACTGAATAAACTTTTTCGTTAGTTTGGTTGTTTTGGCTTTGGCATAAATTTTTAAAATGAATAATTAATAATGCTCAAATACATGCAAATAGTGCATGTCTTCTGCTTAGTTGAAGCACATGACATACCTAAGGTTGAAGAAAGTTTTTCAGTTTATTTAATTTTTCAAGACGTCAAATACTAATAATATGCAGAAGTCCTTTCTTCCTTCCACTCCTCTAAACACTCTCTTAGAATCTGTCTTTATCAACAGTTGTCATAATTTTATAACCTTTCCAACTCCTTTCTAGATTTAAACATTTTTGTAAGTTATTTAACTAATTAGATTTAATGAATTATGTTTAGTTTTAAATTATTAAACCTGTATTGAGTTTAAAGTAAATAAATAAATGAAGGGAAAACTTAAGTAAAATAAAAGTGGGTTTGCCGCAGGCGATATGTACTAAAACCATTTTAAAAATATTCCCGCTGCTTACTAGAACGAATTTTGAAACTTTTATGACTTTGGATGACCCATGCGTGCAAACGCAAAGGGATATTGTTGGTTGAAAATTAAAAATTCACTATCAATAGTATCGATGTTACTCGCAATCGATAGTAGTTGTTATTTTTTATTTTTTTATAAAAATAAAAAAAAAAAAAAAAAAATAATTGTTGTAAGTAATTTGTGTTTTATGTTTATTATTCCAATTATACGTGCATATTAGGGGAGAAGAGGAAGACTTGATCCTCTGGAAAGACTGGATTCCCCCCAGACTTTAGAAGTGTCTTTCAAATCATATATCATTGGGTCAATACCATCACAATTCAACTCACAGATAGAGAGCACTTAACAGGTTTTAGTTTTTTATTATTTCGTACAATATATTTTGGGGTTTTGTAGATTCTTTCTTGACTGTTATTTTTTGGTGTAAGTATCACAAGTTAATTTTGTATGTTCCCAGTTATTTTATGAAGCTTTTATGCAACTGAAGTTTAATTGTGCGGAAAAAATACAATTGTGATCATTTTTTTCCCTAAGAGACTTGGCCCCCTTGATCATGGGAGACCTTATCTTGGGATCAAGTGTCCGCAAGGGGATCAAATCTCTCCAGTATTACTTAATTGTTCAGGGGGTATGGTATGTTTCGCCAGAATTGTTTGGCAAATTTACGTTTCGCGGTGGTACATTTCGCCGTTTCTCGTTTCGCATTTTTTTTATTTAGCATTTTGTTATTTCGCTATTTTCATTTTGCAAATTACGTTTGGATTTTTATATGATATGACAAACCTTCATTTGGCAATTTTCATTTCGCAATTTTCACTTAATATTTTGTTTGATTGGCATATTTAGGTTTGGCAATTTTGTATTTGGCATTTTTTTATTTGGCTATTTCTTATTTGGCATTTTATTATTTTGCTATTTTTCATTCAGCATTTTGTTATTTCGCTTTTTTTTATTTGGCAATTTGATGTTCAGCTTTTTTTTATTTGGCATTCGATTGTTTGACAATGTTTTGGCATCCATTAAATTACATGCCTTAAAATTTCGCGCGAAATCCTAGCCAAAACATTGCCAAACAATCGAATGCCAAATAAAAAAAAGCTGAACATCAAATTGCCAAATAAAAAAAAGCGAAAAAACACTGAATAGAGAATATAAAAAATATAATGCACCTAAGAAAATAACTGCCCAATTGCTTAAAACCCTTTTTTCCTTGGAGTAAAATGTGAAAATCCTCTTTCTGTTATGCACTTACCTAAACTAAGCAAACAAACTGAAATCTTAAATCGCGAAAGTGATTACGGCAAAAATTGCAAAACAACTAAAAAAATAACCAACGCAAGCACGACTAAGCAACGGCTCAGAAAAAAACTGTTAATCTTGAAAAGAGACGATGGTAATGATTGGTCAAACGATCAAAACAACTAAACAGCGAAATGATCTATTAGAGAAATAATAAAACGGCTTGACGATATTTATCGAAATGATTAAACGGCGAAACGTTATTTCGCAAAATAATGAAACGGCGAAACAATATTTTGCGAAAAAACACTTGGCCAAATAATAAACAAATTAACAAAGAAAAACTAAAGAATATTTGCCAAATGAATTTTGCGAAATGATTGAAAATATTTTTAACAAATTAAAAGCGAAATATAAAACCGCCGAATGTTAATTGCAGAATGATTGAAAAACGTAATGAATAAAAAAGAAAATGTAAATTGCCAATTAAGAATTGCGAATTAAACAAAATATTTAACGACTAAGGCGAAACAAGAAATTCCAAATGAATTTTGCCAAACAATGGTGACCCTTGTTCAGGGTTGTTTAAGTTTTATTCAATTCAAATTTTGTATACCCATAAGCTGTGACCCTTTCACGTGATTTAAGACGATTATCATTTGTAAGTCTCTATTCCATAATGCCAAGAACATAATAAGCCGTCAAAAAATACAAATGCGGGAACTCCACTGGACGAAGATAAAGTTAAAGAAGCAGTATTATGCATTATAATTGGGCAGTCGTTAATATATTTAAAAAAGAAATATACTTCATTGCCATGTAGCACAAAGTTATCGAAGAAAAACTAAGGTCAAAATTGCTCGAAAAGAGGCGATAAAAGCGGTGGAATGACCTTGAAACGAGGATATCAGCGAAAGTGTCTCAAACTTTTGTATTAAAAATTTGCCAAATTCAATTAGCGGGGCAGGCAGGAAATGGGATGTTTTCCAAAACACTGCGTTTATTCACAATCAAATGGTTCTTATAAAATTGATAAAAACGATATCCTTCTTTTATGGTCCTTAATTCTTAAGTTCTTATTTGAATTAATTTTTCTCTTGCATCAAATGAATTCGGTATTTATTTGTTTTTTGTTCTTGCATTGAATTAATAAATTATTTATTCGTTTCAAACAAATTACAGTGGAACTTCCGTAAGTCGAACTCTCAAAATGAAAGAAAAAAAATTCGAGTTATAGAAACTTCGATTTATAAATAACAACAACAAAACTTTTAGATTTATTGTTTTATTTAATTATAAGGATATTCAAATAGGGACAATAAATTTTAATCAACACAAGTTTAAAAAATTAAATGTAATTCGTTAACATTTTTTTAATGCATTTCGACTTGTAAAATGTTTTAGTTTCATGAATTGGATAGAAGAAACTATTTCAAAGTCTTCATACACTTAAGCTTGCCTCGGCTGCCTGATGAGTAAGCCTTCAACTGGATCATCTGGATAATTTTTACCGCCACTCATGGTTTCCACTTCAGAAGCTACCGAAGCAAAATCTCTTCATCAGACGTCATATGACAAAGAATAATTGCATTGTCCTAGTTAATGTATTCTTGAAGGCTTCACCTCATGTCTTGTGCATTAGTGGAAAATTCTTGCATTTCACTGAACTAATGTATGAGCACGTCAAAGTCTGCGTGAATTTGATTACAAGATCACTCAAATTCACTTATGACATCCAGTTTTTGATCAAAAGTTAAATGCTTTAATTTTCTTCCTGACATTTTTTTTTTGAATAAGAAATTTTAATCAACATCAACGCATAAAAACTTCACCCGTAAAAACCGAAGTTTGACATAAAAATCATACATACATTACATACCTACTCAAACAAAAATCTTTAAAAATTATGAAATCACAGTAAATTAAAGAAAATTAAAAAACAAAACTTGAAACAAAAGGAGTTCCCCGAGTCAGAGAAAACTTCGATTTAATTTAGGAATGTACTAAGCAAACTTGCAAAAGACTACATTCAAAATTTGAAAAAAATAATTGAAAATAAAGAAGAGAAGTTCGAGCGAGTTAAAGAGACTTTGTGCCACCAAATGCGGTCTAAAAACTTTGAAATAGAGAGAATTTTGAGTTACAGAAGTTCGAATTACGGAGGGCAAAATTCATGAAAATAAAATTCTCAATAAAACTTTGAGTTATACAAAAATTCGACTTATGGAAGTTCGAGTTATGGAAGTTTCACTGTAATTATATTTTTACTTGGAGAGACCTAGGGACCAATCTTCCATAGTTTGGGAAGACTTGATAAAAATATCAACGAATGCATCCTTAAATATTCGAATATTTTTTTTTTGGGAAAGTTGCCAAAAAAAAATATTGTCGGTGTGTCAAACTATTCCATCAAGCGTTCCAAAACTTTATCTCAACTATAATTGTAGGCACTAAATATACTGACTTAATAATCCACAATATTCATTTGATTATACTTCTACGACTTACCAATAAAAAATGCCTAATAATTAACTATTTTTATTTTGTTATACACTTGTCAAAAAAATTAAGGGACCAAAAAAATTTCACGTTTGTTAAGTGTTTTTTGAAGAGCTGTATCTCCTTGGAAAGTGATCGTATTAAGATGAAGCAAAAAGCATTCTAAAGCTTTATCTTTTTTGTGTTTAAAAATTTTTAGCAAATGATTTTCTAAGGTACTGTTATTTCACAATCATAAGAAACAGGACGAGCAAAAATTTAAATTTTTTTTTTTTTGAAGAGTGTCATTTTATTTGAATTTTTTTTTTTTAAATGTATTGAACCGAAAACTTCTTAATTTAACTTTAATTTCGTCATTTTTCGGCGCTCTAATATTTTTTCAGAAGAATATCTGGCTTTGAATGAAAAAAGAGAATGAAAAAAGAGACTGGAAAATTTTTTAGACATTTTTAATTATGTCCAAGGTCAAATAATTTCCACATCAACACATTTAAAATACACATCTTTGAAATACTCGTTATATGAAGAAGAAAAATAACAAAAACAATAGAAAAATGTTTTTGTTGTTGTTTTAGTAGGCTATCTACATATATTGAATAAAATTTAAATGGACGATTTTTTTTGCGACCTTTAGTCCAATGCGCAAAGATCACAAAAAAAGCTTCCATTTCAATTGTAAATATGTATAATATTTTTATGTCAAATAAAGTAAAATTCGATAATTTAAAAGAATGAAAGGCAAAAATGACATTTTAAATGAGACTGAGTGAAAATTATGGCAGGTCAAAGCATTTTAATAATTTTTGTGTCGCTAGAACGACCGACCGTGTCGTCGTGACGGCTTTATTGTTTTATTTTTGTTTGTCTTAATTAGATGGAGACACTTCTCTTACCTGTATTGTTTTTGTATATTTAACATTTCAATAGCAACAATACTTTGCACGAGACTAAAACTCACAAGGGATTATCAACATTTATTTAACGGCTGATGCGGCATTTCAATTTACCTAAATGTCATCTTTACCAAACAAAAGGAAATTTGTATATTATTCTCATGGCAATAGGCTTAGATTGTTTGTTAGTAAATGAAAATGGTAAATAAAAGTTACATTCTATTAATTTAATGTTGAATACACAAAATGGCAAAATATAACTTGAGCAATGAGCACCCAACCTGTCTGCTTAGAAAATAAATTAGTTTTATAAATAGGAAACAAGGGCAAATTAAAGACCAAATTTATTTTGAAAATTTAATAAAATATCAATTGTTCCTTATACCTACTAACTTATACTTTATTTCTTAACTAGCCGACCCGTGCTCGCGTTGCTTCGCAAGCTTTAAATATACTTATTAATAATATGAGTAGGTAAAAGTATATCAAATGCTTCATGAGACTAACCGCAATTTCTACTATATTATTAACAAAAATTTTATATACATACTTCCATATGCTTTCCGTAACCAAATAAAAAAATTTATTTTCTCTCATTGAACAGTTTCATGATGCCAACTTAACACTTCCTTTTATAACTATTTTTTATTTTTTCCATTGGATGGAAACTCCTTTAGACGGACAACAGTGTTGCGACCGTCACTGTCCGGCTAAGGGAGCTTGCACTGTATTTTATTTCTTACTCCACTCAGTTGAAAACAGTAATGTTTCATTTTCATAATGTTTAGCAGCTTTCAGTAAATCTTTTTTTTTCATGCTGCTTTCTATTGAATGCCCTGCCCATTTTCCTCTCAAAATATGTACATTTATGTAACACTTCGGTTCACTGCAGAAGAAGCAAAAAATAAACACACTGCGCACGGCAGTGGTGCCCATACTTAAAATATGTAGGTATGTATGTAACATTTTAGTTCGTTTAGGAAGAAGAAAAAAACAAACACACTACGCATTGGCCGTCGTCGTTACAAAAAGTCAACAATTGAGTGGAATGAAAGGAGGAATAAAAATGTAAATGAGTGGATGAGCGAACAATTGAGTGGACAGAGATTCAGAAGCAAATACACAAAAGAAAATGCACAAAACACGGAACGATAATGAAATGGAACAAAGCAGCATAATTTGTAAATAAATTTATTTCTCAGCTTGTAAGTACAGTTAAGAAATGAATTAGGACTTAAAATTTGCATAAGACTATTGACTTTATACAAAAAATCCAACTTTTGTAAAATATGAAGCAGGTTTAAAAGCATAATTGAATATGTTGGTCAACTTCGACAAAAAATGTGTACGAATTTTTTTTAAAGTTAATAACCTAATTCAACAAATATTTTTAACAAATAAAAAATATCTATTTACATGCTTCAAAGAATAAGGAAAATTATAAAATTTGTTTCAAATAAATCGGTTGAATACTTTCTGAGAAAAACGCGGACAAACAAAATATTTGTTTCGTCTTTATATAATAGTAATGATATACATACGTAATTTTTATATTTATAGTATTTGTTAGGGGAAGGTAGGTATTTTAATTTTGTTTTAACTCATCGTAGAAAGCTTAAATGGGACGTTTAACCTTTGCTGGGTTTTCACTTTCACTATGTATACGTAACCAGACCTGTAAAATAATTAAATACATTGGGACTTAAATACAACTTAAGTACTTTAAATTTCTAAGTACAAGTACAATTCCATGGTATTTGTACTTAAAAATTCTAAGTATAAGTACCGGTACTTGTACTTGTAATTATAATTCCTCAAAAGTATTTAAAAATTTGGTATTGATTACTTTGGTACTTAAATGAGTTGTACTTAAATGCTTTTTAATTCCTTAAGTACTTATAATTACTTTTAATTACTTCTAATTCCTTTAGTATTTCTAGTTTTCTACTTTCTAGTTCCTTTTTAAGTATCTAAGTCTTAAAGATTTTTGTTCTAAAACACTTTTATTTTAATGCATACCGTGCATAATCTTTATTATAATTACGTACAATATAAGTTGTTAATTAATCGAATCAGCATTGTTTTTATGTATACAGGGTGTCCCGAAACCCAACGTCAAGCGGGTACCGGGTGATAGGGCAGGTTGTGCCCGTTCTTTGAAAAGTATGAAAAAATAATCTCTCTCGCTTGGTTTGGTAGTTATAGCAATATTAAGAAAAATAATGAAAATCGATACCCTACCTCACATTTTTATATACAGTGGTCACAAATTTTAAAATTTTGCTGTGTCTTCTTTTTTTACGTAATCCTTAATAACCATGCTAATAATCGCAATCACAAATCCAAGAATAAACATGGTCAAGTTCGTAAGAAAAATTTAGTTTCACTGAGTCATTGTTCAAAAAAATTTTTTAAGCTAACTTTGACACTTCATATTTTCAAAAAAATGTACCAGACTACCCTCAGCAAGTTATTTAAAAAACTGACCCGTTTCATCTAGATTTCAAAATGGTACAACACTTGCTACTTATTTACTCGTAAAAAATTCGAATGCTTTTTTATTTGCAAAAGGACCTCAGTTCACTTTATATCACTTTTACGTAAATAATGTATATATAAAAACAATGCTGATTCGATTAATTAACAACTTATATTGTACGTAATTATAATAAAGATTATGCACGGTATGCATTAAAATAAAAGTGTTTTAGAACAAAAAACTTTAAGACTTAGATACTTAAAAAGGAACTAGAAAGTAGAAAACTAGAAATACTAAAGGAATTAGAAGTATTTAAAAGTAATTATAAGTACTTAAGGAATTAAAAAGTATTTAAGTACAACTCATTTAAGTACCAAAGTAATCAATACCAATTTTTTAAATACTTGTGAGGAATTATAATTACCAGTACAAGTACCGGTACTGGTACTTAGAAAATTTAAGTACAATTACCGTGGAATTGTACTTGTACTTAAAATATTAAAGTACATGGTAATTGTACTTGTAATTGTACTTATGCTTAAATTACACAGGTCTGCATACAATAGACAATACGCCTAAATAATCCATTAACAGTGCTCTAGCTGGAGAATAGATGATTACATCGCCTTTGATCTTTGTCTATTTGTAGGATTATGTCATACATTACTATGTAGGTATTAATAATAATTATTCTTAAAATAATCTCAGATTATACTCTTGTTTCTTACGAGTTACACAACTTTTGGTTACAAACAGAGCCATAATATAATCTTCTTTTTTAATGAATAAAATCCAAGTAATCCGCTTAAGAAAGCATTCATTCAATATTCAAACGGATTTGCTAATTTGTGAAAAAAAATTCCCGAAAACAAACCACATCGACAAGTTTCTAAATTTATTCCCTTGAAATACTTTTAAAATTTGCATCTTTCCCTTCTATTCAAGAGAAATGACTTAACTCATACTTTATTCCTTATATGTATATTCTACATCATGACAGGATGGCATGTGTCAAAATCAATATTCAATTGAATATATAAGGAAATTACATAATAAAATAAAATAAATAATAAAAAACAATAAAAAACATAATAAAGTCATTTTTTTTACATAAAGTACAAACCTCAAGGCTTTTTCACGTATTTTTGCCTCGATATATTAATTTACTTTTTTTTTTATAAAATTTGTCTCTACATTATGTATGTACATAATGTATGTATAATTTTTTAACGAATATAATAATAGAAAATTCGTGACCTACCTTGACTTTTGAATCCACGCAATTATATAAAAGTGACACAAAGTAAAAAATTTAAACAGGATAAAAAAAATGAAGCGCATGTCTCAGAATATATTTTCCGCGTGTATAAATAAAACCCCCATCCATTATAATGCGTGTATGATAATGATCCTTTCAATTTTTTTTTGTTTTTTAACAACAAAAAAAGAAGAAACAAAACAAGGACACACTGACAAATGTTGATGGAATAAAAGTATCTTGTTTCTTGCGTTTAACTTTGATATAAAAACATACGAGTACATACAACCATATTACGAGGTGAAATGTTGAGTTTCTTTTTTTTTTTTTCATTATTAAAACAAAAATCAGAAACAAAAATCCTCAAAGTATTATCATTTAACACTTTGACGGAAGCGACTTCATTTTTTTTTTCAATTGAATATCAAACGAGGAGGCGAGGAAACTGGAAACTTTTTAGGTTAAAAAAAAATTGTTTATAAATTTATTTCATTTTACTCTTATTATGAATAAAAACTCATTTAATGTAATCGTTTCATGATGGATTTTTATTTTTGCTGGTTATGATTTTAATGATCCTAGACTAAGTGGGTTTTGAAATTAAAAAAAAGGACTCATGCTATAAAGACAGCAATAATATGAGTTCTTAACAATTGTTTCTTATTAAACCACTAATTCGGAGGACAGTGAAGTTATCATGATGGCAAACATTAAAAAATATTAAAGATTTTTTTATTAATATCTTGTTCATAATATTCCGAATTTTTTAACTAAACTATTTTGAAATCATTGGTTTTGTAAGTAATTGTAATAGAATTTAGAATGGAAACCTTTTATAAATTTTATTTCTAGAAAAAAGAATTATCAAATACACAGAAGAGTCGAAAATTAATTTCCTTATGAACTTAAAATTATATTTATAGCAGAATGTGTCCCATTATATGTAAATATTTAAAAATATTGGATGAACAATAACTATAGGTTAAAATTGGGGGATATGGCACCCATTTTTGTTGTTCTTTATTACTTGAAAATTCAAAAAGATTTTTATTTTAAACAAAAATAATTTTATTCTTTAACCAATTGTTTAACAAAAAGCAGGAACATAAGTTAAATTCATAGTTTATTTCATATATTATTTTTGCAAAAACAAAAAACATTGAAAAAAAGCTATACAAAAAAAATGGAGTATGGTCCATCTGATTCGTCATATATGATGCTTTAGTCCTATTAGTTAATGACGTCATAGCCATCGTTTGTACTCTTTTTGAGATATATTGGTTTTCTAAGCACCCTTCCAGTGAAAATTTGGTACAAAAGGCTGGGGAAATGGCACCGGTGCCACATCCCCCTTTTGACATTAATTCTGCTTTTCTAAATAACACAAATAAACACGTTTGCTTAGTTATTTCAATAAACAGATAAAAGAATTCACGGTTAACTTTTTTGTTCATATGAACACCTGGCGTCAAATACTTTCGTAGCTACACGTATTTCAGTGACACACAAAAAAACTTTTTGCTTCAAATATTCATATTTTTTTTTCATTCGGTTTTAAATAAATACATTTAAGGGCTGCCGCGATTCTGAATGGATACGATAAGAGCTTACGTAATTCTGAATGATATTTTGTTCTTTTTGTTTCAAAAAGAAGTCATTAAGTGGGAGATATTAAAAGGGTTCCGTATCACCGTGGTGCCATATCACCCGAATTTACCCTATGGTGTTATAATTTATATGGATTTTATTCAATTTATAATTTTTAAAGCGCGAAATACACAATGCAATAACTGATGCAGCTTGCAGAAATACTGTTTGTATGAAGAGATTGTTAGCGACATTTCACAGTGACATATGTTGATTTTTTTTTCTTCCAAAAATCCAATTTTTAAATAAATGAAGATATGGTAATAATTTTTTTTCTGTTTAAGCTGTTGAAGCGAAACAAAAAAATCACATACAAAAATGACTCAATAAAATAAGAATCGAACAATTTCTTTTTTTTGTATTTTATAGTACGCTGGTCGATGAGCGAAATTGTTCAAAATTGTGGCAGAATATTTGGAGAGATTTCCACTCGATTTCCGCACAAAATTTATTGCCCGAAGTTGGCGAAAAAGTGAATTTTGAGCTCTATTCTTGTTTGTATTTGTTGTTTCAATAAAATATGGCTTTTTGTGATTTCATGCGTTTGTTTGGGTTTTTGTTCTTGCAATTGGTGAAACTTTCAATGGGTATTTTTTCGTTGCACCGCTATTTTCGATTTTCAAAAAAAGTTATTATTTGTACCGTTTTCAATTTCCAAATAATGTTTTTGTTGAAAATCGAAAATGGCGGTATTATCTTCATGATTCGCAAAATAAATATTTTGCTCTAAGAGCTGCAAATATGCGAATATTTTTTACTATCTTTCCAGCACAAACTATTCACAAAACAGCACGAGTTTAATTGTTTTTTGAAAATCGTAATTTTGGAAAAAAAATTCATAGATAAAATTTGCAAATTTGCGAATTTGAAAAAAAAAAAATAACTGATTTACGGCACAAGTTGAGCACAATATGGCACAACTTTATTTTTGTTGAAAATCTAAAATGGCGGTGCTAAATTTATGCTAAGGTTCTTCGCAATATTTGCATTCGTTTGTAATATTTGCAAATATGCATGCGAATTTTTTTATATCTTTCGTTTCTTAGTAATATTTTTGTGAGCACAAAACAGCAGAATTTAAACTAAAAAAAACATCATTCGTATAATTTTTGAGTTCGAAAAAACTATTCAAGGCACCGCAAAACTCTAGTTGAGCACAATGCAGCAGAACATTTTTGTTTTGAAAATCGAAAATGGCGGTGCTAACTTCACGCTTCGCAAAATAAATGCAAATATGCGAATATTTTCTTCATCTCTTCGGAACTTCGTAGGTATCATAAACTAAGCAAAAAAAAAAACACAAGTTTAATTTTCTTTGGAAATCTTAATTTTGGAAAAAAATGCATTCATAAAATTTTGCAAATTTGCGAATTTGAAAAAAGAAACAATTTTCTTTTTGCTGAAAATCGAAATTGGCCCTTTAAATTCCTGCCAATAACACGCACACAGGAATAACAACTTGGAAGTTTAATTTTATTTAAAACTTATGGCCCTGTGCCTGTGCAAATATGAACAAAGTGCCAGAACAATTAGACATAGACATTGTTAATTTACAAACAAATAATCATAAAAAATACATTTCCCAGATGTCTTACATTGATTCAAACTCATAAAAATCAGTCCATTCAGAGTTGTCATAATATTGAAATATTAGGTATGAGATTCCGCTAGAATTATAAATTCTGCGATGTCGAAACCATATAAGCCGTATCGCATTACTCATACTCAAACAATATACTCGTAACAAATCCAATAAAAACACTTTTCGAAAAAACAAGAAGTAGGTATATATGATTGTTCACTTCACTTCACCTCATATATTGCTTCCACAATGTTCCTATATCTAAGGTTACAGGCTTTTAACATAAGTTTCCTTCGCTCAGACTGGATTATTATGGGGATTATAATTTCTTCTGAGAGAGTTTGTAGAAGAAAATAAAAAGTAATCCTCAATCATATACACACTATGGTCTTGAAGAAAAAACAAAAATTCCCGTTTGCAAAATGAAATTTGAAAACTTTTCCAATAGGGATTTTCGAGAAGACAATGAACTTCAGTTTGTCTTTAAAATATTTCCATGGATTCAAACGCCCACCATCAGGTTTTATGTTACCCTGCACATAATATAGAATAAGCTCAATAATATTCCTTAAGCTCTTTGGTTTTTCTTTTTGTTGTTGCTGCGGAAACAGAATTTCCATATTTTCAATTCAATTTCCTTGCCTTTTTTTTACATGACTCAAGTGCAGCAACCTAGTTCGAAGGCTATTTGAGTCGGCGATGTTTCGCGTCAAGATTGCCTGACCTGAAAAAAAAATGATAAAAGAAGAACTAAAGGAATGGCCTTTTTGTGTTCTCTAACTTGGAATTCCAGCTATCCTTTTTGTAAATGAAAAAAAAAAAAAGTAACCCACGACTTGAACTGGGTGGGGCCTTAGGTCAAAGGGTTAGATACTCTATAAATGATACCTTCGTTATAAAAGGTTACAATAATGGTTTGATAAAGGTTTTAAATCAGTTGAATGCTGGCAAATTCAATTTATAAATACATGAATAGTATAATAATTGCTTACAGAACCATGACTACATCTAGAGAAAAAATTAAAAAAAATTAAATGAAAACACTTCTTGTTATCTTACTCGACGAAATTTGGTTGTTTTAAAATTTCATAATAGATATGAATTTATCATAAACATTTTTTATTCCGATAATTTTTGTGTTCTTTTTTTCATGGAATCATCAAAAATGTTTGGCATAAATGTGAATCATTAAAAGTGAGATAAATTTCACAGAGAAATCAAATGAAAAACTATCATTTTTTAAAAACTGAAAACTATTTAAAACTCACGTGATTTTTTAAACAATTTTTTGCGTTTTTTTCCATAAAAATAGAATAGTTAACTAATTTTAGTAAAAACAAAAAATACAGTTTAATCCATTGAAATGTTACAAAATTTTGACCGAACCTTGCATTTTGTACAGGACAGAATTTTAATTAATGGATCTGTAGGAGGGATCAGTGTGATAGTTTTCGGACTCCCCCCCCCCATTTTAGAAAAGGGGGCGTAAAAAGGTCTTCGCGATATCTTGAGAACCATACAGCACACAAACAAAATTTTACCACATTTATGTAGAGAATTAAATTCTCTACAAGTTATGTTAACACACTTTCATCGTAAAATTGAAAACAAAAAAGTTATAATCAAAAAAAGATTCATCAAAAAAAATTTTGTCCTGTATGAAAGGCAAGGTTAATGTAACATTTCAATGGACTCGTTTTATCCAATTTCAAATTTTGCGTTATTTGGTATATTTTTCAAGCTTCTTCTTCTTACCCTTCTGTAAAAAAAAAAAATTTGTTTAAAGCAAAAGTCGTAAAAAAAACTAGGTATATGGAAAAAAATATAACGGTACATTTCAAAAAATTGAAATATACCTTAAACGAAGTAGAATTGAATTTATTACAAGTAAGCAGACATCCACTTTGGATCATTTCAAGAAATACACTACAACTGATTCCGAGACCGGAGATTTGAAGTTAATTAAGCCAGGCGCACCTAGCAACGCGATGCTAGTCATGGATTAAAGAAAAACGTATAATACTTAAGGTGACACCGGAATAGCGTTCAAGACATCCATCGCTTATTCTTTCGCCTGCAAAAATAGAACAAAACAAGAGCTATTGACAAGGCCGTCAAAGGCATGAAATTAACAACAAAACTCATTTTCAACTTTCACCTTGATGAAAAAGTGCGGACATGAAGATACAAAAATTCAAAATTTGTTAGGGTAGAGAAATGCCAAAAACTCTGGAAAAAAATCTAAAAAATCTGTCATTAGCTTACAAAACTTAGTGGTTATTGATCAACTTAACCCAGAAATAACAGAAAAAGCAAGTACATAATATGTATATTCAAAATTAGTCCATAATGACGATGGTTTTGGCGAGTAGGGGTTTAAAGCAGGTGGTGAGTGTTAGAATTGTTCCTATGATAAATACTGTTTCTTTTAAGGTTTAAAGCATACTGATTGTTTCCAAGTTACTGACCATTACTTTCTAGAATTATTTTCAAACATGTATTTGGAAAAAAATCGTCTGGGAGCGGGGGTCTATGTCCCCCAGTTTATAAAAGAGGGACCATTTTCTAAATCATTGGGGTAAAATTGATAAATTATTTAAAAGGAACGGAAGTACCTATAATAGACCTATTCTTATGTTTTGTTCTTAAAGCAAGATTTTTTCAGTTAACGATTTTTGAAAAAAATTCATTTAAATTTAAAATTTTGAAAAAAAAAATATTGATGTCTTTTTAAAAAAAATTTGTACTAAAGTACTGAATTTTCATTCAGAATTTGATGTTGTTACTAATTTTTAGTCGTTATTAAACTAGATCGTTGTAAGTCTTTTAGTTTCCAAGAAAATTGAAAACTATATGAACTGGGGACTACATGGATTTTTGCATTTATTTTATGATTTTATGTCTTCATTGACTGGACTATTTACGGAAAAACTAATTCTACATAGGGGTTTCCAGTTTTAAATTTTTCAAAATTAAAAAAAAAAAATTAAAAAAAAAAACAGTGTTAATTTAGAGGAACGCTAGGATCAGACGATTTGTTTTTATACCACAAATTTCATTTGTGAAAGGGATATACAAATTCTAGACAAAGAATAATGGGCAACAGACAACACATGACTTCTCTGTCGGTAAACAGATCGTGGACACATATCACATTGACGTTCTGTCATATTTATCTTTGAAAATAAACACTTTCCACACTGTAAATAAATAAAACCTCGCAACAAACAATTAAGACATTTGAAGACGTAAGCTAGCCCAGGACCGAGAAGAAGGAGAATGAAAAAGTTTCTAACCGTTCATCCATCAGCGTTTACTAAAAGGAATTCAAATAACGAAAGCCGGAGCCAATAAGACATCAGAATTAACTGTTGAAACCGAAAAAAAAACAATGCTGGTACTCATAACAACCGTGAAGAGGCGCTTGATATTGGTTAAGCGTTAAAAGGCAAGGCAAGGCAAGGCAAGCCATCAAACATAAAAACTAAAGTCTTACACTCCGATTAGATCGAATTGTTCCGTAATCGACCTAATTGACTGAACCGGAGTGTAAGACTATGGTTTTTATATTCGCTGATTATAGCTCTTTCTGTGACAAAGGAAGTAAGATATCCATGTAATTCGGGTTTAAGTCTATTTATAAGCACATATAATTTCAATTAACCATCCGGTCATTCAACTGGCTCTATCTCTGTTTTCCGGCGGTTTTGAGTTTTTTCCCTATAGTAAAAAATGATGTACAGAAAACAACCTTTTATTTGGTATACATTTCATTTTTGTTGGTCTTACGCCCAGGCTCCATACAAATTTGCGCATTATCCTGTACACAAACTCAATTTAATTATATTTCAAGTATATATGTGGTTCAGACGATTTGTGTATTTTTATGAAAGAAATACACAAATGTATGCACAAATAGTGTGATTTTAGCTTAAATTAAATCATTAATATTCAAACATACATATTTTGATTTTTATAAATAAATATGTAAATAAATTTGATGGCACAACAGCTCATCGAAGAACTAGGGCCTAGTGACTTACAAACTCTAAACCATTCCTGTGTGCGTATCTGCAGGAATGGAGGGGACCTACAGTTTATTTCCGAATCCGAATGGCTAATGTGAGCCCTGAGCCGCACTTTTCTATGACAAGACAAGTACAAGCAATAGGTAATTCTACTTGTACTTTAGTACCCTGGTATTGGTACTTAGAAAAAGGCAAAAACCAGTGATTTTTAAAGTATTTGCGTATAATGAGGTACTTAAGTACTTGAACAGTGTTTAAAGTACTCGAGCTGCAACTACTCAACTACTTGAGTAGTACCTCAATTACTTAAGCAATACTTCAAGTACTTGGTGAGTACTCTGATGTACTTGTAAATACTTTCTAACCCATTGGGTCTTGTTTCAATTTCACTTTATAAGAAAGTGTTTCTCCAGAAACACCAGACCAGAAACTGTAATTCCAGATGTTGTTAAGGAAGCACTGATCAACTACTTGAAAGTACCTACTTGTCAAGTACTTGAAAGTACATCTCAATTACTTTTGGTACTTAAGTACCTACCTCATACTTGGTACTTGCGACCAAGTAGGTACTTGAAAAATACTGATGGCGCTTGGCATTTTCAAGTACCAGTATCAAAGCACTGAAGTACTTGTAATTGAAATCTTACAGCTCTAAAAGCTTTGAAGCAAGTGAAATAGTCTTTAAAAATTCATCATGAACTGGAAAGCCATTTATAATTTTTAATTTATGTCGTTAAGGTATATAGAAAAAGATTACACATGCTTCTACGTAATCAATAGAAGAATTCTAATAAAATTTAAAGAACTAGGTACATAATAGGTACTGCGCAAAAAAATACACACAAAAGAGCAATACTATACCGCCTTCTTTGAACACAAAATCATTTTTTAACACCGCTCTCGTAAGGAAGGACGTAAGCTATGGAATAAAATCAGAAATTAAAAGGAGTGCAAAATAATAAATTCTCTTCCAATTAAATCAATTTTATAAATTTAAAGAAGCTTAAGCCGATAAAGATGAGGCGGATTTATTTGTTAGAAACCTTGATGAAATCCTCAAACTCACAGACAATAAAGAGTCTTTATGAATGAATTTAATTAGGAATCTGATGCATTAAGTATTATTATTGAAGGTTTCTTTTTCAGAGAACAAAAATTAAAAAAGGCTTTTTTAATTATGATTTAATACATTAACAAATTATCTGGAATTTTCAAAAAAAAAAAAGGCCGAAGCAGCAGCGGCGATGGATGGAATAGCAGAAGTAAAATTATATAAAAATCCAGAAAATCACTGAACCAAGAAAAAATATTATCAATAGGTTCCTAAACTAATTTTTTACTAAACAATAAAAAAAATATCAAATTCTACGTTTCTTTTAGTTTTTATTTATTGAAACGCAATAAGAGCACTTTAAGTATTGAGTTTTGTTTATTTTTCAAGACGAAAGTTATTAGTAGGTATTGAAGTTTCTGAACAAAGAACCTGACGCAGAAATACAAATCATCTTTTTTTATAGCGATTAATAAGAGACAAAAGGATATGACTGGATATTCAATTTGTCATCATCAGATAATACTTCGTTCGTATAATTCACTTTTCTTTTCCATCGTTCCAACACAAACACGAATCGCGGGCGTATCACTCTTATTATTATTGGCCTATTAAATTTTTGGACTTTTTTCAGTGCAGCATATCAGCGAGAGTCCTTACAGCGCAGCGCTTCTTCTTGCAGTTTTTTTTTTTTTTTTTTCTGGATTGCATGCTGATGCCGTCTTCCAATTTTGCAGTTTATTTTTTGTTTGTTCGAGTTGTTTTTTTATTTTATTTTTGGAAAAATGCCAAGGATAATAGTGACAGAGAGGAGAGAAGAACGCGGTGCGACGGGCGTACCCACGGAAGAAAACAAATAAGCAAATAGTGGAAGTGGTATGGTGGGGGGGGGAGTGGGGGGGGGGGGGAGTGGGGGAAAGTATGCTGATATAGTTTGTTAGTAACTGACAAGGATGAGCCCTGGATATATAAAATACTTCCTTATAATGAAATGAGCATTGTTCAGAGTTGTACTGTGGTTAAATGAGGAAGAACTTACCTTGAGCTGAGAATAGCCGTGGGATGGACTTGTTTCTTTTTTTTTTTTTTTCTGTGCATAATCTGTGAGATTTTGCAGCACTAAAATTAGTTGATATTGAAAAGTATCTTCTCCATATAGTCGAAGGTAATACCTACCTACCTGGAGGTTTTTCTTTTATATTTATATGAATATATATAATAAGAGTGTTGTCATCTCGGTGAGATGTAGGTACAGAATTTTGTGAAGATAAAACTTAGCTATAAGCCAGGTCAAATAAATTTTTTACAGTTGAATAACTGTTATTTTGGCAAACATTATTATACAAGTATCGTTTTGAGTAGCCCTTTTCTTGATATTTATATTCTTCAGGGTGCATCAGTTAAGGTCCAGTTTAGGAAAATAAGATATTTAGAAACTGCAGTTAGATATCTGTCAAAAAATGAGCTAAAAAAAATCGACAAATCTTCAGTTCAGCAGATTTTATTATGCAAATATGTGTTTTTTTTTCCATTTTAACAAATTCCAAAGGCGTACGCCGGATTTCGATTAGGGGGGGGGGCAAACTCACATTTTATTTTTTTTAAATAAGATATCGGTCGGTACAAATTGTAATTTTAGATATTTCTTTAAGAAATCTTATTTGGCTTTAGCTTATAGGGCTTATTTGCAAATTTTTAATTTTCTTTTTCTTTTTTCTTTGCATTTTATGACTCTATAAGCTATCTAGCTTTGAAAGTAAATAAGGGCCTTTTTTAATGAGATTTAAAAAAACTTAATTACATGACTCCGAGCAACCAGCACTCAAAAATGAAAAAAAAAATGTTCAAACTGAATTTTTTTTTCCAAAGTTTACGTTGTCAAATAAAATGTTTGTTCTTTATACTCTGATCAATTTTTAATCAAATTCTAGGAGCCTGATACTTTAATATGTTCTAGGTTATAAGAAAATTGAAAAAACATAATAAAATCGACTGCTAGAATATTTTTTTCATTTTTGAGTTTGAAAATTAATTTTTCAAAAACTCTTCCCTAGCACAACTTAACTCAAAAATAATATTAAACAATGTACATATCTCTGGCTTTTTTTTTAAGTTATAGCCTGATATTCTTCGTGTCGCCGTTATTTTTTTATAATTTTTTTCATAAAAAGTCATTTTTTGAACAAAATTGCCCCTCCCACCTAAAGGGGGAGGCTCCCACCTAAAGGGGGAGGCTCCCGCCTAAGGTGGGGGGGGGGCTCCCACCTAAAGGAGGAAGGGGAATAGACCTTTCTTTTGACACAATTCCTTTATTGTCATGGTTGAAGATATACAGTGTAAAACCTAGATTTTTTCGCATTTTATGCGAATCGCCCGGTTTAACCCCTTTGGATTTTCAAATGGCCTGGCAGGGCAAAAGCCGCTTCCAAATGGTCTTGGAACCACTGTTCCGTGATCAGGGGAGCAATATCTAGGGGTGGGTGAAAACGAACTTTGGTTCATACAATTATCCCAAGAGTTGATTTTTTTTGGGTTTTTACTGTACTATTGCTCACTAACGCCGCGACCAGGGACTGCAAGACTTTCATTTCTGTCATCAGCTTGACCACTTCTTTCGGCTCATATACTGTTTTTTTGGTTTACTTTCACACCCCAAAATTTGCTGTGGGCTCTTGGTCTATAATAACAATAAAATTATTTCTATTAACAAATAAATAGTATAATTTTTAAAATTGTAAAACGCTGTTTTACAAAATTCTTTAAAAGTAATAAAAAAAAAAAGGGGAGGCAACCGCCCCTTATCTAAGCTATTTGAATTCGCGCGAAATTTTTTATAAGTGCCCGCTATTCCTGCATATACAAAAAAACACGGTAACTGTTAAAAATTGTAAGCCACTATAGGCTCTGGTTCTCCTTGAGCTGTCTCACCCCAAAATTTGCTTCCGATAATAATTTATCAAATTCGAAGCAAATTCGAAATCATTTTTTCAATTTATTCTGGAACAACACAAATGTTCGTGACTGAAAATATTTTTATTTTTCAATTTCACGATTATAAAAACAGATAAATCAAATAATAGTCAAACGCCAGTTATGATAATAAGTGTAACATCTTACTTTGAATATTTCTTGAAGGCGGTTAATGTTATATCAAACCAAAACACGCAATTTATGTCCCCGCGTAAAAGGTACAAAATCAATTTCCAGCCAAGACTGTTTTTGAAAAGTTACTTATAATAATTGATGGTACTTGACAAGCGTGAACTAAAGGACGATTAATCACAAAATAAGTCTCCATCCGATGTCATGTCATATGGCCTTCTATTATTTTGTCAATCTTTCAATCTTACGAAAGTATGTACATGTGATTTATTATTTACTTATTTACGAACAAAATATATATTCAAGTCTTGAAGGTCATAATATTCCAATGAACTTTGCGCTTTGGTTTTGAAAATCTTAAACACACATCCGCTTTGGTATTTTTCAATTCAAATGAACCAAAGGAAACTCTTTCTATTTATTGTTTAGAGAATCCGCCCTCAATTTACGCCCACATATAACCAAATCTCGAACTTTCAACCAGAGCGAAGTTGGATCTCACAATGTTTCAATCAATCTTTTTCATTTTATTCCATGTCAAAGACTACTTAATGTTATTTGCGCTCTTTCACATTGGAAAATTTTGGAAACTTGTCAACAAAAAAAAAAAAAGGACGAGCACTACTGCAGACATTTTTTTTTTTTGGTATGAATATCTCTTGCGAAGATTTTAAATGACACACATGAAGATGATGTGATAGTATGTGGGTGGAAATAACATACCATTTATGTGGTTTATGTGATAGAATCTTTTAGTTTCATCTTTTCATTTCCATCTGCAGGACTTGCATTCAATAATATAATAATGTAAAAACTCCCACAAAATCTCATTCAATATATAGAGGGTGTTGGATTGGAAAAAGAAATCTAGGTCACCTTTGTTTTGTAGCCACAACAAAAACTCAATAAAATTGAACATCAAGGATAATCATTAAGAAGTATAAACAAACGTATGGACTTGATCCTGAAAAAAAGATTATATACATATAGGTACGCTACTTAGTCCTTTTGTCTGATGTTATTATTATTGTTGTCATCACATTAAAGTGCGTAAGTCCACTTAAGGTAATAAAAATCAAGCTCTAACAATAAAATTATTATTGACAAACAAAGACGAGTTGAAGAAATTAATCCTGAATCCTTGAATCAATAAAGGACACACAACACATTCATAAACCCATCAACGATTGGAGTTGTATCCTTTGAAGGATTATTATTTGAGCGCTCTCCAATTGATTTGTTGTTACAATGATATTCTTGTTAACCAAGTTAGGAAGTTTGTTTAGGTAATCTATAATCTATATAACGCTACCTAACCTACATGATGTATGCCTGGGGTATGGTTTGTTTCGTTTTTTTTTATCTCGTTTTTTGATTACTTCGTTTTAGTCGCTTTGCATTTCGTTTGTTACGTATTTTAGTTCAGTCAAAGAAGACCTAAAATCATAAAATAAATGAAATAAATCGTGTAGTCTAGGTTATTTTTTTAAGTGGCGAGCTTAATCCAGGAGAGGGGGTTAAAGGTCCCCTTTTTTAGTTTTTTCAGGAATATTTCGAAAACCAAGGGCTTTAGTCAAAAAGTCTGCACTAAGGAATTAAAGAAAATTAAATTTCCCACACAAAATGTTGTATTTATATTTTGGCTTGGGGCAACACTAAGGAAGATGGGGGGTGGAGAAATGTCAAGAAATCTAAAAAATCGGTCATTAGCCTACAAAATTTAGTGTTTATTGATCAATTTTACCCAGAAATAACAGAAAAAGTAAGTATGTATATGTACTCAAAATCAGAGAGAAAAAAATCGTTTAGAATAGGGGGGTCTATGCCCCCCCCCCCCCCCCGTTTACTAGGGATTATGATTTACTTATAAACGGGGGGACATAGACTCCCCTATTCTAAAAAAAAATTTTCTTTCTGATTTTGAATACATATACTTACTTTTTCTGTTATTTCTGGGTAAAATTGATCAATAAACACTAAATTTTGTAGGCTAATGACCGATTTTTTAGATTTCTTGATATTTATCCACCTTGCATGTAGCTAAATTAAACTATGCATAATATGTAGACGTAATAAATTGCGAAATAATAAAAAGCAAAATAATAGCGACGCGATATACCTTATGAGAAATAATGAAACGCAAGTTGCAAATAATTTCGATTTAAAATATATGAATCATAATAAAGCTATAAAAAAAACTGCCAAAATACTTAATGCGAAATGATTGATTGCAAGACAAAAAATTATTGCAAAATGAAAAACAGCCTAGAGCTCAGATATGGCGCATGGATGTTTCTTTTGGGCCTAACTTTCTCATTCGAATGATGATGTTATAAATTTCACTTAATACCTATTCTTAATTGATAAAACTATAAAGCACATAATACCATTTAAATATATAAAATAAGAAATTAAAGGAGTGATTTCTAAAAAAATGTTAAACAAATTTTTGTTTATGTGCAAATTAAAATTAAACAAGAAATAAAAAACAATTTTCTGTTTTCGTAATATCGAATTTTGAATTTTGTTTTTAAAAACCAAAAAAATATTGTTTTTTGTGTAATTTTAAATTAGGAGAAATAAAAAAAGTTCTATAGGAGGTACTATTAATGGCTTATGGTAAAATTAATTGCTACCAGAAGGAATATCAACACTTCTATGTTTTTATGAAAATTATAGAAGCCGTTTTAAAAAAAATAAGAGTTTTTTTGTGATTTTTTAGTAATTGTGCGCTCAGTAAGGTTGTTTTAGGTTGTAATATTGTTTTTATAAAACTTCTTAAATATGTTAAAAAAAATGCTGTGCGTCGAAGTTAACAAAAAATGAACAACCAAGTTACTAAAAATTTAAGTTTCTAAAAATAAAAAAAAATAAAAAAAATACTGTCCTGCCTATAAAAAAAAATATTAAAATACTTAAAAACATTTTCAAAACAAACATTATTAAAAATAATAAAATAATAAAGTAGGGTGGTATGAATAAAAAGGAGCACCTGTTCATAACTCAACTTTTTCGAGCACGTGCTCCATTTGGTATAAATAAAATACTTTAGGAGGTTACATGCAAGAAGTTCGTTTGAGCTTTTGGGTATGAGAGCACCTACTCCCTGTGAATAAGGAGGGGCACACAATAGTTGGTATAAAATTCATTCCGTTTTATTTTATTATTCTATTTTTTTTTTATTATTTATTAAGAACTATTTTTTAATGAAAAACGAAATTGTCCAACATTTAAGTTTGAAATTATTACGGGTGTGACAAGATACCTAATATGTAATGTTAAAAATTTATGATTTTAAGTAAATAATAAAAAATAAAAATTAATTACTATTAATTATCTAAAAACCGACAAGGATCGAGTCCCTAACTTAATAATAGTCCATTGAAATGTTACATCAACCTTGCATTTTATACAGGACAAATTTTTTTTTGATGGATTAGTAGGTTGGATCAATGAGATTGTAAAACCAAGTTTTCGGGGTTGAAACTCCCCCCCCCCCCCCCACCATTCAGCCACCAGGAGGCGTAAAAAGTTCTTCGCCATATCTTGAGAGCCATGCATTGCACAAGCAAAATTTTAGCGCATTTGTGAAGAGAATTTAATTTTCTTCAATATATGTATGTTAACGCACTTTTTATCGTAAAATTAAAAACAAAAAAGTTATAATCAAAAAAAGATGACCATTGCCAAGAAAAATATTATTTTTTTCTTGTTTATTTATTTTATATCCCTCTTTAAGATAAATTTCTGAAAACCTTCATCTTTTTTTATATAACTTTTTTGTTTTCAAATTTATGATAAAAAGTGTGGTAACATATATTGTAGAGAATTAAATTCTTATCATAAATACGCTGAAATTTTGTTTGTGCAATGTATAGTTCTCAAGATATTGCGAAGGGCGTTTAATACCCTCTTTTCCAAAATGGCGGCCGAATGGGGGGGGGCTTTCAACCCCAAAAACTCTGTTTTACACTCACACTGATCCCCCCTACAGATCCATCAAAAAAATTTTGTCCTGTACAAAATGCAAGGTTCGGCCAAAATTTTGAAACATTTCAATGGACTATAAGTAGTTAAAAGAGTCTCGACTACTTTGATGAGAAAAGAAATCAACATGATCAACAATCAGCTTCAAATATAATTTGATAACTTTTAATTGTTGAGTTATTTTATAATCAGCTTCAGATTAGCTTTGTTGACAGAAATATTTTTACTGACCGCTTTTCTTAGCATTTAGTTTCACTGGTGATCTGCTGCAATATGTCACCAAAAATTGAACAAATCCTTATAATTTGTCAAGAAGTAAAATTTAAGGAACTTGCAGTCATGATTTTGGATAAAGTTTGGCATGGAGCTCACTTTCATATGTGCGTCATTTTTATCACAGAAAAAATTAGTTTGGTATTTAATCCAGGTCTTAAATTTGTATATTCATAAGACAAATTAGGTACCTAAAGTGTTTTGTAGCTTAATTTTTGCTCATTTCCAGCTTGTTGGTAAACTTCATAAAATTTTCTTTAATAACAATGTACCTACTCACCTTACGTAAGGTCCATCTTAAGGTATACATTTTTATGCATGCTAGGTGTCATATTAAAATACATTTTACCTTATACCTACCTACATACATAGTTACATTCTCTATTATTTTATTATATTTTAACAACCCCTATTGCTGTTATTCGGGCTTGATATAAAAAATAATCAGATATCCCGAAAGACAGAAAATAATAAAAATCCACCTCACTTTTGACACTTAGCCCACATTTATGTATGCACTTAAACACCCATAAAGGTCCCCCTCTCATGTTACCAAAACCCTGATGGAAAGAGAGGGAACTTTTACCTTTGCCGTGATCGCCTTTCGCAGCATAAACGGAACACTATAATGTTAGTTAAGAAAATTATACAAAAAAATAATCCAATAAATGTCGCTTAACAAACGATGATGGTGGCATGGCGGTGCCTTGAACATGGAACTCTATTGTTTCTGCTTGCTTAAATTGCCATTGTCATGCAGCTAAACTACTCCTGCTGTTGTTATTTTTTCTTTATAGGTAAAATTTTAAATGTATTTTAATCGTTGTATCGTCTTCGTATAGTCGGTTGCGTATTAGATGTCATTGTGGCCCAATGCCCTCGGCCGTAAATCGTGCGAGCCGCAAAAGCGTGTGTATAGCATTCACCAAGGCAACTAACCAAACAATCAACAACCACCAACCAACCGTTTTATATATTCACCAAAATATGGGTGACATTTCAAGGCAATTTATCCAATTAATGGTTGTTGCAAAAAGTTGTATATACTTGTTTAAGTTCGCTTCCTCTTCTAGGGAGGCATCTATTCTATGCATACATTCTACATGCTGCCAGCCGAGCCGACATAGAGCAACCACACAACCACATTTTCCAAACCAACTCATCCAAGCCACCAAACCCAATCCACCACAGGGTGTGCGCTAAGCTATTGTGTCTCGTTTTACCACTTTGTCTCACCCAACAAACACATTAACAAACAACAAAAAGAAAATATAATAAGTATTCCGCACCGCATTCGCTGTTTCCTCGATGACTTTCCTTCCGTTCTGCTTTTGATATTGTGTCGTCCTCTTCTGGAACATGACGTATGACGACGACTACAAGACGTCCTCGTCGTATGGTCGTCAATGGCGGCGTGGCGCACACAATCACTTAACTTCATTTAGACCAAAAACGAGCTTGAATAGCAAGGGGTGAATCCACTGAATTTCCATAAACTGCAAAATCACCCTTTCCGCACTCTTCAAATTCTATAATGGTGATGGTGGTGGCCATCACTGTTTGGAGATTTTACTAAGGAACTACTAACCTATTTTTGTACGTACATACGTTTTTTTATGCTAACCATATTCACCTTAACTTTCTACGATGGTGGTGGTCGCACTATATATTTTTTTTTTTTTTTTAAGAATTAAAACAAAAATTCAGTTGAGACTTGTTAGTCAAAATGAATTTCCAGGGATGTTATACGAGTATAACGTCAATTTTATGACTCTTTATAGAAAATTGCTGCTCGCCTTGGCCGTTTGGATTTGGAAATAATCTGTAATTCCCCTCCTATGCAGGAACACACGCAGGAATGGTTGAGAGTTGTAAGTCACTAGGCCTTGGTTTTTCATGTTCTCTTGTGACACCAAATTGATTTAATTTATTTTTTAAAAGATTAAAAATCGATAAAGAATTGTTTTATAAGTTAAGGTTTACTTAGAAATTTTATTATCAAGCCAGCATTTAAATATTTAATTAATTGACTTAAGTGGCGCCCAACGTGAGTTTTTAAAATTCACACTTTCCTCGATAGTAATAGAACTGCTAACGAAATTTGACTGTCAGATTAAGGAAATACAAAATATGTTTATCTACTTATAGGACCTAGAACCTAGGCTATAAAATTAAACAAAACAAACTTCAAGGGGTAAGGACATGCAAACAAAAAGTTTAAAAGAAATGTTCATAGATTTTTTTATCACAAATCTGTTTTCAATGTAATTATTCTAGTACATCGGCAGGTTCAATCAAAGTTCAGCGGTGGAAAGGGATTGAGGGGGGGGGGGGGGGGGGGAGGCGGTCTTAACTACATTAAATTTATTTTGTGTGTGTTTTTTTTTTGTCTTTTATAACTGATGAGGAAGCCTAGCGGGTCCCATTGCCACATCGAAAAAGCACAGAAAACTCATTTTGTTTTTTAAGAGTCTAGAATTGCCATTAAAATACTTGTCAAAAGAGTAAGAACACAAATAACTGCCTCATTTCTTTAAAACAACCAACTCCATTTTTGTATATCATCACAGACCATAGTTCCATTTATTTCAAATCCCCGGCTACACACGAAAGGTAGTCGCGTTAATGTCTTCCGAAAGCTTGCCGCTTGCCGCCCCACATACCACCTTTCTCATACACACATAGTATTATATTCATGGTTGCTGAATGAATGACAAATCTCATTTTCAGTCATTTTCCGTTATGTCACGGAGGGGGCTATATACTACAAGCAGACATGCACGCTTTTTTACTTATGCCCACTTGCCCGCATGAACAACTTTTGATGAAAATGAAAATTTTAACGTGATCCTCACTCACCCCCCCCCCCCCATCCCCCTACCCACACTCTAAGCCCCCTTTTTTGTTTCCTCAAAAAAGATGACACACAAAGGGGTGAAACTATTTGCATATGTATACGTAATTTAACTGTATTATGCCTGTATGATGAGAGGTGGCTAAGGGGGTGCGTGCACATTCTTGCAGTAGTCAAAGCACAGTATTAAAAATGTATTCAGCTCTTGTCATGTAAGTTCATATATGTAGGTATAAGTAGGTACATAGGAATATAAGTCACAAATGCTAGTGCTTTCTGTTATTTAGTTTAATTTGTTTTTAACTATTTTTTTCTTTTCTGTTTTTGAGAACATAATTACTCGTTGGGTTCTCAAGTAAATTTGAGTGTATAGTACTGTTTTCCATGTGGCCACTTAAACAATATGCTATGTGTCTGTTTTCTTGTAAGCACATTGTTCAAAAGACCTTGAAGACCATAATGCAGGTTGGCGGTGCAACAACGATGGTTGTTGAGGGCGAATTCATGGTTTTCTATGGGGATTTAGTTTTTACATCCGGATCCGGGTCTCATTCATTAATGTATTAAGTTAAATTAAATATGTACAAAAATTAAATATATACAAAAATTTAATAATATTATGTGGAAATCCTTTAATTAATTTATGTATGTATTCCTTATATTTATTCAAATTGAAAATCAAAAGCCTCCACTTAAAAAAAGGCTAAATATTGTATTTTATTTTCATATTTTAATTAATTATTTTGTTGAAAAAATTCAAGGAAATTGATATTATTGATTTTATTAAATATGTAAATATGTACATATAGCTCTATTCAAATTAATGCCGCATTCTGCTATTGCAAATGCAATTGTGGAAATTGCATTTAAAAAATGCGAGTTTATTAAAAATGAAGGAGTATTGATTATAGCAAATTAATCCGATGGGGTGTTCCAGGCAAGCTCTGCAATGGGAAGTTAACATACCAAAACCTACAGTGGGGAAACTGATGTAACACTTTAAATATAGGAACTACATTTAAAATTAAAATCTTAAAAAATTCCTGCTTGTTAGTTTACAGAAGACAAGTTCCAGTGGATAAAGTGTAGTTTATGCGAAATCTTAAAAAAAGGGTATATTTTTTGCTTTCAATGCCCATAACTTGAGTTCTAATGGCCAGATTTTCAATGAAAATTTGGCTTAAAAACTATGTACTATGTTAAATAATTTATTATACTTATATAGACTGAGAGCTGGCGACGGATTTTCTGCGTGAAAGGAAACCAAACGGTATTAATGTTACAACTAGTCCTAGGGAAGGTGATAACGAATACGAAAGTCTGTCTGCACGTAGTGGCCGCGTTTCCGCGAAAAAGTGCATCAAAAGTACAACTTTTCTGAAAATAGAAATCCCACCAAAAACATTTCATGTAAAAAAAAGTCGCCAAGACTCACATGCACATAACGCTTTCGCTGTGAAAAAGTTATGAGATCTCATGAAGAGCCAAGCCCATAACTCTACAAGGCCTAACTCCACAAGACCTACACTGTCAGACAAAAAAAAGTGCAAAAATTATTTTCAATAATATTTTATTTAGTATGATATGTTCTGATTTATTTTTCTTAAAAAAAATAATTTATTCATGTTTTTCAGATTATCTTACGTCCACAAAAGTAATCGTTTAAAGTTATTTACAAAATGTAAGTTAGAAATTAAATAAAATCGCAATATTCAAAGAAAATAGAAGAGACAAAATAAAGTGCAAATTCGAAAGATCATCACGTAAAATAGGAATTCAGCTTCAGAAAAGAAAAATGTTAATAGGTAGTGGCTCCTCCTTTATTTTGAATAACTGCAGCAAGACGTTTGGGCGTGCTGCTAACCAGGTTCTTCAAGATTTGATCTGGAATTCTCTCCCATTCATTTGGGAGGCTTTCCCAAAAAGATTGTTAATTGCGACGTTGATCTAAGGGAATCCTTTCATCCAAAATGGACCAAAGGTGCTCAATAGGGTTTAAGTCGGGAGATTGGGTTGGCCATTCTAGTACGTCAACATTATTTTCGGTAAAAAAAACTGCTTAGCTACTCTGCTTGTATGCTTTGGATCGTTATCTTGTTGAAAAATATAACTTTCCAAAGACAGTCTAGAAGCAGAAGAAGCTAAGTTTTCCCTAACAATGTTCACGTAACTAGAACCCGTCATTTTGGTTTCAATTTTGACAATATTTCCAACGCCACTAAAAGAAAAACATCCCCAAACCATAAGTGACCCACCTCTATGCTTCAACGTTTTTTGTATACACCTCTGGCTGAGTCTTTCGGATTGCTTGCACCAAACTCGCTTTCTTCTCTTACAGTTTTTTAATTCAAATTTGGATTCGTCAGACCAAATAATGTTTTCCCAGAACGATTGTGGCTTCACTAAAAACTTTCTAGCGAAAGCTAACCGTTTTTTAATATTAACTGGACGGAGTAACGGCTTTTTCTTTGCAAAAAAGTTTTTTAAACCGCTTTCATGGAGTCGCCTTTGTACTGTCCTTGCTGTTATATTTAACTGTAGTTCTTCTTTAATATTTCTGGCGGAAGATAAAGGGTTCTTTCTAGCCTTAATTTTAATTCTGCGGTCATCAACTGCAGTTGTCTTCCGCTTCCTTCCGCAAGAAATTTTAAAACTAGCAACAGTTTCTCGTTCAAAGAAATTGAGGCAGATTTTTCTTACCATAGAAATGGATAATCCATATTTTTCTGCCAGTTTATGGAATATCAATCCACGTTCACGGTCCAAAACAAGCAATTCCTTCACTTCAGATGTTAACGGTTTCATACTTAAGCTTTAAGTAATAAAAATAAAATTTAACACGGAAATTATTATAAATTGGGATCTTTTGCTTCTACCTTTTTATATTTTATCAATTGTAAACATTTTTCTTTAAAACTTAAAACTTTTTGGCAGGGAATAATAAAAATGCACTTTATTTTGTCGCGAGTTAAATTGTATATGCTCCAAAAACACCGCAACTAATAGTAATTAGACATAACAATTGATTGTTTTTTTTTTTTAAGAGTTAGCAGCTGAGAATATGTGACGTCAGAACATGAAATGGAATGATAAACACTCTTCGCTTTTAAATAGCGGTAGTTTGAAAATTAATCTAATACTTTTGCACTTTATTTTGTCTGTCAGTGTAACTCTACCAACCCTACATCGTGGTCAAAAAGTATGGCTTGGCCGTTTCGCGACCGAAACACAGAAACTTCCATAGATTTTTGGTATGCAAAAGTTTTATGAACCGGCCAAGCCATACTTTTTGACCACGATGTAGGGTTGGTAGAGTTAGGTCTTGTGGAGTTAAACCTTGTAGAGTTATGGGCTTGGCTCTTCATGAGATCTCATAACTTTTTCACAGCGAAAGCGTTATGTGCATGTGAGTCTTGGCGACTTTTTTTTTACATGAAATGTTTTTGGTGGGATTTCATTTCTTTTTGTAGGATCACCTATTATCCGTAAGAAAAATACTTGAACCTCTCTTATAAATACTTCACTGTGAAACCCTGCTTCCAGTAAAACTACTTCACAGTTTATATTGTAGCAATAGGCATATTTATAACCTAGGAATTAAATAACTACCTACAACCTACCTAACCTAACCTTTATATTGAGCTAAGTCTCTTAGCAAAACACCAGATATGTATTTGAAAATCATATACCTACATATGTACCTATACATAATTATTAAGCAATATAATATATAGTATTAAAAGTAACCCGTATATTTTTAACTTCGCAATAATTAGGGTAAACCTTAAAAAAATGAGCCGTCAATAAAAAATCTCTTATAATTTTTTTTTGACCGAAGAGAGTTGAAAGTTCATAATTTTTTCCTATCGCACACCCCTGAATATAAATACATTATGCATACATACATATAACATATAATTCCAAGGATACGTCATAGCGATACCGGCACGACAATTTTTCCACCAATTGTGGTGAAGATCATACAATACATAAACAACCCTTATTTCAAGCAAAGACATATTGTGCATTGTTTTTTGTGTTTGTGAGTAAAAAATAAAAAAAACAACCCTTACATCAAGTATAGGCGGGTTATATACATTGTTTTGTGTGCATTGTGAAAATTGTTGTTGTCTTAGATGTCTTACTATGAACCCCCATGTTTGGGGTGTTGGAGGGTGAAAGTTATAGATTTCTTAATTTTTTTGTTGTTTGTGTGCAAATCCTAGCCTACATTCCAAATTTCAGCTTTCTAGGACTTCGGGAAGTACCCTTTAGGTTTTGATGAGTGAGTGGTCAGTGACAAAATCGACGTTTTTGGGTATGAATTACACCCAAAGTATAAAAGCTAGAAATATGAAATTTGGTGTATTTTGTAAGCCTGCGGACTACACCTAATTCTGAAAATTTGAGCTCTCTAGCTCTATCCAGATCGAAGTTATGAGGGCCTGAAAATCCGACGAAGCGTTACGAGAAAATATAGGTAGTGCCCGCCGCTCGTTTTGCTCGTCTTGGCAGGGGGCACTACCGTGCCCCCAGATAGTGAGGGAAACCACTTAAAATGCATCGCATCCCGACGCCACGGACTCGCTGATTACAAAAATGGTTTCGACAGACGTGTAGGTGGCCGCAAAACCCGCGACAGACGTCGCTGAAAATGCGTTTTTTTGGCGCTTTTTTACTTTTTGGGAAACCACTTAAAATTGGTGTCATTGGAAAGCTCTCGACTTCTCGAGTGCGAATATGCCCATGACAGACGTGTAGGTGGCCGCAAACTCGCGACAGACACGATTAAAATCGCGGCTTTTTTTACGAAATTCTAGATAACTCATGTTACACACCTAAATACATCGCAATCTGAGGCTCTTGACTGCCAAGAGTATAAATATGTGAAAACAACCAACTTTCAGCTTTATCCAACAGCTGGAAAGCGCGATAAAAATCGCTGATTTTTTCAGTGTACGACTATTTAATGGGCTTTTGCGGGAAACCACTTAAAATGTATCTTAATTGAAAGGTCCTGACCTCAACAAAATTAAAATTTAAACGACAGACGCGTAAGTGGTGATAAACGGATGGTAGCCGCTAAATAAGTCGCGGCCGTTATTTATTGTTTTTAAATTGGTTTTTAGTGGTATCTCTTCAAAAGTTACTCAAGTTAAAGGTTTTAACTCCCTTAAGAAGAAAATGTAGGTGACAGACGTTTTGAGTTATATGGACATGTTGAAAACCGCCATAAAATTCGCGAATGTAATTATTATTTTATTGGTTGGATTTTGGTGGTAACCTCCCCAAAAGGATGTCTATTCAAAGGTTTTAACTCCCTGACCAAGAAAATTTTACTGACAGACGTTTTGAGTTACACGAAGCTGCCGAAAACCGCGATAAAAGTCGCGCATGTTGTTATTATTTTATCAATTGGATTTTTAGTGGTAACCTATTCATATGTATGCCAATTTAAAGGTTTTACCTCCCTCGCTTGAAAAATTTTACTCACAGACGTTTTGAGTTACACCAAACTATCTAAGTCCGCGAAATACATCGCGTTTGTTATTATTGTATTTTTTTAATTCAATTTTGATGGTCACTGATTGAAATGTACCTCAATTAAAAGGTACTTACTCCCTGAAATATAAAATGTAGTCACAG
The DNA here is from genome assembly GCA_947049315.1 of Epistrophella euchroma. Lineage (NCBI taxonomy): Eukaryota > Metazoa > Arthropoda > Insecta > Diptera > Syrphidae > Epistrophella > Epistrophella euchroma. Next base: position 138,059,315 of record OX346245.1, read on the forward strand.
ACGTTTTGAACTACACCAAACTGTTGAAAACGCCATCGCCAATGAAAAAAAATTAAGCTTATTATTTTATATGTTTGATTTTCCAGATAATTAGAAGCATAACTATGTATGAACATACATACAAATTTTAAATAATCACTCCTTTACATATTCAATACTAATTGCATTTGTTTGAGGTACATTTCAATCAGTGACCATCAAAATTGAATTAAAAAAATACAATAATAGCAAACGCGATGTATTTCGCGGACTTAGATAGTTTGGTGTAACTCAAAACGTCTGTGAGTAAAATTTTTCAAGCGAGGGAGGTAAAACCTTTAAATTGGCATACATATGAATAGGTTACCACTAAAAATCCAATTGATAAAATAATAACAACATGCGCGACTTTTATCGCGGTTTTCGGCAGCTTCGTGTAACTCAAAACGTCTGTCAGTAAAATTTTCTTGGTCAGGGAGTTAAAACCTTTGAATAGACATCCTTTTGGGGAGGTTACCACCAAAATCCAACCAATAAAATAATAATTACATTCGCGAATTTTATGGCGGTTTTCAACATGTCCATATAACTCAAAACGTCTGTCACCTACATTTTCTTCTTAAGGGAGTTAAAACCTTTAACTTGAGTAACTTTTGAAGAGATACCACTAAAAACCAATTTAAAAACAATAAATAACGGCCGCGACTTATTTAGCGGCTACCATCCGTTTATCACCACTTACGCGTCTGTCGTTTAAATTTTAATTTTGTTGAGGTCAGGACCTTTCAATTAAGATACATTTTAAGTGGTTTCCCGCAAAAGCCCATTAAATAGTCGTACACTGAAAAAATCAGCGATTTTTATCGCGCTTTCCAGCTGTTGGATAAAGCTGAAAGTTGGTTGTTTTCACATATTTATACTCTTGGCAGTCAAGAGCCTCAGATTGCGATGTATTTAGGTGTGTAACATGAGTTATCTAGAATTTCGTAAAAAAAGCCGCGATTTTAATCGTGTCTGTCGCGAGTTTGCGGCCACCTACACGTCTGTCATGGGCATATTCGCACTCGAGAAGTCGAGAGCTTTCTAATGACACCAATTTTAAGTGGTTTCCCAAAAAGTAAAAAAGCGCCAAAAAAACGCATTTTCAGCGACGTCTGTCGCGGGTTTTGCGGCCACCTAGACGTCTGTCATTTGCATATTCGCACTCAGGGAGTCGAGATCTTTCGAATGACACCAATTTTAAGTGGTTTCCCAAAAAGTAAAAAACGCCAAAAAAAAACGCATTTTCGGCGGCGTCTGTCAAGGGTTTTGCGGCCACCTACACGTCTGTCGAAACCATTTTTGTAATCAGCGAGTCCGTGGCGTCGGGATGCGATGCATTTTAAGTGGTTTCCCTCACTATTTCTATTTTCAGAAAAGTTGTACTTTTGATGCACTTTTTCGCGGAAACGCGGCCACTACGTGCAGACAGACTTTCGTATTCGTTATCACCTTCCCTAGGACTAGTTGTAACATTAATACCGTTTGGTTTCCTTTCACGCAGAAAATCCGTCGCCAGCTCTTAGACTAATACAACATAGATTACAAAGTCTTATAACATAAACGAATACATTTTTAAAATTATAAATCAATTGTAAAGTTGATGAAAAATTAAAAAAAAAAACGTTAACTCTAGTAGGTAGGGTAAGGTGGGGCACTTCCGATGGTGGGGCACATTTGACTTTCGCAATTGTAAAAATACAGCTGACCTTGAAATAAAAAATATGATAACCTTGTTAGCCACATTGCTCTCTTCTATCACATACGTGTTTTCACATTTTCTTTCAATATTTGTGCAGTCTAGACTTATTTTTCAAATTTTCAAGTGATTTTGTGTAAGTTTGCTCAGGCGCGAGGTAAGCGATATTTTATTTTAAAAGAACGGAATTCAATGGGTGTTAAATTTTAGTGGTAGTTTGTATTATTAACATATTTTTTTTTTACTATTTGTCAATTTGCTTTTATAAATTTTGCAAAAAATAATATTTTTTATAAACAAAGGGTGAGGCACTTTCGACGAACGCCTCACGTGGGGCACTTTCGATAAAATGTCGAATGTGTCCCATGTTACTAGAAAACATTTCTTTATCGCTGATTCAAGTGAGTCAGAAGACTTCAGCCTTGCAGGTTCAGATAAGTCTACTGCAACATATCTGGAAGGTGAAATTTCTGATTTTGGTGAATCAAACACAAATGACTATAAACTTAAAAGTGGTAAAAAACTAAACATTGGTAAATAATTTTGGTCAAGTTTGACGCACGAATTGTGAAATATTGTGTTGGCTAAATAATTCGATTTAAAAATGAAAACAAATTTCATTTTTATGTTGACTTTTTTCGAAAAAATCGATGAATTGTCAGTTTTATAAGGCGCTTTTTGAAAATTTATATCTTTTGTTTTCAGAAATGATATCGAGTTAAAGCTGCCATTGCCATCATCAAGATATTTAAACTTCATCTTTTTTAAAGACGTCGACATGAGCCAATACAATGAATTTTTTAAGTATACTTCAAGGTTTACAAAACGTTTACTTTAACTAAAAGCTTTAATATTTATTGAGTATGGATTGTATTATTTTATGTTCTCCTTTCATATAATTTCAATATTTCTTATTGATTGAATAATTTAAATAAAGCAGTTTGCTATAACAAAAGACAAAATTAATCATATTTGTTTTTGTTTTTGTAAAATTTGATTTCGTGTCGAAAGTGCCCCACCATGAAGACGAAAGTGCCACCTATAGGGCACTTTCCACTTTTGGAGGTTGTTTTTTTAAGTATTTCTTATAAACTGTTACGGTTGATTAATATTTAAAAAAAATTATCAACTTCTACTTCTTTAGTACGAATATTAAAGCTTCAAATAAAACAAAAAACATAGATTAAATATGCGTTTTTAAAAAAGTTGTAGGGAATCTACAGAAAATGTGTCGAATTTGCCTGCTAGCCAATTGTTACAACATCCATGAAAAACAAAGAGAAAATTTATCAAATTCAGACACTACATGAATTCTTTAATTTTCTTACATCCGAAATTATGAATCATCATATTGTTGAGGACTTCTTGTTTAAGTCAGATTTTAAGTTTTAATTCAATTTTTAATTTTTTTTTAAATTTTAAATCTTTCAAATAGTAGGCATTCTATCAAAATTCATTTCAAATTCATACTTTCATTGAATTAATTTTGCCCAGAAATACAGAAAATAGATCGATCTTATAGTTCAAGATGCAAAATGTTCAATTTTTTTTTTTATAAATTCATTGTATTAAAAGATGAAATATAAAAAATCTTAATACACATGTTAGTTATTCTTTTTGTTTTTAATTCTGTAAAAAAACTAACTTTGAAAATTTACACATGATTCTGATTTAATCCGTAATATTGAGTTTTGTGAAAAACTCAATTTTTTGAAAATTTTCCAAAAAAAAAAATTTATTAAATTTATTAACTTATGCAATATTGTTAAAAATGTTAACGAAGCTTCTGTATTTTAATTATTAACTTTCATTCAAATGATTTAAGCTATTATAGTAGATGAAATAGAATATCCCGCCATAGGACGACATACACCCTCATCAAGGTACCAGATAAGAAGTACACAGTTTTGTAGGTAGTGTTTTAAAAAAAAAAATTTCGTTGTCAAGGCATAGGGCTGCCATGCTTTAAAAGTCATTTTTCTGTTTTTTTTTTTTTTTAATTATCTGACACAGCATAGATGGTAATAAGAACATTAAAAGAAATACCCTATAAAAAGAAATTTTGTTTAAAAAATTTCAAATACCTACGTGGTTTTTTTTTTTTAAATATAGGATTTTCATTGGGGTAAAATAGGGTAAACAAATATGAAAGTATCTAGAATCTATTTTCTTAACAAAAAATGATAGACCATTGGTTGTTTTTGTATTCGATAGATACATAGATAATATAATAATTGTTTTATCAGTTTTTGGTAATTTTTGATCTTTTCCATTTAAGCCGCATTGGTTTTTTTTTCGTTAATAATAACTAACAGTATCAGCACAAAGACATGTTTATTACGAGTACGATGTTACTATATTATTTCTAAAAACGTTTTCCAGAACTCAGAGCTTCCGAAGTTTTAACTATTGATATTTTAAAATTTTGGGTTGGGGTCGAAATACTGTAGGGTCAAAATACTCTTTTTAAAATACTGTATTTCAAAATACTGTATTTTAAAATTCTGGTTACACAAAATTCTGTATGATCAAAATTCTGTATGAGCAAAATTCTGTATGAGCAAAATACTGTATATCAAAATTCTGTATTTGAAAAATAATCATTTTGATAATGTAAAAAAGTGCGCACTTTTTTACATTATCAAAATGATTATTTTTAAATACAGAATTTCGATTACATACAGAATGATTTTTCTTTCACTACGTACATTTCTATAGATTTTTAAGTAAATTAAGGTAAATAACAGAATATGGAATTTTTGCTACCTACATATTCAGAGAAGTTTCTACTCTACTCAAATATGTTTGTATCAAATACCCAGTAGTAAATTTCTAAAAATTCAGAGCTGAATAAGCTGCTTTTTCCTTAGGGAAAACAAGCTGCACTCTTAACTTTTGTGCTGTGTTCTCTGATGAATTTAACATGGGCATGTCATTTGCGGTAGGCACATGCCCCTTTCTCGATGAAAATTCAACAACGAAATCACTGGTTTGTTGGAAGTTACTTTTTTGCCAGCTTGGAAAACGATGAAAAATATGATAATATTAAACAGAGAAAGAATTCCATAATGTAACACGGTTATTCATCTGCTTATTACTATTGATAATAATGTGATGAAAATTCAATAGTGAAAACATTAGGTAACTGGCAGTTATTTATTCAAGGACTTATTATTGTCCGATAAAAAATGTGAGGAATATGCAATAGTGTAAGTAATCATCACTAAGTGTAAACGAATTGGCTTTTCATCAGTAGAAGGTACCTCCCTCATTGCAATAAAAACTGATTTATTTATTGTAAAAATGTATGTGGTAATTTATTATCTTTTTTTTTTTTGGATTATTATTAACATACCATATAAATTTAAACGAAAATAATTACGAATCACGACAATACAATCATGACAAAATTAGGTATTGTGGCTTCTCGAATAACCTAGGAATAGATAAAAATTTTTAGTTTACAATAATTAAAAACTATAAAGAGTAGGTGATATTTAGTTTTTATTACTATGCATTTTTTTCAAAAAAAAAAAAAAAACAACAACTAAATTTGGGAAAAACAGTATTTTGGAAAACAGAATTTTACACTTACAGTATTTTGAATATACAGATATTTGCATTTACAGAATTTTGAAATACAGAATTCTGAAAAACAGAATTTTGATCGTACAGTATTTTCAAAAAAAGAAAAAACAGAATTTTGGTCATACAGGATTTTGATAGCCAGAATTATGACCCGCTCCCTAAAATTTTATCATTTCGATACAGGAAAAAACTGTGATAGTCTCAAATAGTCCAGTTACCTTGACTCCTCATCTTAGGGAGATATTGCATTAGATCCGATAAAGTTCTGATTTTTTGCTGAGTTGTTTATGATACAAGCCTAATGAAAAACACAAGTTTTTGAGCTTGAGCGCCAAACGCAACATGGTCAAAAATACAAAGAACCGCAAAGTTTAGGCGATTTTTTCAGTTATTGGCGAGGACTAGTTTCTTGGCGGCAAATTCGGTCTAAGACTTGAAAATACATAACTTTGTTCTAAGGCTTTAATTTGAGCCCAGAAGCATCTATGTGGAATTAATAGTTTCTTAAATACTTCTCTTCAAAATCTAGCACTATAATAAATTTATAACAATAAGTATATAATATGCAGTAGAATAACAGAAATATGGTGCTAAGCACAAGATGCATAAACATATACTACAACTTATAAGTTGGGCCAAATGAAGAAAAGCGTCGTATGGGAAAGTTGGTCCCTCGCGTCTGATTGGGAAGAGCAATTTTCCAAAAAAAAATTACTTGAAATAGAAAAATACCATATAAAACACAATCATACAATCTTAAAGCTAGGACTCCATTCTTGAATTTTCTTTTTGAATAAAGTTGTTTTTATCAAAATCGATTAAACCGTTGACGATGAAATCGAAAATAAAAAAAAAAGTTATATGGCAGGAACCGTTGAAAACAATTGTTGGTAATTTTATTTTTCCATCAAAATGCAGACCGTGTCTGGAACAATTTTCACTAAAAATTTGTATCATTAGAGTCGTTTCCAAGATAAATAACCGACTGTATGGCAGGGTAACTGGGGGACAGGGGTCAATCTCCAAAAAAATTTCATTTCCGCCTGTAGGGAATCGAACTTCAAGAAAATTGCTGCAGTAATTTAGGCTGCGATCAATGTACAGATATAAAAAAAGACAGACGGACCTTATACCAGACCGACTTTTTGCGTATTCCTTATCATCTTAGTGTCAAGTTTGATCAAAATCTCATGTTCGAATTTTTTACTAATCCATAACTTGCTCTATATTACCCAGAAATGTATGTACATACCACAAGTAAAAATAACAAGCTCATAAGCCTACCAACATCGTCATCATCATCATCCTCCTCATGTTGAATTTTCTTTTGGGTTATGATTCATTTCAAGTGTCTTTTGACCTTTTTCAAGCTATACCATATTATACCAATTGAAAGGCACATCTCTTTGTTGTTAGCTTTCCAAAATGAATGGGTCGATTGTTAAGTGATCCATTTGGGATTTTTTTTTTCTATTAGATATGTCAGTGCCCATCAATTGTAATCATTGTCATTACAAAAATTAGTTAGCTCAATATATTCACGCTCAATAATCCTCTATAACATGAGAACATGTGTTTCATTAAGATGAATTGAATTCACCACGCACCCGGATGCGTGCTGAGAAATTGAGAATGTTAATAGCTTCTATTCTATTTTCGCTGTGTCTACATATGTATGTATGTACAGTACATACCTACATAATAGAATGTGTAGATAATGTCTTATTTTATTTTTATTAGAATCCTTAGGCGTTATCAACATACACACAATACAAAATAGGAGTATGTTTTCCCTGATGCGGCCTTCAACAATCCTGACTTTGATGGAGTCGGTTTCCTTTTTTATTATATTCTTATGTATGAAGGCATAACGTTTTAGCCCACTCGTATTATATGTAGATACGCTTATTCGATCAACTTGAAATATATGTATAATATGTATTTTGTAAAATAACTTTCTTATTTTTGCTGAAAATGTGAATGAACTATTGGTTTCTGTTAATTTTTGCTATCAGATTTATGTTAATACGTTAATACAGACTTCATCTTGAAGCTCAAAAACTATTTATTTTATCGAATTAAAGCCTACCTACCAAATTAATAAATTAATGTTAGCAAATCAAGTAAATAAAAGAGCATATGGGTAGATTATTAAGATTATTATTTGCTTATCTGATTTGTTTTAATTAAAGCCTACCTACCAAATTAATAAATTAATGTTAGCAAATCAAGTAAATAAAAGAGCATATGGGTAGATTATTAAGATTATTATTTGCTTATCTGATTTGTTTTATGACCTTTTTGTTATAATTTGATTCTATTTAAACATAAATGACTTAAAAAGATGAAATAAAAAAAAATAAAAATCATCGCCCGTAGGGTCTGGAAAATCTGATTTTTTGCATGTACTTTTTTTTTACCTACCATTCGCTAATCCGAAATTATAAGCGTATAAACTTTTTTGTATTTCTTTTTAAGTTTGATGGTTAAAAACGCTTAATAAAAAAAATAAAAATAAAACAAGGAATATCGCCCCTAGAGTTGGGAATGCCCGACCTAGGGTAATTATTATTTTGATTATAAAACAGTTAGTTCGGTATATCTCCTCATCTAAAAAAAAACAAAAAATTCAAATTTTAAAGACTCACTAAAAACAATATCACAAGGTACAATTTGAAAACGTAAAGGACATCGTCCCTGGAAAAATTTGTCCCCAACATTTTGGTGTTTCAATTTTTTCGATATCTTTAATACTTATCGATATATCCTACTTTAAAGTAAAACAAAAATCAAAATGCAGCTATCTTCAGCTTCATTATATGTAAATAGCAGTACCTAAGATTCAAAAACCTGTTTTATGAATAGAACATTATATACAGGGTGTCCAGTTAATAATAGATAATCTTGCAACAGGTCATAGAAGGCCCTTAGACCTTCCAGAAAATAGGTCTCCATGGTACCTTTAACATTTTTTCAAAAAAAAAAATTAAAAAAATTATTAGCGTTATTCTGCTATTCGATCCAATCGAAACTTTCGATTCACGTGAAAGTTTCATTTAATTTCCTATTAATTATATTTTAAAATTTTCAGTCTTTAGCGAGTGCAAATCTTAATTGATATCAAATTTTATAATTCTTAAAACAATATAATTATTTGAATTCTTTTTTATCGAAATTTATAAAAAATTTGGAGCAATTATTTCCCTCCGACGGATAGCAGAATACAGACTTTCACGCGAATATTTAGCAGAATAGGGCTGTATGATGATATATGTATATCTTTATTTATAGCTGGTTAAATACTATTTGAAAGGTATGCACAGTATACACTGTTTTTCAATTATTACAGTAATAAATTAAATAGAATTTAATGAACATAATACAATTATTATTAACATTAAAAAAAAATTAATTGTAACCGATAAGAATATTAAGGAAAGTGGAGTAAATAAAAGCTTTGAATAAAAAAATGAAAAGTAATATCAAGGAAGAATCTTCGACTTCAAGAAGGCTGCAGCTATTAAGGATTATAAAATAAGTACATATCGAGCCCTTGCCGCCAAATTATCGTAAAATAAATAAATTAAATAAATAAATTTGGTGGAACAACGGCTCATGAAGAACCAGGGCCTAGTGACTTACAACTCTCAACCATTCCTGTGTGCGTGTCTGCAGGAATTGAGGGGACCTACAGTTTATTGCCGAATCCGAACGGCTGGTGAGCTGCACTTTTCTATGACAAGAGATACTCTTAGAGGATTTGTCACTTCCTCGCAAGAGGCAGTAGCCCGGAAAAAAACTTAAGGTAAGCGGCTGGTATTGAACCCAGACCTCTGGCATGACAGTATATCGCACTAACCATTACGCCACGGGATACTAAAAAATTATCGTAAGCGACAAAAAATAAAAGTATTGTAAGCGACATTTTGTTTTTTGTTTGCTCAGAAATGGAATAAATTAGGCTAAATTTAAGCATTGAGCATTATTAACAATATGTTACTGACATAACAACAGAAGGTCCGATTGCTTTTGATGCACAGAAAATATGAAAATATTGCTTACGATAATTTGGCAGAAAGGGCTCGATATGTATTTATTTTATCATCCTTAATGAATGCAGCCTTTCTAGAAGTAAAAGATTCTTCCTTGATATTAATTTTTGTTTTTTTATTCAAAGATTTTTTTAATTCCACTTTCATCAATTTTCTTATTCATCACCATTAATTAATGAATGATATTTATTTAAAAAAAAAAAGCCCCATAGAGATTAAATGTGGTTCACTGGGGCGCATACGCACTTTTTTTATTTCATTGGAAAAGCTATTTTCTGTATTTATTATTATTTTTCTGTATTTAAAAAAAATGTAGACACGGTACGGGGGGCAAACGCTTGTTCAATTTAAAAAGTTATTCACCTTTACAGCCACTTTTCTGCAAGCCGATGTGATTATTATATTAATAATTCTATTCTCTCACATACGATAACCCTTTCCTCAAAGTGGTGGAAACCACGCAACACGCAACTGCAATTTTGTTATTTCTTTGGGGACTTATTTCATTTTTTATTTGGGGACTTATTTCATGCGCTTTTGGGGACTTATTTCATCTTTGAATTTGGAGACTTCGAAAAAAAAACATTTTGGGGAGTTATTTCATTTTTGGATTTGGGGGTTATTTCATTGGAGAGTTATTTTACAGAGCCAAATTTCCCAAATAAAATTTAAAACAAGATTTTAAAATTAAAAATCAATTTTTGACGTTTTTGATTTTCAAACTCAAAATTAAAAAAAAAATTATATATTTTTTTTTATCAAATTTATTTTTAGGTTAGTACTTTAGACGGATTCAAAAGTGAATGTACTCAGTATTTTATCGTTCAGGTAAATATTGGACGAAATAAATCTTCAAAACCAATTTTTAACTGAAAACTAACTTCAACAGTTTTTCGTCAATAGCTTCTAAGTGGAAGAAGTTGTTAAAAATGTTTTTAAACAGAAGTTTGAAGTAATAGTTTTTTCTACAAAAGTAAAAAAAAAAACTGAATTAAAAATTTCCAGCTACGACAGGTGGCCCACCAGATAGATGCTGATGTTCCTACCCTTTTAAGATGTAAATTTTAGATGTTGTTTTAAAAATTTATATAAATATAGAAAAATTGTTAAGTAAAAAGTAACTACAAAGTCATATAAAAAAAAAAAACTGCTCTACAACGTAAAAAGTGTTGTTTTGTGTTAGAATATTTTAATTACAATCTCTAAATAGTACTCTTTATAAAAAAGCTACAAAAATTATCCGCAGTAGTTTTTCTTAATGATTTGGATTAATTTTGGATAATTTTTACTAGACCTGTTGTCATTTTATAAATATTCACCTAACACACTTTCCTGTTGTTTTTTTAAGTGGGTTCAAATTTGCTTATAATTTTCTTTCACCAATTTTAATTCCGTAATCGATTATTTTAAGGTGCTTTACTTCCACATGAACTACACATTTACATAAGCATACACATTGCTCAGGTTTTAATTCTACGTCTAGTAAAGGTGCGTACTCTAGCCACTGCCCAATGCAAACAAATTACTGTTACTTTAGCTCTGTATATCATCATGTCAAAGCAATTAAAGCCAATTCAAAGTCTCATATAGTTGTAATGCGGTTGCATTATATTAAATGACATGCAGACTTCTGGTTTTCTGCGTATAAATCCTTAATTGAATTTCCACCATAATTTCTTTACGAGCTTCTTTTTTTGCTCTAACTACAACTATTTATTTTCCATTTCTTTCTTGCATGCACATAATCACATCGATTACAATCACACCATTTAGGATCGTGCAACTGAAAGTGAACCTGGGTAATGTGCTCTTCCGGCCCTGAAAATTGTTTGGCCTAAAAACCATTAACCAAAATACGAAAACTGAATCGCTTGTAGTTGCCGTATTTTAAGATAATTTCCCACCTAAATTCTTGTAATAAATTTCCCCCTTTTAGGTTTTATTTTTTTTTTTTTTTTTTATTTGGAAATAATTTTCCTGACGTTTTCTTATATTTTTTTGGATTCAAACAATAACGCCGATCAATTGGGGTTTCTCAAAATGTTCACATAGATTTCATGTTCCCAATACATCAACTCGCACAGTACTTTGTATTAACATTTATTGCGCCCCCCAGAGGCTATTGGATTTGGGCCGAAAATCAGGAAAATGTTTTTCTATGACTTTTGATTGCCATCGTACGTAAATTGCATTAATTATTTTTTGTTCTAGCAAGCAACGTATTGGTTGCGTATTATGGCAGAATGTACAAGAGAATATAATTACACCCACAGAAATTTTGTCTGCCCTGGCCAACAACTTATTTGTGGTGGCTTGAAGCAAATATTTATGTGCTCCTTTCTAAAAATAACTGCGATGCAGTTTACCAGTTCATCTATCATTCGTGGCCATAGGAAAACAATCATCATGAACAGTTTCAGAAGATATACCTATGGGTGTTTTGTTAAGCAAATAAATACAGGTCATGGCTTATAAGTGGGAATGACCTAATGACCATCGAAACAGAAATAATAAAAAGTATAGAAAGAAGGAATATGCGTACAGGAATTGTATATTTGGCACATCTATCGAAAACAGTCGAAAAAGTCGCAAATTATTGGCGTACATTTTTCAGTTACATTTTGTTTCTATCAGTTTCAGTTCATGGTCCAATATCTACAAAAATCTATTACCTATTATGGGGCAGTATCAGGGAAAAAAAATAATATCCTAAAAATAAGCGAAACAGCACCGATTTGTGCTTAAAAAAAAACTAAAAAAAAATTGTAAGAAATCAACAAATTCAAAAATTTTCTCATTTAACAACTTTTGAAATCGTAAGACACCAAGCATCTGAATTCTTTTTACAAATAAAAAAAAATCTTTAGAGCTTAGAAAAATAATTTGTTTTTATAAAATTTTTAAAACATTTTTTTTTTTTTAAATTAAATTAGCTGACCCGGCAAACTTCGTCCCACCTATAATATTAATTAAATTATTAATGTCCCTTTCGAAAGTCAAGCTTCTATATTAAAAGAATGAAATGCTTTTAGATTTAAAGTCCAAAAATTCAAATTGTATTGTATACCAAAATTTTCAAACAAATTTTTTTTGATATTAAAAAAAAGTTTCAATTTTTTTTTTTGAAAAACAAATATTTCAAAAACGACTTGGTAGATTTTTAAGCGTTTTTTTAACATTGTTAAAAATATTTTGAACAAAAGTTTTTTTTTTATAGTAAATATCAACCTTCCATATAATTTTTGTTAGCATCTTTGTGCCTGTTTACATTGTATTTTTGACGAACGGCGCATCCAGTGAGATGGGTAGATTTTGTGTGAGTAAGAAGGAGAAGGGTTAATTCCACCCAAATTACTCCGATGCGCCAGTTTCAATAAATGTTTTCGGATTGAGCATGAAGAATTTTTTTTGTGTTAGTGAGAGATACATGGTTGTTAAGGATGTGAGATAGGGATGGGTAGATTGAAATGAAGGATTTTTTCTCTGTAATGTAAACACGAGGAACATTTTGATGAACGAAAATATGCTTCATCAAAAATACAATGTAAACAGGCACTTTGAAAAATCTGATTTTTCTCAAAAACGGCGGCACAGATTTTTCTAAAAAAAATTCAATAAATTTTATATAGGCTACCTTTTGATGAAAATAAAATTTCCAAAAAATGGTTTTCAATAGTAGAACAATTTTTTTTTATTTTCGCCTTTTTCAAAAAGGAATAAGCTGATTTGATAGTTTTTTTTTTATGGAGAATCTTCTGAAAAATTCAAATATCAAGAATATTTTCAACATAAATCTTTTCTTTAGTAAATATTGACGGCACCTTTCATATAAATGTGACAAAAACCGTTACAGAAAATCTAAATTTTCTCGAAAACGACTCCTAAAATTTTCATTAAAATTGTTTGTGAATACAATTCATTAGTACGGTCTATGATTTAACAAAAACAAAACTTTCAGTTGGACCTACCTACTTTTCATAGAACCATTTCTTTTTTTGGAATCATACTACACATCAAAATTTTCAAAAAAAAAAAAAAAATTGTGGACTTAAAAACAAAAATTCAATTTTTTTTTAATTTGATATTTCAAAAACGGGTGGATGATTTTTTTCGAAATTTAATTTTAAATTTTAAATTATTAAATACTTAAAAAACTGTGTACCAATTTTTTTTTCTTAAAAATGTTTACAAAAATTTTATATATAAAAAAATTAATTTTTAAAAAAACTGCTTCTACTATTTTGACTTTTTTTTCTCAAAAACTAAGATTTGTTAAATAAATCAGATGATGTATCTACTTTTTTAGCTCTAAAAACAATTTAAAAAGAGTTTTTTTTTTAATAAATTTATTTTGAATTATGTTGATTTTTAATAATTCTTCAATTTATTTCCATAATTCTTCAATTTATTATGTATATGGATAAATATGTACTACAATTCAGAGAATCTTTTACTACAAGAGCAAGTTTGTGCGATCCAGTCGTGCATTTTATTTTTGTTGGATTCGTATCGAACCAGGTTAACACACTAAGGAGCCTAAAATTAGAAATGTATGATATGAATATGAAATTGCATATTTTTGGATTGGTCAAATTTTGAACTACAAACAGCCCACCTTAATAAAAAAAAATTTATCAAATCGATAAAGCCGTTAACACCGAGAAAATCGAAAATAAAAAAATGCAGACAATACATAAAGAAATATACTTTCACAAAAATTTAAGTCAAAATCATTAGAGCCGTTGAGTTTGAGATAAAAATAAAATAAACAAATTTTAAGGCACAACAGCTCCTGAAGAACTAGGGCCTAGTAACTTACAACTCTCAACCATTCCTATGTGCATGTCTGCAAGAATGGAAGGGACCTACAGTTTATAGCCGAATCCGAACGGCTAATGTGAGCGGCACTTTTCTATGACAAGAGATACTCTTGGAGGTTTTGTCAATTCCTCGCAAGAGGCAGTAGCCGTTTTTTTTTTAAATTTTATTATGTGGCGAGTCTGGGGATTGAACCTAGACCTCCGGCATGACAGTCCATCGCACTAATTATCACGCCACGGCTACTAAATAACGTTTTTCAAATCCGTTGTATGGCAGGTACCGTTATATTTGGGGCTGAAAAAAATTTTTCATTTCTCCCTTATACAGGGAGTCGATTAAAAATCTTAAGTTCCAAGTTTGGTTTAGAGACTGTGGGTAGAAGTGCAGAATTCTGGGACCTACTTTTTTCGTGTTATCTGTCATCGAAATGACAATATAATTTTTCTTCCCGAATGAGGCATATAGGTACTATTTTCTTATTTCTATTTTTCCAAAGATATCATTTAGGAAAATCGGCCTACCGACTAGGAGGGTGCATTTTTAAGTCTTATCTTCAACTTTCGTTTACATTGTGTGCATATTCATCTTCAACTTCTAGTCTGTGTTCACTCTTCTTTTACAAATCCGTTCGTGTAGGTAAGGCAGTTATATTAATTTCAAAGATTAAAATGTAAAAATCTACTTCTGACCGAATTATCAGTTTCCGCGGTTCGGGTTTTTCTTTCACAAATGCAGAACTTCCCCGCATACACATTATATCTTCATTTAAAATACAAATAACGATGCAGGTTTCTAATTTGGTGGGTGATGGCCAAGTCCATAAACATAAATATGTGTCATTAATCCAACGATTATAGTGGTGATTTTGCTGAGATTTGCTGTAGTGTCCTTGTGGTTGAATATCCATTACACCTTTCCCTCCCCTTCACCCTCCCAAAAAAAAAAAAAAAAAAAAAAACTATTTGCAACACGATAGAGTATTATTTCAAGACGAATAAAAAGAAATGTGTGTATTTTTTTTGCACGCCAAATGGTCCGTCCTAGAGAGCACTCAATTATTCTGCGACGCGACGACAAGATTGCTACTTGCAAATGCTACTTCTAAATGGGTTTCCGCGAGAGCTTTACATTTTTATTGTATTGTATCGTATTGTAGTGCTCTTTTGTCCTCGAGCAGGACATTATTTTCAGTCACACCGATGAATATAGTCCCGAGCTTAGTGGCGCCAATATGTATAGTTCTTCTTTTAGTTTTTGCTCTCGCTTACTCAATCTTATTCTCTCACGGTCTCAAATAAGAATGTTTTTGGTCCCTTATACACCCCGTGCCGTGAAAGTGATGACACAGCGCCAAAAGGCAAACTTTGACTAATGTCGACCCAAAAGAAAACGAGGTTCTGCTGATGACGAAGAAGAAGAGGGCCGGTTGATGAGTATGGGGCCTTTTAGTGGGGCAGAAGGCAGAATACATTTTCGTACCGTCCATTTTTTTTTTTTTTTGGCGCAGTGAATTTATTAATGTCTTAACACTTTATGCTAAAAAAAAGACGGGGGCTGGCAGGAGAAACAGTGAGAGGGTAGCTTAGCCATATAGTACCAAATTCAACAATCGAAGGGGAAGACTTGGTTGAAAAGCCTGCGGATAGTAAATGGGACAATCCTTTGGAGAAGGTACGGTGCTTCTTACTTTCTTCTTTTTTTTTTTTCCTTCTCTATCGTCGTCTTGAAGTAGTCGTCGTCAATATACATAATCCTTCTCTGTATGGAAGGAAATTCCTAAGGCAATATCCCTATTTTGTTGTTGTTTTGCTTGTTTCTGTTACCTTTGTTGCTGTGCTTCTGCTGATATCGCCTTAGCCATATCGTGCTTCTTCGTTAGCACGGCTCGCTGCTGCTATTTTTCTAGTTTGCCTTAGGGAAATTTTGCTCTTCTTACGCCTTCCTATAGGTTCTATTCAGTCTATAAGGACGACGAAGAGAAAACACAAATGTTATATGCGATTAAGCTTTTTTTTTTTCTTCTTTTGCTTCGGCCGACATAATACATCGGAGGGACATTTGTTAGTGTCGGTGGAAGTATTTTTCGGGTATTTAGCTTAATTAAAAGATTTTTTTTGTTGTTTTTGTTGTTGGTTGTACTATTTTGAAATATTTTCTCACTGCAAAGTAAATATAAGTGTAATAGTTCTTAGTTCTCCAGTGATTGCTGGTTGTGGGTTATGAGAGTTGAAAATAGGAAGAAAATCGATAAAATCGATTAGCTTTGGTGGTTTTTCGTTTTCTTTTTTCTTATTTTTTTTTTGTTCTTTAAATGATGGTCTTGACCTGTCGTAAATAAACTGTTTAGGCGAGGTTATAATATAAAGTGGACAAAAGGCAATGGGGGCTCTGGATTTTCAGAAGCTCTTTTGTGTTTTGATAAATGTTGGATTATTGGTTAAACGGTGTTAAATGGGTCAGTTGGGAAATTAAGAAGTTCACTTAAGGGCTAGTTATTTAGTTTTGAAATATTCATACAAAAATTTCAAAACACAAGCGATGGAAGTTAATATTCAAAATTTGTATTTCGTGCAAAAAAAAAATACATATACAGTTGAAAATAAAGTAGGTATATGTTTATTTGTTTGGGTTATTTCGACGAAAAATTTTACAGATATACCTACTGGTGGTGTATAGCTCTTTTAAATGTGTTACCAAATTTAGTCCTGCAATAAATATTTGTAAAGCAGTGAAAACTAAAAGCCTTTAAAAAGTCGTCTTTTTACATTTTGTTTCGATATTACGGTGAGGGGCCAAAAAAAATAATCGTTATAAAGTTTAAGAACGGTCTTGTAGAAAATTAATTCTGGTTTTTAAAACTAAATTTTCCGTGTCGGCATTTCTTCCCGAGATATTGGTAACCAAAATTAAAAGTCTCTTTTTTTCATTCAAAGCCAGATATTATTCTGAAAAAAAGTTGTAGCACTACGGAAAAAGACGACATCAAATCTAAATACAAAATTTATTAAATCAATAAATTTAACTGGCTCAAATTTTGTCTGTCAAAGAAAATGACATTCCTCAAAGAAAATAAAATAAAAAAAATAAAATGTTTAGCTCGTGTTGTTTCTTATAATTTCCCAATAACGGCGCCTTTAAATATTCATTTGCTAAAATTTCTAAACACAAAAAACATAAAGTTTAAGAATTTTTGTTTCATTTCAATATATACGACCTTTTTCCACAGAGACACAACACTAAAAAAAAAAGTGAAATTTTTGTTGTTCCCTTAATTTTGTTTTTCTTTTGTCATGTCATAAAATCTTTTCTAATATTTACTTTGTAAGAAGGTTCTTATGGAAAGAAAAATTTAAAAAATTGCAAAATTGAACATTTTTTTGAGGTTTTTTGAACACTCTGCGTTACAAAATTATTGTATACAAAAATCGTTTTGTTTTTTCTTGACAATTTTTTTTTATCCGATTGACATGGAGATCTTTTTGTTGGACTCATATTGAAACAGGTAAATACACTACGAAGCCGAAAGTTAGAAAATTTTCCCGGAAAAGCTGGTAAATCGTTAAAACCATACTTTCTTAATTGAATTTTTGTTTGTACGTGGATAGCTGAATGACAGTACGACATCCGATTTGCTTAGGAAGGGACATAAAAAATTAAATAAATCTTAGGCAAGGCGCTTACTAAAATGTTGAAGAATTGGAGTGACAAAAGAGTAGCGAGTGGCAGTGGAGTGGTGAACAAATTGCTTGGCAATGGAGTGGCGGCGAAGTGATATGAAAGTGATTTAACGCGCACTGCGGTGGCAAAATACATTTACCAGCCCTCGGTCTATAAATCAATGATCACAGGCATATTCATATCTAGTACAAAAATCCACTTTGTCACCACTCACTTGCTACTTGAAAATTAAACATGTTCGAGATATGTGGCAGGAGACTGGCACCACACCAACTGCAAATTATCATGCCACTGCCACTCCACTACGATGAGCGCATCTTCATTGAATTATATAGGTTTTACCAATTCCACCTGCCACTTAGTCACCACGCCACTACCACTCCACTTCGTCACCACTGCAGTGAGCGCCTTGCCTTAAGTGGAACGAAGTCAACTTGTCAACTTGTGAATTGGTGTTATGTTAACACCAATTCACTAAACTTCACACCACTCCACAATGATCAAAAGACAAAAATATATTTGTACCGAAAGAAGTAAAATTCGAGTGGGATAAAATTTCAATCGATTTTAATTTTGAACAACAAACTCTGACTTAACTAACATAAAGACTTATGTATTTTGATCCAAGAAGAAGGGTTTATTATTCAAAATGAAGGCTGTTATGTATGGATTTTTTAAAACTAACTAATATACGAGTGCTGTTAAAAAAAAAAGTACGTATACGCCACAGTGACTCTGCTAATGCTTAATTTATATTATTTATTTTAATGAGTCTATAATAACCATGAGGATTTTTTCAACACTATTTCTTCTTATATCCACATGTAATAGATTATTATAAGATTCCAAAAAAACATGGATATACAAAAATTTATCAGGTTTAGCTAGATTTTTTTATGGGTCATAATATTTGCTTATTTCCTTCTTCACCTCATGATAGGTCCTATAGAACAAAGGTACACATCTGGTGTGCTGCCCAAGTTTTTCTGTGATTTTTTTTTTTTGTTTTGTGTTTTTGTTAATTCAAAATCTGAACGCGCTCTCTAAGACTATAAAAAGAAAATTTTATATCACGATTTCCTTCAGTTTATATAAGGAAAAGTCAGAAAATCGAAAAATTACATACTTTCTGAATGTGTTTTTTTTTTTTGTGTGAGCACATATCCCGGCTGAACCTCATCCGACTTGCGCATAAAGATATTTTTGTTGAATTGGTGTTGAAACAGGTAAACACTCTAAGAAGCCGAAAATTTGAATCTTGAAAATCCGATTTATTCATTTTTTTTTTTTTGAAGTTTTCGCATGGACAAACGTGTGTTGCTTTTTTTCCCGTGTTGGAAAACTATCCACATTATTTATTTTTGCGCCAGAAATGAAAACTAACAATGTAGTGTATCGAGAAGGATTTCAACAAACACTATTTTTTGAAATATATTTTTTTTTTATTATTTTTTATAGATCGAATTGGATATTCATACCTAAGACAGGATAATATCTGTCGGGTCAGCTAGTACCTTTATAAATTGAACTAAGAATCATCTTTTATATGAAGCTCAGACCGATTCTTTCATTTTTTGCATAGTCCCATTTTGTAAATTTTACCTTTTTTTATTTAATTTTGTCTTGTTTAATATTTTGTTGTGGTGTGAATCTATTCTGAAGATTCAGAAAGTCTTACAATGTATTTATGTGAAAATGTTAAATGTTGTTCCTTTTTTTTTTTGAATGTTTGAAAACGAATAATTTTATTTTTAGAATAAAAATAAGAAAAATATAAAACAAATTACATACCAAGTATTCCAATATATTTAGACATTACTCGTATGTGAATTTTTTATAAAAATGGGGAAGACATTTTTTTTCAATTGATCGAGTACCTTAGGAAGTTTTATTTAAGTTTTCGACCAACATCATTTTGGGAGGTTTTTGCCATCTTGATTTAAAAAGTTACATATAGCAAATATGCAAAATGGATAGTCCATATATTTTTTTCTAATCTATCGATTTTGAAAGTATTCAAAAAAAAACTATTTACCTACAACAAAAAATTCCGAAAAATCGTTTTTTACGTAGTCTTTTTAAGTATTTTACATAAGTTTTTACCTGCTGTATTTTTACTATGATTATGCAAAAAACATTAAAAATGTTAAAAAGTAAAAAGAAACGTAAAAATTATCAAAAATGGTTGAGAGTTGGAGCTCATTATTCTGTGCGGTAACTAAAAAAAAACTATTAATAAAAATAAATAAATTTGGTGGCACAACGGCTCATGAAGAAACAGAGCCTAGTGACTTACAACTCTCAACCACTCCTGTGTGCGTGTCAGGAATGGAGGGGACCTACAGGTTATTGCCGAATCCGAACGGCAAAGAAGGTGGAGCGGTACTTTTCTATGACCAGAGATACTCTTGGAGGATTTGTCAATTCTTCGCAAGAGGTAGTAGCCCGGAAAAAACTTAATGTGGAAGTGGCTGGTATTGAACCCTGACCTCTGGCGTGACAGTCCATCGCACTAACAATTACGCCACGGGCTACTACAAAAAAAACTATTAGGTTTTTATTTTATTTTCGAGATGTTTATGAAAACAGATTCTCTAATCTATTTCCGTCCAAGTTTTTTCACTATAAAATGCTTCAATTAATTATTTGTTCTATCGATTTCAATAAAATGATTTACCTAATCTGGAAGTAGGTACTCGTTTGTAAATGCAAAAAAAATAATTTTTTCTTAAAGGAATTAGCTCTAATAGATTAAACACACTTGAATGACTGCAATTTTTTTTTATTTGCTTAGATTTTGCCATATTATGACAATTCCTCTCATTTTCTCTCTTTTTTCTCAGTATTTTACTTCATTTACCTCTTATTTACCCTTTTTACGAGGTTTTTACGTTTTCTACGGGATTTTTGCGTTTTTTACACTTATTTACGCATTTTTTACCTAGAAAATGTAAAAAAATGTTTTTTACATGGATCATCACTTTATGAAAGTTTAAAAGTACATATTTAATTTTATATTTCTGTAAAAGAATACAAAAATATTTTAGACATTTTTGAGAAATTTGTACTGCATTTTTTTTTTAACAATTTTCGAAATCAATTTTTAATAGTTTTTATTTTTTACTTTTAAGAGGATGGAATAAGGCATTTTAAATTTGAAGGGCTAATGAACATTAATATTTAGAGACAGATCTTTACTTTCTAAATGCAAATTTTGCATGCCTTGATTGGGGCCTATGCAGATAATGTTGAATTGAAAAAGCGTTTTTTTTTGAAGGCCCAGATAAAAAGTATAGCACTTGAAACATTATATTTAATAAAAGTTCTGATTACCCTAGATATGAATACGGGGGTCCAAAATCTCTTAGATGGGGCCTTCTGTATGCAAGACGCATTGAAAAAATGCAAACAAATCCATTTTACAAATAGTAAAATAATTCTTGTTCCCAATGATAGAGTGGTCCCTCCTCATCACCAAAATGAGTATCCTAGTTTTTTTTTTTTTCATGGGGCCATCTATTTCGCATATAACAGCTAACAGATATGCGTCCATCAAAGTAATTTTCCACAATGTCTTTCATTTCCGAGTAAATGATATCAAATTATGATATAAATATTTAATCAGCTCTACTTTGCAATTCGTTTTGATTAAATATTTCGATTCACCACGTTAATGTTTCATTAATTGTGGCTCAATTTACTTTTCAAAATCTTTTATCTTTTGAGTCTAAAGATTAACGCTATTTTTTTAAATTCCCCATAAACATACATTTATTTTTTATCGCAATTTAGACGCGTCTTATTTGATTTTGAAACAATTTCCTCTTTCCGACGGATAGCAGAATACAAAATTTCACATCAAGAAACAGCAGAATAAGGGCGAATATTCTTTTAGATTGTTTTTAATACGTAAATGTTTGACTTTCAGTTATCAATTAGTTTTCAATCTGATTTGTATGGATCATAGGACATACATTTTAGTGTCTCCATTGTTCTTTTTTTTTCAGGACATGTTCATAATCCGAACATCAGCCATGGTCAGTGGAGGCGGTATGTTATGATGTTTCGTCAGCTGAATTAATTATCTGAAAATCAGCTGATTCATCATCATCGCAACATCCATCTTGCGGAAATAAAATATCGTTCGGATTAATTCATATTTATTTCTCTGGTTTTCCGGCAACGTTCGCCATTGACACTACCGTAAGCTTCGGCCTAATTTTTCTATCTGTACGTATGTACGTTATAAGCATTGATATAAAACTGCTCCTATAATTTATATTGAAGATTTGACAGAAATATTGAACCTCAATGTCAAAGAACTGCCCGAAGTTGTAGCACTCCTTTGAAAGATACCCTATTGAAGATCTATCTGTCTTGGAAACAAAAACAGTCTTTAAATGAATGTCTGCTTTTTCAATAAATCAAAACTTTAGATCTATTTTTAAAACAAAAATCCATTCTCACATCATGACTTCAATAGCTGATTGCAATTAAATTGTAAAAGTTAAAATCCATTAAAAATTGTTGCGATTGAATGCAAAATGCCTCCTCCCCGTGTCGCTCGCTTCAATAAAATTGAAAAGTCCGGTACATGACATGAAAAACAAAAACACACAAAACTCAGACATCATTATTGATAGACGGACATGCAAAAGCAAAACAAAAAAAAAAAAAAACAAAAAAAAAACTATATACACACTTTTAATCCAGTCCACGACTAAAGTCAAGTATTTCCCATCCGAAGAGCATCGGCATCAAAAAGTATTTTGTTCCGGAGCTTTTCTCTTGATGCTAAAAATATCGACAACGACAACGACGACGACGAGTCGACAACTCAAATAATATCGGCCAACATACTTATAGATACATCTGATGATGATTTTCGTCATCGATTTTAATTTTAATTCGCCTGACATTCACAATATAAAAACGGTAGAGCTATGTGCGCGGGGCGTAAAATGTTCAGGTCTTTTTGGATTTTTTTTATATTTTTTGTTTTTTCTGTTATTTTTGTTCTCTTCCATCACTTGAAAACCATTCAAAATGAAAACAGGTGGACTTGAAGATTCGATCGATTTGTACCACTTGAGTTATTATCCAAGATCATGTGCTTGTCAATGATTTTTTTATGAGTGGATGCAGATGGGAAACATGGGCGTGGGAATTCCAAATGTAATAATAAATTTTATTGATCATAATTTCTAATGACACATGACTTTTGTTTTTGCTAGAAAAAAAATTTGTATTTAAGATAATTCGACTTTGAACACGGACAGAAAATAAAACATTTCAGTTGGGAGATGGTTTAAAAATGTTGTTGTTATACATGCTTTAGCGCTGTTTTTTTTTATACAAAAAAAAAAAAAAAAAAAAAATTTAGTTCATTTAAATTTTTCTCATGTTGCTCTTTCAAACTAAAATTTTTTAGCAAATTAAAAAAATTCAAAGTTTACAAGAAATAGTAAAGATTTTTGTGTTTTAACAAATAGCATAAGCAAATAAGAATAATCTAACCAAAGCCAAGATAATACATAGCTTCAATCTATTGTATTATTATTTTTTTTTCTTCATTTCATGGCTCTATCTGCATCAGGTCTGACAGTAGGTATACGTACATATAGGTAACTAGCCGATAAAACCCGGCGTTGCCCGGGTCTTCTTTAGTAAAACCTAATGACAACCAAATATCGACCAAAAAGATGATTTAAAATCAGCACTCGAAAAATGTTCAGCTTAAAGAGCGCTACACACCATCCATGTTACTTGTCAGGTAACATGGACGTTTTTTTGTCAGGTAACATTGAAAATAAGCCTCCACACGTATATCAATGAACATTGACAATTATTTTCCTAAAATTATGTGTGTGGGTTGTGTGGGCTTGCATTTGAATAAAAATGTAATGCACCTAATTATGAACCTACCTGCCTGCCTATAGTGTAATTTTAAGACAACTTTGAAAATCAGACTATTTGTATGTTATGTTATACCTACCTCCCATTACCCCCTAAGGAACGAACGACCGTGAATTGTGTTAGTAACCACTTGACAAAGAAATTAATAATTTATCAATGGAATGTTAAATTTTCTTCTTCTCTACCATATACCTACCATATTCTTAAAACGAAGCATTTTTTCCCAGCAAGGGTTATTGCCGTCTATGAAGAATAATTCCGTGCCAAAAATCCGGAATACATTTTTTACCACCCCACCCATCACTTATCAACATCAAAAAAATTTTACCACTTGTACTACCTAAATAAAGTAGGTAGGTAGGTAGGTATTACCTAAAAAAAAAAATTTGAGCCGATTCTGGAAACCAGATCCCTCCTTGCGCACGTTCTTGTCTTCTTGTGTTCCCACATTACATTTAATCTTCATTTAAAATCTCGAACCTTGAAAATCCGATCATTAGAACTCAAGGTGTAAATTTTGCTGATTTGAACGTAATAAGCACCCCCACATCACCTTTGCTTACCTACGCCCTTGACTATGTAGTTACTCAACAAAAAGAATTAGAAAAACAAATATATTAGTGATTCAAGTGCCCCCTTACCCCTTATTGTGCACGCTCTTGCCACTAAGTAAGTTCGTTTCCATTCACCATCACCAACCACCAACCTCCAAACTAACAAAAATTTCAGTCTTACCTTAAAATCCAACAATTAGAACTCACTTTGTAAATTTAGTCGATTTTCATGTAATAAGCATCCCCCTATCCTATTTACGTGCATCCTTGATTGTGTAATTACTCAGAAAAAAAAATTGAAAATAATTTTTTAAAGGGGCGCAAATGCCCCCTTACCCCTCCTTGTGCACGCCTTTGCCTCTAAATAAGTTCGATTCCATTCACCATCACCAACCCACCGCTAATAAACCAACCAATTTTAGTAGATTAGATACAAACATTTTTTTTCTGCTGCAAATACCTATTATACCTACCTACTCATACCTATACCTACTCCAATCATTTCTTACTACACTATAGAGAATACCTACCGACTGTTTATGTTTTGTTTTGTTTTACCATACCTTCCTATACACAAAAATATCACCACGATTCGTCGACGGCGAAACGCGAAAACAGTCAACTCTACTCACTATCTCGCTCCCACCTACCAAGGCACAGTGCACATGGTTTGAATTGTTTTTTTTTTTATTTTTTGACGATGAAGAATAATTCGCTGCCAAAAAACCTGCATACATATTTTTACCACCCCACCATCACTTATCCTCATGAAAAAATTTGTACCTTACCTAAATAAAGTATTAAAAAACCAACCACCCACCGCCAAACCAACCAATTTCAGTCTTACCTAAAAATCCAACAATTAGAACTCAAGTTGTGAATTAACTTAGCCGATTTATAAGCACCCCCATCCTATTTACGTGCGCCCTTGATTGTTTAATTTACTCAGAAAAAAAAATTAAAAATAATTTTTATTAGGGGTGCATTAAATGCCCATTGCCCCTCCTTGTGCACGCCCCTTGCCTATAAGTTCGTTTCCATTTACCATATCCAGCAAACACCCACCACCAAACCAAACAATTTCAGTAGCAAACATTTATTTCTGCTGCAAATATTATACCTACCTTACTCATTACATATATACCCTACTCCGCTCATTTCTTACTATAGAGAGAATTCCCTACCGTTGATGTTTTTTTTATATATGAACTTTTACTATTACACAAAAATATCACCACGATTCGTCGCTGGCAAAACGTAAAAACAACTCTTACTCATTATCTCGCTCCCACCTACCAGGCACAGGCACATTGCACATGGTTTGAATTGTTTTTTTTTTTCGATGAAGATTACTACCCAACCCATCACTCACTTATCTGTATCTCATCAAAAATTTTCCCTAAAAACAAAAAAACAAAAATATTTCCTACCTAAAAATAAAAAACAACTTTTTTTTGGGCCGATCCAGAAAATCAGCCCCACAAAAATTTGGATTTGACGAACCGGAAAGTTACCGGTCAAATCCGCCTTCTGCCACAAAAGGCAATTTTCCATGGCAAAACAACTCTTCCTTATAAATAATTGAGCTTGAAGTAAATGTGAATTGAAGATCTATAAAACAGAATGTTGCAAGGAAATACCTACATGCTTGATTTTAGAAAATTTCCATGCGAGTTTTTTTTGTGGTAAGTTTTTAATTTGTTTATTATTCTGTATTTAACAAAAATTTTCTTTTCTGCTGTATCCTATAGCATACCAGATAAGTGAAATTTGTATTATATCTATTTTTTAAAAGAGTTTTTTTGTTTGTTTGTGAGTTTAGTGCATACATACAGCCAAACTGACAAACAAAAAAAGTTACTCTTTTATATAATAGTATAGATAAGCAGGCATGAATCCAACCGACCAACACTTTTAAGCTTTCTACAATTCTGATATTCATTTTGTCCCCAACAGGAAAATAGTTACACCTCATATTTCCAATAAGTTTGCTTCAAATTTAGCCAGTTTACGTTTCTGAGATCTCACTGAACAAGCTCCATCAGCTCCACAGAGCAGGAGGAGAACCTTGTTCAGGGTTCTCCACTAAAAGTCAAAAACAATGTCCATCTCCTTTTTGTTAATAAATCAAGTGCGAAAAAAAATAATTGAGCAAGCGAATCAAAAAAATTTCAGTCTCAGCCTTTTGACAGCAAAAGTGAGGAATCTCACTGAGGAATTACGTTCAGATTTCTGAGATTGCTGAGATCTGGAGATCTCAGAGACTCAGAGAGCTTAAGAAACCTAAACTGGTTAATTAAAAATTAATCATTTTTGACTCACCTCGTATCAACTTTACATAACCACCTTTTATAGAAAATTATGTTTTAAAAAAAAATTAACACACACACATATTTATATCTCAATTAAGGAACTGTGATGTGACTTTAAATAATGATATGTTACAATTGACATAAACAAACATTACTTGCACTAACAAAAATCTCAGTAACGTTTGTAAAAAAATTCAATGAAAAAAAAGTACGTATACGCCCAAGTGTACCACTTTGGAAAACAGTATTATCGTCGTATTCATAAGTAAAATCTGAAAATAATGTGGTTCGATTTAACGTGAAGTTAACATGAGCAACTCGTCTAAAACAAAAAAAAATGAAATTGGAGGACAAAATTTTACAATAAACGTACATAAAACGTATTGTGATATATGTTAATTACATTGACTCCAGAGACACCTATCGGAGCAGTAAATGTACAAAAACTTTCTCCAAAAATATTATTTTTTAAATATTTACCTAAAAGTTGATTGTCAGTATGGGGAGCTGGTCAAAATTCTGGCTGTCAAAATCCTGTATGACCAAAATTCTGTTTTTCAGAATTCTGTATTTTAAAAATTCTGTATATCGAAATATCTCAAAATGCTGTAAGTGTAAAATTCTGTTAACCAAAATGCTGGTTATGTCCAAGTTCTATATTTCGAAGAAAAAATTGCAAACAATATCATTGTTAAGCACGTGCAAGTACAAATAGAATTTTTTGCATTTACTTGTACAAACATTCAATCAAGTACGATCTCTTTAAAAACGAGTAAAAGACTTATTTTTAACCAACGTTTTATTAACTCTATTTTCGTGAATATATTTCTGTTAAACCTTGATATGTGGAAATTGTAGAATTTAACGATAAAACTTAGAATTCTTCAGCAATATTGGTACAAGTCTAGAATTTTAAATAAAAGGTACAAAATAGCTACATAAAATTTGGCCCCATTGAAAAATAGCCCCAAACAAAAAATGAAGATTTTCCCCAAAAATTTATATAAAAGCAACAACAATTTTTTTTTGAATTGAGGTCATTTTTCATTGTTTTAGGGCTTCTTTTCATTTTTTTAATTTTGCGGTTAATTTTCAGTATGAAAAATGTTTTTTTTTTTTCATTTAGTTGGGGTAATTTTTTCATTTTGAAGATGGGTTAATTTCTCTAATTTTCATTTCATTCAAACTTCTTCCAATGTTCATTCTGTATTTAAGTAAATCTGTATGATAAGTAAAATTCTTCATTTCAATATTCTGCTTTGCAAAATTCTGAAAAACAAAATTTTGAAATACAGAATTTTACTCATACAGAATTTGTACCATACAATTTTAGAATACAGAATTTTGTGTAGCCAGAATTTTGAAATACTGTATTTTAAAACAGTATTTTGACCCTACAGTATTTCGACCTCAACCCGTCAGTATATCTAAAAATGAAAAAAAAAAAAAAAAACTGTGAAAAACTGTAAAAAAATTTTGTTTTAATTTGTTACGGGTATGAGAAATGATCAGTTGTTGTAGAAACATTGCTTAAATATTCCAGTGTTTAGCAACTTTAACTCACTTATATCGATTAAATTTATTTAGATTAGACTATGGTTCCTACCTCAAGTATGTAATAGTAGCCAACTAAATGCTCGAACTATCGTTGAACTTCAGTTAATCTTCGATTTGAAATGAACCAGAAGCACAATTGGTCGTATTTATTAGATTTTTGACTGTTCAAACTATGTCTAAGTATTTCGAAACAGTAAATAAAAAAAAAATATTACATCTATCAACGTTTAAAGACAATCAATTACGTTGTCTAAATTAAGATATAATAATATATAATGCCAAAGTGACAACAATAAGAAAGTTATTTTTTTTAAGCTTGAACGGATGTCTTAAGTTAGACAATGTTTATTAATACGGCCAAATGTATCTAAAAAAAAATTAACCTTACATAAAAATGATTTGAATGTAATTCTAATTAAAATCCTTTATTTATTAATATCAAACAAAAAGAAAATATTCATGAAAAAAACCTAAACTTTAACTGAATCAAAGAAGCATCCGCACACAATAATAAACCGAGTTATCTTCCTCAAAGCTTATTTTGAATAAATATTTCCATGTTTTTTTTGCAGTTTGAGCTTCACACTCTATTACCTCTTCGACAGAGCGACGACACACCACATCATAAACCGAATCAAATTTCCAAATCGAATGTAGAACATTTTCAAACAAATTGCTTTTCCAACTAACCAGCATCAAGTTCAAAAAAATAAAAAACAAAAAATGCTGACTAAAGGAAAAACTGATAAAATTGCACAGAAAAAAAAAATCATATAGACACATATATTTGCATTCTCAATCCGTAAAAAAACTCTTGACTTGACTGAAATATTAAAAACTTTTTAAAATTGTTCGGTTGCACTTTGACTGGTTTACTAGGTTGTTGGTGGCAAATATAGCGTCTCATAAGGAAGAATATGTGCGAATACAAATTGACTGCACGACAAAGTCGCACGTACTCGCTCTGATGTTGATATTATATAACAAAGATTTGTATAGCTTTATAGTAATCATGGCAATATCCAACTTTTACGATACGATGACAAAAAATATGCAAAAAGTCAAAAAGTGGGTATGTGTCGTTCAAACTGCAGCCTAATCGGTCGATTTTTTTTAAAGTTCGTAGTTTTTTTTTTTTTGCACTAGCTTTATTGACACTTTTTCTAAAATATTTGTTTTTTGTTTTTTTTTTCAGAAGGTGTTCTCTTTTACCTTTTCAAAAACAGTTTAACAGTAAAAATTTTTAATCTTTATACTTTTCTAAATTTTTAGAAAATAGGTAGGTACTATATGACCCGGTTAACTTTGTTCCATTTAATTTCCATTAAATTAAAGAATGGTACTTTCTTGAAAATAACTTAAATTCAAAACAATTTGGGCATTTCCTACATTTATTTACAAAGAAAACACATACATATATAGAAATGAGTTTTTTTTTTTTTTTTTGTTAATACGAAAATTTCAAATTTCAACCGAAAAATCGAAATATCATGAAAATCTAAAATTTTATATTTTTAGAAGGCACGAAGTCCGTTGATCGAATTTTTCAATTTTCGCCTCCATAGTACGTTTATCTTATTTAATACGAATATTAAACAAAAGCTCCAAGCAAATCGGATGATACTCAGCCGATTTATAAGCAAACGAATAAAAGAAAAGAAAACAGAATTTATACAGTCTAAGGTTTTTATGATTTTCTGACTTTTCTCGTCGAAATTCCTAAATTTTGATTCCGTAGTGTTTTAACTTTCTTCAATAAAATCTAGCAAAATTTTCAATTAAACAATAAATAAATAAATTTGGTGGCACAACGGCTCATGAAGAACCAGAGCCTATAGTGACATAAATCATTTCTGTGTGCGTGTCTGCAGGAATGGAGGGGACCTATAGTTTATTGCCGAATCCGAACGGCTTAGGTGATCGGCACTTTTCTGTGACAGGAGATACTCTTGGAGAATTTGTCACTTCCCCGCAAGAGGCAGTAGCCCGGAAAAAAAAACTTAAGGTGGAAGCGGCTGGTATTGAACCCAGACCTCTGGCATGACAGTCCAATGCACTTTTTTTTTTTTTTTTTATTTAATTCATTTTTATTTTTCATTAATCTTATAACTAACTTAAAGCTAGACAAAAATTCGTAAAAACTAGCCTACTTATAAATAATTTACAACTTACTTACTGGCCCCATGCGGGCGCTCTAAGCTAAACATATCGGTTTTATTTTTCACCGAGAAGAATGCATTTAAAAAACTTTTTTTTTTTTTTTTTTTGTGCCACCCTGACTGTCGCTACTTACACTAATCAACCTAAATCTATGTAAGTCGGCCAAGACATAGAAGATGTGCCATCTTTTATATATCAGTAGAAGAACTTTCATTTTTAAGCCACCAAAACTGGTTCTCCTGCCTTACCCTATATCTCTTCGGTCCCGATCGGACACAGTCCTACTAAAGGGAAGGCGCTCAGCGCCGCCTTCTGCGAGGACGTCTCGGTTGTATAGGAGTCGCCTGTCTACAGTTCTACGGCCGACGTGGTAGATTAGCGGAACTGCCAATCTATCCTGTATCAGCCCTTGACTGTCTAAATAGAGGAATGCATCAGGCGGAATAAATCCGTTTAAACGCACACTCTCGTAGTATTCGTGATTGGGGTAATAGGCCCCAAAAATTAAGCTGTTTGTCGAGGACATCGCTCTTGCAATGTGACCCCGAATCAGCTTCAACAAAAATTATCTATTCTGTTCACGTTGGCCCCGTTGTATAGAACCAGGTTGGAATAATAATGTTTGTACTCCGACTCTGGTGTTCTGTGTAATCCAAGGCAGCGACGTAAGCACTGCCTCTCAAACACCCGAATCTTTTCCATTTGAAATGGGGCAACGTTGAACCAAACCGGGCACCCATAGGCAATCATAGGCCGGATGAGGGCCATGTAGCAAATCACCTTCATCCTGGTGTCAAGCCGGCTGCTATAAAACAACCGTTTCGTCAGGGCAAAAGCTCCCCTAGCCCTGGTCAGAGCAGCATTTATATGTCGGTCGAATAAATACTGTTCTAACCAGATGCCAAGGTACTTTACTACATTTTTACTCGCCAGTGGATGTCCATTTGGCCCTACGATCACCAGCTTGCGCCAGTTATTTCTCGTATCCCTTGTGGCTCCTTGCAACGGAGTCCTAAACAGAATAGTTTCTGATTTATGTAAGTTAATCTTTAACTTCCAGTCATCGCAATATTGTTGAATCTTGTCGAAGTCACGTTGCAAAAGAATTTTGATGACCTCGACTTTTGGGGCCGTTCTGTACGCTATTAGATCGTCGGCATACGCAATTCCATGAGTTAGACTACCTATCAGATCTTTTTAACTTCGAAGATTTTGGTAGAACGTCCAACGCACTAACCATTACGCTACGGGCTACTAATAATAGGACCTCATATAATAGGACCTAACAAAAAGCTACAACATATCATCATTAGTTTAATTCTGAAAAAAAATTGGACTTGCGCCGTTTTCCCTGGACCTTTCAATTTTATTTAAATTTTTTTTTTTAACTTTTATAATTTTTAATTTTTTGATAAACATTTTTCTTGTTATACATTTGTAACTAAAACTATTTTTGAAAAGATTTGGCCTTCCTTTTGGAGAAGATGCCTCTTTTTCAAATCAGATGGACATATAAAGCATCTGTCTTATACACTTTAACTAATCAGATTGAAAAGAAAAAAAAATATACAAAAAATCGAAACTTGGAGAACTGAAATACAAATAAAATATTGAACACTTTTTTTTTTGCATTACTCGACTTCTAGAGGATGTTCAAAACCACTTAAAAGTATCTATCGCACACAAAAAAATTTCCATAAAGCAAAACAACAAAATGATGTTGCTGATTTATTATTTTGATGTCGATGTGGAAGAGGATTTTATGACGAAGGTGTTGTTACATTTCGCGTTCAAACCCCGTTAAACTACCTTGGCTAAATGGAATCGAGTGTGCGATCATCTAAGTACAGACCTATGGTATATGTGTCGTCATCATCTGCGTCAAACTCATCGTCCTCATTCCTGGTTTATAAACGTAAATTATTTAGATTTTAATCTCAAGTTCCAGCAGCAGAGCCACTCGTATAGTCATAGCAGTCATAATCTCTATCGTCATCGTCGTCGACGCTGTCGTTCTCTAAGTGCGCGTCCTGTCTGTAAATTTAAGCACACCCTTTCCAACGTACAAACATATACCAGTTTAGAGTGGTTGCATACCTGGTTGGTGCCTATACTTCAGCGTGTTGATGATGGTTTCCTAAATCACTGGAAAAGTTGTAAATTTGCATGCCAAGGAGCTTCGAGCGCATATCATATTAAAGTGGAAGCGAATGAATGAGGAGATTTTTTAAATATTTAACTTTTTAATTTTAAGATTTTCAAGAAGACTATACTACGGCACCTTTCATCCTCTCCACCTTAAGCTCTCTGCAAGATGAAATCTTGCCCTAGAAACCCGGATATGGAAAAATTCATTTTCACTTTCAAGTTAGAAGTATGTGGAGTCGAGAAGGAATAAGGCAATGGGCGAAGGTATACAAGACTCGTTTTTTTTTTATTTATTGTTTAAGTTTTGTTGGCCTTTTGAATATATGAACACAACAGCCTTGTACCGGAAATTCGATTTTTCTGATGGCCTACCCCACAAAAAGCTCAAAAATCCCCCGATACACCACTCACAACCACACCGGAACAAATGCTGATGAATTCTTTGACAGCACAGAGTGCCTGCCTTCGCAATGCCCATTCCTGGTCATATTTGATGGAAATGTTTAAATAATAATTTGAAATATTTATAACGACGCACGACACGATGACGTGAATGGGGACTTTGTTGGACGCAATGGCGATGGTCAGGATGTGGCTGGGCGAGGACACATATTCGCATGTAACCGGGTGCAATACCAAAAATATGCACTGGCATAATCAATGTTGTTGCGAATGACTACCGCTGCTGATGCAAAATGACAACATTAGTGTTGGTAGGAATATGCTTGTGCTCTGCAATTATACTAGATTCTGTGTTTTTGTTTTTAATTTGAAATAAACTGTCTGCTTAATTAGGTTCTCGGTCATAATGTTGCGGCACATAGAAGCTAAAAAGGTGGCTCTTTGGTGTTGTCCACTTTGTTATAGCCTCAGGGGATGCGTCACATGTCATCAACAGTAGGTATAGTAGAAGCTGAAAAGCATCATCATTAACATCATCATCACGTGTGAATTAGAAACATATAGTTCCTATTTTGTGGACAACCCAATTGCATGAAATTTGGCTTCCAGTGCTTGAGCTTGTAAACTCAACTGGACAGAGGATAAACAGGAAAGGGCTTATGCGGAAAGTTGGAATGTTAAAATTATGAAAGCATGGATTTGACAGTAGTTGCTGTTGAAACATCATTATAACCGTTATTGTACCTAATTCATTACACCATTATATGACATGAAATGTTTTGAGGTTATCGTTATAGGGTGTACGAGTATGGATAATTCTATTAATGGGTTGTCCAAATAGTTTCTGGAGAGTTTAATTGAAAAAAAGATTATTATTATTGATGTTGTTTATTATATTTGAATTTGGTTTTGAGAGCCTGGAAAATGTGTTTTATATGGGATTCTTTAAAGCCCTATTATCATACTCCAAGGAGGTTCTTTTAAAAAATATTGTCCAATCTAACGGCAAGAGATCAGAAGATCGAAAGACAACCTTAGCATATTAAGATCTCATTTCTTGTCTATAACATTATATTTAAAAAAAAAACTCTCAAAAATCCATCAAATATATATGTTAACAAACTACTGGATTAAGGGCCAGGTTTTTCAGAGTATACGGGTTAAATCTGTATACTATATGACGAAAATTGGATGATTAGCAATTTCCATGATTAAAAACTCAAACTATGGATTCCTTGATTAAATGATTAAAATTTAAATTCACTTGCACGCTCAAAAAATGTTCGCTGTGAAAAAACTAGCCCTCTGAAGATTACAAAAATTTATAACAGACTGATTTTTAGATCTTTTTATTTCTTAATTTCCAAAGAAAAACACACAAATTGGGGTAAGTACATTTTTTCTGATGTTGGTATCTAGCTTATTTTTAACATTCCTCTAAAACGATTTTAAAGTATATTTTATAAAGACCATAGATTGGAACACAAAAATCTCATCGATTTCGATGTATATTTTAACTTTCTCAAGACCATTTTAAAGGATTTCAATATTTCAAAAAAATGTTTTTTTTATTTAAAAAAAAAAACAAAAAAAAAATTTTTTGTTTGAGCTCTCAAAAAGGTTGAGACAATTGCCACTTAGCGAATTAAGAAGACTAGAAATTTTTTAGAAATCATCAAAGAATTTACCAGGGCCGGATTTGAGGTAGGAAGAAGTTTCAGGTTCGAACTTCCCCCAATTTTATTTTCAACAGCAAATCAAATAAATCTACGGAAAAAATAGGGACAATTTGTAACCAAAGGAAATCCTTCGCAGTTATTTTCATTAACATTTACTACAACATATATCCAAAATTCAACAAAATCCAACACCGGTGAATGGCATAAAATTGACACGGTGATATTTTAGTTCAACATAAGAGCTTATATGTGACAAATTACGCTGAGGAAAAAGTAGAACATAAGCTATTAAGTTCAACATAAATATTTAAGTTTCGTTTCAGCAAATGGGCCTAAGTCTAAATTTTTAAACTAATTAGGATAGTCTATATAATTTTAAAAAAAATTATTGGCGAATACTTGGTGTAGGACCTACGTTTTTAATAGAATTTTGAAGAAATAAAATCCTTCAAAATTTTCAAACAAAATTCAGTGTTTCTTTCAAATGAAAATAAGTTGCTTTCTTCAAAGCAATAAGTCTAGTTTTAACACAATGTTAAGCTCTATATATGCTTTATTAAAAAAAAAATTACTGGTCTACACCTGGTGCTGTACTTATTTTTTAACGAAATTTCAATAAAAGCACTCGAAAAATCTTCTAATTTTCCAAAAAATTCTGCTAATTTTCAAACCACAAAAATTGTAGTTTTTCTAAAAGCAGCATGTCTGGCTCTTTGATATATTAGTGAATATAGTTTTTTTTATTAAAAAAAAATTATTGGCAGACACTTGGACCTAGATTTTTAACGGAATTACAAAAAAAAAAGGACTCGACAAATCTCTATGGAAATCTGTATGGAGATTCTTCGAGTCCTTTTTATAAAATTCCGTTAAAAATCTAGGTACTGCACCAGGTGTCTGCCAGTAATTTTCTTTTTATAAAATGGACTTTATTAACTTCCCATTGGAAGTTATTGTAATCGGTCCTATTTGTGAAATTGAAAATTTTAACATTTCTCGACGTTTCGAAGTCTCTGGAGTTGGATTACATTGTTTTTAGAGTGATGTCTGTGTACGTTCGTTCGTTCGGAAGTTTTTTTCGGTCACGATATCTCGAGAACGCATAGAGATATCGACATCAAAAAAAATTTATTTTACAGATTATAAGGCCATTAAATTCAGAAAGGATTTTCAGAAAAATTCAATTAGCGGTTTTTTTTATTACAGTAATTAAAAAAAAAAAAAGTTGTAAAATGACTTGTTTCTCAAATATCTCTAGAACAATAAATGCTATCAACTTCGGCCAGGTTTTAATCTATGCATAATGATGTAGTGAAAAAGTGGTAATACTTAAAAAAAATCAACCCATACTTTTTTTTTTAAATTAAAAAAAAAAAAAAAACTTTAAAAATTGTTATAAAATATCGAATATCTTGAGAACGCACAAAGATATTAACTTTGGGTTAATTTTATTTAAGACACAAAGTTATACTTGATAATCGGTAGAGTTTGTAAAAAAAATTAAATTAACGGTTTTTTTTCTAGGCCAAAATAACTGAAAAAAAAATGCTAAAAATTGTCAAAAAAGGTTGTCCGGCTCCAATATCTCGAGAACAACCAATGATATCAACTTCCGGATAATACCATAGTTAGTAATTGATAAGGTTTGTAAAAAAAACCAATTGACGGTTTTTTTCTAGGCCAAAAAAAACTACAAAAGAAACTGCTAATAATTGTTAGAATTTTTCTTGTCACATATATTTAGAGCAAACAGCCTTCCCTTGATTGTACAAGTTTTTCGAAGATTTTAAATTAGTAATTTTCTAAATAACTTCGGGTGTCGATTTTCAAAGGGAACCAATGGGAAGTTATCAGTGTGGGTCAACCCCAGCCTCTTTTTTATTTATAAATTAAACAGCGTAAACTATCACATAAGCTCTTATGTTGAACTTAAATATTTAAGTTTCGTTTCAGCAAATGCGCCTTAATGCTTTACGAAAAAGTATTTTTTTTTCACCACCAAAAAATAACTTTATTTTTTGAAGATTTTTGTGGTCTTTTTTTTTTTAAATTCCGTTACTCGTGTAGGTACTGCAGCAGATGTCTGACATTAGTATTTTTGAATAACGAAAACTATCTAGTATAACATATCAAAGAGGCAGACGTGCTGTTATCACGTTTTAGAGTTCGATTTTTTGGATCTTTGCGTCCCCCAATCCCCCCCCCCCCCCCATCCCATGAGGTACTAGCAACTGAAATTTTGAATGCCCATTTGATGCTCAGGAGGTCTAAGACAATGACTACACTTAATATGAATCCTGCTGGAATACAGTAATAGTATGTTCCCACCGAGCCTGAAATTGCACAATTTCGAGAATTCAATTTCAAATTTACGCAAAGTCTGACACTGAAACAATGTCGTCTGACAGCTTACATTGGAAACCATTTTGATCATTGAAATAATAAAATCGATTTTAAAAGGAAGTTTTAAAATATATTAATTTTTTTTTTTTACGAAAAAAATTCACTGAATAATTCCCTTCATTTTGATTACAAAATTTTTCATGATGGTTTTCAATGAAAGCTATAACTGGTGTCTATTATTTTTTTTTTATTCTTTGTAGTTCTATTCGTTCACTTTATTGGGAAATAATTGTTATAACTGTTATAAAACGCAATTTTGTTCGCAATTTCATTGAATTTTAGGTGATTTGATATGATTTTGAAATTGCGTCATTGTATGGGAAATTGTGCAATTTTGAAGATGATTTTGGAAAAATAATGCAAAATTGCGGAATTTCGTTCAATGAGAACATACTTTAAGCCTGCCTGCCACTGGCTCTTGGACTATAACATCCTACAGCCCGATTTATCATTTCAAAATTACAACATATTTGTTTAAAAAATAAATAAATAAATTTTGTTGCACAACGGCTCATGAAGAACCAGGGCCTAGTGACTTACAACTCTCAACCATTCCTGTGTGCGTGTCTGCAGGAATGGAGGGGACCTACAGTTTATTGCCAAATCCGAACGGCTAAGGTGAGCGGCACTTTTCTATGACAAGGGATACTCTTGGAGGATTTGTCACTTCCTCGCAAGAGGTAGTAGCTCCGAAAAAAACGTAAGGTGGCTGGTATTGAACCCCAGACCTCTGGCATATGACAGTCCATCGCACTACCCATTACGCCACGGGCTACTACCTATTTTTTTATTCTAATGTTTGTGTCTAGTTTAGCTAGTTTTTAATATGTATGCTATCGAATTTTTTCAACAGGTTTGTTAACAAAAGTAACAAAAAGTGTGTTTTTATTTCTTATTATAATCGTTTTCTAAAACCTTTTTACAGTCTCAAATCATAAAGATCAACTCGAAAACCAGTTGCGTATTTTTGAATTTACAAGTTTCTTGTTATCTCTTCAACCAAATTTGACGAAATATGTGAGTCTTGAATATTCAGTAGCAAACCTTATGGAACGAATTTTTCATTTATCAAAATATTTCATCTCAAACAATTTACTCATTTTTGTGTTGGACACGTTAGAACTTTGAATTTTCCCTATAAAAACTTCAAAAAAGCCTATTTATTTAACTTGCCCTACCACATCCTAATAATCTAATGAGAAATGACTTTTCCTTTAACAGAATTCATAGAAGTCTTTTAAAAAACATATTTTCATCAAAGTACTTTCTTAATAACTCATCCCGAAAAAAAAAACAGCACAAACTAATCTCATGTTTCTGAATAAATTTTCACATCGATAAAAACGAAAAACAGTATAAATTTATTCCATAAAGCTACCACTCTGATAGTCCTCGTTGTCATTAAGAGTTTATATATTCTGGGGATGAAAAAAACATAAAACCCAAAAATCCCCCAGAACAAAATGGAGATTACTGGAAATGACATCACCACCACCGTTGCGTTGCTTCACCCGCCGCGCCGCCCGGCCGTGGGCTAAAAAGCTTGAGTCGAACAAAATATTGACAATTATTGATAACTGATGGGATGAGTGAAGTTCCATTAAATTTGTATCCTCTTTTTCTTCCCTGGTCTATAAATTTCTTAAAAGAAAAAAAAAATTGATTTTGCTGAAAATCGTTAAAAATATCATATTTTGGAAATGATTGACATTTCCATTCATATTTGAGTTTTCAACACGATTGATAATAATAATAGATACGTGTTCCTTGATTGTTTACTCCGGCAAAATATACAAATTCATGACTGGTGTGATTCAGCATGTTTTATGGCTAAAAAAGACTAACAACGGAATACGTTAGGCATTGTTTCATTGTTTTAATGCCAAACTAAGTATACCTATAGGATAGACGAGACCAAGAAAAATATGTCCTTAATGTTGTGAAAAAGGTCAAAAGTAATAAACAAGTTGATTTTTTTGTTTTGTTTTGTTTTTATTTTAATTAAAAAATAGAATTCTTTCAGAAAAAGTTAGTATCATATATGTACATATGTTACTGTAAGATTCCGAAATGTGGAAACTTTAGAAGAATTAACCGTAGAGCTTAGAATTTTTCAGGAGCGTTGCTAAAATTCCAAAATTTTTTCTTTTCATAATTTATTCTGGACTTTTGTCAATAGTTTTCTTGGAAAACAGCACCTAAATTGTTTGATTTAACTTACCAAATGCATAGTAGTAAACGGAATATGGAAGGCAAAAAAAAAAAATATTTAACATTTAAATTCAAAATTTTACTGGCAAATTCTAGAATTACAGCATTAGAATTTTTGAAAGTGACATATATTAAGAATAAACTAATTATTCACAAAAATTTTAACAAATTTGGTTAGACAAAACGAGAAACATGAAAATAAAATAGGTATACAGGGTGATCGGTATAAGAAGCACCAAACTGCTGGAGCGAGTAGGTTGGGTTAAGACAAGAAAAAAATCGTATGGGTGGGCGGAGGTCTATTTCCCCCCGTTTAGACAGGAGGGGCAAATTTCTAAAATAAATTGACTTAAAACAGAAAAAAAATATTTAAAAACAACGGTACAATTTAAAATGCCATGCTATAGCTTTTTGGAAAGCCAGAAATCTCTTCTTTGATTTTCATTTTAAATTAAGTTGTGTTAGTGAATAGTTTTTGAAAAATTAGTTTCCAAACTCGAAATTTTGAGAAAAAAAAAGTTTCAAACTAATTTTTTTCAAAATTTTATGTAGTTAAGTATAATTTTTGTTTTTAAAATTCAATGCTCTAATTAATTTTCAATTTAAAACAAAAAACCGGATACTATAATGTCTTTTAGTTTTTGAAAAAAATGAAAATAACAAAATCTACTTTACTACTTAATTTGTAGAAATAGGATCTTTTGAACAACAAAATAACGGACGGATACCTTTGTTATTTTCAATATTCTCAAAAACTAGACAATATTTGACATCTGGTTTTCAGTGTTTGACTAAAAATTGATAGGAGTATTGAATATTAAAAATAAAAATTCTATTAACGACGTAAAATTTTGAACAAAATCAGTTTGAACACAATTTTTTATTTTTTTTTTTTTTGCAAAAATTTAAGTTTGAAAATTAATTTTTAAAAAACTGTTCACTAAAAGAACTTAACTTAAAAACAAAATAGAAGCACATATTTATGGCTTAACAAAAAAGTATAGCACGTCATTGTTTTTTAATAATTTTTTTTCAGTATTAAGTCAATTTTTTAGAAAATTGCCCCTCCTGCCTAAACGGGGGGAAATAGACCCCCCATACGCTCCAGCAGTTTCACCCTGTATATGTAGATGGTGATTCACCTTTGAGCTGATTTTTGGCTTAAATTAAGTGTTGCCGTTGTTTTGTAATGATTTTTTCAATTTTTTTAGAAAATTGCCCTTCCCGTTGGAAAGGGGTGTGTCTTCCCCACGGGAGGGGCAATTTTCTTACGATTTTTTTTCCTGTCCTACACGCTCTAGCTTTTTGTCACACCTAAGATGAATCACACTGTATATAAATGTTTCTTAAAAAAATAAATTTCGAAAAAAATATCATCACGTACTCACTTTTGAAATATGGAACTTTTAAATAATAATTTTGATACTGTACGGAAAATGTGTTTTTGTTTTTGATATGCATTATAATTAAAACTTAACTCATTAAGAATAATATATTTACATAGGTGCAACAATTAATTTAACTAGGTTCAACAGAATTACATACTTCAAAATCACAAAAATGGTTCCTTGAGAAGTAGGTACCTACTGTTAATAATGTCTGAGTATTTAGGTACATATTTCTAGCAATAAGAAGATTGTTCTAATATAAGCTCATACCGAAATTAGATTAAACTCAAAATAAGATTTCCCTTATTCTTTTTTTCAAAAGCGCCAGTCTGCAAAATTCAAACCATACCGGTCGACCCATTTGAAAGATATACAGGATAGCTCGAAAATGAGACATTTTTCTCAAACTTAAGCTTTTTTCAACAACTACACGCTCAAAAATGCCTTATGTAATAATAAAATAAAACAAAACGTCGATAGAGGGAAAAAAAGT
Source organism: Epistrophella euchroma (assembly GCA_947049315.1). NCBI lineage: Eukaryota > Metazoa > Arthropoda > Insecta > Diptera > Syrphidae > Epistrophella > Epistrophella euchroma. The sequence continues at coordinate 138,100,394 of OX346245.1, forward strand.
GGAGTTTACAAAGTCGTATGCAAGGAATGTAATGGAATTTACATCGGAAAAACTTCGAGACCACTGCGCAAAAGAATCATTGAACACATTAAAGCCTCAACCCATCAAGATCCATCTTCTGGACTTTCCCAGCACCTTAGAGATACCGGACATGGCTGTTCTATTGACGATGTAACCCTACTTCACAGCCTTCCATCGGGGCGAGTTTTGGATAAATTTGAGGTCTATGAAATTAATAAGCATAAATGTTTTAATTTATTAAATTGCCAAATAGACTTGACGAATAACAGCCCACTGTTAAATAATAGTTAATCCATTTAATTTATATATATATTAAAAAAAAAAAAAAAAAAAAAAAAAAAAAAAAAATTTACATTTATTGTTGCACTTTTTGTTTTTTGTTTTTGAAAGTTTTCTTAAAATTTATATTGACAACAAAAACAAATCTAATTTCACCACGAACACTTTTATCTCCTTTGTTTATTTATGTTAATGTTAGTGTCCTGAAGATGTCCTAATAAGACGAAACGCGTCGACCTTTTCTTAAATAAAATTTATAATTAACTGTGGAAAGAACAAGTGTTTTATTTAAAAATTTTTTAATAAAAATGTGTCAAACTTAAAATAAAATAAAAAAATAAATTTGATGGCACAACAACTCATGAAGAACTAGGGCCTAGTGACTTACAACTCTTAACCATTCCTGTGGGCGTGTCCGCAAGAATTGAGCTGACCTACAGTTTATTACCGAATCCAAACGGCTAGTGTGAGCGGCACTTTTCTATGACAAGAGATACTCTTTGAGGTTTAATGTCAATTTCTTGCAAGAGGCAGTAGCGGTTTTTTTTTTAATAATGGCATGACAGTCCATCGCACTAACCATCATGCCATGGCTACTGCAGATTTCAAACTCCCTTAAAATATTTACGAAAATTTACGAAGATGATGTAAAAATACAAAGGTATCCTCTAGATCCTTTGATACACTTTCTAGGGAAAATCAGAGGTGATTAATCCCCTAAGTTTTGGAAAGCCAATGTTATTTCAATAATTTTTTAATAAATGCCCTTTTCTCCGTATATTTTTCCATTTGGCCTTTTTTAGTATTGTAGGTCAACAAAATGGCTATATTTTCAATTTAAATCTTCATAAGAGAAAAGGTTCAAAAATTCAACAACGAACAAAAACATGTCTCTAGGTCAGTAGGGAAAGGCAAAAAATCATCAATTCATTTTGATGCCCCACTTCAACACAAAACCCCAAAACTTAATAAAATATAAACACGCTTTTACAACTCCTGACATCAAAATCCTTGTAGGACAAAACCTACTTAAACCACGCATGTAACTCAAACAAAGTCAACATACCAACAAATACCCATACAGATCCACCCAACCAACAAGGATAATACAATATTTATCCACTCAAAAACAATCTTCGTTCTTTTTTTTCTTCCATTCAGTTGAAAAAAAAAGAGAAATAATTTCCCCAATCATAATATACTTACATGTAATTAATAAACGATGAAACGGAACAAAAATCCTTTTCATAGACAGATTATCTCCTCTTCGACGTCGTTTTCCGTTTTTTTTTTTTTCAAGTTGATTATAATTTACAAAATTGTAATCCTTCCGCACCGACAGTTTCGACAGGGAAAAATAGATTTTTGATAGCTGGATATCTGGTGTTCTGGTTTGTTGTTTTTGTATTCTATTTTATGCCCCTCAGCCTACTGCAGCGGAAATGGTTGCAGAGATCCTTCGTGTACTTATTATTGCTGCCATCCATACACGAGCATTTGAATGCATCTGGAATTTGTATTTCCTCTTCCTTTTCTAGTTTTTTTTTTTTTTTTGCTTTATAAGTTTTATAGGTACCTATAGATACTTTCTGTGATTGTGACTGTAACTGTGTAGTGTATATCTAAATTATTGCAACAGTGTTTTTTTTTGTTTGCTGTTTTGTGGGTATTTTTGTGTTACAAATACATTAATCCTAGTTTTTTTTCCGAAATGAGGTGCTTTTGGGTTCGTGAGGAGGATTAATCCGTTTTTATATCCTATTTTTTTTTTTTTTTTGCTCCTAACCGAAAGGCATTTACTATAATGACGATGTAGTTTTTCTTTTTTATTTGTCGTTTTGACTTTTTGTTTTATTATTTTACACACGCGAGAGATATATTTTTTTATTATTATTTTTTTATTAATTAGAAAAAGTTATGTATTCCTTTTGCAATGATTTTTTTTATTTAATTAAAAAATCCTCTTAAAGTATATTTTTTATTTATTTTTAAATTTAAATTTAAAGCGTATCCCAGCTAAGAAACTATTGGCGTATTAATTTATTTTCTATAATATTACGATTTAAGCACTATGTGGTTTATACTATCAACTACATATATTTCTTTTTGTTATATTATTTAATTTTATAAATTATAAATTAAAATTTACAAACTTTACACTATTTACAGTAAGAACATTTTTTTTTTATAATTTTTATATATAATTTCTTTATTTTAATTCGCTGTCAGACACGAAAATGCGAATACTATATCGACCACTAGAGCGAAGAAAATGGGAAATTCGTTTTATTGTTATGACGAATTTTCCTCCGGAACGAACGAATTTACACATAAATATATAGACGAGCGAGTAGTGTGTATGGGAATATAGGTAAACGGGCGACGGACGAGGACGCGACGACGACGGACGAACAACGGAATGGCAGAATAAAAAGAAAACAAACACGCTTAAAAACAACGGTAGAAAAAAATTGACATGAGGCGGCGGCGGCAGCGGCAGCGGATATGTCACAGCTCGACACGGCGGAAGAAAAAACGTTAAATTAATTTTATTTCGTTTTTTAATTTCACTTAATAGTACTAGCAATGGTATTAGTGTGGAAAAAGTAGTAGAAAGTATTGAAAATCTAGTACCAAAGTAATTGTAGTTTAAATTTTTTTTATTATTGAAAAAGTACGAAAATTGTGAATTTATAAACAAAACAAAATTACAACATCAACGTGGAGACGTTCGCGGAGTAGAGCGTAAGAAATAGGGTTGTTTTGAAATTTTTCTTTATTTTTTTTTTTTTTTTTTTTTTGTTTTTTCTATATTTTCTTCCTTTTCGGTTTTTTTTTCGCAGTGAAAATCCCGTTACACGTCCATTTTTGCCGAAGACTTCAAATCAACTGAAAAAGTTCAGTTGTGTGGAAATGTGCAGAAGTTGCAATATTGAGCGAAAAGTTGGACAAATTGCCAAAAAGGAAAAACGGAGAGTATAAAGAACTTACTTAATAGTTTTTCGTGGGAATTTTCCAAAAGAGAGAAAACATTCAATCCTAATTTAAAGAAGAAAATGAAAATGAATCCGAAAAAAAGAGAGAGGAATTTCCATCAAAATTTATCAACAATTTTCATATTTTCCGGCTTTTCTATTGCGAATGGTGTGTGTCGGTTGGTCGGCCGCAGTGCTATGCTAGAGTGGATGTGTAGTAACATCATGGGAATACATATATGCATAGGTACGGTCGATTTTGTTTACACGCAAACACGAAACAAGCCCTCCTTGTTGAAGCAAAATGCAAAACAAGGGAGAATGCGTGCGGAAAAGTGGTGGTTTTTGTTTTTTCTTCAGTTTATTTTTGGCAGAAAAAAATGGAGAAAGAGAATTAATTCACTTTCCCAGAGAATTTTCCTTTAGCCAGACTGTCAGGCAGTGTGAAGTTTTCTTTTGTGTGTCGTGTCGTACTCGTGCTCGTGTGTGATGAATGTTTATTTTTGCTTGGTAGGAAGGCAGAGAGCTTTTACCTACTTCTTTGAGGTTGGTTGTGAGTGGAGACTTTACAGTTGGTCAGTGGAAGTTGATACACGAAAAATAAAATTAAATTAAATTATCAAAAATTAATAAATTTAACGGAAATAAAATAAAAATAAAATCCACGGTTGGATCGCACGAATTTACTCTTGCGATTCAAGGCAAAGTTTTGAAGGTAGTAAAAATTAATAAAATTTAAAATTGTTCATTTATTTCTTTAGATTACATTACAAAAATTGGAATCCAATATTATTTAAGGTATCACAATTAGAAATATCTGCGTGATTGAATTGGTCATTAACTAAATATAGGGGAACAATTTTTTCTTATAACTTCAAACCCAGTTTTAGTTTTGTGCATTTTTTAACAAAAATTGAATCTCAATCTTCCTTACAGAAGGTATTTCCTCCCTATATTTGGAAATTACAGTTTAATGAAGACCAATCAAAATCTTTGAATCCGTTTTTTAAAAAAATTGTAGAAAAAAAATTGTTATATTAGTCAACGAAGGAAAAAAAACATTCCTTCCCCTGGAAAAAAATCCAACAGTTTTGAAACTTGGCACACTCATTAAGAGAGTCCTAATGATGAATGGCCTTATTTACTAGATTTTTGACTGTTTAAACAATGTCTAAATATTTCGAAACATTCGGGAATATGCTGTATTTAATTTTAAAAAAATATTACATTTGTCAAGGTAAAGACAATAAATTACATACGTTGTCTAAAGTAAGATACAAAGTTAGATCACTCTAGCGACAGTTAGAACGGTTTTTTGAAACTTGGACGACTGTCTAAAGTTAGACAATGTTTATAAATACGACCAAAATTGTACAAAAGTCTCTGTGGCTTTTTCGGCTTTTCGTGTTTAACTTAGAAACTATTTGTCCTTTCAAAAAATAATCTGAGAAAAAAACAGCTTATTAAATTCTCTACGAAATTTATGTTGACCAAATTTTTATATCTGTCATATTTATAAAGTTATTTAGTGTCTTAAGGGGGGTTCACATTCAACGACGTGTCGACCGACCCGAGTCGTTTTGCTAGCGTTCACATTCTACGACCGTTTCGCCGACTTCATTTGAAAACAAAATTTCAATGAGCACACATTACGCGTATTTAATTTTTTACACCAATATTACCGCACTATTTTTGATTTTTTGCGTTTCTATTTATTGTTTTACTTCGATTTCAACGCGTGCTATTTAATTCTTACATACAAAATAGAAGAAAAACTGAAAAATTAAAATCATCGGCATTGAATAAATATAAATAGAAGTAGACACCGGGGAAATCGGCCACTAAGGTTTCCATATAGGGCTGTTATCGCATGGTAGGTTGATGTATTCAATACAAAAAACTTCCTTAATCATAAAAGGGTTATGAATTCGAATGGGAATTTTGTTCTAATTACTATGGAAACGAGTGTTTAATTTGGTTTGTTTTCATTATTTTTGTATATTCCTATGGAAACGAAAGTGGTTGTGTTTAGTCTGAAATTTTGAATTTGTATAAAATTATTGATGTGTCTACATATTTGTGTATGTGATGAAAATTAATTTCCTTACGATTTTAATTCCTAACTTAATATCAAAACACTATATTGATACTTACTAGGGCAATCAAAATTATGCTAGAGTATTTTTCCTCGCAACACTTTAAAAAAAAGGCTGTTAGAAATACGTTTAATACTGTTTTTCAAGCGCATATTTCTTCGAAAATGTATGGCATGGCAATTTACAATCTGCATTGTTTATAGGTATACCGTATACCGTATACCTAACTCTACTCAGCTCTACTCATCTGATATTTAAAGTGAAAGTAGCAGGAAATATAACAACATAATATGTGTGTACTTACATTTTGGTAGGCAAAAAAATTTTCGGTTAGACAGATATTGAGATAGTCCACAATAAAACAAATGGTGTATTGTTAATGATTTTCTATAACGGCTTTTTAAGATTTATATGGAAGGCCACGTTAATTTTATATACCTAAAAAATGTTTGTTAAAAATATTTTAGATAATGTTTAAAAACCGCTCGGCCCCAACTTTCGTAAAAATCAACCGAGTCGTTTTCGAAATATTTAGATTTTTTAAAAATAAAAATTGGAAATTTTTGTGTATCATCATTGAATTTTTCATAAAAAAAAATATCAAAATCAGCTACTAATTGATTTTCGAGAAAAACGAAAATAAAAAACAATGGTTCTTTAATGGGAGCTACCATAGCAAGCTGAGAAAAAGTCTTCCAAACTGGTTGTGTTCGATATTATAGCACTTGTACCTATTAACACACATAATAACGTTTTGGTTATTTTTACCTTCCTAAATTTGTTGTCACCTCTTTGAGACTCTCAAAGTTTTTCTCTCAAAAATTGAGAAATTTCAAAATATCGACATTTCAAATTTCAGCAATTTTGAGTTCTGAACAACGTTTTTGGAAACAATATACCTAGTACCATCGTACTCGGTATTAATGTGTTATTACACTGATACTGTTTTTAATGAAAATACCTATGCGAGGATAATTGAAGAAAATCAAAAACCGCCAAAAATTCATGGAAAAAATTTAGATTATTCAAAAATAAATTTAACCAAAAATTGAGGTTAGATCGAAAATTTGGCAAATAGAGGTCAGTTAATTTCTTATTTGCTTTTTAAAAATATAAAATTTTTCACATTTTTGATTTCAAAGAACTATATTTTGAGTTGTAGATTCTTCACAGTTGTTGTATATATCCATGAATTTTGTATATTGAAAATCAATTACAAAAACGAAAATCTCTCTTTCATTTTTCGTTTAGAAAATAGATTCTAGATATTTATGTTTGTTTATACATTTACCCTATTGAAATTGCGATTTTTAAAAGACCATCTATTTAGAATTTTTTAAATAAAATTTCCTTATGGTATTTTGTGTATGTCCGTATAAGGCATACCATCTGAGACCCTACCTACAAGACTGTATAAGGGTTTACTTCTTATGTGGTACCTCGATGAGGGTATGTCCTTTTATCGTTCTACGGGCTCTTAGACTATATAACAGACATAGGTACAGATGGGGGCATAAATTTTCATATATGTAATTTGAAGAGTTAATTGCACTAATACTTGGGCAGTCGCCTCATATCCCCAGGGCCCAGATAGAGCTCAAGAGCTATTTCACATAATAAAATTGATAAAAGTACGAAAAAAAGAATTTTATGCTTAAGTGTTCAGTCTAAAATGATCTATACAATACAAGTCCTAGTGTGTTACTAAATAATGTGATACACTAAATGACTATCCATCTCGGGTTTCGTATTTATATAGCCTGTGCCAGTTTTTTTTTTAAAGAAACCCGGGACGTAGAACCTTTCTAGGGTTTATACAAAGTGTGTATGTAGGTATACACAGAGTTGATTTTCAATAGATTTTACCATTATAAATTAAGATTTCTAAATTTGAAAATAAAAAATAACTTTCTCTGAAATGTTACAAAAAATTAACTCTTATTTGACGAAGTAATCAGAATCAAAAAAATAATTCAAGTCTGAAAAGCAAATAAAATAATCAAAATATCCTCATCCTTACATAGTTTTGTTCTGTATTTCAATATGGGAAATATAATCTTCAGTGTAGCTTGTAAAAATCATCATCAGAAAAAAAAAAAACAAAAAACAATCAATACCTCTAAATGGCAATACATACATACAAACATTCTTCACATGCCTTTGTAAACTAATTTCAAAATTAAAAAGAAAATTAAAAATCGTCGTTATAGATACCGATACAAAAAGGAACAATTTAATAAATAAAAATCCCTTTTGAATCGGTTTGTGTACAGAAAAATTTTACATCATCAATTTGTTTCAACAAAACGCCACAGGACGAGCATATAGAGCTTTGAGTAATTCGGTGTCACTTCTATTTGTATTTATTCAATGTCATCGGTCGTTCGACTTGTGTTCACATTTACTACAACGGTCGACCGACCGAGCAAAATATTAAAAAATTTGAACTACACAACAAGTCGATCGACGGTCGTTCGACTGCTGTTCACATTACAAAATACTGCCGACTAGATACATGTTGATCAACTTGTCGTTGAATGTGAACCCCCCTTTAAATTGATATTTTATTTTAAATCTATACATAAAAATGAATCCCTTTTTGTGTTTGTACGCGCATAACTCGGCTAAACATCATTCGATTTGCATGGAGATTTTTTTTTTGGATTCATGTTGAAGCAATTAACACACAATGGAGCCGAAAATTAAAAAATTCGAACGAAAATTTGAAAATTCGACCAACAAATTCAGGAAATCGTGAAAACTCTTGAATTAATTTTTTGCTCGTACGCATATATGTAACTCGGCTGAAAATCATCTAAATTGGATGGAGATTTCTTTGTTGGATTTGTATTGAACCAAATAAATACACTACGGAAATAAAAATTGGAAAATTAGGCCAGAAAAGTCGTGATAACAATTGGAGCTTGCTCGACTTTAGAAAGGAGCATTCATAATTTAATCATTTATAGGTGTAACGAAGTTCACCGGGTCAGCTAGTTTACTATAAAAACAACTACAATTTATTTAATTGGACTTGAAATAGTGCTAAGTCTTTTACTTGGCTCATTTATTTCAGTAGTATATACATACCTAGAATTTGTATTATTTGTAGTTTTTTCTTAATAATTCACGCACACTCAAGGGGTTTCGGTACCCTTAATATGTCAAAGATACAGTGCGAGCATTAGGTAAGGGGAATGGGATTTAAAAGGAGATGTCGGTGTACATTAGTCTTGAATTTCTGAATATCACAATGAGAGGGAATGACAAAGTTTGGAAGAGCATTCCACATTCGCGTAACGGCTATATTTGACAGCACACCCGAAATTGGGCTCAAGGGTAAACTTTTGGGTATTTTTAGAAGCGCGAGTATTACGGTTGAATTGTTTAAGGGGGTGAATGCAACTGGCTATTTCACTAGAGCACTGACCATAAAAATAACGATAAAAGAGAGAGAGACAGGAAACGTTACGACGGTGTTCGACGGAGGTAAATGAATCTATAATGTTCCTATCTCCAATCAATTTGAAGGCTCGTCTTTGAATACTGTCCAAGAGGCTTAAATAAGTTGCTGGAGCACCAGCCCAAAGATGGGAGTTAAACTCAAGCTTTGGACGTATATAACTTTTATAGATAATAGCCAGATCAGAAGGGAAAACAAATTTCTTGCATCTCCGAAGGAAACCTAGACATCTTGAGGAATTTTTAGCAACGTCGAGTATGTGCTCATTCCACAAGAGGTGGTTTGTGATATGCATCCCAAGGATCACAAGTTGTTTGGTTTCTTTTGATGCAATTGCCACTCACAGACAGTGGCAAGGAGGGTAAGTTTAGCTTCGTATATGTATAAACATTGCCAGATCACGGGCAGAAAAAAACTTCCAACTTTAACGATTAGAAATTATAATCTATGTGGATATAGTTCACACTAGGTATTCATCATGAAATCTATGTAAGATGAACTTAATAGAAATTGCGTATTGACAAGGCCTTCACTAGCCAATTTATGAGTCCAAGTGAGATCGCTGCCGAGACGAAACGCTAAAGGCCGTTAAAAGCTATTTTGAATCACATTTTTTTTTTTTAATTTTGGGTTTGAAAATTTATTTTTCATAAACTGTGCACTAAAACGATAGATGCCAAATAACAAATAAATTTACATAAAGAGCTAAAAATTTTTTCTACTTTTATTTTCGTACTTTTGTCCACTAATTTGACTTATTTTAGCCTTTAGCGCAAACTTGAATATTATAAAAATTATTTGAGCTACAAAATTGCGGTTTTCGAGACTCAAGAGTATTTAAAAGCAACAAATTCGGGTGTCAATTCGTATTATTTTAGATTCCGTCTGCTATTTTAGCGAAAAACTTTAATAACTAGGAAATTATGTGAGCTACAAATTTTTGGATTATGCAAAAAATAAGCATTTCATTATAGCTACAAATTTAAGTATCAAATTTTTTTGATTTGAGAAATGTTATGGCGTTTTGGCGGACTTAATCACACTTTTAATATGACATTTATGTAACTGTTCGCCCCTGCCAAAAAAAATCTGTATACAAAACTTTAGCCTGATATTCTGACTTCATTTAAATACCTAAAATTTGAAGATCCGACAACTAGAACTGAAGTTATAGCTGCAACTTTTTGTTGCGCAACTAAAAGTTGCTCGGAATTGCTTGCCATCGCTCACTAGGCAATTTCCGAGCAACTTTTGGGTTTAATATTTTTAATGAAATGTTAAATTGACCTTGTATTTTGGATAAGTGACGATACAAAATTCGTTCAGTGTGAAAATGAAACTTGTTTTTTCGGGTTAAAGCCTCTAATTTGGCAAAAATTTTGGAAAATTCCTAAAAGTTGCTGGAAGTTGCTCGGAAATTGCCTAGTGGGAGAGGGTAAGCAACAAAAAATTGCCAAGAAAAAGTTCCGCGAGCAACAAAAAGTTGCGCAACTAAAAGTTGCCTAGTGGGCGCTCTCCCATAAAAGCTAATGTAATTGGATTGCGAGCAACAAAAGTTGCTGGGGCTAGCAACAAAAAGTTGCCTAGTGGGCGATGGGCCTTAGAGTTACATCTTGTATGGAGCAAACTTAAAAGATTTCGAAAATTCAATGTTGCTAGTATTGTAGACCAATATTTTTAAACCCACCGATTGTAGAATTTGTTCTTTACAGACAAATACTACTTAATTATTCGTATCTAATAGGCTATGTTAAGAACATGTTAACAATTATTTTTATGGTGAGCCTTGGCCTATTTCCCACGCACATTTTTGCTATTTCCCCGTCAAATTGAAGGAGGATTACTTGACAAAGAAAATGTGAAAATTATATAGAATTTGTGATGTAAACGTTCTGGAAAACCCCTAGCCATATTCCGCCTTCAATATTAGGCTTCTGAAAATATTTACGAAATGTTTCACAAATTTGTTGAATTTCGGATAAGAAAGCAGAAAACAGGAAACTACCAGTGCAATGATGGGAAGTGGGAATGTTTCCAAAACCATCTCATGTTATTCCAAAACTCATTACACTTTCTAATTTAAAATCACATTAAAATGAATGCCATGCAGAATGTCTCTCACATATTTACTCCAGAAACGTAATTCGTAAAAACATAAAAAAACATCCGCATTAAAGGTCATCCTATTCATGGAGGTTCACTGAACTAAGTGCTTTGTGACCCGGTGACATTAATTTCGCCATCGCCATCACAACACACGAATTCGCTTTTCTATGTTCATAACATATCCTTGTTTGTTTTGAATGTAAAAACAACAAAAAAGTTTTGTTGGTTTATTTTATATACAAACATAATATGTGTCATATGTATGTATATGTGAATATGTTTACGTTATGACACTTTTCGTTGAATTCATTTTTATCTAATCTTGTGCTTTTTTTTTTGGTCCTTTCAATTTTTCTTCGGAAACGGATGCCAAAAAATTATCCGCCCAAAATGGAAAAACTCACAATAAAACCAACAACAGATTGTTGTCAAAAAAAAAAAAATTGTTATAACCGCGCAACAAAAGGATACGAAAGAACAGCAACCAGCAGAAGCAGCACGCGGTAGTATATGGCGACGACGAAAATGGTGGTGGTATCATTTTAAAATGTTCAATTTTTATGTTTCAATGAAAAACCGATGTTTTTGTATTATAGTTTTTTTTCCTCAGAATTTATCAAAAACTAAAGGTTAAACAATGATTATTTGACGATGATGTATTTTTAGTTGTTTTTTTTTATTTTTGTTTTTGGTTTTTTGTGGGATTATTGATTTGGGATTTTTTTTGCGAATTGTTGAATAGGAACTTTACGAGGACGAATGACTAAATGGATTAAGTTAGTAAATAAAAAAAAAAAATAGTGTAATGTTTGGAACTCATGGCAAAAACCAATCGAGAGAGGATTACTTTAAGTGCTTTTTAGCTAAGACCGGTGTTATCTGATTTCACACTTTGATGAGTTTGTTTTTTGAACTAGAAAATAGAAAACTAATAAAGAATAATAATAAAGACACCAGGCATACCATGAGGATACCCATATAAAATTTTTATGACGTACATTACTAGGAGCATTCTATGAAAAATAAGTACTCTTAAATTTTTGATTTTTTAATGTTAATGCAGGTTTAAAGCAAGATGGCGGCATTTAAACAATAATTTTAATTAAAATTAAAATTAATATGATGTGTTTGCACCGAAAAAAAAAAATTGATAAAACGACTGTAAAATTAACATTTTTGGGTTATAAAAGTCGTCCAACATTAAAAACATCAATTTTGATATGCTCATCATATCAATACAATATGATCATTATCATTATGATATATTTATTATCATTTTGATATGACTATATTAAAATGAAGAAAGCAAAAAAAAAAAAAAAACTGCGTGCATTTGTAGGGTTTGATTTGAATTTTATTTTATTAGTTTTTAGGTTTTATTTTCCTATTGCACCATAGTGGTTTTGTAAGTTCCTTTCCCTTTTATTCTGAAATATTTAGAGTTTTATTTAAATTGAAAAAACTTATATTTTACTTACTTGAACATTTTCTGATGAGATTCGAACCTGTGTCTTCCGCTTACGAGCCCAATACACTTCCACTAGGCTAATTCGCAATACGGAAAGCCGACGTTGAAAATTGATAACTTTCTGGGTTATGATTTAATGCCAACCATATTTTTAAATGTTAAATTGATATTATAATATCAAACAAATTGTACCAAGCTGATGTTGAAATTATTTGTGTGATATTTTAATATCATTAATACAACATTTTTAACAATTTATTGATAAATTGATATAATAACATATATTTGATATTAATAAAATATTAAAATGATTTGCTCTTTCATCATTTTTACATAAAATTATATCAATTCAACATTCAGGACATCAATGTTGACATAAAAATATCAGATTAATATTTTTTAATGATATTCTAATAGTAAGAATTATCAACCTAGTTTTGATAATGAGAATTGATATTAAATATTAAAACCAATCTTATTAAAGTAACACTTTTAATATCAATATAACAAAAATAATATTAGCGTAACATTAAAAGTATTAATTTAATATGTTTTGTGGTAAATTTGATATGGAAAATGAAAAATATGGAATTGATATTATGAAAATGTTATCTTGATATTGCGTTTTTTTTTCAGTGTGGAGTTTAGTCATATTTTTTTTAGGAGTAATAGCTTTAGATGACTTTTAAATATGATTTTTCTTTCAGCCTCAGGAAAATCTGACAAAAAAAGACACTAAAAAAGACATTTTTTCAATCGGAATTTTGGCTTTCCAATACATTAAAATTGACAAAAAAGGGAAAAGTACCAAATTAAAAGCTTATCAGAAGACAAAACGGTTGTTAACTTTTAAATAACTACTCATAAAAACCGTTAATTTCAACTCTGTCAGACACGTGACGCAATTTGTCTGTACGTGACAAAACATTAAAATATTTCTAAAAATATAAAGATGAGACTTTTCAATATTTCTTTCTCATAAATACTAACTTTAATTCCTACTTATTATTCGGTTCTTACAAATTTTTGATCGATGCCTAATAGTTTTGCTGAAATCTGAATATTAAGATAACAATATAGAACACTGGTTTACTCGACCCGTCTGTACGTGACACCTTTTCTTATTATTTTTTTTTTTTTTTTTATTTAAAGGAATACCTTTATAGTCAGTAACTTTATACATCAGCGTGTGCGTTAGATCCGGTAGTTCTGATTTTTTGCTGAGTCGTTTATGATATTGGCCTCATGAAAAACCCAAGTTTTCGAACTCGAGCGCCAAACGCATCATGGTAAAAAATAAAAAAAAAAAAACGTGAAATTTTGGCGCTTTTTTCAGTTATTATGGCAATTTTAACCCCAAAGGATTAGCAATAATAAATTTATAACAACAAGTAGTATAATTTTCAGTATAATAAAAAAAAGATGGACATTGGCACAAGATGCATACAAATACTAAAGCGTATAAGTTGGGTCAAAAGAAGAAAAAAATCCTCTGGAGGGGGTAGTCAATATCCCCTGTTGAATTGGAAGGGGCAATTTTTTAAAAAAATTGACTTGAAATAGAAAACGACTCATAAAAATCCAACGAATATTTTTAGAATAATCTCCTTTACCTTTTGTGAAAGCCAGGAATCCATTCTTAAATTTTCTTTTAAATAAAGTTGTTTTAGTCAACAGTTTTTGAACAATTCCATTTCAAACTCAAAAATTAGGAAAACACATAGTTTTTTGGGATTAACTATTTTTGATTTTTTAATTTACGTTGATAAGTATACCATTTTTATTTTAAATATTCAATGCCTTTATTAATTTTGAGTCAAATACTGAAAACCAAATGCTTAAATGTTTTCTTGTTTTGGAATTAACTCAAAATAACAAAATCTACTTCACTAATTTTAGTTACTTTAAATAGTAAAGCGTTCTTAAAGTAGAAAGGCAGTAAGTAAAAACAAATGCGAAAATTCCGCAGTTTTTTCGATTTTTGACAATGTTGCGTTGGGTGCTCGAGTCCAAAACCTTGGGTTATTCAAAACACATGCACAATAAACAACTCAGCAAAAAATCAGAACTACCGGATTTAAAACAATGCACCACCCTTTCAAAGAACAAGATTACCGGGTTGTAATTAGTGAAGTAGATTTTTGGTTATTTCCAAAACAAGAAGACATTTAAGCATTTGGTTTTCAGTATTTGACTCAAAATTAATAAGGGCATTGAATATTTAAAATAAAATATTATGTATTGAAAAGAAAAACCGATAATGAAGAGTTACAGAGATAATTTCAGAAAAACTCTATAAGCTGTTTTTGAAATGTTGAGTTTTCAAAAAAAAAAATATCTTAAAAAATGCAAAAAGTTATCATTTATTTACTTATCTAAAAAATGTTCTTACAAATCGAAAAAAAAAGTTCTTAATAAAAGTTCTAAGAAGCCTCTGTAGCCCAGGAAAATTAGACTTTCACTACGAAAAAATTCCGACAAAGCTGAATTTTGGTTTATTCTTGTACCTTAAGCATTTTCCAAAAAGTACCCGAAATTTGGACCGGGGCTAAAATTTTTACGGGGGGTTTAATGGGTTCAGTTTTTCGCTAATTTCTCAAAAACTATCAGTGTTTTAAAAAAAATGTGAAGGCAAAAGTTGTAGCTTATGTAATTTTACATTAAAAATGTTTTAACACTTTTTTTCGTACAATCAATAGGTTTTGAGAAAAACGTCCACAAACTTAATAGTGTACTGGATTTATTGAAAAAAATTTATTAAAGTTGCATGTTTTAACGAGCAAATATTTTTTTATGGTATGTCTCTGGGAACATCTCCACATTATAAAAAAAAATTGTCGGGGTAATTGGGGCTAGGAAAAAGCAGCCATATTGAAACAGCTCGCCATTTTGTTTTCATTTGATAACTCGTCTGGATTTTTTTCTGTAACAAAATGGCCAGTAAAAAATTTTACAGAATCAAAATACCTACAAAATGAGGTGTTAACGATCTCTGGGACTTTTTTCATCTCTAAGTTATAGCTTGTCAAAGTTCACCTATATGTAATGGGGTTCAATAGTATGTTAAGCTTTAAGACACCCCTCCTGCCTCTCCTGTGGCACTTACTCCATCAAAACCTATTACAACTTTGTAGAGGAGGGTTGCTGAAATCTCTTTGTCGAAGATAGTTTCTTAAAATTGTAAAATTGTGCATCAACTTTTGCATTTTAAAAATCGAAAATCACATTGATGGCGGTTTCAAACACCCCTCTCATGCGATATTTGTTACTTCTCCTCAAAAATTTGTACTTAAGAATGTTGCCTGTTATTTTGGCTTAATTTAAAGACTCCAACCTTGAAGATCCGATTACTAGGACGAAAGTTATAGCTTCGAAAGCAACCATACTGCTCTATTTTAAATTATTACTGAAGTGAAAATTAATGCAAAATAAGTCAACATTGAGTGATATTGTTGGCTATAACTTTCGTCCTAGTAATTGGATCTTCAAGATTTGAGTCTTGAAATTAAGCCAGAATATCAGGATACATTTTTGTATAGAAAATTTTGAGGAGGGAAAAGAAATTTTGTA
Organism: Epistrophella euchroma; assembly: GCA_947049315.1. Lineage (NCBI taxonomy): Eukaryota > Metazoa > Arthropoda > Insecta > Diptera > Syrphidae > Epistrophella > Epistrophella euchroma. The sequence goes on from OX346245.1 coordinate 138,116,372, forward strand.
CTAGAGTGACTGAATCCGTCATCAATGTGATTTTCGATTTTTAAAATACAAAAGTTGATGAAAAATTTTACAATTTTTAAAAATAAAATTGCACAAAGACATTTCGCTAACCCTCCTCTACAAAGTTGTCATAAGTTTTGGTTAAGTAAATACCACAGAAGAGGCAGGAGGGGTGTCAACTACATTAGATACAGGTGAACTTTGACAAAGTACATATAACTTAATGATGAAGAAATTCAAACCCATTTTACTCCCCGTAAAAATTTGACCCCCGGTCAAAATTTAGGGTAATTTTTGCAAAATGCCTAAGATGCAAAAATAAACATCTCCACCAAAATTCAGCTTTGTTGGAATTTTTTCGAAGTAAATGTCTTACTTTCCTGGGCTGTAATAGAACTAAATCTGAAAAATATAGTTATGTCACCCTGATTTTCGAAATAAAATGACCTCCGTATCGCAGATATTTGCCTGAATCATAACACCAACAACACTTTGATTAAAATTATGTAATCAAATACCATAACTCAAAAATATTTTTCTCTTGTTTTCAATCGATAAGAAAACTTGTTTTTTTTTCATATTAAGACCAAAATCAGACTTTGGCGTTATTTATTACAATCTTCAATCAAAGCTTACATCAAAAATTTTATGTTAATTCAATGAACACACATATTTCTAAAATATTGCGTGACTAAATTTAAATTTAGGAAATCCGAATGGAATTCATTTGCACTATGAACGATTTAATATCATACTTAAACACCTTATTAACACCATTATTTCATTTTATCATATAACCTTTCATAAAAATAAAAAATTAAACACAAACAAAAAACAAAAAAGAAAAATGCAAATGTTATATAGCTGACAACAACTATCCATTAATTTCCCACCACAATGAGAGTATAACTTTTATATTAATGACTTTTTTTTTCTACTCCTCCGCCCCCATGTATCTTTCGATGTCAGAACCTAAGGATAATTATATTTACCCGCCATTTTACAAGCAATAGTGTGGTTTTGTGGTGAACCTTGGGCCTTTACCCCTTCTTTCCCTTGGACAAAAAAAAAAAAAGAATATATTTTATATTTAATTGCAACGCCATTGAAACGTAACAGGTATATCCGACAAGAAAAGGAAAACATCAGGACTCGAAGTCCTTTTTTTTTAGGTAGTTTTATTTCTACTATGAAGTTGTTTTTTTTTTTTTTGTAAAAGTCCATTTTTATTTTTGAGGTGTGTATCCCCAGTTGGATGGAAATTAATTAACCTTTTACAGTTAGTGTGCAACAACACCGACCAACCATCATCCACAGACCATCAAGAGTTACATTGTCGTCCTTCCATTTTTGTCCAAAGACCTACTTCGTTCAATTTCATTTTTCTGAATTAAAACGATGAAAAAAAAAAAATTCCCTACTGTTGGTGTCATGGCAAAGAATATTATTTGATGGAATTATGTCACATTTTTATTGAAATGAAAATTAAAATTTTCCTTTTTTTATTCTTTTTTTTTTTTCTTTTGTGTTGGTTACTGTGCCAAAAGGAATTTTAGTTCTACAGAAAATGGGTCTGTAAACTTCTTCTATATATATACATATGACATTGGTTCTAGGTCAGAATAACTCTTTTGTTCCAATCACATGCAGTTAGAAGAGAAGACACAGTTTTTTTGCACAAAACAGTAGGTAGTAGTTCAGTTATATGGGGATCTTGTTTAACTAAGGTAAAGGATATTTTCAATTAGTGTTAGCGTAAAAACTAGTTTTAACATTGTTAGAGTTTACAAAAAAGGACCCTCGAGAGAGGGGGGTTGTGTTGAAAAAAACATAATACAATTAATTATCATTTGTACAAAAATGAAAAATGAGAGCAAAACTGCCGGAGGTGAATTAAAAAAGGATTTAGAAGACAAAACTTTTTGCCAGACAGGACTTATAGAGTAAATCCTTGGTGTAATACTTTTGTGAAGGAAAATTACGCATAGTCTAATGGAAATTATATACAAGAACTCTTTTTTGTATGATTTCATTGTCCATGAGGCTAGTTAATTTACATATACATAAATGTTTATTGTTTTTGTCTCTGTGTCTAGCACAAAAACTTTTATTTTAAATCTATTTTTGAATTAATGACTGGTGCATATGAGTCAGTTATTACTTTTGAGACAGAAACCTTAGTTAATAAAATTTATATTATCATATGGATACGAAGAAGTTTATCCTCAGGGTAATTTATGTAAGATGTGATATGAAAGATATCGGTGTAGGTATACAAAGGTATAGATGTTGGTATACATTGAAAAAAAAAATCATTTAAAAACAACGGCAGCATGCACTTACAATGTCATGCTATACATTTTTTTAAAGCCAAAAGTCCTAGTCCAGTAACCTTGTCGTCTCATAGGAGGGCGTGTATGCGTTAGATATGGTAGTTCTGATTTTTTGCTGAGTTGTTTATGGTGCATGTGTTTTGAATAACCCAAGGTTTCGACCTCGAGCACTTAACGCAACATCTTCAAAAATCAAAAAAAACCGCAAAATGTTCGAATTTTTCTTACTTACTGCCTTTCTACTTTAAGAACGCTTTACTATTTAAAGTAACAAAAAAAATTATTGATGTAGATTTTGTTTTTTTTTGGTTATTTCCAAAACAAGAAGACATTTAAGCATTTGGTTTTCAGTGTTTGACTCAAAATTAATAAGGGCATTGAATATTTAAAATAAAAAATATTAAAATTTAAATATTTAAAATAAAAAACGTTGAATTCTTATGAGTCCCTTAATATTTCAAGTCCATTTTTTGAAAAAAATGGCCCCTCCCATTTAAACGGGGGATATAGACTACCCCTTCAAAGGATTTTTTTCTTCTTTTGACCCAACTTATTCGCTCTAGTATTTTTATGCATGTTGTGCCAAGAACCATTTTTTTTTATTATACTCAAAATTATACTACTTGTTGTTATAAATTTATTATTGCTAAATTTTGAATGTCTGTATTTTCGAAACTGTTGGGTCTAGTCTATACAGATTATTCTGAGCTCAAATTGAAGAAAATTTCATTACTTTGAAATTGTTGAGCGAAGCTATAGTCGAAAAACTAATTGGCTAAAATTGCCAATAACTGAAAAAAGCGCGAAATTTGGGTTTTTCATGAGGCCAATATCATAAACGACTAAGCAAAAAATCAGAACTACCATATCTAACGCATACGCTGATGTATAAGGTTACTAGACTATCCGTTGTTTAATTTGTTTTTTTTTCTTTTTATCAAAATTATTTGAGAAAATAGATTTTGAGAAATTTAATTTCAAACTCAAAATTTTGGAAAAATAATGAAAGTTTTTTTTTTTTCAAACTAATTTTGTTCAAAATTTTACGTTATTAAGTAGTATTTTTGTTTTTAAAATTCGACACTCCTATCAATTTCTAGTTAAATACTGAAGAGTAAATGCTTAAGTAATTTTTAGTTTTGAGAAAATTAAAATGACGGGAGGTGTAAATTCCTAAAAAAATTGACATAAAGCAAAAATAAAAAATAATTAAAAAACTAGATTTCGTTATTTTCAATTTTATTAAAATCCAAATAATAAGGCATCCAAATTTAAATATTTCACTAGAAATCAATAGGAGCATCAAATATTAAAATATTACTTAATAACGTAAAATTTTGAACAAAATTCTCTTGAATACAATTTTTTCATAATTTTGCAAAATTTTTAGTTTGAAAATTATTTTTCTAAAAACTATTCTCTCAAATAATTTAACTAAAAACATAATTAAAGCACGGGTGGCTTTAAAAAAAAGTATAGCATCACATTGTCAGCGTTGCCGTTGTTTTTTTTAATGATTTTTTTTCTATTTCAAGTCGATTTTTAAGAAAATTGCCCCTCCCGCCTATACGAGGGGAAATAGACCCCCTCCCTAACGATTTCTTTCTTTTCTCAACTTAACCTAAACACTCTAGGTTTTTGTCACACATTATGCGAATCACCCTGTAAAATGAATCAATTTTCTCACGTGAAGAGTACTTTTCTAAAAATCAACTAAATATAAAAAAGACCGCCACAGTCAAAATAATAATTTTACTATTCTTACGGCCAATTTCTTCACAAAGTTCTAAAATGTATTTAAAACTCGATCCAGTAACTCTCGGTTTATCTTTGGAACTTAGTTTTAAAAAAATTTAGAACTTGATCATTTCTTCACTTCTAATCATTTCCTTAGAACTCGGTCTAAGATCGCTTTCGAGTTTTAAGTACTTTAGATCTCGGTTTAAAGAAACGAAGTTCTAGAGTATATTTTAATACTTTTGTAGCACCCAGTATCATTTTCTGACACAAATTTCTGACAATCTATCAACAAATATTTAAATATTTGTCAGTTTCATTTTGCTGGATAATTTTTTTGTGAAGATATTTCTTTTATTTTGTTTATTAATTAAAAACACATTCTCATTTTTGTTGTACCAGTTTTGTTTGTATTGGTGTTGATGTTTTTATTTCGTTTTTAATTCTATGTTGTTTGATTTTGCGCGTATTGATTTTTGAATACTTGGTGTTGCAAGTAGTAAATGTTTTTATTAGTCCGATAGCTCGCAACAGACTTTTGACGTGAAATGAACCCAAAAAGATAAGTGTGCATGTGCATCAAAGTGCATCAAAAATAATTAAAAAAAAGAAGATGGTAACGGCTCCAATGTCCCGAATCATTGATTATGGATGTGGTTCTGACAAATTGTTTAGAAAAATGGCACTTACTTAAGATGAGCTTTGAGCATGCAATACTACATGTCTTTTGGTTTTCTTTCATGAAACAAAAATCTAGTGCGAGTTCAAAAATCAAAACTAACAAAATGCAGAATATAAAAAAATTTTATACCACGAGAATTAAAAACAACACCAGCATATGCAACTAAATTGGATACACCAAAATTGACCATTCACTTAAAATTAATAAAAAGGATAGCTTTAAAACAATATATCTATACCTACATAAATGCAATATAAGGCCATTCCAAAAACGCCACAAAGATCGTGTTTTGTGGCTTCTGTCTGGGGTTAAGCTTACTCAAAATGTCTCTCGGATTCAAATTCACACTCTTCAGTGTCAAAATGCGAACAATTGTCATTAATTACTTTATTTTGAGAAAAACAGTGCTTTAGATGCACTTTTTGTCCTAACCAACAACGGCAACATTAATGCATTTCTGTTTCCTTCCTCACCAGGAAAATATAGTGGTTAAAATCTTGTAATATGTACACAAATTTGTTTTTTGTCCAGCAAGCTGTCTGGTTATGTTCAAAGGGTAGACAACGCGGTGCATTCAAGAGGACACAAGCGTCCACATTCAACCTCTGTCTATCAACTCCTACTCTCACCTCCCCGTGGTGAACATCGGGTGCCTAGTACCTTTGACTGAAGATGGGGATCCAATCCCTGTGGACGGTTTAAGGTGGCAGCAGACGAGAGAGGGGGGGAGGAGTGTTTCCACTAAGGCACTTCTCCTTTTTTCAGGCGGCAGCGGAGGAATTCCCCAGATGGAATCAACGGTGGCGTCTACAGTTCTAGTCAGTTTGAACTACTTAGTGAACACCTTATATGGGCTACTACGACGTATTCGTAGCTCAGGCCTATAAGGAGCGGTTTATCCGGCTCCCCGTCCTTGGAGTTATAATAAGGATCTGGTCCTCCAGGCTAGGGGGTTGTGCGTCGGGGTGACTTCCCTACCACGTAAAAAAGTATCGGTTCCGAAACAACAACAAGCCTCGGATATGGATGATTTTAATGTTGACGACCCCAGCAAACGAAACAAGGACAATGAATTTCGGATCTGCACGTGGAATGTACGGACCCTAAACAGGCCACGTGCAGCCGAGCAACTAGTGGAGAACCTGGATAGGCTAAGGGCTGATGTAACAGCCATCCAGGAAGTGCGATGGGATGGAGAGGGCATCCGAAGGATGAAAACGTGTGACATCTACTTCGGCGAGTGCTGCAAGGAGCAAGGTCAGCGGCTCTTTGGTTGTGGTTTTGTGGTAAGGGGAAGACTTAGGCAAGAAGTCTTGGGCTTCAGAAATGTAAGCGAGCGCCTGGTCACAATCCGCATCAAAGCAAAGTTCAAAAACATCACGTTGATCTGTGCCCATGCCCCAACAGAAGAAAAGGATGACTCAACCAAAGAAGAATTCTACGATCTCCTCGAGGATACGTATGATAGGTGCCCCAAGTACGACGTCAAGATTATTCTTGGCGACTTCAACGCCAAGATTGGAAAGGAGGGCATCTTTGGTTCGATAGTCGGAGGACACAGCCTGCACGACAACACTTCCGGTAACGGACTCAGGCTCATCGATTTCGCGGCGGGGCGAAATGCCATCATAGCAAGCACTCTATTCCCACACCTCAATATACACAAAGGGACCTGGCGGTCTCCGGATCAACGAACCGTCAACCAGATTGATCATGTTGCGATAGACGCCAGACATGCTTCCAGTATCCTGGATGTCCGAACGTTCCGAGGTGCCAACATAGACTCGGATCACTACCTGGTGGTAGCGCAAGTACGTATGCGGATATCTATGGCGCCACAACGACGAGCGGATGCTGTAAAACGATTTAACGTCGCGAAGCTAAAATCGCAAGAGATAGCCAGGACTTTTGCAGACCACGTCTCTCTTAAACTCTCAACAAGCCCGCCACAAGCATCATCTGTAGAGGACCAATGGAAACACTGCCAAAATGCCATCAAAAGTGCCGCTACTGATGTGCTGGGTTTCACTAGGCCACCACAACGAAACCCCTGGTTCGATGAAGAATGCAGACTGGCACATGAGGCAAAGAACGAGGCCTACCAAGCAATGCTGCAGACTAGAACCAGAGCTGCTGAGAGAGCAGCCCGGGAGCTCTACGGGCAAAAGCGAAGGGAGGAACGCCGACTTCTCAGGAGGAAAAAGAGAGAGCATGCGAAGCGGGCGGTCGAGTCTATTGAGGACTGTAGCGGCAGGGGGGATGTTCGAAAGTTCTACCGAAGGGTGAGGCAAACTACCCAGGGTTACAAGGCCAGAACGGAAGCCTGCCGAGACGAGAGTGGGAATATGGTGGTAGACACACAGTCGGTGCTGAGGATCTGGAAACAACACTTTTCTAGACTGCTAAACGGCGAAGATGGCCAAAATTCCGCTGTAAGACAGAACACTCCATTCAACCTGGACGATGATGGTCAAAATTTCCGTCCACCCGACCCAAATGAAGTGCGGTTAGCGATAGCCAAGCTTAAAACGTACAAGGCTGCTGGTGCGGATGGCCTGCCAGCCGAGCTATTCAAAGCAGGGGGAGATGACTTGGTAGGGAGTATACACCAGCTTATCTCCAAAATTTGGTCGGAGGAAAGTATGCCCGATGAATGGAACCTCGGTATAGTGTGCCCCATCCACAAGAAAGGAGATGCTCTGACCTGTTCCAACTACAGAGGTATAAGTCTCCTCAACGTCGCATACAAAATCTTGTCATCTATACTGTGTGATCGCTTAAAACCGTTTGTCAACGATCTGATCGGCCCCTATCAGTGTGGTTTTAGGCCCGGCAAATCAACCGTCGATCAAATGTTCACACTCCGACAGATTTTGGAAAAAACCCAGGAGTTTCAAATCGATACACACCACCTCTTTATCGATTTTAAAGTCGCATATGATAGCGTAGACAGAGACGAGCTATTCAGAGCCATGGCGCATCTCGGCATCCCTGCCAAACTCGTCCGCTTGTGCAGGATGACGATGGAGAAATCTCGCTGCTCCGTCAAAGTCGGCAAGAACACCACCGAACCCTTTGATGTCGAGAAAGGTTTGAGGCAAGGCGACGCGTTATCATGCAACCTGTTTAACATCGTTCTTGAAGCAATTGTACGCAACTCGCAAGTCAACAACAGAGGTACAATTTTTCAAAAGTCTGTTCAACTACTTGCTTATGCAGATGATATTGACATCATTGGGAGAACGAAGCGAGCTGTTACCGGCGCGTTTGCAAGTATTGAATCGGAGGCGGCGAAAATGGGTTTGGCTGTTAATGAGGACAAGACGAAGTATATGCTATCATCGAGAAAGGAATCTCAACATCGTCGGCTCGGGCAAAACGTCACGATGGATAGATACAACTTCGAAGTCGTCAAGGACTTTGTCTACCTGGGCTCCACTGTAACATCGCAAAATGACATCAGCGCAGAGATCAAACGAAGAATTACTCTTGCCAATCGCTGTTTCTTCGGGCTAAGAAGGCATCTAAGTAATAAAGCCCTCTCTCAGAGAACCAAGGAGACCTTATATAAGACCCTAATCATCCCGGTCCTGCTATATGGGGCAGAGGCATGGACCCTGTCAAAAACGGATGAGAATCTGCTTGGGTGCTTTGAAAGGAAGATTCTTCGGGTGATCTTCGGTCCAGTCTGTATCGATGGAGTATGGAGGAGAAGATTTAATAACGAGCTTTACGGGCTTTACAGCGACGTCGACCTGGTCAAGAAGCTGAAAATTCAGCGACTGAGATGGCTGGGACACGTGGAGCGTATGGACACCAACGCACCAGCCCGACGAGTCTTCGAATCTACCCCTGACGGTCTGCGCAGCAGAGGAAGACCCCACCTTAGGTGGCGCACACAAGTGGAAAACGACCTCAACCAACTTGGAGTGCGTAACTGGAGGCAGCTAGCTAGGGACCGAGCTGGCTGGAGGGGCTTGTTGGTTGAGGCCGTAGTCCATCCTGGGCTGTGAGCGCCATCTAAAGTAAGTAAGTAAGTAAGCTGTCTGGTTATATGGATTTTTCAGCGCACGCGAAAAGGCTTGCACTTAAAACTAAATTTATCCCAAATTGATTTGAATTACCTTCTTTTTTAAAGTCGAATCAAAACTTATAACCAAATAAGTTTTTTTGAAGAAAAAAAAATCATGTTAAACCGAGTTCTAAGTCTCTAGACCCCCGAATTCGAGGGTCCAAGTTTATCGAAGTTCTATCTCAAACTGAGATCCAAATCGAAGTTCTAACGCGTTCGAACTCGGTGAAGAAATGAGTTAGAACTTAATCAAGTTCTAATTTTTCGATAAACCGAGTTTTAGGGGTTAGAACTTTGTCAAGAAATTGGCCGTTATATTTTTTAATCAATTTTGAGTATCAACGTAGATTATTTGAAAATTATTCATTTAAAAAACAAAACAAGCCCTTCCTATAGTAATTTTCTTTTTTCAAAATTGTATTTTAAGCTGAAGTTTAATATAGCGCCAAGGCCAACAAGGGGGTCGAGGATGAATTCTAAAACTGCAAACTGCTCTTGTGTAAATTACAAACAAAAGTTAAAAATCGGTTGCAGTTTAAGCCAGAGTTACAGCCAGTTAAAGAAACGAGAGCTCAAAAATAATACAAATCGTTATAAATCGAAAAAGAAGCAGAAACGAAAAAAATTACCTCGTTTTCGACTTAACTTTTGCTGCACAACAAGCAATGTATGGTTTTTAATTTTGATAAATTAAGCATCTTTGCAAAACTTAACATTTTACCAAACTCACACCGCTTCATCAAGCTCGGCAGACACCTTACCGGTACCGAACGTTTGCCGCATTGTATAATTTTAGGAACTAACTGCAGAGAGTCGGTCAATAGAGAGTCGGGCAACAAAATGTTTAAAATGATAGGTAAGCTGAATATTTTTTCCCTCCCCACTTGTTCCCTTGAACGAATGAAAGCTGAAATATATCGAGTTAAAAAATAAAATGAAGAAGCTTTATTTTTACTAGGATATAGAAGTTTAGTTTGAGTTAACTGTACTATAAATTGAACAGATTATGTGTACCTAATCCTATCCAAATAGGTATTTTGAATATGCAAATTGGACAATTAATCAATTAGAATATTTTTTAAATATTGTAACAAAAATACACTATTTTCGCTTAGCCTATCCTACAACTATCAAAAGAATACCGAAATTCCCGCAAGAAACACATCACCAGAAATGCATCACATACTTTAAGGCGCCCACGACAATTGTGACGAGGTTCTACAACAATAACATACGAACCCTACACAACATCAAAACAAAAGAAGCAATGATCGAGGCTGCACACAAGAAGTCAATGAAATGAGATGTTCTGCATTTATACAGCTCACACTCAGTTGTCACCGCAGAGTTCATAAGAGACCGTAAGAATTACCCATTAGGTCATAATATTTGAGGATATTCTTCTTTGGTACTTCTAGGACAAGTATCGTGACACTTAGTAAGCACCGTGAAGCAAGCTGCTGAGTGTGTAGTACAGCAGTAAGACGTTTCAGAAACGTTTTTGGCTTTTTGCCCTTAAATCTCCGCTCCTCTCCCCTGTTTTGCTTTGAATTGTATTTTAAACGAGGGACTCAATCCCAAAAACGCTATTCGCACCCTGCTAGTGCTATACTAAGGCCCTGAACAGAATAGAATGCTGGAACTGGAGCCGTAGACGGATCTGGAAGAGCTGTCAAAAAGTATCGTACGTTATTTTTTGTTACGTGCCCACAATGCAGCTGTACAGCTTTGAAATATTTTGAAGAAAAACAAAAAAATATTCTTGTGCATAAGCTCAGAATTCACATTTTAAGTTTCCAATAATTTTCCTTTTCATAAAGAATTTTTGTCGCTATACAAATAACCACAATATTTTTTTCCGACCCAAAAAGTTTTTTTTTTTCTTCATACAAATTGAAGTGTCGTACGTGAAAAGTTAAAAGTGAACTTTTCCGTCTGCGGCTGCAGCTCCGTATGCGACTACGTTTCGTTGTAGTCGCAACATTGAATTTGCGTGTATTCAATATTTTGACAGCTATTCCAGTGAACAACCCTACCTTCGTACTCAGACTTGACTTCGGTCAGCCAAGGGAGTCAATCCCAATTTCTGTACCCAGACTTGACTTAGGTCAGCCAAGGGAGTCAATCCCACTTTCTGCCGTATATGAAATACTCTGTTATGTATTTTAAGTAAGATATAATAATATTGTAAAGCTTATTATGATGAATTGTTACAGTAGAATTAGTTGTAAGAAATATGTAATAAAGGATTAATTTTTGTAACCGAGGTTCCGAACTTTCAAATACACAGAGTTTTATTTTGCTTTTACGGTACGAACCTTGGATCTGCTGACCTCAGCTGAGAATAAAAAAAACATCACAATATTTGTCTTAATCCATGTCTCAAGTGAGACGCATTTTTTTTTTTAATTTTAAGTTAATCATCTTCTCATCAATGACACTCTAGGAATTCATCGAATAAATATATCCTCTTACGCTCTTACTGCCTGATGTGCTTCATATAAGCACTGGTTCATAATGACACCGACCATAAGGATTATTGAATCTTGTTTATGTCGCCTTGAAGCATCATCATCGTCATATCATCATCATTGTCGCCGACACTCATCCGCGTCCTCATCCTTCACGTTTCTCTTTGTTCATTTTTTTTTCTACCCTCATATATGTATGTATCTGATGGCCATCAGTATCATTGTTGAGGCGTCATGTTGCTAATTTCAATAGCTATATGCGTTCAAACCTTTCATGACCTGGACTATTCTTATATTGCAAGGACACTTTCCGCCGAGGGATGTACCAATCGAAGATATACCGACCATACAAACAGCATTATTGCTACATCAAAATACTTCCGGTCGACTACGGCGCTGATGACGACGACATCGCAGGAGGCAATAAGCGAACCAGCCAGCCCCAGCGCCAGTGTCTCCCTGGTATAACGATGTCGATGATATTGATGCTATTTGGTCATTAAAGTGAAATTCAATTTTATTTCAGTGCATAGTTTACTTTTTATTGCTTTAACCTCAGTATAGTGTAAATACTTGCTCCGGCTGCTGCCCTACCTCTCTTACCTCAATCTAATCCCGTTGCAAATCCATGTGCAGCATTAATTCTTTTTTTTAATCACACAAATCGATGTCCGAGTATTCTTGCGAAGATTATGTGAAGTGCTTAGGCTTAGTTCCTGTGGCAATTATTCTCATGTGGGTACTTCAACGAAGGATTTAAGTAAAACCGTTTTGATCCGCTGCTGGCGCTGGGCTGGGTGGATCCACACTGTTCGGAAAGATATATATGTACATGCCTATGTATTTGAAATACCTCTGTGAGTCGTTCAAATGTGAACTGATTCACGAAGGCCGATTGTGCTTTAATAGTATATTATTGGAATTTCATTTCATACAACAGGGTACAGGGAGTCCAAGATGTTTCTTACATGCACTGCACTCGTAGGCTGCTAAAAGTATATAAATGTGAGCTATTTGTAAGTGAAGTCTTTGTTTTGATGAAAACATTTTTAAAAGTTAAACTAAAACTAAAACTAAAACTAAAACTAAAACTAAAACTAAAACTAAAACTAAAACTAAAACTAAAACTAAAACTAAAACTAAAACTAAAACTAAAACTAAAACTAAAACTAAAACTAAAACTAAAACTAAAACTAAAACTAAAACTAAAACTAAAACTAAAACTAAAACTAAAACTAAAACTAAAACTAAAACTAAAACTAAAACTAAAACTAAAACTAAAACTAAAACTAAAACTAAAACTAAAACTAAAACTAAAACTAAAACTAAAACTAAAACTAAAACTAAAACTAAAACTAAAACTAAAACTAAAACTAAAACTAAAACTAAAACTAAAACTAAAACTAAAACTAAAACTAAAACTAAAACTAAAACTAAAACTAAAACTAAAACTAAAACTAAAACTAAAACTAAAACTAAAACTAAAACTAAAACTAAAACTAAAACTAAAACTAAAACTAAAACTAAAACTAAAACTAAAACTAAAACTAAAACTAAAACTAAAACTAAAACTAAAACTAAAACTAAAACTAAAACTAAAACTAAAACTAAAACTAAAACTAAAACTAAAACTAAAACTAAAACTAAAACTAAATTTTAGTCACTATATCATCGTAGCGTTTGCTTGAACGTTGCGTCGCTTCTGTCGTGGGCTTGGCATGTTTTTTTTTGGTAAACTAAATTTCTTCGATGTGTCGTACGTGGTTACATACATACGTACGTAGACATATACTGAAGTAAATAAGACGTGCTACTTAGTCGGAAATTATTCTATTTATTACGAAAATACAAATTTTTTCTTCGCGGTACTCTGTGGCGTATGTGGAATATTTTTTTTTTTTTTTCAGTTTTTACTAAATCTGTTTTACACAAAACAAAATGATACAAATTATCACACAAAGTGATTACAATTTAACAAGAAAAATTGTCAAGGTTTAGGGATTTTGGGTCAGATCAAGACAAAAAATTTTATTTGATACTTCGATGATAGGAGCTCCGAAAGAAGTGGTTTTCGCCATCCGCAGGTCTGTGCGGCTGTTTGTCTGTGCGTATATGCATCTGTATGTCTAGTATATGCGTCTATGTGTTTGTGAATCTGTGCATCTGTGCGTGAATTGCCTCAAATTCAGTGCAGGACATTTTTATATGGTAGCTGCAGTACAAATGTTTTAGTTTTTTCAAAGTTTCTCAAAAACGGATGCAACTGTTTTGATTTTGACGTTTTATTTTTTTTTTCTCATATATAACTACAACATTTTAGTTAAACAATTTTTTCTGCTTCGTTTGGAATATTTAGAGATGGTCTCGCTTTCAAAATAAATACCAGCCATTAAATAAATGATGAACTCACTGTACCATTGATGACCATTACTTTTACTTTGGTGCAATATAAATGGAAAAGCCTTCAAAGTAATCACAGTTGACTGCTATGGATTGCAATATGCACACATTTTGGTACTACAAAGGATATGTTGTGGAAAAATCGATTTCTATAGAGCCTAATAGAAGTAAGTTAAATATTTTTCGTTGAGTAATTTAACAGCTTATCGGTCTTAAAAAATAGAAACAATTTTCTTTTCGTTTTTGTTTCTTATAACTGTTATTTGAAATTCTAAATAATTTATACATGAATAAATTGAACATATTATGAAAAAAATAGTTTCTATCTACAAAAATGAATCTCCATGATATTTCACAAATTTATTGAATGTTGCTTCTCTGGAAAATTAAAAGTAGATAGTTATTGAAATTGCGAACCAGAACTCCCATGTTTTCTTTATTTTTCGTGTTTTTTTTTCCTCTTTTTGGTGTGTCCATGCTGACCTGGACCCGCTGTCTATAGAGTCCTTTCAAATTTACATAACCATAGAACCGTAGAAGCTCTCCTTCTCATCCTGCATGGAAATAATTGCTTAAATTATTGATGATAGCACTGGTTAAATTACACGTTGCGCGATGGTTCAAAGGACCGTTGCATTTGCTTCATATAAAAGAAAAATCATTAAGTATAATGAGAAGTTAATCGGTGAATAATAGAAAAGCATTTTATCGGTGTTCGCTCGTCCGCAGGTATTCCTCATGGTATCATTTGGTCGAAATTAGATTTTTAGTACTCCTATGAAATTATTTTTTGCATAAATGAGATTTTTTTTTTTTATTTGAAAAGGAGAGGGAATTTGTTTTGGCGGTAGATTGCTATTAGAGACGGTGGTTATGTGGGCTATATGATTTTTCACTTTCTGTTAAGTAATAGTAAAAATAATATTTTATATACCAGTAGCTATAATCCTAAAGAAAAACTGTTTTTTGTGGAAAAAAAAATGGCTTTTTATGCGAGATTTTTTGATACGAATCCGACCCCTCCCATCTGAGGCTTTTAAAATATTCCAATCTTAAAGTGCAAAAATTGGTGTTTAGTTACTAAAATTAGACCTTCACTATGAAAAATTCGCATAAAGTCAAGTTTTGGTGAAGAGCTCAGTTTTCATGCAGGGACCTATAGTGTACTTCCTGCAGATTCCGAACTGCTTACGTTAGTCTTGGAGGTTTTGTCAATTCTTTGCAAGTGGCAATAGCCGTAAGAAACAAAAAGTTTTGGTTTTAGATTTAACAGGGTGGGGGATTAAATCCAGATCTCAAGTATGACAGTCCTTCTTGGATAGTGCCATTATGTGATGCTTACTTCACCGTGAAGAAAAAATCTTCTATTAGTATAAAATTAAAATGTTTGAGTCAAAATTTATATAAAAAAAATTATTAAAAAATAATTACTTTTTTATTTTGCTCGCGTTAGTTAACCTTATGTTAACCAATATTATTATTCCAGTGTTTAATATTTCTTGTTTTCGTTTAAACTTGAAATGTAGTTTTATTTCAATTAAAGTTTACCTATATATTATAAGTTATTCCAGTTAAAATCATTGATATCGTTTTCAAGAAAATTTAAAAACAAAAACCAAATCATGGTAGAGCAGCTACCTGTTCTAAAGGTTGGTCCAACAATAATGCACTATGTTAATTGTGAGTCACACCTTAACGTCAAGTTTTTTGTCCAACTTAATTTGAAATTGCTTTGTTTTAGTGTTTGAGAAATTCAACCATGGAGAGGTACACAATTGAGCAGCGCGTTAAGCTTATAATAAGTTTTAATTTTATTGCATTGTTGAAGACTTTTACGAAAATAGGCGTTCAAATCAAAATGCATTTCGTGCACTTCGTTATTTTTTTGGTCAACATAATCGACCGAATGTGTCCACAATCGGTAGAATTGTGCACAAATTTCCGGGTCTAACTCTAACTAACTAACTAACTAACTAACTCTCACCAACATTTAGACTTCGTTCATTATGAACTAACCGCGATTAATTTTTAAAACTCAAACCCACGCTCTCCGCATATAGATCATTTTGTGTAGTGGGAGTCAGCGTTGCCGAAGTGGCACGATCGTTGTTTTTTGACACGATAATTTCCTCATGGAACGAAAAAGTTCAATATGGCACTTTTTTGTATTTCCTTTTTTTACTTAAAATGAAGCAACATTCGGAAAAATTTAATGAAAATTGGTCCAAAATTCATAAAAAAAAACTGACAGAAACTAATATTTTTTGACAATGCACGAATAAAGCAAGTGGTTTTTTCATATGGCACGTTGATTTTAGAAAATATGGCACGTTAATTTTTTTTTCGGTTTAATAATCAATTTATTTTTAATTACATAATGTGCAACGCGGAGCTATATTAATTTTTGTACTCACATAAAACTATATCTTCAACTAGATTGGTAGGTTGCATAAAATAAAGGCTCTTATAATGTTATTATTTTTACTTGCGATATGCATAGGTACTATGTATATCTGTCTGTCTGTATGCTGTGTGTCTGTATGTCTATCAACGGCCTACAGCCTTAACCAATGAAGCAATTTTCGTCAAGCTTGGAACATAAGATTTTTGGGTGATTCTCTAGGGGGAAAATCAAATTTTTTTTTTGTAGCTCAAAAAATAAACTACACACAAAAAATTAGTAGTTTGTGTGTACAAGTGGTGGTCTACACTACATTTTAGTAAACAAAAAAAAATTACTAAAAACCGCTATTAACGGTACCTGCCGTAGAACCGTTTTTTTTTTATTTCCGACTTTTTCGTTGACCGCTTAACCGATTTTGATCAAAATTTTTACCTAGGTTGCCCTATCAATTTAAAATAATAAAAAATAAATAAATAAATAAATAAATTTGGTGGCATAAACGGCTCATGAAGAACCAGAACTCTCAACCATTCCTGTGTGCGTGTCTGCAGAAATGGAGGGGGCCTATGGTTTATTGCCGAATCCGAACGGCTAAGGTGAGCGGCACTTTTCTATGACAAGAGATACTCTTGGAGGATTTGTCACTTCCTCGCAAGAGGTAGTAGCTCCAAAAAAAACTTAAGGTGGAAGCGGCTGGTATTGAACTCCAGCCCTCTGGCATGACAGTCCAACGCGCTAACCATTACGCCACGGGATACTACAATTTAAAATAATACTGCATACATATTGTATGTATTTTCAAAAAAAAATTTTTTTGGATTTTCAAAACAAAATTCAAATTATTTTTTTTGAAAAATCATTTTTTTTTTTGAAAACGGGTTGATCATTTTTTTGAAATTTTGGTTAAAGTTGTATATTTTTATATTCTTAAAAATGACATACCAAATTTTTTTTTCTAAAAAATTTCAAGAAATTTTATATATCTATACAAAATTATTTTTTAAGAAAACTGCTTTTAAAAGTTGTTCTGCATAAATTCACATTTTGGCGTTCTTCATTCTGAGATTTAAACATTTTAAGTACTTGTTTTATCAATTTAAAGAATGTGTTTCATGCTTTTTTTCTATATTCAAATTGTTATTTTTCAAATTATTAAATGGATAAATACGTATAGCATACATATAATTATTAATTATGTGTTTTAATTTATACTTAATCTTTAAAATTCGAAGACATTTTACTACAAGAGAAAGTTCGTGTGGACCCAGTGGCGCATTTTATTTAAATAATTTTTTTTTGGATATTCAAAATAGACCTCATGACGTAAAAATATGACGGTACTTATGAAACTTCATCTGATTTATAAAAAATTTATTCAAGAAAGATCGAAAATCCACTTATACGATTCAAACATTTTAATTTTATTTAAAAAGGTCACGGGAATAATTAATATAATTAAGTATTATCTAATTCATATCATTTGTATAACCTTATACTGACAGAAATCAAAATACAATGAGATAGCAATAATTCAAATTAGAAGAAAATAATCAGAGCAATTTTCTACCATAACATTGACTTACATCACAACTTTCAATAAATATAAAATTAGCATATTCTATTCTATTTGAATTTAAATATATTTTCAAACACCTCGTTTCTATAATATCTACCTCCGCAGTAACCGAACAAAAATCAAGGCCTAAGCCTATGCATGTCATAACTATACAATAATTATAGTATGAGGTGTTTTTGAAAAAAAAAAAATCTCGAACACCATCATCTATCTCAATAAATTACAACAAATTTACCTCCTTAGAAAGAATCAAATAATAATTCAACAAAATAAAACTGTTCCCCGGTTTGAATAAATTTTGGCATTATCCAACTTCCTCCTTTTGTATTCAGGTTTCTAAATTAAAAGTATTTATATTCCAAAACAATCAATTCCCAACATGGCGATATGACTTTTTCCTTTTTTTTATTTTAATTGACATAAAGTAAACAGAGGAATATAATGAGAAGCCTATGGTATGCCATTTAAACTGATATTAAACACGAACACTCAGAAAAAAAGTGACCTCATTTTGTTGGCTAAATTTATACACGATTCTTTTACTCTTTGGTTTCATTACACACCGCCATCATCATCGTTATCAACATCATGATGGTAAGTCTTTGAACTGCGCGAAAACAAAACTGAAAAAAAAATAATAAAAATATAAAACAAAATTCTTATTAAAGACAACAACCTTTAAGAAAAACCTGTCTCGCGCATTTATGCGCTTTTAGCCAAATAATAAACGCCCTCTGTCCCCTTGGAAAACACGTCACGTCCGTCACCGCTCCACCATCATCGTCGCAAGCTCTACGAGCGAGGTGCCAGTCTCATAGCCATTAAAATGACCATCGACAAGCACCTACACTGGGATTTTCTGTATTCGTTTGAGCCACAAATAAGTTGGTGTTACCAAATTAAGAAACAAGAAACTGCCAGCTCGTGTATTCGTTTCATATATGAAGCTTTGATGTGATTTGAACTTACAATGAATTCGCTGACTCGCACCACCACCTTCACTCAGTCAACGCGAAAATCTCAAAACGAACGGTTCACACTATAAGCAGTAAGCACTAAGTAATTAAAGCGAGGAAAAAATAATTTTCTCACCAACTCAGAGTCATGATAAATGGGAAATTTTTCACTGGCCTCCCAGCGAATATGGTCGATCGGAGGCCAACTCAAAATCGCCAAGAATCACACTTCTTTTGGCCCGATGATACTCAAAATGTATCCACTGTGGATGCAAGAATCAAACGTAGAGAAAGTGTTCAATCTGAGAATAGAAATGCCTACAATAATACTCCTCGAGGGGATCAATCGAATTCCGATGCCGAGAATAAGGAACGCTTTAAGAAGGAATTCACTAGGTCCAGCATTCAGTTCTATGATAACGTGCAAGAGGCCCCTGTGCGGAGAAATCGCAAGAAGCTGTCAACAGCTCCACCCCCGCAGAAACTTCAAAACGTAGACCCTCCAGAGAATGTGTTGGCCAAACGAAAGGAAAATCTTTCGTCTAAAATCGAATTCTTCGACTACGCCGAGGACCTAAATAATGTCCCTAAAACTGACAAAAACAATAAAGTGGAATTGGAAAAGAACACAAAGAACAGCCCGAAGCTTCAAAACAAAAACCTTTCGTTCGATCCACCAGATGAAGCCATTAACTTCATTGAAAACGATGTTAGGAATATGCGGATATCAGCGCCACCTAGGCGAAGGAATACGGTGCGAGACAGTCGTCCCAGATATGGACGGCCCTTAGATCCTGCAGATGCACTCTATTCGGATATCCATGATGACTACAATCCTCCGAGGAGCCGTCCCCTTCCTCCGCCAATTCGAAGCAGATACTCTGGGTCGGATCCAGATTTCGAAGAATACATTCCAAGACGTTCGAATCCCAGACCTACATACTACGACCGTGAGCCTTTGGATTACATCGATGGCCATCCATCTGCTCGCAACGACTATTACGATGCGGGAGCCATTTCAACTAGGAGACTAGGACGACAGGTGGAATTGACGTACTCCTCCGCCAACGAGTACAATAGTAATTATGGAGACTCACCACCACCACTTCCACACCACAGGACGACGACGACGCCAAGGAAGACGAACATCTTGAAGGTAGACAACGATATTAGGAACAATGAACAGAGACAGATGATGATGCCACCACCGTCGACCACTTTGCATCAGTCGCCCTCGCCACCAGCACCCTCGAAACACCAATTGCGGAGCAACATATGTTTCAATGATACTGAATCACCACCACCATCATCAGTCCAGCAACCACCTTCAACAACCAAGAGAAACATCCGAAGCAGTGCTCTGAACAGAGTGAGTGTGGGCTTACCAGATTAACTATGAAATGTTCCAGCGGAACCATTAGAACACCATCAATGGGTGTATAATTTATGGAAGCACTTTTCCTGTCGCACCAAGAATAATCGCCATAAAAAAAAAAAAAAAAATGTTACACAAAAATACAACAACAACAGCAAAAAAAGAAGACCTACGTCAGCCATTTTGTTGTTGTTGTGTTTTTTAATTAGTTTTAATTTTGTATGTAGAAAAGAAATAAGGTGTGATTGCAATTTTGTGTTGTTGTTGTAATGTTGTAGCTCTCAGTAAATATGGAATAATTACAACAGATAATGATTTGTCTTTGTTTTACTTATACGGCTTGTGTATTGTGTACTTGAGTGTACTAAAGTGTATTTTTTAGGTATAATGTTTGGTGTTTATGAACGTTTTGTAAAAAATAAGCAGTAATAAAAAAAAGACCTGGCGGCAACCCACACAAAAATTCTCTTCTACAGTGATGAGATATTTTGTTGTGTTTTTTTTTTTTTAGAATTAATTTCAAGTTGAGGGGGCTTAAGCTTTATTATGGCAGTTCTTGAAAAAAAATGTGAGTTTGCAATATAATTTCTTGAGCGCAGAGGAGGAGTGAGTTGAGAATACACTTTTTAGTCATAATGTGGGGCGTAGGTGGGGTAAATATTTTTGTTCCCTGAGTGCTACAAGAAAACAAAGTAAAGTAGATTACATTAAAATGAGTTTTTTTTTGCTTTTTTTTTAAGTTCTATCATTTTAATTTGAACTTCGGGACTCAAAAAAATCTAAGCCTCTTTTTTTGTTAAGAGTGTCTGGGGTTATATTTTAAAAATTGCTCGCTTTAAAGGTAATATTTTAAAACATGTGTGTTAACTGAAAAGGGTTTTGCCTACCCTAAAAAAACACAGTTCAAAGTGTGAAAGTTTAGGGAAATGCATACATATTTAAAAAGAAATGGGATCAATTTGAATTTTGAAAAGGAAAACTCAACATTCGTTGAGTATGGCAAAAAAAAGAAATATCTTTATTTAAGTGTTGGTTCAACACAGGATGGGCTTGAAAATGAACTGACGTGTATCACTGTAAGTGCGACCAAAAGCGATAGGAATCTGAAAAAAAAAGTAAATTAGTACATAGTTAAAAATAGCCCTATCATAGTTCTTAAATATGTCATCTAGATAAGAATAAATTAAAAAGTACTACCGCTGGTTGAACCGACTTTTTTTATGTTAAATAAATAAATCATTGATGTAAATATAGAATCTTGTTAAAGCATGATTTTTTTTTTTAACTAGCTGACCCACCCCGGCTTCACTCGGTTAAAATTTTATTTTTAATAAATAAATTGAAAAAAAAAATAACAATAAATTGATAGTAGGGTAATTTCTCTATTATTGTTTCTTTGAGACAAAAATAATATATTTTAATCATTTAATGATTTAATAAAATACAATTATTTAATTTCAAAAATAATCATTAACACCCATTTTTGAAATATTGATATAAAAAAAGTTTTTTTTTTTTGTTTAATTTTGAATCATTAAGCTGGAAATGTTTTCCTGGCGCCAGGGTTTTAGTCTTGTTGGATATAGTTCACATAGGAATTTTGGCAAAAAAAATTCATTTAGATGAACCAAACTTAACAAAAATTGCGTATTGACAAAGGGCAACTATTCAACTGATGAGTCCAAGTGAGATTACCGGGATGCTATGATCTGTATTTTGATGGAAAAACAATTTGACATAAAAAGTGTTAAACACTACTTGCATACAACCATTTCTTTTTTTCTTTTTTCGACTTTCTTGTCTCAGCTTAACCGATTTTGATAATAAGTTTTCCCAGGATGTCCTTAATGTGCAAATAATACAACAATTTTCAAAAAAGTACAGATTTTTTAGATTAAAAAAAAAATAAATTGTTTTTTTTAAAAACAATCAAATAAATTATTTTTTTTTGGAAATTAAGGTCTTATGAAGTGTATACAGGCTGATTTGCATAAGGTGTGACAAAAAGCTAGGGCGTGTAGGTTGGACTTAGACAAGAAAAAATGCAAGGGGGGGTCTATTTCCCCCCGTTTAATCGGGTGGTGCAATTTTCAAAAAAAAAAAATCACTTAAAACAGAAAAAAAATTATTAAAAAATAACGGTAAGACCCATAGCATTTTGAAAGGCCAGAGTCATTCCTTTTGTTTTTAAATAAAGTTTTTCGAGCAAATAGTTTTTGAAAAATTAATTTTCAAAATCAAAATTTTGAAAAAAAAAAATGAATTTTTTTTTGGACAATTTTTTTTTAATTTTACGTAGTTTTACTCTTAATTTTAATTTTACTTAGTTTTAGTTCTATTTTTATTTTCCTAATATTCAATGCTGTTATTAATTTTTGATCAAACACAAAAACCGAATGTTGAAATGTTTTGTAGTTTTTGAGAAAATCAAAAATATTAAAAACTACTTTTTCTAAGAAAAACCTTTTATTTTTGTTCTTATGTTATTGGATTCTTAGGTGAATTTACGAAAGAAAGTATTAACTTTCTTTTTACTATTTTTTTGTTATCAGTCTTACACATTACTGGATTAACAACCAAACACACATTTTTTCATTGAGAACACCTGCGTTTGAGCATTGGGTTAAATGGATCTCTGGCTTTTCAAAATGCTTTGGCATGACTCTGTAGGTATTACCGTAATTTTTTAATATTTGTTTTCTGTTTTTAGTAATTTTTTTAGAAAATTGCCCCTCCCACCTAAACGGGGGGAAAAGACCTCCCCCATCCCATACGATTTTTTTCTAGTCTAAGTCCAACGCCAACCTACACGCCCTAGCGTATGCAAACCACCCTAAGGAATGTACATAATTAAATTCTTAAAAATGAAAACACATTTTTTTTTTCTAAAAAATTTTAAGAATTTTTTATGAAAAATATTATTTTTTTATGAAATTCACTTCAACGATTTTTAAAATTTTTTTTGCATAAATTCATATTTTTTTTAAGAATCCAGACAGCGTTCTTCGTTTGGAGATTAAAACACTTAAAATGAATTAATTAATTATTATAATTTTTAGTTATATGTTTAAGGCCCAGTTTTTAGTTAGAGGGGATGCTAGTTTTCTTTTTGTTGCGCAACTAAAAGTTGCTCGGAGTTGCTTGCCCTCGCTCACTAGGCAATTTCCGAGCAACTTTTGGGTTGAGTATTTTCAATTGAAATGTTAAATTGAAATTGTGTTTTGGATCAGCGACAGTAAAAATCTCGTTCAATGTGAAAATACAATTTGGTTTTCGCGTTAAAAGCCTTTCAAAATCTTAGAAAATTCCCAAAAGTAGCTGGAAGTTGCCTAGTGAGCAATAGGGTAAGCTACCTAAATTTGCCGAAAGTTGCCGGGAAAGAAGTTCCGCGACCAACTCTGAGCAATTAAAAGTTGCCTAGTGACCGATGGGCCTAAAGTATACTTAAACTATACAATCCTTAAAATTCTACGAAATTTTAACCATTAAAGCAAGTTTGTGCTATCCAGTCGTGCATTTTTTTAAATTAAGTAATTTTTGATTTTTTTCAAGACGAATCGATTTTGATTCCAAATTTTTCCCTTTATCCACCTACCACACCGGTCTCAGAGACCACAACGAATTTTTAAATCGAAATATTTCAGTGTTTGCATGTCCTGCGACGGAGTACCTGTTTTACTGATCAACGAGTGTCGTTCCATTAGCTGACAGACTCAAAACCTACACACGTTTGGCCTCGGTTAGTATACAAATATTTCGCCAGCGGTCGCACTGGGACCGCACGTAGGTGATTATGTGATTTTTTTGAAATTATTTAGTATTGTCAGAGATTTCTGATGATAAAAGTATCGTCGCCTGAGAATTGTTTTGTCCCATACGCCTTTGGCACTATTTCGAGAAAAACGAAGTTAAAAGTTTGCGTACTCGGTATTCCAAAACCGTGCGATAGCATTTTTTTTTTATTTTTTTTACCCAAATTTCTACTTATAATGAGTTTTCCTATACCAAATTTCAAAATGTTTTGCTTGACCGTTAAGAAGTTACGCTAATTTACGTAAAAGTCAACTTTTTTCACGTGTGTCCCACCTCCTATATTTTGTTACTGAAAAGTTTTCTCATACACGTGGGACACAAAATTGTTTTTGTAATACGTGTTAAGAAATGGTTTTGATCCTGATCCGCAGATAATAAAACGTAGCTGCTGTACCTAATGGAGGTGGTACAAAGCAATACTAAATTTTGTTTTGCGATCAGTGTCCCACAAACATTGCTTTTCTTTAACACACATATGCACGTGGGACAAACCAATTCTCTCAAAAAAATTACGGAATGGTATGAAAAATGTGTACCAAACGCCAAAAAATGGTTCATGGGACAAAACAATTTTCAGGCGACAGTATGCCACAGACGAGGACTGTAGTGACGTGGAACCTGATGTGACTTAGAATTTTTATATTATTGTTTGAACCCATAATTTATAAGAATTAATACCACGAATTTCAAATTTTTGAGTTCTTATTGGAACAGGTCTCATTTTTGTGGGTATTTGTAAAGATTTCAAGAATATTACAAAATTTTACTCTAGGTTATGTTGTGTGTCTTCTCTATACTAGTTTAAAAGAAAACAGTTTTTCACTGTCCCACTTTTGCATTGTCAAACTTTAAGGTTGTAAGAATTTCAACGTGTAAGACTGTCAAACTGCACTGAAATATTTTATTATGAATTATGCAATTACATCTTCGCGCTTTAAAAAGAAAAATACCCTAATTAGATACAATGCTACATTTGTACCCTACCCACAACCCACTGTAAATATGTCTCAAGTCATGGTCTTAAAATTAATTGAAATATGAATCATATTATATTAATTTTAATAAGAAAGCATGATTTTTGTTTAATATTCCATTTCTAATGCCTTTTCTAAGATTTTTAGCAATTGAATAAAGCAAAATTGTTTGATAAAATAAATAAATAAATTTGGTGACACAAACGGCTCATGAAGAACCAGGGCCTAGCGACATACAACTCTCAACCATTCTCTCAACCTACAGTTTATTGCCGAATCCGAACGGCTAAGGTGAGTGGCACTTTTCTATGACTACTTTTGGAGGATTTGTCACTTCCTTGCAAGATATAGTAGCTCCGAAAAAAAATTAAGGTGGAAGCGGCTGGTATTGAACCCCATACCTCTGGCATGACAGTCCAACGCACCATTCCGCCACGCGGGCTACTACTGTTTGAAGCTTAAGAAAATATTTCAATAATATTGATCAATATTTCAATATTTAATTTATAACTATATGTTTCAATATATAGGCCAAGCAATGACATATCATATTTGAAAATATTGTAAATATTTGTACATGTGCACTTTCCATATACTTGAATAAATAAATTCAAAGAAATTTTCCTATTTATTATTACACTCTAATTCTTCCTCAAGGGTTTACTTTACTTTGTCCTGTTTGTGAAATCAAAACAATTGACTCAGCTACTTTACTCGTTCCTCTCTGATTATTCAATATGCTGTAAGGGAATACCAAAAGCCCAATAAACAATTCACATCCTATAATTTAACCTTCTTCTCATTGTGAGTGGATTGCATTTTTTAAGACCCTTTTTCCCTACCATTCTATAAACTTGGAAATATGAATACTTGCTAGCACTTCAAAAGTCGTTTTCTTAATTGAAATTTGAGTGGGTGTCGGTGTCAGCATTCGTGTGCTTAAATATTAGTTGTCTTACGCACTTTCTGTAATACGTAAATGTCATCTGACAAATAATGGCACAGACTCTAAGGAATAATCGTCAAACTATTTATGACACAAACCAGAATAAGCAGAAAACTAGCAAAGGCGATGGACAAGAACTATAACTACATACACAATACCTAAAATAAGAATCTATGTACCTACCAGTGGCGTGGCGTCCATATAACACGATTCCTATCGAGTTACCTTTTGAATAACGAGCAACATTGATCTATAAAAATAGAAAATTCCCTAGAAGAAAACCGTGTTAATTTTTTTCTATAAGAAATCAAAAAAATAACTCGGTTTTCTGAAGAACGAATTTGTTCTATCCAGCGAGAAATTTTATAAGTTCTATTTGTTTTTCTTGGGGGATATGTGGAGTTGTAGAAGAAAAATTTTTTTATGTATCTCGCTGTTGTATGTATGACTATGAAGTTCATTGAACAGGGCAGGTAGTCACATACCTACAAATATTGGTAGAGGTAGGTTTCTCTTCGAAAAATTAATTTTAATTCGAAAAAATAACACGCTTTGTTTTTGTTTAATTTCAATAATTTTGTATGTTTGTGTATCGCTGCGCTGCTGTGTGAAGTTTGCTGAGTAAGTAATGTAATTTATTTTATTGTAGAATTAAACTTTTATTACTTTTATACAAAATTTGTACAGCAAATACTTATACCATGGTGTGGATATACAATACGCGATAAAGGCAATTTAAGGTAGACATTCGTAATTTATTTACCTATGCTTTCGGGTGACTAGCTTTTCTTCGACTTACCATGTGAAATCATCCACGCCACGCCACTGGTACCTACAGCAACTGAAGCATAGACATAATAATCCCTTTGAAAGATGAACCCGAACATGGTCGTAAAATTGAAGATAAGGAAAGGCTTAACTATGCCATTCTGAGAGGGATCCTCCAAAAGCCGATAGGAAGTTTAAGCAAATTATTCATCGTTGTTTTGTTTGAAGGCCTGATGGTCAACATGAGTGGAATAATATTTATTCATATAGCCTCTGCTTTCGAAATCAAAATATAAAGACCCCTTTTGTGTATTGGGAAGCAGTCAAACCAAAGAAGAGAGAGGGTTAGGCTATCGAACAAAAGTGTAGATGCTCTAAATAAATAAATCGGTTCAAATACAAATATTTTATGCATTAATTTTGACATAGACGAAAATCTTTTGTAAATTTGCAGTAAAGGAATAATTTTGATCATTCTAGATATGTATATGAAATGTCTTTAGAAGTTTGAACGAAATGTGATTTCATTTTATCAAAACTTCTGAAATCAGAACCATATAGTGTAAAAAACTGATACTTTCTTGAAATTCAACTGTTTCACAGGAAATTCAAAAAAAAATGGCAGTGTGTGGAATAAATGCAAGTGAAGATTTTTAAACGCAATAATCTTCTTTTATTATTACGAGTACTGGCTAAAAAAAAAATTCATTGCCAATTCTTGATTGCATACAATGTTATTTAAAGTTACATGTCGAAAATATTGAGAAAAATCTCTATTAAAACTCGAAATCCATTAAGAACTAGTTTTGCCATAAAGCGAGATTTGAAGAATGTCAATAATATGGCCGTAAGATAAAAAAAACTTTGTCTTGGAAAATTATTGGTAGTAACCGTGGCGTGATGGTAAGTGCAATGGACTGTCATGCCGGAGGTCTAGGTTCGATCCCCAGCCTCGCCTCCTAATAGTTTTTAAAAACAAAACAGCTACTACCTCTTGCGAGGAATTGACAAAACCTCCAAGAGTATCTCTAGTCATGGAAAAGTGCCGCTCACATTAGCTGTTCGGATTCGGAAATAAACTGTAGGTCCCCTCAATTCCTGCAGACACGCACACAGGAATGGTTAAAAGTTGTAAGTTACTAGGCCCTGGTTCTTTGCGAGCTGTTGCACCACCAAATTCTATTCATATGTGTATTACTAACTTACCATCATATTCGTATGTATTATGTATGTAGTCTATGATCCTTTTCTTCTACAGGGTGGGGCAAAAGGTATGAACCGGTTTTGAGCGGGGCTGGCGCTCGGCCTGTGGTTGTGGTGGGAAAAGGAGAGGGGTCTCGTTGTGGCAGTGAGAGAGTCTAGTTTTCAGTAGTAACCATGGTTTGGACGGGAGAGCGTCGTGGGTTTGCTGTTAGGACTTTTTTTTGGAAATGGCCGTTCTGTTATCGCCACGCAGAGAGCCTTCCGACAGCCTTCCCTGTTGGGGGAAACATCCCTGGCGGTAATGCAATCAGACGTTGGGCTAGGACATTGGAAAACACTGGTTCAACAGGAACTCCTTCCGCAATTGGAAGACCCAGAACTGTAAGAACTCCTAAAAATGTCATCTTAGCAAGAAATGCTATCCTCCCACAAGCGCTCAGCCGGTAGACATGCAGTAGCTTTGGGTATGTCTACCAGATCTTTAAGGAGAATTTTGCACAAAATAATGATGGTTCAAGAGCTGTTGCCCCGCGACTTTGAACATCGACTTTGGACTCGTCTCTTTGAGGGGTGACGTGGAGTGGCCTGCGCGCTCACCAGATTTGAGCATTTGTGATTTTTTCCTTTGGGGGTACATAAAGGAAAAAGTTTGTAAACTTCGTCCACATCCCTTGGAAAAATTTAAGGACAGAATCAGAGAGGAAATTACGGCAATACTCATCGAAATGTGCAGAAGAGCTTTCAAGAGTGCATCGCCAGGCCGCCACATACGTGATATCATCTTTAAAACTTAATGTAAAAAAACTAGATTCTGTACTGAATTAAACAATATAAACATTATTTCTGTAAGTTGAATTGTTTTTGATTTACATTACTTTAAGACCAGTTCATACCTTTTGCCCCACCCTAAATTATCTAACTCTTTTTCTTTAAGTCTTTTAAAATCGACTGCTATTTTCTGTTGTCAGCTTCAAATAATATTCTTCACAACTTAATAACTTTAAAATTAGATATAGATTTCTATTTAAAAACAGAATGGATCACGTTGTAAATTTGGTACACCAGGGCGTATACGTACTTTTTTTTTTTAAGTTTGTTTTATATGGTAAAATAAATTGTTCTGTTTTTCTTATCAAATATTATTAGTGCTTATAACGATTGTAAAACTGTAAGAAAATTGGACAAAATTATAGTTACACAATGTTTAGGAACAATACAATTTGTTTCGTTAATTGCGGTTTGTACGACTTTGATCATTCGCAACGGAAAAAGCAGTTCCAGGGATCAATTTCAAATTTTAAATACATATTAGTGGTCTATTGGTCTTCAAAATATCTTATCAAATAAAGTCTGGCAATAATTTATTATTTGAAGAGTCTGGAATGCTAAGGGGTCAAGTGACATTTTTGAAGTTTTGAGTTTATCAATTTTTTCCTGAAAGTGAGAGAAACTTATATCAACAAATTGTATTTAAATTCATGAGAAAGGTGTGTTTAAAAAAAAAACTCTGCACTTGACACTGTTATGTAAAAATTAGTTTAATTTTATGAAAAACGGGTTAAGTGACAGTTGGCTTTTTTTTAATGTTTGGTTTTAGGCTTCTTTCTCTTTTTCAGGAATCTCAGATATGCTCTTGGAGTATAAAGTTAAAAGTAAAGTGTGCACTTACCATATTCATGCAATAAATTATTTTTTTAAATGAGTTCTTAGATTATAAAGGCTTTAAATGATCTTACCCCTTCTTGCCAAATAAACATCAAAACAAAAGTATATTTAACCCCTTTATCTGAAGTTAACTGAAGACCAAAATTTAATTTGTCGCTTAATACCTTTATCGAAAAATGTCACTTGGCCCCTTCTCATTCCAGACGCTTCATTTGTAAAGTAGTGAAACGACATTTTACTTTTAGTACATCAAAAGTCTTTTTTTTTGTACTTGAAGAATCAAAAAAGAATAACCAGCCATTATAAAGTTTTTAAAAGTTCTCATAGGCTTTCAATTTATGTTTCTAAAACGGCTCTTAAATGTTCTGTATCATCATTTGTCGCTGAAATATTGGTGACCAAAACCAAAAGACTCTTTTTTCATTCCAAACAAGATATTCTTGAAAAAAAAAAATGTAACCAACAAATAATGATAAAATGATTCAGAAATAAACATTTGATGCAACTAATACTACGCTGAATGAAATAAAAAAAAAAATTCAAAGAAAATTACGCCCTTCAAAAAAAAATTTAAAAAAATTAAATTATTTGTCTCGTGCTGTTTCTTATGATTGCGCAATAACAATACATATCTTAAAAAATAATCTGCCGTTTTTTCAGAAAGAAAACCTTAATTTTGGGTTGTTCCTATTTTAGTGACCTTTTTGTAGAAAAAATATTGGTCTTCCAAAGGTCGCAGTTGAAGAAGTACATAGGTATAAAATTCGAAAAATCAATTTAGGAACAAAACTACTCTTCTCTTATAGATACAATTTTTTTTTTTTACATTTTATGTTGTAGACGTAGAATACATTCATATATATTCTATATATGTATGCAAATATTTCTGAAATAATTTGTTTGATATTTATAATTTTTTTATTACAGTTCGAAAAAAAACTTCGAGGTTACCATCCCCTCCAGGGACCTATTTCACCAAACACTTTTCACTTTTCACTTTGCAACTTTTCACTTTTACTTTGCAAAGTTCAAAGCATGCTTTGATGGTTTGTGGCCCCGATCGGTCTTTATGTGCTGTAAACGTAAGCTGGCCAGCTAGCGTACAATGCAGTTTGCTTAAGTCGTATGCTTGAAAAAATATCATCAGCAGTGCAGCTGGTGCTTAAAAAAAAGTCGAGGTTAATAATCAGACAGAAGCGTCTCAAATATATCCGATGCAAGACAATTTTTAAGTTCCAATGAGGATATCGACCATCCCCTATAACACCACTTAGGACAAATTCTGCAGAACATCAGAGATTTAACAGAGGTCAATGTCAATGATTTTTTTTTAAATGTATAATTGATCCAAATGTATCAATTTGGATCAAGTTTTACTTTGCAACTTTGCAAAATACGAATTTAAATGCAAAGTTCTTTTTTAAATTGGTGAACACTTTTACTTTTCACTTTTCAAAAACAGTGTAAAAAATTGAAAAGTGAAAAGTCTTTTCACTTTGCAAATTTTGTAAAACACTTTGCACTTTTACTTTGCAGGAAATTATTTTATTGCAAAGTTGCAAAGTGAAAAGTGAAAAGTGTTTGGTGAAATAGGGCCCAGGTCCATCTGAGAGGGCTCAACATTCCAGGAAGATGAATCAATTAATTTTCACACTGATTGATCAAAAACTGATGACGGGGTTGGTGCAAGGGTGTACTCCGACAGACTTAATTTAAGTCTCTCCTTTTGTCTTCCTAACCACTGTAGCGTGTTCTAGGCAGAACTTTTGGCGATAAAAGATGTTCTGTCTTGGCTAAGAGAAAACGTGATATACTACTTAATTTATGTGGTATCACAATGGATCAACTTATGGTCTAAGTGTGTAAAGCACTTGTGCTGACAGCCACGCTAACTTAACCTAACCTATAATTTTTTATAACTTCTATTTAAATAAGAGAACTCACATTATAATCTTCAGTAAGGTAATGTTTCAGCAAAAGAAAATTCTCCTTGATTCCATCAACTTATCTTCTCTGTTTTACTGATTGCATAAGCTGCATAAAATATGCAATCATTCACCCATGAGGTATGAAACAATTTATAAACACCTTCATATTAATTTGTAGTTCCAAAACAGGTTTAAGAAAAAAGTTAGTAATGTTTTTGCTACAGCGAAATATTAAATAAGAAAAACTTTAACTATATTTGCTTATGTAACTGTTGTTTTTTTTTTTTTTTTGCATTTCTCAGATTGTAAAATAAACGAGTTTCCTAATATGGAACTCCGTACATGCCCAAAGATCCTCTTTCCACCGTTTTTACAAAGCCATTCCCATTTTAAGTAGTTTCTAGTTAGCCTCTTTTGGGAAAGTAGGTAATGGTAAATTACAAAATACAATTTCCTTAAATGCATGTAAGTAATTGAAAATACTTATTTCTATGTATTTCCCTCTTCTATTATAGAATTTATATGAATTTATTTGAAAAAAAAAAAAAGAAAAAACTTAAATAAACATTTCCATTTTATATACAGTACAAAAACAACCTGCAATAAACAGTTATAATTAACCCACATGCAATGCGTTTTTTTTGTCGAGAAGCTTTTCAATTTGATCCACTTTCGGTTTTACTCAAAAACAAACACTCACTCTTTTCTGGCATAAATCTGAAGGTCTTCAATGATTTCTATCTATACTACATACTACATAATTCTTTATCTTTTACCTATTTATACCTTCAATCTAACAGTGAAGGTTAATATGCGTGTTCTTCGACAACTTAATGTTTGGCAACATTAATACATTATGTACGTGTAGAAGTCAAAGGTTGTCAAATATAGTTTAAGTAGTCAACGAATCGATTTTCAACGACGAATTTGATTCGTTTTTTTCTTGTAGAAATGTCCACAACATAGTTATCGATACAAATAGCCGGCATATCTGATTCATTCGTGACTGATGATCACTCATCCCGTCCTGACCTAACCCACTATATAGTTTTGTTGAAAAAAAAAATCGACATACCTTGTAGAGAGAGCGAAAGCTCTAGAAGTCTCCAATAGTTTTGTTTTTAAGCCCAACACCCCAACTTGTAATATTTTTATATTCTCACTCTCCTTTCCACTCTCACTTACTGACTCATTTTCTCACCTCACAACACAAGCCTGCGCACATGCCAACTTCGGTGGGAAAACGCCAACAAATGTCAACACATAAAGGACATTGTAAGAAAAACTGCATTTTTGTCATTTTCCACATTTTCGCCGGTCGGTTACACTTTATGTGTGTGATGCTACGATGTGGTTCGGTGACGTCAACGACCGCGTAATGGAATCATTGCTAAAAACGATGGTAGATGCGAGGGGAGCTCAATGGTATGCTTATATTTTAAAGAGAGGAAAGGTGAGGGAGTTGAGTGCTTGACACAATGGAAAGGGGCACTGGTAAAATGCAGATAAAAAATAATGAAAGACAAAAAGGAAATCTAATGGGCGAGTGAAAATATCGCAATCAGACCACATCACATCATATCAGAGAGGGAGTGCCTCTTTTTGGTTTATTTGCTTAGCCTGTTCTTTTTGTTGTTGTGTTGTGTTGATTTTTGGTGCCACTGTCCCACTGTGTCAGTAGTAGCCTTTCTTTTGGGCATAATTCGGAATATCATCACAAACTTTTAGCGATGACGTAATTAAATTTAAAATTGAAAACTTCATGAGTGGTGAGATGGTGAGTTTCTTTTTTTTTTATTTTACTTATTCACCTCAAGAGGTTTTTATGTGTTAAATCAGTGAAAATAAAAAAGGATTTTTGTTGGCACTGTATAAAAACTTTTCTGCTTTCTATCTCATTCTGAAAATAAATAGTAAGAAAATTGCAAAGGGGGATGGAGAGGTGCAGAGGACTATTTGAAAATGGTTTGAATTTTTATCCAAACTAGGTCCTTGTGTTGAATGAGTTAACTGGCGGCGGTATGTCTGTGAAATGTCGTGCAATGCGTTGCAGTGTAAAACTTTCGTCTGAGTGAACAAAGGTATTAAAGATTTTTGTTTTATTCCTCCATCTCTGGTACATGCTGGTGCTATGCTGGGATGGGCTGGGGATGATTCAAACAAAGAGAAAGCGTTTAAGAATATATATATATATTTTTTTTGAATCGGGAGCCAAAACTTAAGAATATGTACATATTTGTACTTACATACATATATATGGGCAAATAAATTAGGATTTGGAATTTGGTATGCAACAGAAAAGAATGAGAAACTATAAAGGCAAAAATGTGTGAAGAAATTTTTCAAATAATGACAGCCTTTAACTATTATTTTTTATTTTGTGGCTCAATTAAGTTGCAAAGATATTAAAATACGA
Source organism: Epistrophella euchroma (assembly GCA_947049315.1). Classification (NCBI taxonomy): domain Eukaryota; kingdom Metazoa; phylum Arthropoda; class Insecta; order Diptera; family Syrphidae; genus Epistrophella; species Epistrophella euchroma. The sequence goes on from OX346245.1 coordinate 138,150,091, forward strand.
AATACATAATTGTTTTAAAGCATTGGCAAAAAAGAAAAATTGGCTTTGAACTCTAAAATAATTATGGCATTTGGCTGTTTATAGTTGCTATACGTATGTAGCTATACTAGCTGACCTGACAGACGTTGTCCCGTCTTAGTTATGAGTGTTCAATTCGAACTGTTTATTGATACATAACATTGTTAGTTTTCTTTTCTGGCGAATAAATAAAAAATGTATGATGTTTTTCCGACACAGGCGGCATAGAATTGCCATGTGAAAACTTAAAAAAGAAAAAAATGAATGAAACTGGTTAAGTCATTCGCAAGTTATGGCACGACCAAGGGAAAAAAAAAATGACACAACTCAACAAATCTCATTTGTGAATGTAGAAAATGGAAAACTGAATGAAAATTTGAATTTCAATTAATCTGTAAAAATATCAAGACCACGCAATAGCTGATCGTGTTTCAAATATTGTAGAAAAGTTTGGTATTCTTCCAATTGATAGTTATTTCTTTATTCACAAATAGGTATGCAATGTAGGCTCAAAAATTACATTATTGTTTAGTTGTGTCGTTTTTCTTCCGGACTGACGGACGATATTTATGCATACTGTAGATATTGATTAATGAACATTATTTACATTAGATTTTTTGTAAGGGATTATAGGTACCATCTTAAGCTGACTCAGTTGATTCACCTTTGGTTATAAATCTCAGAAATATATAGAACTAAAAGTAAAATGTACGCAATAAGAAGTGAAATAGATATTAAATGGAGAGAAAACTACACGCAAAAAGCATATGAATTAGAAAACCATCTTAAATACCCAACTTTACTTCCTGAAGCCGAAAAATAATAACGGATTTTTTTAGAGAGCTTAAATACAATAAATTTTGTTACTATGGGAGGGAGTGGGGTGTATTTCGACCCGTTTAGGAGGTAGGGGCAATTTTAGAAAAAAATTACTTAAAATGAAAAAAAATTTATTAAAAAACAACGGCAACACTTACAATAAAGTACTATACCTAGTTTGAAAGCCAGAAATTTGTACTAAAATCCGTTTTTTAAATTAAATTCTTCAAGGCAATAGTTTTTGAAAAATTTGCATGCAAACTCAAATTTTTTATGTAAAAAATGAAAAAAAAAATGTTTAGACAAATTTTTTTCAAAATTGTGAAATGTGCTAAATTGGCTTTCTGTAGTCAAATGAATTGCTTTACTTTACATACAAAGATTAACCTATCATCAACATTTATCCTCAAAGTTAGATCACCGTAAATACCAGAAATAAATATCTCATAAAAAAGTAGTTTCAGTAATTTCCAATTTTCTCAAAAACTAGTAGACATAAAACCATTCGGTTTTTTGTATTCGATCTAAAATTGATATACGCAATGACCACTATAAGCCAATTTAGCACTTTCTTTTTACAATTTTGAAAAAAAATGCTTGTTTTTGACCCATCTACAAAAAACCATTATCAATTTTTGGTGCCTGAGTTATCGTACTCGTGCCGAAAATAATTATATAACAAATAGTTGCAGAAAAATATCCTTGTTGTTACAGGAGAACTTTTTAATCTGAATGTAATAACATCGAAACCAATCGTAACCAGCATGCAAGAGAAGGCACGTTTTATTTCTTAGGTAGGTATTTGCCCAAAAATGAGAAACTGGAGGATCCATCAGTATTTTGAAAAACCAGCATTAACCCTAGAGGAACTCAAGAAACTCCTAAATGGCCCACATTGGGATGCTAGCGGCATCACGATATAGAAAACTAATTATCTCAGAATTTATATAAATATTTAATGAAAAACAAGATCCTTTAAAATAAATAATACAAAATAAGCATTAACAGAGTCACTGCGTCGTATACGTACTTTTTTATCAGCATTATGTTGGTTTAGATTTTGAAACCTGTACATCACAGCTTTACAGTTCATTTCATGTAATTTGTATAGGATTTAATTTAAATATTAAAACTTAAGTCAAAATAAGTTTTTATGTGAGTTAAGTCAGAGTTTGTTGTTTAAAAAAAATAAAAATCAATTGTGAATTTCATCCCACTTTACTTATATAAAATAAATAAATAAATTTGATGGCACAACAGCTCATGAAGAACTAAGGTCTAGTGACTTACAACTCTCAACCATTCCTGTGTGCGTGTCTGCAGGAATGGAGGGGACCTACAGTTTATTGCCGAATCCGAACGCCTAACGAGCGGCACTTTTCTGTGACAGGAGATATACTCTTGGAGGATTTGTCAATTCCTCGCAAGAGGCAGTAGCCGTTTTTTTCTTTTTTTAAATAAATAGGTGGTGAGGCTGGGGATCGAACCTTAGACCTCCGGCATGACAGTCCATCGCACTAACCATCACGCCACGGCTACTACTTTACTTTACTTCCTTCGGGCAAATCGGATGAGATTTGTAATGATGCATCTCTGTCCTGCCGCCTCCGTTTATCAAATTGCTTGCAAAGCACCGTTATCATGACTCTAGAAATGACCATGAAACCAAAACAAGTACAACACTCTCTACACCCCGGGTCATACTACCGAAGCCATCGCTGACACAGTACCTGAAAATACTTTTTTTAAATTATAATTCACACTCAGTTTCAACCAAACTATGTATAAGAAAAAACAGAGGAAAAATCGAGCTCTGCCATAGTAGGAAATAGTACCAATCAAGTGTAAGTACTTGGTGAGACTCCATTTTTGAAAGACTTAGGCTCCAGAGTTGACAGTGGAAGCCCAGGTTTAAAGTAGTTAGTTAGTGACATCAACTATCTAAGACTGTAATATTGTAAGGAAAGTAAATGAATTGTAAATTAATTATTAAGAGACAGTGATTGGTGAATAAAGCTAAACCTCAAGAACACTAAAGTTTGTTGCTTTTTTGGTAAAACCCTGGATCCGATGAGCATTATTACCCCAGTCTATGATAAAAAGTATCTCACAGATTCAGCCGAGTTTAGTTTTCTAAAAAAAAGGACTAATTTCGTTGTATTTTTAAATGGCTTTCAAGATTTCCGACTTTTTCAGTCAAAATTTTCAACTTTGGCTCAATAACATGTTAATGTGGTTCCATACGAATCCGAAAAAAGAATCCTCTCGTAAGTCGGATAAATAAAATAAATAAAATATTTTTTTATTTGTCAAGAAAAAACCTAACGATTTTTGTATAAAATAATTTAGTAACGGGGAGTATGGCTGAGTTCCAAAATGCATCCGATGTGCATTTGCTGCAAAGTCAGAAGTTCCAAAACTCAAACGAAAAAATTATGAAAATATAGCAAGTTCCAAAATGCATCCGAAAAGTCTATATGATACGCAATAACTGCGCAAACTGAGCATTCAAAAAATTTTGGCTGCTTTGATTTATTTTGTGTTCCGAAACGTCAAGCTTATGAAAAGTAAAATGATGCGCATGAAAAATGTATTACTACCGCATCAAATTATTTTTTTTTACATTTTGGAACTCAGCCTATTCAAAATCCCTGAAAAAAAATTAACGTTATATTTCGCACTTTTCTTAATTTTTCTTCGATAAAAAACTTCTAACAAAGTATTAGAAAACTTAAAAAGAAACTTAATGAAATCGGTAAAGTCGTTCTTAAGTTATGACGTGACCAAGGGAAAAGGGATTAATTTTTATATATTTTTCAGTTGAAAAAAAAATTTCAGCTAATCGGGCTCCCAGTTAATCGAATACGGGATAATCGAACACCCACTGTATATTCTCTAACTAATATTTGCATCGTTTGTGTTCGAAAACAAATGTTCCCCTTTAGCATAAAATAAAATAAAATAAAATTGTAAAAGAAACACATTTTTCTTCTTATTCAAATTTATAAATTATTCTATTTATTAATTTTTAGTTTTTTTTTGAACAATGTGTTCTATACATTAATAGTTCTTAATTATACACATATTACAATTTATTCATATAAAAAAAAACTATCGTACAAGTACAAAAAAGAATATCTCGAATTCGAGACATTTACAATTATTCTAGATTTAATAATATTCTAACTTAATCAAAATATCTCTCACACAATCACAGTCAAACAGGGATTTAAATAATAATAATTTATGTAAAATAAACAAAATATATAAAATATAATGCTTTAAACATTAAAAAAAAAAACTTGTATATTGCTGAACATAAATTACTGGCCAAATCAAATTATTGTTATCAACATTTTAATTTAGATCAATTAATCTACACTCTTTATTTATACATTTTCTTTTTCAGTCTCAGATTTCTTTTTAAATATTTTGAGGAGAATGACTGAAAAATAAGTAACGGAAACAAAAAAAAAAAAAAACAAAAAAAGGGAAAACGGGAAAAATTGTAGGTTAAGGTAGCTGGTATTCATATTCACATCATCACATTCAGACAAACATTTTTGTTCTATGCTTAAGTTGTAGGTATGTAGTTTAAAGACAAGTTGTACAAATATTATTTTATTGGTATGTCTATGTAGGAATAAGCCCGATTTATTAGGTGAGGGAATTAAAAATTATATAAATGACAAAAAAAAAAACAGTTGACATTTTTAAAGTTAGAGCAATTTAGAGATGTCAGATATCTCAGGAATCCAAATGTATCGTTTCTAAGATCTTAAAGATTTGCTTTCGTCAAAAATTCAGCACGTAAATCCAAAATATTCAGTTCATTCTTTTTATATTTCTGAGATTGCAAAGATTTCAAAAATCCTGGATTATGTATATTTTACTCCATTCTGAGAAGTTATATTCATGTTTTTCTTGTGTTCTATGCAATTGACGAAGGAAATTGTTTTAAGATCTCTGGAAACCGGTAAAATGATATTTAATAAGACAAACAAATTACGTAAAACTAACAATTAATCAATAGGAGGATTCACATGGATTAACATGTGTGACAACATGGCCTGACAACCAATGATGTGTGATCATTGAAACGCAAAAACAACCTGCTTGACAATCATGTTGCAGCTTTTCAAAACTTGCTGTGTTGTCAAACCATACAACCTATATGAACAGATGTTGCCTCGTAGTCACACATTCTAATCCATGTGAGCCCCTCTAATCAAAGCCTTTTGACTTTCTGTTACAGATAAATGTCAATGTCAACGTAAGTCAGAACGTTCAATTCACATAAAGGATTTTAAGACAGCTATCTTCAAATAAAGTTTATTTTTGAAAGCTCACCAATTAGAGCGTAGATATATACTTGACATATCTTGAAGTCCTTTATGCTCACTTCACGTACCCTACCGCCAAGACTTTTTATTTAATTTTCGAATATTTGATAGTTATGAGGATCTTTTATGTCAAATCTAAACAACTACTGTCAATCTGACAAATTTCGTGTCAAAATGGATCAGGATTATCAATTAAGTATTCATTGAGTATGTTTGCTATTTTTTTATTCATAAATTAGATAGGTAACAATATTTTTTTTCCTTTTTAATTTATCACTTCCAAAAAATATAGAATTAATGCAATACAATAATAATATTTATTGGTTTGAGTTTAATTTAAAATTGATTTTTTTCTAAATATCTTTGGTGTCGCGAAAAAATGTAAAATAAAATTATGTACCTACTAAAAAATATTATGTAGATATACTTAATGAGAAAAAAGATAATTAAAAAAAGATACACATAGGTAATTACAATTACAAATACTCACAAAGATATTATACAAAAATCAATTTTAAAGTTCAACTCAAATCAAATTAAAAAGAAAGAAATGACAAATTAAATAATATTACATAAGTTGAGAACAAAAGAATAAATAAAGTCCTGCACTGCGTTTACATAAGTGTGGTCTTAGTTCACATGAAGGCTCTTTAGATGTGGAATTGTATTTTACAAATTGGAATTCACTAAGCCGCGTGAAAGAGTCATTAATTTAATTTGTATGACACTTTAAAAATTCGAAATCCCCAAAAATGGCCTCCATGTAAACCCAGACTTATAAAAACAATCAACATTGAATGCACTAATTTCCAAGCAGTAGGTACTACTTTTCTAACATTGACTTTTATCAAAAATGACAGCTTTCGCCAGAGAAATGCATTTCAATATGGAAACTTATTTTGTATACATAAATAGAGGTTCTTAATCAAGCTCATTAAGTATGAATTGGTTGAAATAATAAATTATTATTTGACAGATCAGTTCTGTCATTTTAATGTCAAGGTGGACCAACGTAAACGTCAAACAATTATAATGAAGTTTGGATTTGTTCGACAGCTTCATAGTTTCTTACGGAAAATTATTTTACGTCACTTTGAGATGTATGCCAGATTTTTTTTTAATGTTTTAAACTGAAATTTATACAGTGGTCTACAAATGTTTTGAGTTGTGTATTTTATAAGCATCAAGCAAGTTCTATTAATTTTGTAAAACCATTGATATTTCTGTCAAACTCAAACAGACCTCTTGTTTATGTCAAACTGATAGCATATCTGTCAAATTTTATAGACAGTAAATTTTAATGCGGCATTTTATCTCTTATCCTCCATCTATGTATACCTGGAAGTATGTATCTACTTGACTGTAAAGCTTTTTTTTTGTTCAAAGTGCAGAACTTCTAACTTTTCTATAAAATTCATTACATATTCATTGCAGTTGTACTTTTTCGGGGAAAAACAAATTGATTCTTAAAAAATATTTTAAAGATACTTAGTGGTTGAATTTTTTTGTTTAAGATATGCTTGCCCTTAGTTGATAGATCCTACATAATTATTGTGTACACTTAAAAGATAAATTATTGATATTTTTCTGTTATAGTATTTTTTTTTTCTTTTTGCTATCATCAGGCTTACAAAAGCTCAACTTTGCTCAAAGTCTTGTACTTAAATTCAATAGGTTGTGGAACTTTTTTCGTTTTTGATCGACTTTGACGTTCTGGACTGAAATCATCTTTGATTGGATCACGGCGGGAATTCTTAGCCTCTGATTGACGAGATGATCTTGAAGATTTATCTGTTACAGATTTTTGATTAAGAAGTGATACCTTTAAGAAATTAAAAACTATTACACCAAATCATGTTGAATTGAAATTTTTACAACTTACTTTTACAAAAATATATCCAATAATTCCAATAGTAAACAGCATAAAGATCAATCCTGAAGGAATATGTGTGGTGTTTAAAGCTATTCCGAGAATCACAACCTGTAGGTACATAACGACTAGACCAGCGTGTACGCAGAAAACCAAGCAGTATTCTTGAAACTTGGATTTGTAAAGATGACTCTTTGATGACAAGCTAACTGATCTAAGACTATCAGTGGACGAGGAGAAACTTTGACGGGTGAGATCGCTGATGGATGATGATGGAGTTGATGATGGAGTTAATGATGGAGTTGATGCAGGTGTTGGATTGGGAGTAGCAGTGGCACTTGAGGTCGATGGGATCAAGCTGTTTCCACTTAAACGTCTTTTGTGCTTTTGAATTCCGATCAGCTTCTCGGCTATACGGCTTTGGTAAGATTGAATGGGTGATTCGTTGGGGTTGGTTAATTTAGCATCCTTAAAAAAAATTATAAGATTTATTTTTTTACATTATTAATAATTTTTCACAAATAAAATTTGTTTCAATGTAAAAAAAAAAAAAAACTGGTAAAATTGTTGCTTGCATTTATAAAATGTTTTACAAATTCTGCTGATTTCTTTTACATAAATAGATTTTGAACTATACATTAAAAAAAAAATTAAAACAAAATTTTTCCGCAATTACTTTCATTTTGTGAAAAAAAAAATCGAAAAATCTTTTTTGTCACCACTGTTATAAGAAAATCAGCTTACCTTGGTTTTGCTTGCAGTTGAGCTTTCACTATCCAACGTTGTTGCACTTGTTGTTGGTCGAAAATAAGCTTTCTTTTGAACTTTTTCATCCCAAAGTGCAAATAACGTACTGAGAAGCTTCAAAATCATACAATAAAAGTTGAGCATAGCTTTTTGAGTACAAATGCGAGCTTTTTTAATATTAGTTTCCAAAAGTTCAATGAGTGCACTTTTGCTTAGCTTTAAACCTGTTGAATAGAAAATGAATTGACATAAATTAATAAAATCATTTAATGTTGCATAAAAATTGGATGAAAATTTATTTTAATGTTTTTTTTTTTTTTTTATTGTGTACGATAGGGTGGGAAGATTTAATACATAGGTATAGCTACAACTAAATATAGTTTTAGTTTTGTTTTAATATTTTTTGTTTTCATTATGTTTGGGAGCAAGGAACGCACATGAACCAAAGAATGGAAAATTGTCTTGTGCGACAAAAAAGTATTTATTTATTTTTGGAATGTGCGTGTACATTGTACAATAAAGAATTTACTGTTACATCTCATGGAGAACCAAACATTAACTGTACGTGTACCTATTTAGTAATTTATCAACCAAATCAAGGTTTTTGAGAAAAAAGATAGGTACAAACAAAACCGGTTTTAATGGCTACGAATTGATTTAAAAAATTCATAGTTTTTTTTTTTTAACTATCGATGAATATCGATTTTTAATCATTCCATCACTAATGAAACTGTTCGATTTAAGAACTCATAATATTTTGACACTTCCATATAAGTTATCGATAGCAAAGTGAATCACGGTTTTCTTTTGAAGCGGGGTTCACATTATCGATCACGTATGACTATTGCTCACGACTGATAGTGTGTACACTCTGTTTGATGGGTTCGTCAGGCAAACTCAAGCTAATGCTCACAAAATTTTTTGATATTGACTGACAGTTAGCCGACTGTCAGACGTGATCGATTGAAATCGCAAGAGCGTGCTTAGCCTTAGGCTTAGCTTAGTTCGCGTAAAATTTTGTATTTCAAATCTGGGCACTTAAAAAGGTTTTAACTAATGATTGAATACAGTGATGAAAATTTAAGACTCAAAATAGGAAGCTTTTATTGAAAAAAAAAAATAGTTGTTTTTTGTCCGAATGATCGCACTTGGGATCATCGCGGTGAAACGCTCGGCGTATACCTTTTTTATGTATGTTCACTTTCTACTTGGCTGATTTTTATCAAAACTTTTTGATAAAAAAAAAAATACGAGAACACTACCTATAAATTTGAGCTAGTTTTAAATTTTGTAGTTAAAAACAATTGTTTTATCATCTTAAATGAGTAATGTTTATGGTTCAAAGAGAAACAACCTATATGAGTATGAATGTCATAAACACTGTCTGAAGATAATATAAATGTTGATTGAAAGAAAAGTCAGATAAAATCTTAAATGTTTTTATATTCTTCAGAAATATTTTGTTGATAAATTCTAACCTAAAACATTTAAAAAAAAAAGGTAACTTCATAAGAAATTTCATCAGAATAATAAAATTGTATTATTGTTATTTTTAGCTAGAAGTTTGTTTTTTATTTTTCTAAACCAAAAAACAAGCCATGATACACTTCCAATAAAAAAAACAGTCAAAAATATTTTGACAATTTATTATCAAAAGATCGACTTTTGATAACCTTCTTCATTGATAGGTACATTTGCTAAGACGACGCACGCAACGCGACGGACAGATGACCCGAAATGATGAACTATAATGACTTGTATCTTGGAACTTTGTACTTTTAGTTAGGTACAATGTTCGTGTTTATTTTGCTTTTGTTGACATAGGAAATTATTTTGCAAATTGATTACTCAATTCTGTAGATAGAGTCGTAATATTATCAACCAAACCGTTCGCGTCGTGCGTGCGTCGATCGTCGCGACAACCATTTTGTCTGTTTTGAAAAAAAAAAAAATTTAACCGAAGACCTTCTTTTAGGATGAACATCAAACCGAAATACCACCAAATAATGTATGTTGTTGTTGAAAATTAATTAAATGCAATGAATGACTTAAGTGTAGTCACAACATTGCATCTTCAGACATTAATGAGTTGCAATTTTTTGTTTTTGTAATTTTTATGACGCAGTTAAAAAAACTCTACTAGAGGAATTAAGTTTAATGATGGGTTAGGTATAAGTTATACGCCTTCCATACTGCTAGCTGCATCTTGCATGCAGACATGCCCTTAAATGGTGCCGAAAGCTGAAGGATAGCTGCATTACATTTTTTAGGAATTAAAAAAACAAAAGAAGTATGTAACTAAAGACACTGTCAGTGGGCAAAATTACTTTTTTGTCGACCATAGTTATGCATTTTAACTCATTTAGCCTCCGGACAATGAGATATGTACGTATACGACATGAGCTTGTAGATATGTGCATTAAGAATAGGTAGGTTCCTATACCAAGGTTAAAAATGTTTGTTATTTTTATTGAAGGGTTTTCATTATGATTTATAGACAAGTTAATGACTATTTATAGGAAAAATAATAAAAAAGTGTATTGTGATGTTCAAAAACATCTTCAGGAAGACCCTGAGAAATATTCATGGCTAGAGAGAGAGGTAAACGATTTTGCAACACTTTTACTTGTAATTTTTTTGCAAGTCACATACATATCGCTAATTTGCTGCAAAAGCGTCATAGCTCAAAATATGATGGTTTTTAGTTTATTTTGAATTCTTATGTTAAATATTTTTTGCTTTAATTTTGTAAACATCTTATATATGTAGATATCTCTTCAGTTTTACACACTATTATCTTGTTTCTTGCACTACTGTTGTTTTTACATAGCTTTTTCACGAAAACAAAATTTTCAATCGCATTTATCTAAACACCTATTTTGTGTTATAACGACCTTGCAACAAATGAGCTATATGTAATGTATATTTGTAACTTGTTGCTTACGTTACAAAGGGTCCTTAGACCTATAGATTTCAAAATGAGGATCACCTTTATGTTACACATTTTTAATGAGAGTGCTTTCCATAATACCAAACCCGCATTTTGTTTTTAAATCATATAACCAAATCAAAAAAAAATATATGTACATATTATGTACATAGTTTGTACATAGTTTTTCGTAGGAAGGTTTTTTTTTTCAGTAAATCCTGCCTATATTCGTACAAAAGTGACAGCCAACAAAATTAGACTATTGGGGTTTTCCAATATTAAAAAATATTTTTTTTTGATCCAGAGCTGTCAAAACACCGATTTCGACAGTGTCCGTCTTGGCAAAAAAAAAATTGATTTTTTTCGAAAAATAAAATCAATTCAGCAGATCTGGATTTTGTGGCAGACACTACACACGAGTACAACTGAAAGCTACAAGTTTGACAACATAAAATCCACAATCACGAATAAACACTAATCCCAGGACAAAAAAAAATTAAATCTGAAATCGCATTCGCAATCCATTCGCCACGAAAAAAAAATCAAATTTTAGACAAAATCTGCATTTATCAAAGGAAAACTCCATATGATGGTGTTCACTGCTTCCACTTTTTTGACGTTACTGTACTTTATATCATTAACACTTTATCAGTGACAGAAACATCTAAAAAAGTCGAATCTAGTTTTGGTTGTATAGCCACAAAGAGACAAAAGGTTTGTTTCTTTACTTTGAAACTCAGTGATTTTGTGTAATTTTTATTAAAATTAGGTTTTTTCGTTTACTTTAAAAAACTGCGAATTTCTATACGAATTTGGTAAAATTTAATTTTTGTATATCAACTTTGACAGAACATTAGACTTTAATTCGTAGAAATTTGAAAATTTGAGCACTTAACAAACCGAGGTATTATTTGACCAACATATTACATATTATAAAGTTTTTCGTCAAAGCATTATACTTGTCAAAAATAATAATAAATGCTTCAAGAAGCCATTTTGAGTAGGTATGTAAATTTAGTAGGTAAGTCAAATGAGTAGAACAGTGCGAATAATCAATCAAAAATTATGCATAAGCCAACTTTTTTCAAGCCAATTCTAGCTGCATTTTATTATTCTTCACATCTGATCGGGTTCATATCGTAATAATAAAATATAAAACTAATAACAGAATCACATTATCGCACTGTGACAGCTGCAGTTTTATATTCTCTTTTGTCCATTTGTTTATTTATTTAAATGTATTCGTTGTCTTTTCCATTCTTTTTAAATGAGCCTTCAACACGTCTAAGTAATTTATTTAAAATTATTCGTTGATTTTTCTTTTTTTTTTTTTTAAATTAGCTTTCAACACGTCAGAGTAATAACTATTTTTTGCAAGGAAATACTAAGGTGTGTGTTCAAAAATCCAGAAACAAAAACAAACAAAACGCAAATCCAATCCAGATTAGATTTGTGAGTAAATAAAATACAGCTTTTACCAAAATCTATGGAAAAAGGAGCAGAATAGTGCCAATAGAAAATTGAATACAAAAATTCCCACTAAAATCTAGTACGTTCCTAATGTAAAACAAAAATCTCCAATCCTTTTTTTAGTTGGTGACAGAACAAATTTCTGCCCGGGCCATTTGTAGCCTCTATTCGTTTACTGCCCATTTTAGTCCAAAGGTCTGTCAAAGTTCATAAAACAGTACCTATCTAAAATTGGCACAAATATGACAGTTTTGGGAAGTAAACGAAAAGACCCATTGTATGTGTGGCAACCACAGATCTCCATAAAACTCTAAAGAGATCAGTGGTGGCAACAGTATGACTTTCGGTGACGTTTTTTCGCTTATTTTTGTTTTAATTTTTCCTTTTTTTTTATTTTGTTTAATCTTTACATTTCTTTAAGTTTACGTACATTAATGCACTTACGAATAATTTAAATTATTTACATTCATACTTATATGTATGTACACAAAGTATATGTGTAATTATTAAATTGTAAAGAATTCAAACGTCACGTACCTACTTTGTATTAGGTTAGTTTATCACTTTGATTCAACACTTTAACTATTTTTATGAATTTTGTCAAATTAAATAAAATAGTTGTATGTATTTTATTCTTATGAATTTCTGTTCTGGCTTTAATAAGTTTGTTACGTAAAATTATTAATTAATTCAATTGACGACACGGGTATATAATGTTTAAACAAACAAATGACTGATTATAAAATATCCACTTTGAATGCAAATGATGTTCAATTAAATATCTATAATAAACATTTCAAAAGGGAATCTACCAACATTGACGCCAGAAGCTGTTGTGCCGATGCATTTCTCAAGGTTTAGGCAATAGATTACGTTGTCTAAAGCAAGATAAAACGAAAAATCCCTTTAGCAACAATTAGAAAGGTTTTTTAAATACTTGGACAGCTGTCTAAAGTTAGACAATGTTTATTAATACGACCATAAGTGTTCAAGTACTTTCTGAAACGCTAAGGGTTGCCAAAGTGTTACTTTATTTGATATTGATTATAAAAATAAGCACAAACGCATAAAAACCACAGCAAGTCATGGAAAGAAATATCAAAAATACAAATATGAATATAGTTCAAATATCATCCACAATTAATGTTCCCGACAATTAATTCTGTGCGAAAAAAGAGCTAGTTATTATCAATTTCACTCTTCGAATAGCGTAGGTACAGCAAAACGTAAGGCCTGGTACGCTGCTGAAACGAAATTAAATTTTTCGTTGGTCTCCAACATGACAACGAAATGCTTACGAAAACCATTATGAAAAATAACCCCTTAAAATTGTCACCATTTGCAAAAACAAAAAACAAACGCATAAAAATAGCGGAAAGCCATGTTGTGATGAAAGAAACAACAAATACAAACATGAATAAGATACCAAATGTCACTTTTTCGCACACAATTAATGGTGCAGGCAATTAATTCTGTGCGAAAAAAGAGGGGAGATCTCTCCAAATAATCTGCTATACAATTATCGATTTCGCTCATCGAACAGCGTACTGCAGAATGAAATTTTTCGCTTATGATTTCGTTGTGTAATTTTTATATGGGATTTTTCTTTTCGCATCAGCAGCCTACTAAGCTTTAAGCCGGTCATTTATGATCGAGCCAAATGGCTCGGTGCCAATTGGACTGGTGAATTTATAACCTACTGAAAGTCCAAATGGCTCGGCCGAACCAATTCATATGACGCAATTTGGCTCGGCCGTGCCATTTCGCTCGATCGTGTATGGTCAGCTTTAGGATAGCAGAGAAATAAGATATAGTCATCAATTATGCATATTATACATACATAATCTAGGTAGGTAAGTAAAACCTTTCTAGATTAGATAGTTTTATTATAATCTGACCGAAAATGTGATCTTAAAATTTTAATTTTGTGACCCTCTAAACTCTAAAACAATTCAATTTTATTCGAGATCAAAATTCATATTAATAATTATAGCACGATACCCTAGACAGTTTATTAATAACAAATGGAAGATTACTCTTATCTAGTTATATGGATTTAAATGTTATTTACACCCAACGACAGCGACAACGATGCGACGTTCAACCTGTATCGGAGAACAGGGCACTTATTGTAAGTTAAGATTAGATTTTTCTTTTTTTCTAAACAACATTTTTATAAAGGGTTCAATTAACGTCTCTCTGTGGAAATGATGGGCATTAATGATTTACGTAAGAGTATATTAGCAGGCAGATAATAATTATTGCAAGCTGTTCAATATGATTTCAATTTCTATTAGTATTCAATTTTAAAACAAGATAATAGCAGAATTAATGCCACTCTCTATCTCATTCATTTATGAAGATTATCAAACAAAATAAATAAATAACAAATATTAGTAAATCTATTTACGAATTGTCGATTAATTACGTTTAATAGAGTTACGTATCATTAAAAATCACCATATTATTATTAAAACATTGATAATATTGAACAAATTGCTACATTTACAAAAGATACCCGATTAAATTTAAATAGATAATTCTATAAATATTTAAAAAATGGTATTTATATCAAATGCAGTCAGGGGATTTACATCTGGCAATGATAGCTATTGAAATAGGACAATTTTACTTTGCACATGTTGACTAAGTTCTTATTTAATGTCAAATGGGGTCTTTGTTCAATGATTTTGAGAAGTCGAATTCTTAAAATACTCTTATCAAATGAGATGACATTTGTATACCAAGTCTTAAAAAAGAAGAATTATTTTTTATAAATAAATTGTTATCGGTCAAAACTTTGTTAAGATCTTCTTTACTTATCTTATTTTGATCATAAACACTTAAATGACTTCGATATGACGATATAGATAATGTATATTCTGATAAAAAGGCTAAATAATATTTTTTATAACAAAGCGTTTTTTTATGACTTTCTTCAAAAAAGATGATAATATTTATAAACCTAAATACTGTCAAATAAACCTATGATGCTCATTTTATTTCTTTAAAATTGTGACATATTTTTAAAAAATCCACTTTGATAATTTTATATGATTACGTACCTATGTACATATTAGGTTCGTTCGCGTACTCCCCAAATCTACGAATTTTTACGAATTTCTACAAATTTAACGCAAATTGTGTTCGTTTACGCAAAAAATGTGTAGTTTTTCGCAGAAGAGAGCGCTCTCGAGAGAGTAAATTATTTCCCCTTTCTGCTAATTTCAGCCCAAAGAAATTCTTCGGGCAGAAATATGAGTTCAGTCAAAAGTCACTTTGATATTTGCCAGAACATCTCTTTTTTTACACTCCTCTGTTTTATTTAATTTAATGTAATAAATTAACTTTTTCTTATTTTTTTATTTTATTTTAAAAATCTTTTCAAAGAAATGATGACGATATTTATTTTTTTTTGTTTTTAAATATTTGACGTTAAAAAACTTGTAAAAATTATTTGTTCAAAGCGTTCGTGTACTATTTCACAGTTTTACTTCTCTCTGAGAGAATTTCATCCCCACTCCTCAATATTTGATAGACTGTGAATTTTAGTGCTGGAAGTACACGAACGAAGCTATTATTTTATCGACTAAGACCCAGTTTTTCAGTGAGAGATTGTCGTTGATTCGGGGTTTAAACCTAAGTCAACGTTTGAAACATATTTATCTGTTTATATAGGCACACTTTTTCAGTAGTGAAAAATCATCCAAATTTTTGATTAAAAAATATATTTACGACAGAGCAATTTCCTCAGAGACACCATCTCAACTTCGGTAGTAAAACATCAAGTTGTGTAGCTTCGAACCAGGGCCACCGAAAGGCATATTAGTAATGTTGGGGACTCAAGGCTCGATATTTCGGGTAGGTAATCCAGTACCCGAAAATCCGAAACCAAAGTTTCATCTTAGTCAGAATTTACACTAGGCAAATAACGTTTTTTTGCCAAAAAATATATGGATGTAAATGAAAAATGAGGCATTTCATTGTAGTCACCAACATCAGAGCAACGAATGAACACAGACATTTTAGAGGCAGTTTTAAATTAACAAGTACGTCCAGCCCTCGAAATCCGAGTGCCAATTACATTATCTTCTAATCAACAGAAACTTTGACTGAAGCTGAAAACCTACGAAGTACCTACCTTGTATGAATTGACATAATTTTTCGTGAATTTACGCCTATTAAAAACTATGAAAATACCTTGACCGAACCTATACAATATCCAACCAAATGTATTTTCATACCACGACGATTTTCATACCAATGCGACGGTGCAAGCTCCCAACTCCACTATGACTTTGTATTCTATCTCGCTCCCACTTTTACCTGTCTACCAAAACCAAACACAGCACAATAATTGTGTTGCATTGTTTCGTGGTTCTTTTTTTTTTCATTCTCTTTTTTTGTAGGTATTTGGTGATGATTCTCCGCTGAAGCTCATCCGTGGACGATGAACAACCACCTCATTGTATTTTTTTTTTACAAATATTCTCTCTCGCTCGCTTTTCACTCCCTCTTAATACGAAATTTTCTATTGTTAATTAAACTTATTTGCGGTTTAATAATTTAATTAATTTATATTTTGTGCACTTCTGTGGCACAAAACCTTTCCAACGGTATATAATTTATATGCCTTCGGCTTTTCTTGACCGCGTAAATTGTACCACAAAATTCGTATTTGCCGTTTTATAATATGATGATGATGATGATTATTTATTTTGCTACAAGACCGTTTTTTGTACCATTAATCGTTAATAGACAACACGACTTTTTTTTATTATCTACTTGTAGTTGATCTTTCATTGCTTTACAAACATTTATTGTTGTAAAATTTTAAAATTGATCCACGAACTGTTTTTCACTACCAAATAATCAAAACCTTACAAGCCAATAAAAGAAACAAATTGAATTGGTGCCGACCCTGCTACTAACTGTCTACCTATTTACATACATAGAAAAAATAATGTGGAATAACATTCCAGCTTTCACTTTTTCAATTTAATTTTAATTTTTTTTTACACTTCTGGTCACTGCTTTAATAAAACATCCCATCTGACTTCTTAACCTTTAGTAGGTTTACGAATGACAAAACATCAACAAAAAAGAAAAACAATCCAAACAATGCATTAATTAAAATTATTACAGAACTATGTACATATATTAAACCAAGTTCCCATCTGTTTTAAGTTGTATGTCTCATACTAATTTACACAATCACCTTGGTTTTGTCGTCATTATTTCACAATAACTCCTATCTTACTTGGTATTTTAGTTCCAAAGTTCCTAATGTAAATATTTTTTGGTAATTTTCAATTTAATTTCAGAATCAATCAGAATGCATGACTAATGAAATGAAGAAAACCATAGACCATCATCAAATCCAACTATAATTGTCAGCCGGAAATTTAAAAATTAAATTAACTCGTTATAGTGTTGCCATTTTGAAGGAAAAAGAAAAAATGAAATGGTTAAAAGTTTTAACAAAAATTCAGTTTTATTTTATTTGTCAGTAAACATTAGATTCCAAACTAACTAATACGATTTGAGAAGTACATATACCTACTCGTTTACGATCTAAATAATGTATCATTAATTTTTCCACCAAATTTTTTTGCAAATAATTCATTGGCATCACTGTTGTCTAACAGGTGCAAATTATCGAAAAAAAAACACAAAAAATAAGATGGAAGTCGAGTCAACAGTCAACACTCAAATTCAACGTACCTATAGATAATGAGAAAAGTAAAGAAAAACAAAGAGGAAAACTTCTTAGTAGTTGTGACTTGTGAGTGAGTATAGGACCTTGGAAACTCGGAATTGATGGTTTGAGTGCCATTATGAGATGAATGTGTAAAAAATAAAAACCCTGAAGCCCTTTTAAGAGATACAAAGAAGATAATATGGAAAGAAAACAAGCAACTCATAAATAAATAATTATTATTTAAATTGATCATGTTGTATTAAGACAAAAAAAAAGGCAAAGTAACGTAAGTTTGAAAATTATTTTTTTTAAGTATTAAATGCAGTTATATGGTATACGAAGATTTTTTTTAATAACACAAATTCTATATAGGTACTATTGAAATAAAACAGCCAAGTAGAAGACTTAGCACTTTTTAATGGGACTTGTTGAATTATTGATTCAAAATAGCTTTTAACTAACTAGTCCATAAAAATTGACGTTTCGTCCCGGCGATCTCACTTGGACTCAGCAGTTGACTAGTTATATGGTTGGCTATTGCTATGTTCATTTAAAACATAGAAACAGAAAACATCATGACTCTTTAAGTTCGCCAAGCGCAAGTAGTCCCAGCTACAGCTACACTGAAATTATTCCTCTTTTTAGAAAAATATTTATCACAGTTGTCGTTAACCACCTGTTTCTCTAGCCATTTTATGAAAATGGTTTCAAACTTAGATGGGTTAGGTACCGCTGAGACCTGAGATTTTTTGACCTACAACATTGTAGGAGCCACTTTACTCGAATTCAAACATTAGTTTCACTTCAGTCACTACATCAGTCGTATTTATTAGATTATGGTTATTTAAGTAGACAGTATCTTAAAGGTTCTAAATTGTTAGGCATTGTGCTTTATTAGTTTATTTAGGCCCATTTACTGAAACGAAACTTAAATATTTATGTTCAACTTAAACTACTTTTTTCTCAGCGTAAACTGTCACATAAAGCTCTTATGTCGAACTTAAATATTTAAGTTTCGTTTCAGAAAATGGGCGTTAAACAAATCAATCAGTACTTACTTACTTGGTTCAGCTTTTACAGTCAAAACTTAGCTGACTAATGGCCGATTTCATCAATATTTAACCGGCTTTTAAATTTTAAATGACGTATTTTGTATGGAACAAACATTATTTAAAGATTTAAAAGCCTCTTAAATAGATAAAAGAGCTTTATGAAATCGGCTATAAGGTCGAGTTTTTAAGTCGTGAATTAAAACAAAGTAATACGGTTTTCACACTGAACCGAAATCTCAGATTTCGGCAACTAGATTACGAAATCTCATTGAATCGTTCACACTGCGTACATAGCTAGATTTAGTTTGACATTTCAAACGATTTGTTAGTGTTGATAGTAACTACGAAAAAAATCCATTGATATTTAGTGAAAATTCCCAGGATAGTTTCCAAAATTTAAATTTTATCTTTCTTTTTCTATTAAAAAAAACCCACCAAATGGAATGGAAACCCACCACCTCTGTACACTACACATAACAAACTCTCTTTTCATTGTTTATGTTTTCTTACTAAACTGTTATACTGAAGAGAAAAATGAGTAATTAAGTATGTTTGTTTCACATTTATACTGTTCCAAGTAGATTTGGAGGAGATTTTGTTGTAATCTACTAGATTACGAAATCTGAAAATGTATGGGAAATCTTGTCGATTTCGATGAGATTTGGTGATTTTTGCTCGAAATCTAGATTTCGTTCCGGTGTGAATAGGCTATAAGTTAACTCAAAATAAAAATATGTATACAGTGATACAGTTAACTCAGGAAGCACTTTTTTAGTAGGATCGACGTAACAAACTGGCGGCGTAAAATATCAAAACAACCTGTTCAATAAATCTAAAGTTAACTCGCCAAATGTAGTGAGTTAACTCGGTTTCAACTTTAATCTTGCACTAAAAAACTGGTCCTAAGCAGCACTCAAATCTCTCAATGTGGCCAATAAGTAACAATTTTTCAGTGAGAATTCATAACAGTTTCAGAGTTAAACCAAACTTAACTTCTGAAATATTTCTCATTAAATTAATTAATACCGAGTTAACATGGATTAAACTCAACGAATATGCTATATTTATTATTGATCAACTGAATAGATATTTCTGATAGAAAATTATACTATCAAAACATAGAGGCGAAACTATGGAAATCGCTCTTTCCATAGCAGAGGTTGTCTAAATTACTCAAAACAGATAAATGTTATATGAATCCAAGCAGGAATTGGCTTTGTGCGTTTTATAGAAACACACTATATACGTAGATCGACGCACAAAAAAACTTTCTCGTTTTATAATTAGAATTTTTCGAATAAACTAAATCATAAGAAAATACAACTAGAAAGTACGTATAGAATAGGTATATGTATTGGTTTAATCGAGTAAAGTAAACTGCAACATCTGCGCAATTAAAAATAATAATTAGATACTACTGCTTGCCTAATATTTGCATTCGTAATAGGAGGATTCTTTTTTTTTGCATATTGACTTTGTGACTTTGCGGCGGTAAATTTGTTTATTTTGAAAACATTGACTAAAAGAAGTTGAGGAATTTCCATATAAAATTTTGGCAAGCAAATGAACGCTTTGACATGTTTCTTATGCGTGTTCAAGTGTTTTTTTTTTTTTTCTTGTATTGAGGAAAATAAAATTCTGCAAAAAGCATGAAGTAATCGTACATTTTTGTGTAGGTACTTGAATGAAACACCACAAAAACAAAATTTAAACATACGCAGGTAGAATGAAGGTATGTGCCAATTTGTTGTTAGAAAAAAAATAAACCATATGATACAAATTGATAGTCTATTTTAAGAATATCCAAGGTAACCCACACTCAAGACTGAAACGTTGGTTTTCAGTGTTGAACTTTAGACCTAAATAGAATAAAGCGCAAGTCAAAGTCAACATTTGAATTACCTAAAATAAAAAAATAAATAAAATATATTTTTGGGAATTTGCATAAAAAAAACAATTAAATTTATAAAACAAAAACAACAACTTTTAAGTGAACAAATACTAGAAGTGATGGTTTTATACTTTTAGATGTTTGTTTTGCTTAACATTCCATTACTTCTGTTTTAACTGCGTGATAGATCCTACAAATTGTCATTAAAGTAAAAAAAAAGAAAACAAAAGTCCTGGCCCTCGCGGTTCAGATGTGCAAACATTAAAATTCGTCCGAGTGTCGGGTTTTTGGAATTGAACGTATCCAATATGCATAAAGCCGAAAACAGATATGCAGCCTTTTCCCCATGCAGCGAAATTAGAAATAGAGATATCGTGCAGAGAAGGCTGCATGCAGAGCCTGGAATATGTCAGCTCTTATAAGAACCTGTATAAATTGTATTTCCGCAGCATTGGAAAAAGCTGCACATCTGTTTTCGGAATAATGCAATTTATCGTAACGTGTTTGTGTGACATGTAATATGTAACATATTGTGTGACACTTAACGTATCAGACGTAACGTAAGGCCCACACTTTTAGCTTTCCCTACTGCTGGCTGGTGTAAATATAGGCTGAGTTCCGAAATGTAAAAAAAATGTTTTGATGCGGTAGAAATACATTTTTCATACGCATCAGCAACGTATCAGCAACGCAAACTTGATGCTTTGTAGAAATATTATTTTGCATAAGTTTGACGTTTCAGAACGCAAAAAAAATACAAATTTTAAATCGAAGCAGTTAAAAAATTTTGAATGCGCAGTTTGCGGAGTAAATGCGCATCTGATGCATTTTAGAACTCAGCCATACACATAAAATAAAACTCTTTGAATTATTAACATATGTATTTTCTATTTTTAACAGAATCGAATTTTGGATTCTGACAAAATTTATGTTGTAGTATTTACCGAATTCACAAAGATGACTTGAATTTCTATAATTTCAGCTTGAAAAAAAAAATGGTAAAATCACTAAGTTTATTGACATACAGTTACAAGACGTCAAATAATGTCGAAACAATTATATACACAACAACGAAAGGGTGTGGCTCTTGTTACGCTGATTGATATTCGTTGTCAAAGTTTCGGTTAAAATAAAACCATATTATCTATGTATAATTAATTTGAATCGGGTCAAGGCAATTAAAATATTTAAGCAATAAAAGATTCAAATTTTAAACATGCAAAGCATTTAAACAAAGAAGGATTAGAATATTATTTTTGTTTGATTGATTATATTTATTGCAGAATAATTATTTCATGGTAATTGAAGAACTGTGTTTATTTTGATCAATTTTTCAATTGCATCAACGTTAATTAAAAACCTTCTGACGAATGCGAGTACATATTTTGTTTGTAAAAATTCATTTTGACATAAGTTAGGTTGAGAAATAATATACATACGCGGAATTGTCTAAAATTAATAAATCTATAGATTAAAATTAATAAAATTTCTAACCCATTTACACATGGCCTTAAAAAGTGTCATATATAAATATATATAAATAAAATGTTTCGAATCAAGGCATTGGACAGAAGAAGAACGCATTATGATAGCTAAGGTAGATACTACATACATAGATACATATTCATGAATAATTTTTAACCATCTTAGTTTGAAGTTTGTAAATAAAGTCAGTTAGCCAACCATACACAAAAATCTAACATTGTAAATTAATTCATGAACAAAATTGAAAATTTACAGTTCCATAACTCTTTTAAGTACATTACCGTTCCTTATTTAAATGCATACATACCGGAACTTAATTTAAAAACATCATATTCTTGAAATTCCACATCAAAAAAGTCTTTTTTCTTAAGTAGGTACATGTGTATATAAATTTATTTTAAATTGTTGTCAAATTCAAATCACGTTCGTCATAAATAGCCAAGATTTTATTTCCATATTTTAATTTGACCCACTATTGACAGTTTAAACTATTACTTACTTATATGTTAATTCATACATAGACACATATTATAAAAGTCACGTCACAAAGAAGTGATGGAACATTTTCAAAATATTAATCCAAAAAAGTATAAACAAAGACAAAGTTGTTAGTTTTATATATTTGTTAATCTACTTTGTTGTCTTCCGCTGTAGGTATTTTATTTTTTTTTTGACAAAAATATAAAATAAGACAATTTATATCCGTTTGTGTAGAAGTGCTGTAGGGCTATCTATACACTGTTTGTCTTTACTAAAAAGATTGCTTTGTTATACCTATTTGTATAGTATTTGTCAAGAAATAGTAAAACTTGACTAAAATTTGTATGCTAAGAACATTTTGCACGAATATAAAAATACAAAGTTTATTATCCCATTTGTCTCATTTAATTTTCTTTAAGCTATAGATTATTACTGACAGATGTCCATCAAATCACTATTTAGAAATATTTAGGAAATCGCCTATTTATAATGCCGCATAAATTGTCGCGGTGATTGATATTATAACTGAAATCCAACAACTCGTTTTTGTGTGAAAATAATTTAACTTAATACATAAATCTACTTAATTTTGCTTTCAGATAAGTGGCCTCTACTGTATTTTATTTATAGTTAATTTATTATTTTCGAAAATTTATTTAAATGAAAGTGTGTTTACGCAGTATTATTGTTAGCATTCCATTATGTCTGACAGTGATAACACATTTTATATTCAGCTATTTTACTTATCAGCAGATTAAGACGCTAGACGCAGTAGTAAATAAAAACACACGTGAACACCGGCACGCTTTTGATTCGCCATCGCCATTAATAATATTAGTTTATTATGCGTTAGTTAACATCCACAATCTTATTGATCTAGATAAGTTAGGTTTTTAATTAAGATAAGGTAAATATTAGTAATTATCTTCAAAAATATCATTGCTCCTCTCATAAAGTATATTTAGACAAGGTAGATTTCTATAGTTTACGATGTTTAATTAAAAAGTTCAATAAAACAGAGAATTTGATAAAATTAAAATTTCTCAAAATTTTATTATTATGCAATAATATTTTTATCAACAAAAATATATACATAATTATAAATAACTTATAGATAGATACAGATATAGAAATAATTTAAATACATATTTACATAAATCTATTTATTATTTGCAAAAATTCAGAAACACGCTCTTGGCTGATGAATGAAAATGAAAAAAAAAAAATAAATGTATAAGACAGACAAAAAGCATGCGTAATGTCGCGAAAGTAGGTTTGTAACCTTAAAAATAAATAAAACAGAAAGAACACATAAATGCTACTGTTTCTTGCGATGAGTCGAACTATCACTTTCTTTCTTTGCCAATCGATATCAATAATGAAATCGAAAACTTGTTTGAAATTTTTCATTACATTAGATTATGTTTTTATTATTATTTTTTTTTTTTGTTGCGTATTCATTTTTATTTATGCTCTTTAAGAAACGTAAAGTTTAATGAACTTAACTGAACCTAAAGAAAAAAGGTGTATTACTTCCTTATTTTTGTTATCGATATCAATATCTATATAACCAGCTTGTAATGTTTTCATTCGATGAAAGTACCTATTTGTACCTTATTATGCTTGTTTCACAGCTCACTTTTACTATGTAGGTACTGTAGGGCGAGTAATGGATTCGTGCAAAAAATCGAGGTAACAATCAAATCTGACATTACGATAATAGAGAACACGAAAAAAGTGGGCCCTCAATTCCGTCTGTCTATCTTTTTGTCACTGACTGAAGCGATTTCCTTCAAACTTAGACCTATTTTTTTTAGCTCAAAAAATAACGGTAGGAACCTGTCATACAACCATTTTGAAAAGGGTTATTTATCTTAAAGAAGGTTTCTAAAGATTTTTATTAAAATTTTTAATGTACTAATGCAGGTATAGTCTGCATTTTGGTGGAAAAAAATTACGAAAAAACGTTACCGTTAAATGAGTTGATGATTTTTTTTTAATTTATGGTTTTAGTTGTATATTAATTAACTCTTAATAATGGAATTCCAAATTTTGTTCTAAAAAATTTTCTATATTAAAATTATGAATGCACATTATTTTTTAAGAATTTAAATGGCGTTCTTCATTAATCCGTCTCTAAAACGAGTTAATAAATAATGCCGGATTTACACGAGTGACAAAATGTCATTAAATTGTCACTCGTGTAAATCCGGCATAAGGCTGTCAATGTTCAAAATTCGAAGAAACTTTTACTACAAGAGCAAGTTCGTGCAATCCAGTCGTGTATTTTTTTTTTTTTGAAAGTTGCCGGCATGGCGCGTCCACTGAGTCGAAGGCGGATTAATAGCATGCTTAAAAAAAACAAAAACAATTGGTATGTTGTAAGAATAAGCAGCCATGTTGTTTATTGGTCTAACGTTAGACGGTGTTCACATTGGACTCACTTCGTGCGACTTATTTTCACGTTTCTTTGTTTTATCTCACCCCAACCTCATTGTGAAAAGAGATAGTCAAGTGAGGCAGAATTTTTTAATTTGTTTTAAAAAATCCTGCCTCACTTGGCTATCTCTTTCTCACCAAAATATAGAAGTGAGAAAAAATAAAGAGACGTCAAAATGAGTCGCGTGATGTGAGTCCAATATGAACACCGTCTTAAATTGGGAAATGACTGCATTCAGTCAAGAATTAAAATTTCATGCTCAAAAAACTAAAATTATTTTGTAATTAGGTTAGGTAGGTACCTTTACTTAATGAATTGAAAAGTTTAAATGAATTTAATTTTTATTTATCCACCACGGTGAAATAAGTTTCTTAGAAAAAAAAAGAAAACGATAAATAAACAAGGTTGTTGCCCCAAGAGCAATAAAACACACACATAACACAGGTGGTGTAAATTTGCTAGCATTTAAATATTCTATTCTATTTATAAACAAGAATACTTGCATGCATAATTAGCGTTTAGCTATTTATTTTATTTTTTTTTCATTGGTGGCATTGGTGTTACATGACAGATGCTATGTTTAGGTATCATGTAACAAATCTATGTTAATGAAACTAAATTTCGAGAACTATATTACATATTGAAATGAAAATTCCTTTGTAGGCTAAGTTGAATAATTAAAAATTGCAAGAGTGGTTTATAATTAGTTTGTGAAACTTAAATTGTAGCAGGTTATCTTTTAAAAAGTATACTTATATAGAAAATATAACAAAAGCAAAGATTTTATCTACACATCATAAGAATTAGGTAGGTACTCAGAAAAGTTATAAAATATAGGAAGCTACTTATTCGGGTTATAAAAAAAAAATAATCTGAAAATAGTTGAAAGTAATTAAACTGAAAGAATTGTACTTGGATCTAAGAAATATTTTAACCAATTAAAAAAACTGGTTATGCTTTCAACATAAGTATGTATTAATATCTATAGTTTGTATGCCAATTATGATGTATAGAACCTTGTTTGATTAAAGTTCTTATACCTACCAGTGGCGTGGCGTGGATGAGTTCAAATGGGTAGTTGAAGAAAATTAGTGACCGAAAACGTAGATAGCTAAATTATGAATGTATACTTTATCTTGCCTATATCACGCATCCCTAAATTCAATTGAATTGAGTTACACCTCTCTGTTCATCACTATTTCTTCTTATGGTCAAAATAACACGGTTTTTTATCGACACATTTAAGGAATTTTTGATGTAAATAAATAATAAAAGAACAAAAAAAAAAAAGAGAACAGATTTGTTCTATCCAGTTCCAGCTAGAAATTGCTTTGATATCTCTTTGATTTTTGATGTGTAAATTGGAGTTGGAGAAAAGAGACATTACATTCTTTTTTTTTACTGATAAATTTATGTTGAATGGTTGCATGTTGAATTCTAAAAGGTAATTCGAGAGGAATCGTGTTATATGGGCGCCACGCCACTGATACCTACTACTTACCAAAATTGTCGATTTTCTATTAGTGTAATAACATGTTTTTGAGTTTGTCCTATCTGGATTCTGGACCCATGTTCTGTAACTTCTCACATGCATAAAGTCGGTCGAGAAACGATGAAAACTGAAACAAAATACATGAGTTTTGTTCCATTTTTCAGCGTTTCTTGACTGATTTTTTCGATTTGAGAGTTACAGAACATGGGTCCTTGTTGATACGTTTGTATGGAGTTTAATTGATCTTGCATTGTGAATGAAAACAGTGATGGTATCAATAAATCGTTAAATGTTAAAAACGTACAAGCAATGAATGTACCTATTTATGATGGATTTACATTTATTTGCAAACATCAAGAAAAGTACTTAGAGCGAGACAGATTCATGCCAAGAAATCCATTGTGTGAAAGAGTACCATGTTCATCTTCGCTATGCTTAATCTTCATCTTCGTTTTTATAAACTGCATTCATAAAGATCTCTGCATTTTGGTCTTCTCTTTCTATCCAACACATACATTTTGTATTTTGCATCCCTTATATTTTGCAGAACTCGCAGACCAAAATGCAGATTATAGGAACGAAGATGAAGATTATAGCGCAGACGAACATGTTCATCTCTCTTTCATAAATTCGGTTATTTGGCATGAATCTGTCTTGCTCTACTTTTCTTGATGTTTGCAGATGAAGATAAATGTAAATCTATCATAATGATGGATTAATGTGTATCTTGTTATTGTTAAGTATCACGTTAATCCACCATTATGATGGGTTTAAATTTATCTTCATTTGCAAACATCAAGAAAAGTAGAGCGGGATATAAAAACCGAATTTATGAAAGAGAGATAATGAACATGTTCGTCTTCGCTATAATCTTCATCTTCGTTCCTATGCATTCATGAAAATCTCTGCATTTCAGTCTTCTCTCTCTATTCACCAAATGTATAGATTTTATATCTCGCATCCCGTTTTTTTTTTTTCGTTTGCAGAACTCATATGAAGATCAATGTTAATTCACCATTAGTCTCCACAAAGCGAAGAACTGATTATGAGATCTATGTGGTTTTTGAGAGTGTTTCGTTTCTATCGAATATGGAATTTATTTCGCTCCATATTGGATAGGAATGGAACACTCTCAAAAACCAACCGAAAACAACTTAAATGACAATAAATGAATATGGTAAAGTACTGCGTGAGGGGTACTAAATTTTTTCAAAGACAATTAAAACACACAAAATTAGGAATTCCTAAATGTTTGTTTTTTTTTCTGGGAAATTGCAAACTTTTGTAGGTTTAGCTTTCGGAACAAATTTTTCAAAAATGTTTCTTAGAGATGAAGATTTTTTTTTTGTCGATTTGTTTTTTATTTTTTTTTTTCTTAATTTTTCGTAATGGCAACCATATATGTACAACATACACTCGAATTTATGTATATGTGAGCTCTCATACGAATTATTTATAAATTGGTTTGAAACTCAGTTCCATGTGGGTGGTTAAAAACTGGGAGTGGAAAGTTTTTGGAAATATTTAAGTACTTATACCTATGTATGTTTGTTTAAAAAGGGCCTCAAATACAAAATCTATAAAAAAAAAAGTCTTACTGCACGCACAAATGTTACAGATTAACATTTTTTCCACTCCAAATTATGGACTGATGTTTTAAGCACAACGAACTTCCTGAAATTCTACAGATCGTTGGAAACTAATGTACCTACCAATAACTGTTTATATGAAAAATCAATAGGTGTCATTTTCTTCTTACATTTCTGAAACGCTTTAAAACAAATTGGATAATTTCGAGAGGTATTTAATTTTAAGGCCGTGTGCGAATTGGTTTAAAATTTCGATTAAATTTTATCCGAGATTAAATTTTGACATTTCTACATACATATTCACCTCACTAGTGTCAAAAATTAATCTTCGGATAAAATTTAACGCGATTTTAACCTAATTCACACACGGGCTAAGTTTCAACAATGTTTCTTTTGCTGTGAACATGATTTTACGGTTAATGCTCCGCACCGGAAATTTCCAATGATATGCAGAGGAAAAAAAAACCATAATGCGTAGGTACAATAATTACCTGATTGTTGAGGAGATAAAAGTTATTAAAAAAAAATCGTAATACGTCTAACTTAAACAATTTTCAAACAGAGATCGAATTACCTAAACCCATACCTTTATCGCACATAATTAATATTATTTCAAATGTTATAAAAATAATTCAAGGAAATAATTATTGTGTTAAACATACCAGCAACTTGGAAAGGGTAAACAGCAGTACATTTGATTTTTCTGATCGAGTCCGATCGAAAGAAAAATGTCTTCGTCATCATCGGCTTCGATGACGATGTTGATGATGATGACGATGACGAAACGATATTTGGTGTTGCAGTTATTGCTGCAGTTATTGGCTGCGATTTCTCCGGTAGGGAAGACATTTTGTTCGATGTAATTATTTTCTGCTTGAATAGGTATAACTTATGTGAGTAGTTTTATTTTCCTTGTCTTTTATCTCCTTTTCTCCTTCTATTTTTTTAGATGACCAAATTCTATGGATTTGTATGTGAGAGTTCAGCTTAACTATGCAGAATTTCACGTGGTGAAAATATATCACAGATAATGCTGGTGGTTTTCAACCCCGTTAAGAAAAATCGATACAGTAGATAATATGGATGTATAATTTGTTGTTGTATGGTGGAAGAGTCCTTCCTTCTATTGTTGATTATTTCTTGTTCTATTGTATTGGATGAATAGCATTAATGAATAATGATTTTTGATTTATTTCCCAAAACTATCTAAATGCTTGTTAGGGAATAATTTTCGTATTTTATTCTGCTGAATGATAAAAGAGCAGCTTTATCCATTTGTTGTGCGATCGTAAGCAATAAACTGCTAGTCACTTTTCGATTTTTCATTTAAATTGTTTTTTGTTTTTATAAATTTATTTTGGTTTTTTTTTTATTAAACAAAAAAAATATGTTTGATCGTCAAAAAAGTTTTTTTTCTTTTTGTGTGGTTTTAAGTTAACAAGCACAAATTGTACTAGTTAACAGTTTTCTTTTTTATAACTCGGTTAACAATAACAATTTTTCGATGAAAATATTTCCGTTATTTCATTACACTGCCACCGAATTGGCACACTTGTTTTTAAGGGCAGAATGCACAAAAAAATAAAAGAAACGTTTTCTGTGAGCACTTTATTGGAATATTTCGAAATAATAATATTCCAAAAGTTAGAGTCAGCACTTTTTGCTTATTAAGAATTTTTTTTTTAATTTTCTACCGAAAAAGAATAAACTACTTTAATTTTTGTTGAATATGTATATTTTATATAAGGGAGCAATTTTACATGCACGAAACAAACACCACAATGGTTAGTTCTCAACTAAACTCAACCTCTGTTAATACTCAATTCTTAAACGAAGAATGTCTCAATCTCAATTAATTTGCTTGCTGTTTCCAGTTTGCAGACCAGAGAAATAGAGTTTGTTGATAAAATAAATAAATAAAACAAAAATACTCTGAATCTGATAGACGCTGCAGCTGCGGAGTGATTTCTTTTGAGTGGGTTTTTGATAAGTTAGTTCTTCGGTGGACGGAAACGGGGTGTGGAATGTGGATGTGGATCGTTTTTAGCTAGACAATGTAGGTGGAGTGGAATGAAAGAAATAATATGTATACATTTGTTGGTTTCATTTTGATAGTCATAGCTTAACGGAAGTTAGAAGAGATACGATTAGATTGACAACGAATAAAGAACAGGATCAGCGATCCGACAGACGGAAGCGATGATAACGATAACAGTGTGCGAATTTCGAATGAAATAGTTTTAATTCCTTATTTTCTTTTGACTTAATATATCTCAATCACAGAATCCGTCGTTTAAGTACGTATTTTTACTTGCGATATACAGGGTGTTTGGTATACGATGCACCACAAAGGTAAAGCAAGTAGGCTGGGTTAGGACGAAAAAAAAAAACCGTATGGTAGGGGTGTCTATTTCCCCCCATTTTGGCGGGAGTGCACTTTTCTAAAATATCGACTGGAAATAGAAAAAAAAATATTAAAAAAACAACGGCAACACCTACAATATCATGCTAAACTTTTTTTCTTAAGTCAAAAGCTCGTTCTTTTATTTTCTTTTTAATTCAAATTTTTTGAGAGAAATGCTTTTGAAAAATTTATTTTCAAACTAAAAATTCAAAAAAAAATAATGCAAAAAATTGTGTTCAAACTAATTTTCTTCAAAATTTTACGTAATTAAGTAATATTTTTGTTTTCAATATTCGATGCTCCTATTAATTTCCAACCAAACACTAAAAACCAGATGACTAAATGTTTTTTAGTTTTTGAGAATATTGAAAATAACGATATTTACCATACTACTTAATTATTAGAAACAGAATCTTTGGAGCAACAAAATAACCGATGAGAGTCAAATTCAAGGAAAACTTACTTGAGTTATTTCAATTTTATCAAAAACTGGAATACATTTTGACATCTGGTTTTTAGTGTTTGGCTGAGAATTGATGGGAGAATTGAATTTTAAAAACAAAATATTACTTAATAACATAAAATTTTGAAAAAAATTAGTTTGAACACCATTTTTTTTATTTTTTTTTTTTTCAAAATTTAAGTTTGAAAATTTATTTTTGAAAAACTGTTCACTTAAATAACTTATTTTAAAAAGAGTATAAAAGAAGAGGTTTCTGGCCCTAAAAAAAATTAATAACATGCTATTGTAATAGTGACCGTTTTGGATTCGTAAGAAAAATTGAACTGGAGATTTTAATCAAACTTGACATTACGATGATGAGGAAGACGAAAAAAGTGGGTCTCGCAATTCCGTCCGTCTATCTGTCTGTCTGTGGACTCGCCTAAACTTGGTATAAAGTGTTTTTGGAACATTCCCCCGACACTTTTTTCTATTTTTTTTTTTTTTAAATAACGGTACCTGCCATACAATTTGTTTTAGCATTTTTGGAAAATCTTATTTTTCTCAAAAATGGCTCGACAGATTTTTCTAAAAAAAAATAAATAAATTTATTAGATATACCTTTTTTGTGAAAATTAAATTTCCAAAAAATGGTTGTAAATGGTACCTCCCATAGAACCATTTTTTTCGTTTTTCTAGAAAAGGAATAAACTGATTTTGATGATTTATGCCCACTGGCGGCGCGGCAGCGGCGAAGGGCCCTGAACCAAATCAAGGATACAACTTTAGTCACAGACAAATGTGGGGCTTTAAAAAAAAGGCACTCTTACACTCCAGTTCAATATTTTAGGAAACCCTTTTAATTTTAATTTCAAAACTAAAAAGAAAAGCCTAAAATATCCAATCGGAATTTAGGCTGTTTCACAATGCGACGAAAAAACGAGACGTCAGCGTGACGAAATCTCTTTACAGTTGGTCTCTCTTAAAAAATAATTCTAAACAGTGAAATAATACATAATTAAGCATTTTTCGTCGTCACGTCACATCATAAAGTTCGAAAAATTGAAAAAAAAAGACGCAACGTGACGACGAGAAATGCTTGATTATGTATTATTTCACTGTTTAAAATTCTTTTTTAAGAGAGAATAACTGTGAAGAGATCTCGTCACGCTGACGTCTCGTTTTCTCGTCGCATTGTGAATCAGCCTTTTAAAGCTATAGCGTTTTTGTATTTGATGGCTTTAAATATTTGTGTGACCGAAGTATTATCTTTTGTTTGAATACGTTGCTAGCTCTTTTTCTGTAATCTGGGCCTTTTATCTACCAGTTTCAGTTTGGACCATTATGGGGCACCCTGCTTAACAAATATAATCCAGTAATTGCTACTGAAAACTCTATAGTCATCCACATTTTGGGGTTTTACAGTAAAACCTACGAATTTGTATTTTCAATCCTAAAAAAAATTGTGAAGATCTATTAACTCTTGAAAGTTATAAATCTATGAATTTCAAAATCCATTTTTAATGTCGATCAGTGCCCAGACCTGTCACTCATCTGTTCCTTATTTGTATTATAAGAATGAAGAATAGAAAGCTTCATTTGAAATCGTTGACTTATAAGTGGAACGCTCTTCATGTCGTGGTCCGCGGTATAATAATTATTGTAATGCGAGGTCGACATTCAATACGGAGTGCGGGGTGGCGATAAATATCAGCAACCGGCATTTCTGCAAAACCAATTGTTAAGGAATTTCTGGTTTCTCATCTATATTATATCTATTAACTAACTTATCCACATGGTTCATCGTTCATACATGGTCTTGTTGAAGTTCATTCGCACTGCCTTACAATAGTTGGTTGGTGGTACTTCAAGACACACACGTGGAAGAAGTAGGTGGCGGGTTCGGAAGGTACATCACCTTCGTTTCCAGAAATAACTAGTTTAACTACTCGTATATCGGTTGCATATTTTTTTCTATTTATTTATTTTTTAATTTGAATGGTTATGCCATATCGACCACATGAGATATGAGTTGGTATTAATAAGATACTCTTGCAGAATAGACTGCAATACTGCAAAGAAACCCTAAACAGCTTGCAACAAAATTTCGAAATATATCGATATTTTCTAATCTCGCTGCAATCAATTGCACATAATACCTAGGTAAGCTAAAAAATACTGTCAAGATGAGAATGCGCATTTGTTGATAATCTTGATGTTCATTAATCGCTGATTACACAAAAATATATTTGTTATTAACAAATTCTTTAGATAAGAATTTTGCTGCAATAATATAATTTGCCTTTGGATTAAATACCTTTCTACTGATTCGTGTTTTATTTTCGATTATCGATTCAAAATGATTCAGTTTAAAGAGTCGAGTCACTTGTCTTCATAACGATACTTTGGAATAATCTTACTATGTAGGACGTCGGTACTAGCTTCTAGATAATCAACACTTGAAAGATTTAAAAATAAATTCCTGATAGCAAAAATGCACTTGAGTTGAAGAAATTCGTGTGAGAGCGAACGTCGAACGTTGTTGATTTGTATTGGCTTTAAGGTATTTTTAGCTCAGTCTTTGACAATTTGACATTAAAAACATTATAAGGTGATTTTACCTAAATAAAATATGCGGACAATTTTAACATGATATAGGTAGTAGGGTACATAAGTATGGCAAGAATCTGGGCAAAATTTTAACTTGATTTTTGTATCAAACATGCACAAAAGAAAGGCCTGATTTTTTGCTTATAAGGACGGAAAAACACATGTCTTGACGATAGTGTGGGAACTGTTGTGTTGCACACAAATCCATCATTAAACTGACATTTTTGATTTTTAATTATTCTGTTTTAAAGAGCATTGTTTTCTTTTTCTTGAACCCTAAAAAATGTCTGCGACACAGCGTGGGCGCAGTGCGCAATCGTAACAAAACAGATTCAACCAGCAGCGTAGCGTTGCCACCCGAAAAAAATAAACGTTCCAACTTTTTAATTTAAAAAACCATTCAATTTCATGCCATATGAAAAAAACCAAAAATGCTTCAATTTTTTTTTAAGAAACTGCATATCAATTTTATTACGGGGTGTAATATAACGAAAAATAAAGAAAAAAAAATCATTTGCGGTATTCGTGCGTTGTCAAAAAATAGTATTTTTTGTCAAGCTATTACAGAATTTGAGCCCAACTTTTATTAAATTTCGTCGAAATTCGCGTCATTTTCAGAAATGAAAAATCGTTTCATATTGAACTTTTCCGTGCAAACGTGCCACAAAGAAATTATCGTGTCAAAAAAGCAAGATCGTGCCACTTCAGTAACGCTGATTCCGACACACCACATGACTCCATAACACACCACACGAGACAAGTGTAGTACCGGCTATTGTATGTTACAACAGCTGTAACCAAAACATTTGGGTTGATTTTTTTTTTTTAAACTTGAAAGCTAGATTAAGAGATTTTCAGAAGGTTTTGACTTTTGTTTAAACACCAAAAACAAAAAAAGTCGTACATATATGTATGGATAAAATTTTAAATTTGTAAAGCATGACATATCATCAACAGTTTATAAAAGAAATCGTCAATAAGGAATCGTGAAAACAGATTAAAACTGTGGTAATATTTTTAGCAAAGCTTATTCAATGGTATAGATCGAGGTTTAAAAAAATCGATTTTTTGAAAAAACCTAAAAAAATGCACCAAATTTTACTTGCAATTTATAGAAACTACATATGTATATCTACCCGCCTGGAAAAATGGCAAGTTTTTGGTAAGTTTAGGTAAGGCCCTGGCAAGTTTTCGGTAAGGAAAACATGGAAGAGGAAAACATGACAGGCCCCTATTAGTGCCTCGCTGAGAACGTTTATTCAATAAATAACTATAGTGATATCTTGATGTCAAGGTCAACTAACTATGTATAGTGAAATCATTTTACGAAAATTAATAAAAGCCGGATCTTATTATGTCGTAATAAAAATCTTTGTGTGAACTTTCCAAATTTCAAATAATGACTGTGAATCGGTGTGTCAAGTAGTAAAATCGCAACTGCAGACAAAACAGAATAAGACAGAATCACAACTGATTTTGACATTTATCAGAAATTTGTTCTAAGTTGTAAGTGCAATCAAACTCACGCACAGAACAGCAAACCAGAACAGTTTAGAACAGGGGGGTCATTCCGTAAAACGTAAACGATCGAACGATATCGTTTTGATGATTGCTGTCCCTATTTTTCTTCACAGATATGATAGAGAGGAGTATTGTAGAAACGATATCGTTCGATCGTTTTAATTTTACGGAATGACCCCCCAGAAGATTTCTCATTGAACTTGTTCTTTTCTTTCTAAACTGTTCTGAACAGCCTCACTGAACATACTTTCAGCCTTTCACACATACTTGCACACACACACACACCTAAGTAAATGACATTAAATAAACGTCAGTTTAAATATTCAATTTTGCACGTTCAAGAATTTAATTGGTCAGTGTTTAATAATAAAATAAAATAAAAATAAAAAAAATAGATTCGCGGTTAATTAGTGAAAAAACGTATTTTGAATACCTCCCAATCTTCCAATATAAGCAACAGAAAGCGCACCACCGCAGAATCAGAAAAAGGTGGATACTATCGGGCGCTGCACAAACGGCAGGAATATAGGGACTATGAGAACTATGTTGTAGAGAGGACCAACCAGGATGACCACCAGTTCATCGGCAAGCTGAAACGGTGTGAGTACACTGAAGTCTTCGAAGCAACAAGAAATAAAAACCATGGAGTATATATGTAGAAAAAATTTAGTTTTTACTTGTCAGGGCTCAGGCAGAATTTAACTGACGAGGAAAAAAGGTTCTTAACTAGTGAGGGCCTTGCGAATGCCTATAGTAACCCTTGTTAGACCCTTGTTAGTAACAATGAAAAACTTGCCAGGGCCTTATTGAAAACTAGATTCTTTTTCCAGGCGGGTACCTATACATACATATGTGCCAAGTTATTTATTAAAAAAAAAATCAAACTCGCTGCTTGATAGATATGTATGTAAATGAGTGCCTTACCTTCGATATTTGAAAACAATATGGGTATGTACGATCGGCGCAACCTTAAGTGTTAAATTGCTAAATTCTAAATAACATTTTCTTACACTCCAACAACAGAATGTACTGAACACAATCCTGCAGCGTATATGTGGAAATAAAACAGGCTGCCAAAATTTTAGGCAAAAAAATTATTGAAAAAACGATATTTTGGTTCAGGAGTTCGGAGATGGCCACAAGACGTGTGGCTCGAAACGCGTAGCGTATAAATAAATATAAATAATTGTTGTGAGCAAAAATTTAAAAAAATAATAAATAAAATTTCACAAAAATTTAAACTTTAAAAAAAAAAAAATGTATTATTCACTTTAAAAACTATTCAAAGTCTTGCAGAAAGCGGCCTCATGGAAAAGGTCTTGGATCACCACATTCGTTATCAGAGGAGAAGCTTCTACCAGTGCGAATGTATTTCTAATTGCTATCACAATTTATATAGAAATTTATTTAATGCTCATCTTTTGGTTCGTCTGGCATTCAAAAACGAGAGAGCAATAAGGCGTAAAACTTAAATTTTTTTTCGAGCGTAACTCACAATAGCTTTTGAAACTCCGGGCGAACAGAAAATTTTAAGGTGAAATTTTGTTCGGGTGAAACTCACAATAACTGCCTGAACAGAATACAATTCTTGAACTGGAGCCGCGGATAACTGCAAGATCTGTCAAAAAGTGTCGTACGTTATTTTTTTACGTGCTTATAATGCAGATGTACACTTTTGAAAAGGATTTTGAAGAAAAACAAAACAATATTCTTGTGTTACAAGCTCAGAAGTCAGAATTCACATTTTTTATTTCAAATAATTTTCCTTTGAATTAATAATTTTTTGCGCGACACAAATAACCACAATTTTTTTTCGTCTACTATACCTTAAAATACTAACTTTTGAACTACGAAAGTAAAGAATAAATTTATTTCTATAACGGGGGTACCCATATGGCTACAAAAATCTTAGAAGGGGTACATCAATGTCGAAAGTTTGGGAAACACTGCCTTAGGCAATTATGTTGCCAAATTTTATGGTAGAATGGGCCACTGTGGTGGCGCTCTGTTGTTTTTCGCACGCGTCCAAAAACCACATCCAATCGCACTTTTTATAATAAAAATAATAAAAACATAAAGTCACTTGGAGGTTCAAAATGTTATCGCAACTTATCATATTTCTTTAATTTAATATTTATGGTTTAGGTACTCGTACACCTACATACATTTAAAAATGGCAAACAGAAATTAACATTCAATAATGTTTGTTTTTATTTCGTTTCATCTTATTTTTCTTAAAGAAATTGCATAACCTTTAAGAATTTCATGCTTTTGAGTAGTTAGTACAGATAGTTAGATCAGCCGCCCTTTGCTGCCATCCGTCCTTGGCATGGATTTCTGTATATGATTGGGGTTCACCCACTCGTTCTGATTTATATGCTTCGAATTCAAAAATAACTTCTTGCCATAGCGATCGGCAGCCAGTTGAGCCAACCCGTTGTGTAAACGATACGTGAGTCACGTCACATCATCACGTATAGCAGCAGCAATCAAAGTCGGAGAGAGAAGTTTCTTTTGTTTGTAAACAAAACACATGCTGTTCGAAAATTTTTGATGATCTTTATTCTCAGCCAATAATATTCATGAATGACCTTTGTTTCCACAACACAAGAACATGGACAAAAAAAATCGCAAAACTGATTTCCTGTTGTTTTTCTTTATCGTAAAGGTGTTTTTTTTTTTTTATTTGAAAATCAAATTTATGATCGCCAGACAGTTATTTTGATATACCCAGCCAGATAGATTAAATGTACCCTTAATCGGTCACTAAACTACCTTTTTTGATAGTTAGTATAGGCTAGGTATGAGTTTTTCCATTATGAGTATTTTTTTTTAATTGTAAGTATATAGGTAGGCTGTAGGCAACTCTCGAGAAACAAACATGACTAAACATTGAGAGATAAGCATAGGCCAGGCACTCTGGAGCTCATTTTTAGATTGGAACATAATAAAAAATTTAATGAAGGGCTGACCTTTTTTTCTGCTTCCAAGAGATTGGAAAATTTTCTGTTGGTAAAGACTGATCACGCTGTCGTTGAGTGATCAGGCCTACTTAAGTATGGTGTACACGTGATCGTTGAATGCATAGCATAACATTATTTTATGGTAGGTATTATTGTTGTTGTTGTAGGTATGTAGTGCCTATCTGTTTGATATTTTTCTGTAAAGACATTATTATCTGAGAAGATATAAAAGAGAAACCGGTGGGATTTTCTTTAGTTATTTTTTTTCTTACAAACAATATTGTTATTGTTTGACAAATACAATTGAGTTAAAGCGACAACACGGTACAACATACCTGATCGATCAGAACAGCTCTAGTAGCTATAGAGTATAAAAAAAAAACTCTGGTGAATATTATTTTTCGTTCAAATCCTTGGGAGTTTCTTTTATGCATCTTCTTATCTTAAAAAACACATGTCATGAAAAGAAAATGGCGTAAGGAAATGACTTCTTTTTTCAAATAAATTACTTTTATTGCATACTGCCGCCTTTCTGTCCAAAACCTTTTAAGTGCAAATGATATTTAAATGTATTTCAGATAAAAAACCTCAATGAATTCAAAAATATCAATGCCTTGTTATTTTATTATGGTTCATTTTAATTCTATAAACGATTTTTAAAAACCTTCTTAAGATTCTAAGAATATCATTTTATTTTATTTTTTAGACGATTGATTGATTGTTTTTGGTCTCCTAAATAATTCGCGCATTTGATGTTTTCACAGAAAGTCGAAGATTATGTTGCTCAATTAATTTTTTATATTAACTTGTATTTTAGAGATAAACATTCTTTGTATTTTGCTTTTCTCCAAATATTTATAATTTGAACCAACATTTTGTACCGAAAAATCTTGTAAAATAACAACGATATTGGGAGGCCGGAGGCGACCACGGATTTTGAAAAAAGGTATACAAATAGCATAATTTTAAACATTTGTAAAGAGGTCAGTCTTATCTTTTATTTGATACCCCATTCAAAGAAATCCTTTATAGAATGTAACAATTATTGTAAAAGTGAATTTTCTAACCGAAGCAATAATGAAAAGCGTGTCCGACCAGCGGACCAGTTAGAATAAAGCTATAGATTTGTTTCTTTTTTTTTTTTGAAAATCCGTATAAGAAAGGTAATTTTACGATCGCCTGCCATACCGTAGGTAGGTACTATAAATTTTTCGCTCTAAAAAATCAAATTTTACTATTTTTCGGTAACGATTCGAATGAATGGCCTTTTCGATTAGTCGTTTAATACATTTTTGATCCCAAAATCAAATCAAGAAGAAATTTCAGAGTGCAGGAAAAAAGCTTATATTATTTATACAATACCCATGTTTTTTTGACAGCACGAAGAACATTGGTCGATCGAAAAAAACGACATCCGGGATTACCGACGCGATCACAGAAAAAAACATGGAGTTTCGATACAAACCATCGACAACATGTATGAAATTAATACCGGTAACACATTTTTTCTCCGTGCTTAAGTTAAGCACTAAAATTTCTACGTGCTTAGATAAGCCCGAAAGGGCTTAGTTTTTGTTGTATTAACACGTAAGCTGTTGAGCCCCGACATCGTTTTTTTAATCCAATACCCTTTGGGCTTGCAAAAAAAACACGGTTCATATTTACGGACCTAACGGAACAATTCACATTTGCGTCTGTTCGTTTACTTCCCATACTATCATTTTATGCCAGTTTGGCTCCAATTGTATTTCATTTATATGAACCTTGACTGAATTTCGGACTAAAACTGGCAGATATTTGTATTATGGAAACCAAGAAGAAGGCAAACTTTAGTGTCAACTGTATTTTTAATCAAGGAACAAAGCGACGATTGGTTTCTCGACGTATTTAATGGGGTTTTCCTTTGAAAAATTCAAATTTCTTCCTAAAAATTTATTTTTTTTCGTGCCGAATGGATTAAAATTTCAAGTTGATTTTTTTTTATTTTTGTCGGAGTATATCTAAGCCCTTTCACACTATCCCATCGAGTATTAATACATGTCAAAAAAAAGTGTGATAGAATTACTTACGACTGCCAAATTTGTGTGAAGAAAACGATTTTCATATTTTACTTCCACACTTGCATCGAAAAAATCAATTCACCATAACCTCAAATCAAGTGGGATAGAATGTGTGATGGTTTTAGAACCAATCCTAAAAATTTTCGTGTATTAACACATGTTAAATTTTGTGAGATGGACTGTCAAAGTCATGTGGGATGAAATTTCATATTTTGTTTCCACACTGTTATACAGGATTTACTTCCCACTTTTTTGACATGTGTTAATACTCAGTGGGATAGTGTGGAAGGCCTTTAAGTGTACATATATTCGTATCTGTGGAGGTGCTAGTAGTCAAACGTCAAACTGATAGCTTTCGATAGCATTGATGTAGGGGAAGGTGGCCTTAAATGGCCCCCTTTGCTAGAAATCGTAGAATCGAACAGAATTAGAAGATTTTGTGGACACAATTCTTCAGTTTATCTGGCAGTACCGACATACACGAAATGCTAGCAACTTCAAGCTAATGTTTTAAATTTGACAAGTCAAACTATCTTTTCTTTAGCCATCTCCAAAAGTAGACTTTATACAATTTTGTGAAAAATTTGTTGACAAAAAACTCTATAAAAAAAAAAACATTAAACTTTGGAGAAAGCAGTAAATGCATGTTAGTATTAAGTAGTTCTTATTAATTTACTTAAATTATTTGTCCTAGTACTATTTCAGTTTGTTCGGAATTAAATCTAAAAACCCTAAACGGGAAAAATGGCCTACTAAAATTTTACATTTTAATTTTTTTTATAGTGAAAATGGTTGGAAAATATTAACGATCTACTGAAAGGCAATCCTGGACTGAGGACGCATTATCAAAGGCCCTAAAAAAGAAATAGGCCAGAAAAAAGTATCCAAAACATTCGGAAACCCAAAAACTACATTGAGGAGACCAGCAGAGCCAACAAGAACAAAATTTTGAATGGCTTACAGAAGGGTCCACCTTTTCGAAGCAACTGGAAAAGGAGCTCGTTGACTATATTTTGTCTTTAGAATCACGTTTGTTTGGACTCACTCATGGTTTTGGTTAACTTGACTGGGTTGGCTTACTTGCAAGGATAAAATGGCATGCCAGTATGCTATTTTACCCGGGTAGTTTTTTGATCGTTGGAATTTGAAGACGTTTTTAAAATTAAATACTTTAAATACTTTTTGTAACTTTTTAAACTCGTAAAGTGAAAAAATGTAAGCGTTATTGATTAAGCTTTGAAAAGAATATAACATTTAAAATTGAATGTCACTTTTTTCCGAGATTTGGGCCATTTTAGGCCACCTTCCCCTATATAGTGCTGTTAGCAGAAAGCGGGGTAGATTTGTCGCAATATCCAGATGTGCTAAATTGTTTTTTAAAATAAAGTTATAAAGCGTTTCGGTTTTAGATAACCATCATCGGGCTTAAATGCGTTGACTTTATTTTAAAAATCACAGAACATGGAGACTAAACCACAAATAAAAAAGTGCTGAATTGATTCTTTTTTTTTGAAAAATCAATTTTTTTGTTGCCTATTGGAAGGCGAAAAATGTCAAAATCGGTGTTTTGATAGATCTGGATCGAAACAAAAAGAATTTTTTTTTTTACCATTGGGAAACCCGATTAAGTTTGTTGATTAGTTGATTACACGGTCACCGATATTCATATAATTGAAGCATTGACCTTCAAAGTCCTGTCAACGCGCTCCATATCAGAATTTGACATTTGAGAGATAAAGCGTTGACGTAGCGTTATCAGCTTCCTTGTTTTGTTTGCCGATAAGAAAACATTAGAATATGATCGAAAATGTAATTGAATTGGCTGTTGTCTTAGCCAACCATCCTTGAACCTGAGTTAATCTGCGGAAATTAGTGGGTTAAAATTACTAAACCAAAGATGAATATTTGAAAAACGTTTTTACAACTTACCAAGTAGATGCATTACTGCGAAACAAAATGAGAATGAGAAAATTCCTGCGGATCGACCTAACAACCTTGGTTAAATAAGTGCTTCGAAATTTAGCCTTTCGGATTCGGCAGTAAACTGTAGGTCCCCTCAATTCTTGGCCCTGGTTCCACACAAGCTGTCGTGCCACCATTATTTATTTTTTAATTCGGGCTCAACTTTAATCTCGCACTGAAAAACTGGGCCTTAGTAAGTAATGTACTACGATAACCCAATAATTATAAGATTAAAGGCAAATATTTGAATTAAAAAAGTCATAACGAATCGTACAATCATAATACTTAGACATTTAATTGTAATTATAAAATTTATTATGTACTTAAAAAGTTATTGCTTTTTTGTAAATAAAAAGTAATAAATTTTAAAAATTTAAATACATTTTGTTTGCACATTTTAAGTATAATTGCAAATGGCTACTATCAAAATTGATTAAATTTAGATCCACTTTTTGATAAGCTTCCATAATGTTACATAAGTCAAACAGATAGAAGTTTTAATGCACGTACTAGAATCGTGATTGTATAAATTCCTTAGCCTCGAATGCATTTATTTTTGCCCAAAGGTTATCACATCAATAATATTATTATCTTCAAAAAATTAAAGAAATCACCATTTTTGTGCGCGATTGCAAAGAAAATAATTGTCATCCACGAAATTATTTTTGTTTGACTTTTAGCACTTTAAACAAATGGTATAATATTTTTATATTGACCTTGATACAACAGATCGGAAATGTTTGAAAATCCACGTTTTGCCCCCATACAGGGTGCCCGTAATAACCCATAATCAGCGAAATGTGGCATACCAGTGTTGATAATATAGAAGTGTTTTTCTAATTTGAAATGTTTTCAAAGCCCGACCATTTATCTGAATAAAATGAAATTTATCAGTACACCTATAGATGAAGGTATATAATTTTTGCAAGCGTTTTGAATTCTATTTTTAATTAGACCCCACCGAATTGCAAGATTACTGGAAATTT
Organism: Epistrophella euchroma; assembly: GCA_947049315.1. NCBI lineage: Eukaryota > Metazoa > Arthropoda > Insecta > Diptera > Syrphidae > Epistrophella > Epistrophella euchroma. The sequence goes on from OX346245.1 coordinate 138,193,365, forward strand.
AAAACAGAGTGTATGCTTTCCTTGATAAAGATTTATCTCATGTGTAACGCTTTAGCTCTGACTTAACTGAAATTTTTAAAAGCCTTATGCACACTATGGGATAAGCTTCTTTTCGTCCACAAAACACTCAAAGCTTTCACAATCAGTTGCACACATTTTTGCAACATTTCATTGTACTAAGAATATGTACAAATAAATAAATTTCGACCAACAATGTTCATTAAAAACATGAAGTTGTACGTACACCCCTGGACTATCGTTTCCGCACGGTGGCGCGCCGTTTAGTTTACGGTTCATGTTCTGTTTTCTATGTCCCCTTCCACATAAGGCAACTGAGTTTTTAGCAACAATCAGTTCATAGGCGAGAAGGGCAGGAAGAAAGAGGGGTAAACGAAATCTCCCCGGTCAACAAATTCAGGAGTTTTTTTTGATGTTCACCACAACGGAAATTAAAAAACCTAACTATGCAGAAATTAGGGGCTAATTTAGTACTCCAATCCCGAAAGAGCCCCAAATTCCCTTCACCCTAAAACTTGTGGTGGACTCAGCTTCACGTCAAGCTGATTGGGACAGCCGTCCCAATACACAATTTCTAAAATCTAATGATGCAGGAATTAGGGGCTAATTTAGTACCCCAATCCCAAAGGAGCCCAAAATTCCATTCACCGTTTAAAGGTCAAAAACTGATTTGATGACGTCATCATTGTGTTGGACCCAGCTTGACGGCATGATGACGTCATAAAATCAGTTTTTGCCCTCTAAACGGTGCGTGAAAGGAATTTGGGGCTCCTTCGGGATCGGGGTACTAAATTAGCCCCTGATTCCTGCATAATTAGATTTTAGAAATTGTGTATTGGGAGGCGTGGTGGACCCGTCTTGACATCAAGCTGAGTCCACCACAAGTTTTAGGGTGAAGGGAATTTGGGAATTGGGACCCTTTCGGGATCGGAGTACCAAATTAGCCCCAAATTCCTGCATACTAGTTAGATTTTTAAATTTCAGTTGTGGTGGACCCAGCTTGACGGACCTTTATTTTGATCATCGTGAACAAAAACAACTCTTAATTTTTTTCCTTTTTCTCGACCACAAGTAGTCATAAAAATCGATAGTTTGAACGCAACGCATACTTTTAGAAAGGTTTTATTATAAGCGTTGCATCTTTCGTAGTACTGTCATCATCGTTAATCGCGAAAGAATTAAGCAAAATTTAATGAAAAATTATTGAAAAAATTTTGGGTTCTGCCCAATTTTATTAACAGGACTAAATCTAGGGTAGTTGTAGTTAACAAGAACATTATGTGGTGTGTTCGTGTAGCCAATTTAATACCGGCCGAACATTGGATATGAATTTATTTGATCGTAGGTAAACGTGTGTTGTGAATACTGGGTCGTACTAGTGACGTGAAGTCCGCTTTCCATTCATTTTAATTTTTGGGGCCAATTTTCATTTTTTGTTTGGGTCCATTTTTCATTGGGGCCGAATTTCATGTAGCCGAGTTATATCTTCATTACTGAGGCTATTTTGCCTGCTTTCAAGCTAAACGATTTTCTTTTGAACTACAAGCTTTGCTAGAGACTTTCGCAACTTGCTATTTCCGTAAGCACGAACTCTCCCTAATATATAGCTATTAAAGCATCTCATAGTTTGTTCCAAAATAGTTTTTATTTGACATTCGATTGATACCATTGTTAAAATCATTTAATTTTTTTTTAGTTATTAGGTTAGGTATAGAAAATCAAGTTGAAACTTGGCATCTCTTAGAGATATCGCTAAAGCATTATGGATTAATAGTGGTCTCAATAATGGTGACTGTGTTATTTTTCCAGATTTTTTTTTTTTTTATATGTCTTGACCATTAAATAAAAAGTTTAACAAACAAAAATATCACTCATCAAAAACGTGTTTTGATAAGATTTTGTCTTAAAATGATCTCCAAGCACCGTTTCCGCGTAGGTTAAAATGTCTTCTAATCAAAACAAAAATTAAAAGTAACGAAATATATAGTAGGTATTGCTCAAAAGGTAATAATCTGGTTGAAACCTGATTATACCTTTATCTACACCTTTAAAAAAAAATTTACAGTTATCAGCTAAGCTATTGCTAACTCAAAACATTTTCAAGAAGGGGGTCGTCAGCAATTCGGAACTTCTAGTTAATTTTTTTTAAAACATACATAAAGTAGTGTTACTACTTTTTTTTTTAATCTTTTAAGCGGAAAAAGATTGCTTGGACTTTATAATAATTTCATAGTAAAAAGATGATAGCACCAGCAATTCAGACGTACAAAGTACAAAAAATAGCAATGATTTGTATGTTCCAGCGGCGCGCGTTGTCCGGGAAGCACATCGTGTCAGTTCTTTTCCATCACATATTCCAACAGCACCCCCACATTATACTTAAATTCAAGAGCGTCGCAAGCTGATGGTGTAAGAGGGGGGGTCATTATGCTAATAAATAGAGGATTGTATATACGCTAAACATAATTCGTAAGCGTTATTCATATAGTTACTTTGCTTACATAATTATTAATAAAGATGGCGCTAAAGTTCTTAGAAGATCAGGGTACCTATCTATCAATCAACAAGCTTCTTTACGCTACATCAGTCCCTAACACACTAAGTTGGTGAAGTCCTCTTAAGTCACGGATTTCCGCTAAGTGATGCTATCTATTGAGGTTGAATTCAAACAATCCGTGCGTTCATCTGAAATTTCAGATTTCTGAATTTTTGGAGCTTCTGATTGGCCAGCTGTCATAAAAAGTAAGATGACTTTTGACAGCTGGCCAATCAGAAGCTCCAAAAATTCAGAAATCTGAAATTTCAGATGTAGATTGAACGCACGGTATCTAACTTCGAACAGCAGCTTAAGTGTCCTACGGCTCTAAATTACCCATCAGCCACCTTGGTAGGTGGCTTTCTACTTTTTTGGCTAGGTCAATGTCGCTGCGAAACCCGTACAGTTCGTTGTTATATCGCCTCCTTCGTTACTCATTTATGAAGACGGGGCCAAAAATCGTCCGGAGAATCATTCTTTCAAAGTCACTCCGACTGCTTTTAACACAAAGAAGAAAGGGCGTAACTCTGCAATTTGTTCAACCTCAGCAATTTCGTTCATCCCGGCCACCACATACGTCCCGCGCCTATGTGCTTAAAAATCGCAAGGATGCAGAGTTTAAAAACAATCTTACTTGGATTAACTTATCTTCATCATCTACAAATTTCAATTTTAATGTATAGAGCGGTAAAGATTTATCCCAAATAACGTAGGAACACAAAATTTTACGTATTGACACCTCCCGAGCTTTTCCCCACCATTTTGATTTCCGTTTCGGTCGGACAGAAAAAGTTTATAGGTGAAAAAACTAAAACATATTCATCAGCTTGAAATTTTGAATATTTAAATTCATAGACCCGCCTAAATATAAGTAGTTTTTTTTTCAACACTCCATTTTTTTGGTCTAGGTACAACATTCATATTCGCCAAATGCGCTGATAAATTTTAAATTATTTTTTGACTTAATCGCTGAGGGGTAGTATCTGCCCACGCCTGCCCCCCATCACAACGCCTCTTATACTTAAGTGAATTACGAAATAACGTGTGTAATGTTATCAGCTATAGGATTCTATATCTAGACCAGACTGTCATTTAACTTTCCAAGTGTCAAAGTTCCATCGAATTGTTAGAGTCTAATAGATAAGAATGTCTGGGTGATGAAATTTCGAAGGTTTGATTAGAGTTAAAAATAAAAAGGTGTTGTTTCGGTTTATTACGTGTCATACAGAACGCACCTTAGGTATTTGCGTTGCAACATTTATACACATAAATATGTAAGGTATGTACATATTGTTCCTTGATACCTCTTGCCAAAACATGGGTTGAAATATTTTTAAATTGGCCAGCTTATATTCAGAGATCTCAGAGGGCTACATGTTCTCCGGAATATAAACACAATTCCTCACAATAACTCCTCAGTTTCGGTGTCAAAAACTGAGGAAGAATTTCGTTGCTCAATTATTTTCCGTCGCAGTAAATCAAATAAGAAAAAAAGGAATAGAAAGTGTTTTTGAAAAATCTTGTTTTCCTTCTTCTTAATCTTGTTTATATTTAATGCTCTTGCATCCTGCTCCTTCAAAATGACGGAGGAAAATTACTGAGCTATCTGAAATAGGCGCGTTTTTCTTTTTTAACTCAGAGCAAAGCACTGAGCTGTCAAAAAAAAATCTGTGTTTCTTTTTTAGCTCAGAAATATTAGAGCGCTCAACTTGTGTTTCTTTTTTCAATCAGAGCTAGCTCGGAGCTTGCTCCATTAGCTCAGAATAAATTGACCGAACCGAGCAAACAGAGCGACAGCAAATAGCTGAGCGCAGCCAACTTGATACAATTTCCATGTGATTTGACAATTCAGTGCTCACACGGAGTTTCATAGTTAAATCTGAGAGCTCTGATCATACTCTGCTCAGAGCTTACTTGGATCGCTCAGGCTCTGCTCAGTGCTCTGCTCAGACAGAGCCATAAAAGCAAAACGCCTAATATAAACTGGACAAATACAAAGTCCCCTTTCACACGAAGATACTAGTTGCTGGTGATTTTTTTGACGTTTTCTTTAAATCTCCTTAACAATCTCTTGTACCTTTCACACGCAAGCAACAAAAACCCGGAGATTTTCTTTATTTTCCTTTTAAACTACCTTGGTTGAAAGCACACAAACGTAGCGTGAAGAGAAACGTCAAAAAAATCTCCTGAATTTGTTGACCGGGAAGATTTCATTTCCCCCTCTTTCTTCCTGCCCTTCTCGCCAATGAACTAATTGTTGCCGGCAACTCAGTTGCCCTATGTGAAAGGGGACTTAACAATCTCTTGTACCTTTCACACGAAGGTACAAAGTCGGAGGAGACTTGCTGTATTTTCCTTTTAAACTACCTTGGTTGAACGCACACAAACGTAGTGTGAAGAGAAACGTCAAAAAAGTCTCCTGAATTTGTTGACCGGGGAGATTTCCTTTACCCCTCTTTCTTCCTGCCCTTCTCGCCTATGAACTAATTGTTGTCGGCAACTCAGTTGCCCTGTGTGAAAGGGGACAAAGAGTAGGTACAAAAACAAACATAAATTATGAAATTCAGGAGACTCTATTTTTTGAAGTTTTAAGAATTATTTGTGTGCCTTTAATCTAAACTAGTAAATACTTATCTACTTTTACCTAAGCTGAACTCCTCAATTTTTTTTCTCTAAATTTAGTATCTTGGCTCGTCGACTCTATTAGTTGATACCATTGAATAAGTACAAATAGAAGTAGACACCGGGAAAATCAGCCACTAAGGTTTGCATATAGGGCTGCTATCGCATGGTAGGTTAATGTATTCAATTAAAAAAACTTCCTTAATCATAAAAGGGTTATGAATTCGAATGGGAATTTTTTTTTAATTACTATGGAAACGAAAGTGGTTGTGTTTAGTCTGAAATTTCGAATTTGTATAGAATTATATTATAAATATGTGTGTACACATTTGTGTATGTGATGAAAATTAATTTCGTTACAATTTTATTTCCTAACTTAATATCAAAACACTTTATTGATATTTACTAGGGCAATCAAAAATATGCTTGAGTATTTTTCCTAGCAATACTTAAAAAAAAAGACTGTGAGAAATACGTTTAATGAAAAATACTGTTTTTCAAGCGCGTATTTCTTCGAAAATGTATGGCATGGTATATTTTTGGTTGCCCCATTCATTACAATCTGCATTGTTTATAGGTAGGTATACCGTACACCTAATTTTACTCAGCTCTACTCTTCTGATATTTGAAGTGAAAGTAGCAGGAAATATAACAACATAATATTTGTACTTACATTTTGGAAGGTAACAAAATTATTTTTAGGTCAAGGATAGTGGGTAGGATGAGGGTGTTGTATACCTAGATCCACATAATTTCGAAACAGTTCGAAGGCTGAAGACAAATAAAAAAACTGCATACGGGAGAACCAAAACATAGTGAAACACCTTCCAACACTTCCTTGGTGCTTATCTGCAGGAATGGAGGTGACTTGCAATTTAATCCCGAAAATAACTTTCATTATGACACCGCCACCGTGTGATGGTAAGTGCAATGGACTGATATGCCGGAGGTCTAGGTTCGATCCCCAGCCTCGCCACCTAAAATTAAAAAAAAAAAATAATAAAAAACAACGGCTACGTCCTCTTGCGAGGAATTGACAAAACCTCCAAGAGTATCTCTTGTCATAGACAAGTGCCGCTTACATTAGCCGTTCGGATTCGGCAATAAACTGTAGGTCCCCTCCATTCCTGCAGCACGCACACAGGAATGGTTGAGAGTTGTAAGCCACTAGGTCCTAGTTCTTCATGAGCTGCTGTGCTATCAAATTCATTTAATTTCTATCATTAATAAATAATGCCGTGTTAACTGAAAAAACGTATCTGACATTTTTCGATTTAAAAAAAAAAATAATTAAGGGATTGTCTTCAATCTGATTTTATTCAAAATTGTTTCTTATTAAGATATATTTTTGTGTTTAATATTCAATGCTCCCATCGATTTTTAGTCGAACACTAACGGCTATATTATTGACTTTCTTCAAAGCTAGTTTTACTGAAAAAACTAGTTCTATTGGAGTTTCGAGTTTTTATGTTCTCAAAAAAAATTACTGATTTGATTTAGATGTCAAACTATGTATGAATATTTTGAATTAGATGTCAAAGTAATAAAAATTAGTGAAAAAATTAAAACTCGAAACCTTAATAGAACTAGTTTTTGCTCAAAACTAGCTTTGAAGAAAGCCAACAATATGGCCGTAAAAACTAGATGTCAAAACGAATTTGAGAAAATTGAAAATAACAAAAGTAACTTTTCCTTACATTCGTCTTCCATCCGTTATTTTGTTGCTCCAAGGAAAAGGATCCTATTTTTACTAATCAAGTAATAAAGTAGATTTCGTTATTTTCAACTTTATCAAAAACCAAGATAAATTTAGGCATTCGGTTGCAAGTGTTTTATTAGAAATTAATGGCATTCTTATACTAAAAACTGGACCCCCCTCACAAACGTTTTTTTTTTCATTTCTCGACTCAACCTACACGCTCTAGCTCTATGTCACACCTTAGATGAATCACCTGTCAATAAAATTTTGTACATTAAAAAAAATTGGTACACGATTTTTAAATTTTTATTAATGTTGGATTAAAAATTAAATTTCGTTAAAAAATCGTCATTCAAAAAAAAATTTACATTTTTTTTAAATCCAAAATTTGTTTTCTTTGTAATTTAAATCGGTTATACAGATAAAGAGATAATCCAAAATAAAACAAATGGTTGTATGTGAAGTATTGTTAATGATTTTCTGCGTAACGGGTTTTTAACATTTATATGGAAGGCAACGTTAATTTTAAATAACTAAAAAATGGTTGTTAAAAATATTTTAGATAATGTTTAAAAACCGCTCGTTAAAATCAAGCGAGTCGTTTTCGAAATATTTAGATTTTTTAAAAATCCAAAACAAAAAAAATTGGAAATTTTTGTGTACAATACTATTTGAATTTTTCATAAAAAAAATTATCAAAATCAGGTACTAATTGCTTTTCGAGAAAAACTAAAGTAAAAAATAATAGTTCTATAATGGGAGGTACCATAGCAAGCTGAGAAAAATTTTTTAAAACTGGTTGTATTCAATATCATAGCACTTGTACCTATTAACTTACTGGTTATTTTTACCTTCCTAAATTTGTTGTCACCTCTTTGAGACTTTTGAAGTTTTTCTCTAAAAAATTGAGAAATTTCAAAATTACGACATTTAAAATTTCAGAAATTTTGAGTATGTTTTTGGAAACAATATAGTACCATCGTACTTGGTATTAATGTGTCCTTGCACTGATACTGTTTTTAATGAATATACCTATGCACGGATAATTGAAGAAAATTAAAAACCGTCAAAAACAAATGGAAAAAATTTAGATTATTCAAAAATTCATTTAGCCAAAAATTGAGGTTAGATCGAAAATTTGGCAAATAGGGGTCAGTATATTTTTTATTCTGCTTTTAAAAAATATAAAATTTATTTCCAGAAAACATAACCCTGATTTATGGTAATTTTTTTCCCCAACGTCTATTTTTCACATTTTTGCTTTCAAACAACCATCTTTCGAGTTGTAGATTTTTCACAGTTGTTGTATACTTATATATCCATAAATTTTGTATATTAAAAATCAATTACAAAAACAACCATCTCTCTATCATTTTTCGTTTAGAAAATAGATTCTAGATATTTATCATTGTTTATCCTTATTTACCCTATTGAAATTGCGTTTTTTAAAAGATCATCTATTTATAATTTTTTTAATTAAATTTCCATTTACATGGTATTTTGTTTATGTCCGTAAGACATACCATCTGAGACACTACCTACAAGACTGTATAAGTGTTTACTTCTTATCTGGTACCTCCATGAGGGTAGGTCCTTCTGTCGTTCTATGGCGGGATCTATGACTATATAACGGAAGTAGGTACTGCCGTGGGCAAAAATGTACATATATGTATATGTAATTTGAATAGTTAAGTGCGCTAATGCATGGGCAGTCGGCTTATCTCCCCAGATAAAACTAAAGAGCTATTTCACATAATAAAATTGATAAATGTACGAAAAAAAATCGAGGACTCCAAAGAATTTTGTGCTTCAATGTTCAGTCTAAAAAGATATTTAATTGATTTTTAAGTCCTAGTATGTTACTAAATAAAGTGTTACACTAAGCGACTATCCATCCCGGGACTATACGGGACAGTATATAGCCTGTATAAACCCGGGACGTAGAACCTTTCTGGGTTTATAAATATGTATGTAAGTATACGCAGAGTTGATTTTCAATAGATTTTACCTTAATAAATTAAGATTTTTAAATTTGAAAATAAAAAAATAACTTTCTCCTCTGTTACAAAAAATAAAAAAAAATAATTCTTATTTGACGAAGTAATCAGAATCAAGAAAATAATTGAAGTAGTGTGAATAGCAAATAAAATAATCAAAATATCCTCATCCTTCTATAGTTTTATTCTGTATTTCAATATGGGAAATATAATCTTCAGCGTAGCTTGTAAAAATCATGGTCATATAAACAAAAATAAAAAAAAGCAACCAATACCTCTAAATGACAATACATACATACAAACATTATTCACGTGCCTTTGTAAACTAATTTCAAAAATTAACAGAATATTGAAAATCGTCGTTATGGATACCGATACAAAAGGAACAATTTAATAAATAAAAATCCCTTTTGAATCGGTTTGTGTACAGAAAAATTCTACATCATCAATTTGTTTCTACAAAACGCCACAGGAAGAGCATATAGAGCTTTGAGTAACTGGGTGTCACTTCTATTTGTATTTATTCAATGGTTGATACCTAGCTGTTTTCCAAATACATAACATTAAATAAATCCATAAAGGGCTTTAACGATTTTAATACAATATTATTTGGCAATTGCTATTGAAGTTGTAGGTAGTCTCTAACTTTAGACAGCCGTCCAAGTTTTAAAAAAACTTGCCAATTTTTGCTAAAATGATCTAACTTTGTCTAAACCTTGACAAATTTAATATTTTTGTCTGTTTCGAAATGCTTAAGTGGGGTACACATTATCGATCACGTATGACAATCGGCTGACTGTCAGTCAATATAAAAAAAATTTGTGAGCATGAACTTGCCTAGAGTTTGCCTGACAAACCATCAAACAGAGTGTACACAACACACTATCAGTCGTGAGCAAGACTGTCATACGTGATCGATAATGTGTACCCCGCTTTAGACATAGTTTAAACAGTCAAAAATCTAGTTAATATGACCATTATGTGTATATCAACTTAGCAGGTCACTTTTTCCATTGCAGATTAAAAATTACATAGGTACCTATGTAATGGTAATACCTGCTACTTAGTTGCTTATTAGTCACGCAAAAAAAATTAATCGTTCTGTTGGTTTATGAAAAAATAGATGTACCAAGTCAACGTCAACTTAACAACTTTTGAAGCAGCCCGCAATTTCGGTACTCTACCTATATTAAACGCTTTACCTTCAAGTTGACATCTCAACTATTGACACTATGCTGATAAAATGTAGGTATGTGTTACCAAAATGTAATATTATGTAGGTCCATACTCTATTTAATTTTCCTTTAGGTTTTTTACGACCCACGGACAACTCCATATGGTAAACAACACAACACACGACCGCATGGCTGTATGATGGTTCGCCTCGCCCTCGCTGAACCACGATGAATTTGACTTTTGTTTTATCCGAAAAAATAAATTTTCCGTTGAATGTGCGTCTATTTGATATCAGTATTTTTCCACTGCAATAGGAAAAATAAAAATATACCTCTATACCTTTACATTCCCTGTACCGAAAACTACCACGCATTTATGTATAAAAACACATATGCATGCGTTTTTCACGTGATCTTTTATTTTGTGCTCGTGGTTTCTTTTTATGGGTCTTTATTTTCTTAGGTAGGTAATAGATTCCCTTATTGGAGTTTTTAATAAGTTGAATTTCATCAGTTTGCTACTTACCTACCTACTTACCTATTTATGAATCTTAAGGAAATTCTATTTAGCTAATATTACAATAATTGGAATTGATAATTGCATTAAGGTGTAGAAATATAACAGTCGGAAGTTAACTTGAGCAAAAATGAATAAATCAAAGAAAAGCATACCTAGCTTTGCGAATTATCAAAAGAAGAAGTCATAGGCCACAGTACATAGACTGATTTCCGAAATGTAAAAAATGTTTTGATGCAACGCAAACTTGATGCTTTGTAGAAATATTAAATTGCATAAATTAGACGTTTTGGAACGCAAAAACAAATATTTTAAATCGAAGCAGCTTTAAAATTTTGGATGCGTCGTTTGCGCAGTAAATGCGCATCTGATGCATTTTGGAACTCAGACATACTTATACTTTTTAGTTAAAGGAAACGTCTACGTATATCTTTTGAGTTTTGAAGTGACTCTAGTCATACTAATTTATAAAATTTTGGTTCATAAAAGTATCAACCTGAACCTATAGCTTATGCCGCTGCCGCCCCATAGGGCAAGGGGTTTCCACCGGTGAGCATACTTTTTGCAGCCAGTTTTCACGTAAAGCGCATGCGCATTAGGCACAAGCACTTTTAATCTTAAAACTGTTATAACTGTTATATTTACATTTTTTTAGTTTTTACTTTTTCTATCCCTGATGTGGGTAGCTATCTGGCTATATATCTATATTATTTTATGTACATACCTACATATATATGTATACTGCCTATCATGTTCATGTGCGTATATACTTTCCTCACTCTCTAATGCTACTCGCTTTTCAACTGGCTTCAAAAAAAGAGAAGGGCTCGTGTGGCCTCCGAATATTTCACCAAGTGTCAGTTTCACTCAAGTAAATTACACTCGAGAGCGCTCTTTGATTATGGAAGCAAAAGTAAACGAATCTAGAGGAAAAATAACGATTCGCAATTTTGGGCGCATCATCATTGTACTCATTCGCTTGTTTTCGTAGGACCACTTAAGTGCCCTTCTGACATATTTAGGTTGGTCGTTAAAAATAGATCCCCCCTCTCTATTTTGAAGCTGACTATTAAAGTACTAAAGAAATGCCAATTTATAACAGTTTGGTTTATAAGTAGTGGCAAAATTCACTTATCATTTTTTTTTACCTAATGTATTGCAGCTTTTTTATAAAATACACTATAGATCAGTGATGGAAATCGACTTTTGTCAATAGTACTGAAAACAGAAAAAAAATAGTACTGAAAATGAACAAATAGTACCGAAATTTTTCCAATCGTGAATTCTACAGGAATTTATTATTTTATTGGACGTTATCATCGTTAGAGGAAGATGTGGTTTGAGTATTCAGCCATCGACCCCTTGCAACCATCTCGATTTGGAGATCAACAATTAATATTTTTGACAACTTTATTTGAGGGCGATACAAAGTTCGCCAGGCTCGCCGCTAGTACATTTTTTTAATTGAATATGTCAACAAATTCTGAAAAATCTAACGTTTAATAAATAATTTGAGATAAATCGGAATCATAGTAGGTATTTTGTTGAATATTTTTGGAAAGATAATAGAATATTTGACCCATGTTTGAGGTATATTTGGTTTGCTTATTTTTTCGCGGAGAGAATTTTTTTTAAAACATATTTTTCGGAAGAAAATTTTTACAGTTTTTTTTATATATACCTACCTACATATTTTTGTTTTCATATTTAGAATTATTGAGTGAAAATTCAAATTTCATAAAACGTTCACATGTTTTTAGGACAGGAATCATCCCTGGGATCATTTTAAGAAAAAAAAATTCATGGAGGAAAGTTCTGTCTTCCCTCTTTTTTAGTTCTTAAGAAATTAAAAACAAACTTTTTATTTTATGAAATAAAAGATAAAAACTTTTATAAATTATAAATATAATTATTTATTTATTCAAACTATGTCACAACTTTTGTTTTTTAATATTATTTTCGGCGCGTTTCGGAAGTCAAAGTTCCATTTTCAGGTTCGAACCTGAAGAAGGAACTTTTTATGATATAAAATCGAACCTGACGATGGACTTTTGACTTCCGAAACGCGTCAAAAATAATCAGCCCTATCGACGTATCGGTTCGGAAGAAAATTTTCTCCGATTTGTTCGAAATCGGAGAATTTTCAATCGAGGTATCCGTTCCGAAACGGAACGACCGGATTTGACTTTAGTATCGGAATTTCTTCCCAACGGATACCTCGATAGGTCTGAATTACTAAAAAACAAAAGTTGTGATATAGTTTGAATAAATAAATATTTTTATTTATAATTTATAAAAGTTTTTGTCTTTTATTTCATATATTTACACAACTTGGAGACCAATACCTACAATGATTTTTATTTTAGTTGTTTGTTTTGTTTGGTTTATGACGCAAAAAAATGTTCATAATTAAAACCCTTTTTTCCGTTTTTTTTTTACCATTTACTATTTTTTTTTTATTTTGACTTTGAAATTTAATTTCTTAAAAACATTCATTTAAAAAACATGAAATATTAGATTTCACAAAAGGTATGTATATAGCACATCATTTGGTTTTTAAATATTTCTTTTCGATTTTCATACAAACTGACTCAACTTGTTTAAAAAAGTTTTAAAAAATTGATTATTTTCCTTAATTTTTTAGATACGAAAAAATATTTTTTTATTATGTATGCAAAACTGAGAATAAAAGTTCCTACCGCACCAAAAATCTACCTACGTACCTACGTTTTTGAATTTTTCGATTATCTTAATTGAAATTTGTATGAAAATCTCAAATGAATTGCATCGGGCTTATGCCAAACTAGCTTTTGAGTGATGCGTTAAACCCAGTAAATGAAAATTTCAGAATTGATCTTTTGCCAGAAATTGAAATAGTACTGAAAGTTGAAAAGTGGTACTTGCGTACTGGGAAAATTAAATAGTACAAAATTCAGTACAATAGTAAGCCCTTTTCCAACCGTGCTATAGATATAGGTATTTACACAATAAAAAAATAAAAAATGGAATCGAATACATGTCATATTGGGTTAGATGTTAGATCAGGGTAGATCCCATAACGAGTACGAGAGTACCTACGCATAGGGCAAAGAAAAATTATGATTGTGGTTTTATTGGACTTTGCACGCTCTGAAATAGATTACTTTATTCAAAAGGCCATTAATGAAATTAAGCTATTTCTCTGATTTAATTACGAGTCGTGTAATTTTCAATTTGTTCAAGAAACTTTGTTAAATTTATGTACATACAACTAGACAGTGTTTTGCTTATATTTTTTCAATCAAAAAATTCAATTTAAGATGTCGAAAACATTGGCTGGTGTTGGTGGCAGGAAAATTAGACAAAAAATGGGTAAATTACGAAAAAATTCCGACAAAGCCGAATTTTTGGTGGAGATGTTTATTTTTGTATTTTAAGCATTTTCCAAAAAGTGCCCTAAATTTGGACCAGGGCTAAAATTTTTACGGGAGATGAAAAGGGTTAAATTTCAGTTTCTCAAAAACTATCAATATTTAAAAAAAAAACGTGAAGGCAAAATTTGTAGCTTATATAATTTTACATTGAAAATGTTATGACACTTTTTCTCATTCTCGTACAATCAATAGGTTTTGAGAAAAACGTACACAAACTGGATTTAGTCAATATGGTATATATCTGCTTGGGTATATCACCAAATTATAAAAAAAAAATAGGGGTCATTTTTTCATTTAATAACTCACCTGATTTTTTTTTGTAACAAAATGGCCAATAAAAACTTTAAAAATATAAGGTAATGTCTCGCTAATCCGAATTAATTATTGCAAGGGGGTATATTCGGATTATAAAATTTTTCGGATTAATGAGTACATGACGGGAAAGGAAAAGCGTTAGTTATGTAACAAAAATTCATATTCACTGCTTTTAAAGACCAAAAATTGAAAAATTGTAATATTAATTGGCTTATACCTATTTACTTTTCTAAAAACTAAAAAAAATTAAAACAAATTCATGTACCTGTGTATGTATTTAGATTCTTCAAAAAAAACATCAAACAATTAGTCTAACGTCAATTTTCACACGGAAAACACATTTTCCAACAGCACTTGCAATAGTTTCTTTTTTCTATAAAAACCTGAAATAACGGCATTATCTAAAGCCTCTTCTTGAACTTCTATTTTTTAAACTTTGGCTTTGAATTGAACTAGTTGATATTTTCTCATGGTTTAAAGAAATAATAAATGCATATTTCTGCATATTAATAAGTTAAAAATGTTGAGAAATAACACAATTTAAATGCTTTTTTCCAAAAAGTGTTCGACAACCGGGTGCGTTCGAAATTAGGAGACTCTATCCTAGGTAGGTTCAGATAATAAAGAACATAATGGAAAAAATTAACGTTCGGATTAGCGCGATATTGGATTAAAGGTGGTTCGGACCAGCGAGACAATACTGTACCTACAAAATGAGGTAGGTATTAACGATCTCTGGGACTTTTTTCATCATTAAGTTACAGCTTGTCAAAGTTCAACTGTATCTAATGGTGGTAGGATATAATCTCAAATAAAGGATTTTTAATTTTAAGTTCTACGTTGGGTGCTTCAGCTTCCGTAAAAGTCACGCCTCGTTCCTGGTAGGTAGGTAGGTACTTTAATCTTATATACATATAGGTAATGCCTTATTAAGATTGCTGATATTCGCCGCTTGAAAAGTGATGTTAATCAAACATTTCCCTTTAGTTAATTTCTTTTTATTCGATAATTGGAATTGAGTTCTCAGCATCGCATGCGCATCGCAATTGTTCGTTGTTATCATTTGAAATATTAACTCGTTTTGCATACCGGTCTATAGGTATAGTATAGTACCTAGAGCCCCATATTGCACTTGTACACGTGTAACACGTGTAATTAAATCATATGTGTATAAACACGTTTATTTATATTTACAAGTGTATTTATATTATTCTAAAATCCGTATTATGATTTTTTATCCAAAGATGATTTTTTTTTTTTTTTGGTGAAAACGTATAAATTTGATCTGATAGAAAATTAATCGACATTTTAATTCAATTCTCGCATGGCTTTAGTTTTAGTAAATCAGAAAATCGTCTTATGCTAATTTAACTTGTATTTATAAGTCCGTCGCTTATATTTTATGCGCAAATAGGTACTTTTTTGATAAAATACATGACACCCCGATTGGTTTTAAAAAAGAATTTTAATAACACGTGTATTTTTATTAACACGTGTATTTAAAACCTACACGTGTACCTATTTCCCTTTGCCCTGTGAAAATTTCGTCTTTCAAAGTCAATTTTTTACATAAACAATGCGTTATGCGCCTACCCCCACTTACACTCGTGTGAAAAGAAACTACGAATTTATTATTTATCATTACCACATTTTGTACGCAATTATTACGAATGCTCTTAAATAAATTTATTATTTACGAAACAAAACTACTAAATGACATACATATGTAATGTAATGTACATACCTACCTATTTTGTATCTAGATACAGATATGCTGTTTAAATATACCAAACTTATTCTTTTCTCGAGAGCTCTGATTTAAATTTAAAACTGCAAGAGTAGGTATATAGGTATAGTAGGTGCATATGTTCTTATGAAGAAGATTTAATAAAAAATATTAAATCATTCTTAATAAATTGCTTTGTTATTGTGCAGTGTTATTCAAATTGCCGGTTTTGTAAACAAATTGATATAAGCAGATTCATGTCTATACAAAGAAAGATTGGCGACAGTATTGTTGTGAGGAGGTATTATTTATTACGGTAATCTAGTAAATTCGATATTCTGGTTTCAATCTTAGTTTTTTTTTTGAAATCTTAGATTTAATTATAGTTATCCTCATGTCCTTTTCGTATTGGAACAAATCTTCCTTTAAAAAGAGAAATCTGCTTCTGAATTTTTTGTAGGTATCATTTCTGAAGTGTGTACCTATCAAAATGTTTCCGGAAGAACGACCATTAATAATTTTCCTGAGATCTCTAAGATTTGAAATTAATCTTTTTAAATTAACATAGAGGACCAACAGTTTTTTTAATCGAAATGCTTTTTTCATATTTCGACTCTGAAGGGTGAATGAAGCTACGTTTCTACACCCTTCACTCAATCTGTCAAAAAGAAGACAGTAGGGCATGAATGCAAAAAGGTAAAAAAACTTACATGATAAAAAAAAACACCGGGTTTAATCTCAAACTAAAGAACTTGGCCCTAGACTACGTAGGGGGAAAGGGGATGGTGTAAACGATTTTCAGATAATTGACTCTAGAACAATAATACAGCTTTTGATGGCGTTTTATTTTGGCATTTAAAAAGCTAGCGATTTCGTTTATATGTGTCCCACTAGGGGGCAGGGGGTAAGTGTAAACAAAGCTAAAATTGGCATGGGGTAAGCATAGGAAACACAATAATATTTATGGTTTTTTTATTAAAACAAAGTTTTTATCGAATTACAAAATTTTCCAGATCAAATTCGACGACATAATCTAGAGCAGCTCGAGATGTTCCGGCTTGAATGGACTGAGAAACACGTGTTTTACATCATTTCTTGAAACGATTGAAATATCTTCAGTCAATCGATATACATGTGTACATATACGAAAAATTTGATCTTAATGATCCGTGAACTTAAATTTTTTTTCATTAAAATCTTTTTACGAAATAAAAACGTGTTCACGGAAATACCTACTTACCAAATTGATAAGAAAATACAATATTTTAACTTTAGTAATATGCACTCGCATTTTAAATAGGTTCAATATTTTTCGTTTGGCGGACGAACAATTTTTACCGAATTTTAGACTCCCAAAATAGTTTTATATAGTGTTGTCGTCTTCGTTTTTCGAAAGTACTAGCAAATACAATTTACACGTGCCCCGCATTTACAGGTTCTCTGGAAGGACCAGAAATTAAGCTTACTTATATATCTACTTAAAACAAGTTCATCATTTTATTTGTTGAATACTTATAATCCCTAATCTGTTAAGTTATTAATTTCTTTAATTGAACAAATATATACCTATTATTTTATTTTAAATTTCTGACGTTTTTCGTGAAACTTACGTTTTTGTTGTATTTCCTCCCTTTTCGTTCAAAAATAAGCCCTCCAATTTTGTGATTTATTGTTCGCCCAATCAATCTTTAACAAGTATCCCTCAACAAGTAGTTAAGAAAATTTCCTTCGTGTAAATCAAGAATATCTAGGGCTTGGCTTACCATTAGAGCTAATCTAATAAATTAGGCATTTTTTTTTTTTTTTAAATTCATTTTTATTTTTCATTAATCTTATAACTAACTTAAAGCTAGACAAAAATTCATAAAAACTAGCCTACTTATCAATAACTTATAACTAACTTACTGGCCCCATGCGGGCGCTCTAAGCTGTAAATTAGGCATTTGGATATTCATATGAATAAGTGGTAGCCGTGGCGTGATGGTTAGTGCGATGGACTGTCATGCCAGAGGTCTAAGGTTCGATCCCCAGCCTCGCCATCTATTTATTTAAAAGAAAAACGGCTACTGCCTCTTGCGAGGAATTGACAAATCCTCCAAGAGTATCTCCTGTCACAGAAAAGTGCCGCTCGTTAGCCGTTCGGATTCGGCAATAAACTGTAGGTCCCCTCCATTCCTGCAGACACGCACACAGGAATGGTTGAGAGTTGTAAGTCACTAGGCCCTAGTTCTTCATGAGCTCTTGTGCCATCAAATTTATTTATTTATTTATAAGTGAACAAAATAGATTTTCAGTCTATTGCAGTTTTAGCAGCTTATTTCGAAGTCCCATATTGTCTAGTGGTTAGGATATCTGGCTCTCACCCAGAAGGCCCGGGTTCGATTCCCGGTATGGGAATTTTTTTTTTTTCTATGATTTATTGCAAAGCATTGCTAAAGTTTTCAATTTTCACTTTTTTATTTTACTAAAAATAAATAGCTTTTAACTTAATCTTTTATATGTTATGTGTTAAATCGATTATTCTTTGTTTAATTTAAAAAAAAAAGTATTAATTGCATGAGAGACATCTAACAAGTGAACTAAGAACAAAAAAAGTAAACCAGAGACACACACCAAACTCAGAAATAAATTAAATCTATTACAAATTTAGTATAAAGTAGTAGATTAAAGGAAAATAAATCAAACTTAATCCGTTATAATTTAAAATATTGTTTAGAAAAATATTTAAGACCGTGTGCTTTGAAGAAAGTCAATAATATAGCCGTTAGAGTTTATGTGAAAAACTATACTTTGAGGGAAATAAAGTTTTAATGATTTGAGACCGTGTGCGAATTTGGTTAAAATCACATTAAATTTTATCCGAAGATTAATTTTTGAAACTAGTGAGGTGCGAATCTGTACGTAGAAATGTCAAAATTTTATCTCGGAAAAACTTTTTTTTTTCAGCTAAGGTAGGTACATACCTTTGTATAAAGTGACCATTTTTGCTTGAAAATTATGTCGAATTCCTTTAAAAAAAATTTATTTGTTTAGAAGAAAAACGATCGATTTTTCTGGACAAATTCCTTATATTGAAAGAAAAAAAATCGATTCTTTTTAGAAAAAAAAAATCAAATTTTTCGTTCAAAGGAATTCGACATTATTAGACGAACTTAAATGTTGACATTAAACATACCTACAAACTAAAAAATATTACAAACTTGAAAAATTTGCAGTAAATACTAGAGTCTGTGTTTAGATATAGTGTGGAAACAAAATATGAACTTTCATCCCACACGACTTGACAGCGCTTCTCACATAATTTGACACGTGTTAACTGTTAATATACGAAATTTTTTAGGATCAGTTCTAAAACCATCGCACATTCTATCCCACTTGGGGGTTTGAGGTTATGGTGAGTCGATTTGTTTGGATGTAAGTGTGGAAGCAAAATATGAAAATCGTTTTCTTCACACAAATTTGGCAGTCTTAAGTAATTATATTCCATTTTTTTTTTGACATGTATTAATACTCGATGTGATAGTGTCGTGGAAAGGCTTTTAAAAAGGTTTTATCTATCTGCACATTTACTCCACTTGAATAAGCGAAGTTCACAGAGTGGAAGACGAATAATTGAAATTAAACTGCATACTCGAACAATAGGAAACAAAAAAAAAGAAAGGACAGAGTTATCTGTAATTTGTTCAACTTCAGCAATTTCGTCTACCCCGGCCACCGCACATACGTCCCTCAACAACTTGCTTAGAAATCGTAAGAAAATATTGCAGTGTGTAAAAGCAGTACATTATTTCTTGTCTGGAAACAGCAGAACATAAGCAATACCATGGATCCAGAATTTTAATACAGAATTTCGGACTAGAGTTTTGTTATACAGAATTTTGTATTTAAAGAATTTTGAAATACAGAATAATGAATTTACAGAATACCTATTGGAATATACAGAATTACAGGCAGGTACCTATATCCAGTAAGATTTTGAAATACAGTAGAACGACCCGTTCCGATTAATTAAATTAAATTTCTACCTTTTTTAATTAACAAAACAGAAAAAGAACCAATTGAAGAAAAGTTGAACTGAAAACATATTTAACTAACAAAACTCGCATAGAAGATAAGTAAGAATCTTTTTTAACGGCCATATTATTCGCATTGGATTTAAATTGGATCGAAGTGAACTTTAAAACCAACTGAATTTATTCAATCCAAGAAATTGAAATCCATATTATTCACTCTACATTTTTTATTTTTCCACCTTTCTTACTTTTGAACTATAACTTACAAAAATCAAACACTTGGAAATTGTAACTAATATATATTAAGTTTTAACCTGGACATGTAAGTTCTTAAAATGTCCCCCGGAGAACAGTTTAAGTTCAATTGGATTTATTGAATCTGGATGCAAATATTTGGTTTTAACTGCGGATTTAATGAGTGAATAATATGGACTTGGATTTAATTTTTTAAGTAATGAATTTGCATCTAGATTTAAGTTTAGATCTGAATTAAACGAGTGAATAATATGGCCGTAAATGTTTGACATTTTGTTCTATCTACATATGTATCTATGGCCATGCAAACAAAATCAAAAAAATCGAAGTAGATTGTAGGAAAATGCGCATAGGTGCAGATTTGAAAATTAAAAAAAAACGCAGTAGATCTACTGCTTTCGCAGTAAAGTCCAAAGTAGTGAATCATAGTTTCACATCTTCTTTGATGTATCTCTTTGAATAAAACATTACCATGCACCCTTATCAAATCTTATCTACCTATCGTAGAGAGGTGATTTGATTCATTCCGATAAGAAAATTAACAAACAAAAATATCTATTTCACCTGTTGAAATAAACAAACAAACCCGTATTCTATTACTTTTGTGTGCACCTGTTCCATATTTTTTTCACAAAACAACCAGACATTCTCCAACTTGTTTCGTTCAATTCAACTTCAACCAAACCACCAACACTACTACCTGACGTCACTGGGGAAAAATAAAATAGAAAAAGAAATGGCTGGAGCTTGTCAAGTCGAGTTGACACATCGTCCGCCGTTTGTTCGTTCTTTCGCTTTTTGTTTCCTTTTAAAAATTCTTAAAAAATTATAATTCAAATAAATAAACCTCTTACATTTGTGTATTTTATAAATAAATATCATTTTACGGAATAAACAAATCGAGTTTATCTTCAAATTGTGAATCAAAAATTACAAAAAAAAAAACCTGGATTTTTTTTCGCCATCCATCGAACATCACACACACATCCCAATTAATTTTTGTTTATTTGATTTTCGTTCAGAAGAAGAGTTCAGATAGATATGACTGTTGTATGTGGTGATTATTGCGAGAGCAAGAAAAAGTGACATACAAAATAAAAGAAAAAGTAAAAGAATATTAAACGAAGAAAAACAGTGCCCAGAAAATTTTTCGTGTACCATTTTTCTTTAAATTTTCATTTTCCTCCTGCAACCTGCTGACTCGAAAACAAAGTCGCATCGCGGACCATTTCCATGAAATTAATTTGCTTTCAAAGAGAGGAAGAAAAAAAAAGAAAAACGGGCTGCGCAAGAAAAGTTAAAAATTATTAAATTTTCGCGTTTGTGTTTGATTGATTTGTGTGAAAAAAAAGAGTGAAAAGTGAACTAACATAAAATCAGGATAAGAACCACCTAGTGCAGGAGGAGTTAAAGCTGAAACTCTGAAACAACCTATTACCTGGGTAATGTACCTATCCCAATGCATGATATCTACTTCTTTCTCGTCTTCTTCTGCTTCTGCTGGATGGTAGTGGTGGTGGAATCAATTGAAAAGAAGAGCCTTCTGATAGAACAGGCTCTTTCGAAAATAGTTAAGGAATCTCTGGTCTTGCTGGTGATTGACCATAAGTTCTTCTAATGTCACCCAAAATCCAAATCTTAAAAAGAGCATGAAAATCTCTTCGTTCGATATCGCTCGGTTATCGATTACTTTCTTGGGAAAGAATCATAATCGCCTGGGGTAGTGGTGAGGTGGTGAAGATGATGCAAAGGAATTCCCAGCAAACAAGTGTTTTATGACTCCAATCCTCCCATCTTCCCAATTACACTCACTCCAAATAACAAAACCAACCCCAAAGCCATGGCTATGACGATAGGTGATAAGATAATTATTGATAAAAATAAATCAAATATAAATAATTATTATTGGACATTCTTGTTTCGCAATACAAAACAAATTTAAAAAAAATAGAGTATCTCTAGCAAGATAGGTACACTTGAAGAATCAATTACAGGTTTTTCATTTTTGTTTCTTCTTTCGGGTTTCGGGAACCACGAATGGCCGCCCCACAATGGGCGAGCAGTAGGTACTTAGTTGTTGTTAGTGTTCTTGTTGGGAAGCTGCTACGCAAAAGGCATTCAATTTGAGTGTGGGGACAGATATTTTATATATGGAAAGCTAAAAAAAAAAAAAAACTGAAAATCGGTAGATACTTTTACTTGGTTACTCTTGGTCTGGCTCTGGCCTCAGCCAACGTTTTTCCTCTGAACATTTGTGTTGTTGTTGTTGTTGCTTGTATGTAGAAGACGTTGTTTTTCATTTCCATTTTTTGCTCCCATTTTTGTTGTTTGTTACGGGTTTTGGCAAAATGAGTTTTCAATTCGTAGAGACAAAAGTTACAACACAATTTTACATGCAAACGTCGAGGAGGGTAAGATGGACTAGACTCCCTATCTATAGATACATATACCTATACACATGTATCTACCTACATACCTCCACATACATATTTGGTTTAACTAAGAAATATCAATTAAAATGCTTTTGGGAATTACATAAATGTTAATTTGAATATAATTGTTAAGTAGGTTCATTTGTAGGGTTTGTGCGTAATTTCAATGATGTAACTGCCTTTGTCTGTAGAGGTAAATTCAGTTGCGTGATAACTATTTAAAAAAGCATTAAAATAATAATAAAAAAAAAGAGAAGACTACTAAAAGCACGACCAACATTGGAATCAGATAATATCTACCTAGGATCTTTTAAAGTAAAGCCTTCGACAAAATTCCATTTTTCCTACCTTTTTTCCCCAAAAATAAAAGCGATGGGAAAACAAATTTTTTAACATGGGCTATTAATAAAAAAAAAAGTAAAACGTTTAGGTAGGTAGGTACGTACTTACCGTCTGCAATAAAATTGACAGTCTGTCTAATTAAGAAGGAATGGGATGAAAAATATTTGAAAAAAATTTTTACAACTTTTAGACCGTCAATTGTTTCAGGTATAATTTAATACCTATCTAATAAATTTTGCTCCGTCAAAAATTAACTAAGAGAATCTAAGTTAGGGAATTGTCTTACCCTCCACTAGTTAATGTTATGTGCGTCGTCCTGAGGGATCCAATCCTGCAATACTATGCAATATCAGCCCTCAGCAAACTCGGTTACATGAAGAGGAATCCACAGCAAAATATCTGAGGAGAACAAATTTTGGATTCGCTAATTTTTGGCGTGGAGAAATCTCTGAGATCTCATTTTCCTGAACACGCCAAATGTTCTTTTAAATCAAGTTGTCCTACACTAAATTGTGCTTGAAAAACTAATTTTCAAATTCAAAATTTGAAAGAAAAAATGAAAAACATTTCAAACTAATTTCTTAAATCTGGAATGGAATAATCATTGTCGTAGAATTGTTATGAAAGCAAACAAGTTTTCGCTTTTGGTATTGATAACTTGTTAGTGAATAAGGCAATAACATTTTCTAAGTTTAACTGTGATAAAAATGTAATAGGTAGGTATGCAGTTGCTCTTCCTTTTTATGTAAATTAAAATTTGTTGTTTGTAAAAGTTGAAGTGCTAACCGTTTTCAAATAGAATAACCCTTTACATTTAACCTTAATCCGGTTTCTTTGGTAGAAAGGTTTATTACATTTTTGTATTGTATTGTATTTATTTATTTAGCTTAAGTTTTTAGCTATTATATAACATAATTGTATATCTTAAAAGCTGCTCTTACAAATTCTTTAACATTGCGCTTATAATTATTTAAATTTCTTTCTAGTTTAAAGTGCATTCAAAATGCGGTTTGATTATAACATTGTAAACTCTAACAGAAGCATTATAATCTAATTTGTTTTTGACTCTACGAAAAATTGCACTTTTTTGGATATCTTTTTGACTACATAGTCTACATGTTTATCAAACTTTAATTTCGATCTATTATCACACCTAAGTACTTTATTTGATCTAATTGTTCAATGATTTCATTATCTATTCTTAATTTTATATTGCACTGTGTTTTAAATATCATCGACTTCGACTTTTGAAAATTCATCTTAAGTTTGTTCGCCTTGAACCAGATGCTGATGTTTTCGAGATCTTCTTGTATTTGATGAGTTAATGATATATCCCTTCCGACTATGTATATTAGGACATCATCGGCAAACATAAAAATCTTGTAATATTTCCAGACTCTGCGCGTCATTTATATACAAGATAAACAAAACAGGTCAAAGTATTGAGCCTTGAGGTACGCCCAAGAATGTTGAAGCTTTCTCCGAAAGTTTTTCATTCAATGATGTTCTCTGGAATCTTTGATCAAGATATCAAGATATGATGTAAACCACTGTAAGGCTGAGTTCCAAAATTCATCAGATGCGCATTTACTGCGCAGTTTGCGCATTCAAAAACTTTTTAGCTGCTTCGATTTAAATTTTTTTTTTTGCATTCCGAAACGTCAGACTTATGCAATGTATTACATATTTCTTATAATCATTAAGTTTTCGTTGCTGATGCGTATGAAAAATGAAGGCATTACTTCCGCAGTAAAACATTTTCTACATTTTGGAACTCAGCCTAACTCTTTATCACGATAACCATTCTGTTCCAATTTTTGGATTAATATCCCTCGGTCGATAGTTTCAAAAGCCCGCTTAAGGTCTAAAAAAAACCGAAATTATGGATGATCCCATCGCTAGATCTTCTTTCCAGTTTAATAATACATAAATTTAAGCTATTTCACAGGAATGGTGACTTTTCGTACACTGGCAGTGCGTTTATTGGTCGATAATTCTCACATGGCCTAGAATCTCTTTTTGTATTTTGTGTTGCCATGAACTTGGAAAACATCCCGATTTATTAATTATTTCACTTAGCACGTTCCCTATTTCCATAAAA
Source organism: Epistrophella euchroma (assembly GCA_947049315.1). Lineage (NCBI taxonomy): Eukaryota > Metazoa > Arthropoda > Insecta > Diptera > Syrphidae > Epistrophella > Epistrophella euchroma. The sequence goes on from OX346245.1 coordinate 138,218,526, forward strand.
AAGCATCTAAAAACATCTTTGGGCACTTAAAATTGTTTCAATGTTCGTAGTACATCAAATATATCAGAAGGATTTACAGGACTGAATTTAAAACGACACGCGAGTTCATCAATTTGGTTGTTATACTGAATAAAGTCAATCGAGTGATTTATTTCGGCCACACTATTAACAACAAAGGTTTTACATTCATCCGCTATAATTTTTGGGCTATTAATGGTTACCCAATTAAAAATAATGTTCTCTTCAAGAACTTTTTAAAGTTCTCCAAATATCTTTTTGCCTTTTTCCATTATTAAATCTTATATGATAAAATATCCTGAATAGAACTTTGTTCTTTATAACAACCCACTTCTTTTAAACCTCTTATAATTTTTTCTTTCTTCCTCACGTTTTCTTATATAAATGACGAACCGAATTTAATTTTCCATTTTTTTTGTACTTTCAGAGAATGCGTTCCCAATTGAACTCAATTTGAAGCACACAATTCAATTGATTGCTCTATATTTGCATACATACCTAGGTATATGTATGTGTATCGTGCGTGTAAATTGTACAAATGATGATGCTTCAGTTGCTCCCTTCCTCGTTGCATATTCTAATTGGGAGCACTCTTACAATATCGATTTACAACTGTTGCTAAAAAAAAAAATTTAATTAAATTATTCGTGTCGTAAAAAATAAATAAATGTATAAATTATAAATAATTACATGAGTATTCTCGTCGTCGTCGTCGATGCGTTGTCGGTTTTTAAACGATTAAATAGAGTCTCTATTACCGTCCTCGTCCTTATCGTCTATGTCGTCGTCGTCGTTGCCATTGCGCCAAATAATACCATCGAACGACACAGGCAGTATACACATGAACAATTCTAATAAATACAATTTTATTGCATTAACATATGTGCATGCATTTATAAATTTAAATACGTGCGGGTGAGCAATATTGAGCAATATTTGGTCGGTTAGTTTTGTTTAGTTGAAAAAAAAAAAATCTCAATAAATTCTAAAATTAAAACCATAAAATAGCATTAATGTGGTCAGGAACAAACAGCAAAGATTTAATATGGATATGATTTCAACGGAACGATTAATGCCATCATCAGGAGGTGAGTGTCTTTTAATATTATATTTATTGTATACCATAGGTACATATGTACCTATACATATTATTTTATATTTTTAACTTAAATACAAAATTTAAAAAAGTTAGTATGTATGTAGGTAGGTACTTATTCAAATTGAATTTTTTATAAAGGGTGTTTTTTTCTATAGGGGTTTGTTTTTTAAATTTGGTATTATCGACCACAACTAGCTCTCTGTCAAAAGGCAACTAGGAGATAACTAACTAAATGACTTCTTTTTTAGTTGTCTTTAGGTATTTTGCAAGTCAGTTAGTTGTGTTTTAGTTGTCTTATGTATCGAAATCAGACAAGTGCTATTTATTAGTTGTGTAATACGTTTTTGTATCAAAAAACCTTGCTCAAGTGAAATGTTGGGGAAAATACTCCACGATTTGAATGCAAAAGTTTAAATTTGGGCTTTACTAGATCTATAAATTAAATAGAATTACAAAATTGTGATTTTGCAAATTGCATTGGTTATTTTAAAAAGTCTGTAATTTAATTTAAGCCACTTGATAAGCTCCATTACAATGCAAGTTTTATTATTTATCAATCGCACTGAGCTGACTAGCATTTTTACTAGCTCACATAAGTCTGTTTTTACACATTCGGTCAGCTCAGTGCGATTGATAAATAATAAAACTTGCACTGGAATAGAGCTTAATAAGGGTTATCGATGTGTAGAACATCGGCTTTTGAACAGCTTTGTACAAGGGTAGACTCCCAGTGAAGGATTTTTCAATTCAAATTGACCGACTATAAGCACCACTGATAAGGAGTCCTATGATTGAGGTGGCACTCGTGAAATAGCTATAACTCCAGCTATTGATGGTAGCACACACATAGGTAGCGTTGGTTTGGGAGAGCCTTTATTCCTTGTATTTTTTCTAGTGCGTCCAAAATTGAGGAAGCTTTTACTCTACAATTCATCAACAAAAGAAATCAATCTTTTATTTAAATTTGGTTTACAAAATTCACAACATTATCCTGCTCCTTCAGCTGATTTTGACATAAAATAAACTCCTCTAAATAGGCAACATTTTTAATAAACTCAACTGAAAGTAGTTGTCTTGCATAATACAAATAGTTTATTTGGTTGTCTTAAGGTTTAGTTGTCCTGAAACCAACTCAACTAACTGAGTTGTCATCCAAAATAGGCACATTAAAGTCGTTGCGATTAAAAAATCGCGATCGCAACAATTTTTTGCTGTGCACGCACTTGCGATTTGTAATCACGTGATTTTTAATCGCTATCGAATGCAACATATGTACATCTTTTAATGGCTGTGCACGCACTTCTGATTTAAAGTCGTTGCGACTGAAAAGTCGCTTTAAAAATGGAACCTGTTTAATTTTTTTTAAGCGCCGCGATTTTTAAGTCGCATGTGCGTGCACTCACATTTAAAACAATAAGTTTCATTTCTTGCGACTGAAAAATCGCGCGACTGACAATCGCAAGTGCGTGCATGTTTATTTCTTTCCGCGACTAAGATTTTTAAATCGCAGAAATTTAATTTGAAAGTGCGGTCACAAACATGTAATTGCATTTGTTTCATTTTATTTTGCGACAATCGAGTCGCTCGAAAATGGAACAAATTTCAATCCGGATTTCTCGGTCGCAAGTGCGGTCGCGCGAACGAAATCGCAACTGCGTGCTTAGCCTAAAGCTTTTCTTTCATTGACGTGTTTTGCTGCAGTATTTGCTATGAATTTATGCAAATATTTTTAAATTAAAAATCAAAGGATTTCATTGATAGCGATTTTGTTTAATTTAAAACCTAAAAAATGTTCAGCAATTCATTTTTTTTTTTTTTGGTGCTATCAATTACTCTAAACAGCCAGTAAAATTCAAAATAATGAATTCCATTTTAAATTTTAACTCAAATTTGTCTACTTCAGTACCTTAATTTTAGAGTTTCGCTAAATCTATACGAAACGAGCTTTTAAACTTCAGATTATGGCAGATGGCAAAAAAATAACCCTTAATCAATACAAGAAAATAATTTGGATACACTCTGGATCCTCCTGCACCGATCATAGTATTAAACCACAATTTTTTTTTAAAGCATTGAGTAATTCTGCTCTAACTATCTGCTTTTAATTGATATCAAGAAAATGTTCGATAGTGTTAAAAATTATACGACCAAAGACCAAAATTATCGTTATTATAATGACTACAACTTAGAAAGATGCCGATTGTTGTGCTCTAAGGTTTTGGAGGTTCTTGAAGTTTAAAGAGACGGGTTTTATCAATATTACCGAATTTTAACGCTACATGTCGTATGTAGCGCCCATGATCGGATGTTAAAGGGTATTGCTCAACCGATGGTCATATCAAAAGCTAAAAAGACACATTTTTATTCTCAAAGTCGGGAAATTCTTTAGAATTGCACCACACCCCTCCTCTTTATTCTATTTACCCAAAAATTAATGACTTTTCAATTACATTTTATTGTTTCATGAGTTTTCAAGCTTTTTAGGTTCCTCGTATTCATTTTTTTTTTTTTTTTATTTCATACAAATTGGAAAATCAATTCTTCCCAATATCTTATACCTTATGATATCTAATCTTTTGATATATCTTCTCGTAATCTATATCTTCTTGAAATTACATTTTTAAATCATATAGCCTTCCCACAGGGGGAATTTATAAAAAAAAAATATTACGAAGCGCAAACAAAATTTATTTCCCAGGCGATAACATTCAATATTGGAATGTAGAGCGATAGCAAAATTTAATATACATCGTGTCGATAAAATAAAATGCACTTAAAACTAACTATCTAGCTCACTGATGCAACACGTTCTAATATACCTATACATTTTTTTTTTTAGATTTCTGATTTTTTTGCTGCTATAAAGCACCGGCACAGCTCTTTCAATTTCACACAAAAATATTTTAATATTATTTTTAAATATTAATAAAAAAAAAATATAAATATTTGCATTTCGAGCGTTATGTTCAGGAAATCGTGCATGTGCGCTGCAAGCGATGGGAAACGCTAAACCTTTGTTTGGTGCTTGCCTTCGCCGGTTGTAGCCAAAGCCGTCATCGTCGTCATATTGTTTCCTTGTTTTTGTTTCATTTTCATTAAAGACATTTTTTTTGTGTTGTTTTCACTTTTGCTGAATTCAATGAATATTTACCGTTATGCAATTTTGGTATCAAGATGAAAAAAAAAAAAAAAAAACAATCGAATGGAGATTGGAGTGATGATGAAAGTGAGGTGAGTGATGGCAACAGTCGATACAACAGGTGCCGTCACTGGCACAGCAGAAGCACATCATCAGAAACCATGTAACATGAATTTCAATATATCCGAATGAGAGGGTCTGTTGACCTAATCCGCTCAAATGACCCAAAGTACACTGAGTGCCACTCAAAAACCATCCAGAACACCCACCTCAACTCGAAATCAATCAAAATTGAAAAGCGAAAAACTCTTCATGTTAATCGATTTGTTTGTATTTGTAAAAAAAAAAATGTTGATAAAAAATTGTTTTTTTTTTTTTGTTTTCCATTTTACAATCTGCACTGAATGTGGGTTGTGGAATTGGTTGGATATTGGTTCACTGCTTTTTGCATGGGAAAGAAATTAATTTGCTCTATTAAATGTAAAAAAATGAAAATGTTGAGGGGGCGGCGGCGGCGGATGGTCGGCAGTCGCAGATCGCAGTCCAGTTGAGTTAATATGGTGGAAATTGTGCATCTCCAATGTCAACAAACTGCTTGATGGGAATTTGAATGTATAACAGCGTGCGGCTCCGGCTAGTGGAATTCAATTAACTTTTCGTTTGATTCGGACGAAAAAATTCAATCAGCTACATATTATGTATCAACGATGTGGGACTGTTTATAAACTTTTTCTAATTCAAATTTAATTGAAGAACTTCACAAAACTAAGCAAATGAAGTTTTTGTGTTCTTTTTTTGTTTTTACATGAAATTATGTGCAAAAAATGTATTTAGGCTCAATTTGATTATGGTGGCTCAAAATAAATCTTAGCATTTGGGAAAAAAGATAAATTCCAGTAATTTGCAATTTGTTAGCGATTAAAAAAAAAAGTTTTGCCGGTTTCGCAATTCTGGATCCTTGGAAAGTTTCCAGAAAACCACCATACATATATGAGCACGCGATATATTCCGGCTTATTGAAAATAATCCCTTTGTATTTGCTAAGACGGTAAGAAGTGAACAAGACTTCGGCATCTTTAGGTGGTCTATCGAGCAAAGAGTAGTACAAGTCAGTTTTTTTTCTCGTCGGACTTTTAAAAAAAAATTAAAACGCGATACTCGCAATTGCAGAGGCCCATATTGACTGGACCTTTAATTTTAAGGATTCCAATTAACGTAGACCAAAACTGCCGTGTTAACTGAAAATGACGTATCTGACATTTGTCGATTTTTTTTTAGTTAAGGCCAAGTTTGAAATCCTTTCCAAAATAAGCGCCACCCTAATGGACATATGTATGTAGGGTATTTTTGTTTTCAAAATCTACAACAGTTTACCAAAAAATAGTTAAAATATAGAAAATAAGTGATAAATTGTTTGAAATGTCAGATATTCCAACATAAAAATATCAAAGAACAAATACAAAAGTACATAAAGTAATTTAAACATACGAAGCAATGCGAGCACGGGCCTGCTAGTAGTTTTATAACTATTAAAAAAAATGGCAAAACAAACAATCATAAAAGCGCTGAGAGAATTATTGAAAAGCCCATAAAAAAGCCAAAGTGCGGGTTCCAACACTGGGACCTGTCATTTTCAGTAGAAAATTTGTATGAGATGCGTCTTCTTGGTAACTTTATACTATTTGCTTTTAGTTAATACGGCAAAAAAGGTAAAATACTTAATTCACGCTTCACAATAAAACACGGAGGAGGAAATATTTTGGCTTGAGAAAGTTTTTTCAGTCAATGAATTGTGCCAATCCGTTAGATAAACGTAGATAGTGGATCGTTGATATGTAAAAGCACATCCTTCAGAATATCGTGGTGCCACATTGACAAGAAAAGATGACCTTAAAATGGACATTCCAACATAACAACGGCCCTAAACATACTGCTCAAATCGTCTGAAATTTATTTTTGGAAAATAACTTCAACGTGATAAGTGGCAAGCGAAGTGCAAAGCTGATCTCAACCCCACAAAAAATCATTGGAATGTTGCAATTCAACGCGCCGGATTCAACGCGATAGATGCAAAAACAGGGGTCAAATCATCGCATCAGTGAGCTCTTTAGGTCACTGAATTATTTCAATTGGCACTACTCTTTACAATGTATTTCAAATGGAGCAGTAATGCCAAATTACCAATTTTTTGAGCAAAATGTAAAACCAATTTGGAATTTGGTGCTTTCATTTTGTCCAACACTGTGTGTAATTTAAAAAATTTATACTTAAATAATTTTCGGTGTTATTTTTGGATTTTAAAATGAAAAATTATTTTAATTATCCTCACACGAAGAGCTCTCTCCACTAAAAATGTGTTTGATTGTTATTATTGTATTCTCTTCAATGACGTAGACAATGGAAATTATTTTGACATTAACATTATGATGTGTTGTGTATCAGTATAAATCTTTATTTAGGACAAACAATTTTAAAATTTGTTGGAGTGGTTTTTGACAACTTTCCAACAAACTTTTATAAGGTTATATTGATTTAGAAATTACCATATTATGACCAAACATATCAGTTGTATAGTTAAAGCAACAATTGAAAATGATTGGGTGAACATGCAACTCAGCTCTTAAAAATGTTTATTTACTTCTTAGATTTCTTCCAAGAAAATGTAGCATGACCTACATTTTTCCATGAACCTAAATCCCAAATGCCTTGTGTTGCTTTTTTATGCGAATCCATATACCTAGACCAATCTGAAGAACCTATTATTAGCATTATATGTATTATGGTTGCAATGAGGCTCCGATTACAAGTACCTATACCATATCGGCACTAGTTTTTATTTTTTTTTTGTTCGTTATGATTTTTTTTTATTTCTTAAGGAGAGAAAAGAAAAGCCTGTTTACTCCTTATGCATCATTTTCAATCCTATGGATTGAATAAAGAATGAAGTGTGCAATATGCATCACGTAGAACGACCTTCATCCATCGTGAGTTTTTCCTTCCGGCTGAGCATTGATTTTCCATACATTCAATAGTACCTTAGTTTACATCTACAGTACATACATATGTATACATATGTACGTACATAGTTATATTCTGAATATGAATAAAGGTAATATAGGTAAGGCGCAGAACAATATTGTGCTTTTCTTCTTATACAGCCGTGATGTTTTGTATTCCATAGATTTCCAGAATCCCCGCATTGCACCCTCATCCTTTGATAGTTTACTAACTAGTTTTATAGAATTTAATAATGCTGTTTACGCAAAGCAAAATTGAATTGTGAGAAAAAAAATAATAAAGTACACTGCGAGGTTACACATAGTTGTTGTAATGCTATTATCATTATATTTATACGTGAACATAGAACATTCGGGCCCATCCTTTTAGAGCCTTTAAAACGAGTGGGTTGAAAAGTCGTACATTTTTAGGGATGATGGATATTATAGGTCGTATTAATTAGATTTTTGACTGTTTAAACTATGTCTTAGTATTTCGAAACAGTCGGAAATATGCTTTATTTAATAAAAAAAAAATATTACATTTGTCAAGGTTTAGACAATCGATTACGTTGTCTAAAGTAAGATACAAAAGTTAGATCACTTAAGCAAAAGTTAGAATAGTTGATAATTGGTAAAGTTTGTAAAAAAAATTTATTTACGCGAATGGAAAAATGGCAAGTTTTTGGCAAGCTTAGGCGAGGCCCTATCAAGTTTTCGGAAAGGAAAACATGGACGAGGAAAACATGACAGACCCCTATTAGTGCCTCGCTGAGAACATTTATTTAATAAAGTGCTGGTGAGGCTCTTAATGGTAACTAACTATGTGAAATCATCTTACAAAAATTAATAAAAGCAGGATCCCGTTACATCGTAATAAAAATCTTTGTGTTTAATTAACTGTGTAAATTTCAAATTAGGATTGGGATTCGGTGTGTCAAATAGTAAAATCGCAACTGCAGACAAAACAGAATAAGACATAACCACGACTGATTTTGACATTTCTCAGAAATCTGTTCTCAGTTCTTCTACCTAAAAAGCAAGTGCAAACAGACTCACTGAACAGCAAGCCAGAACAGTTAAGAACAGAAAATTTCTCATTGAACTTGTTCTTTTCCGTTCTAAACTGTTCCGAAGATCCTCACTGAACTTACCTGCATGCACACCAAAGTAAATGACAATAAATTAAACGTCAGTTTATTCAATTCATGCGCAAGAATTTTTTAGTGGTAATACAAATTAAAATAAAAATTAAAATAAAATACAATGGATTCGCGGTTAATTAGTGAAATTAGTGAACTTCTATCATCTTTAACAAAAAAAAAACGTGTTTTTGAATCCCAATCTCGCAATATAAGCAACAGAAAGCGCACCGCCACAGAAGCACAAACGATGACATTACCGAGCGCTGCATGCTTTTGAACGGACGTAAATGCAAACAAACGGCATGAATATAAGGACAACGATCATTTAGAGTGTACAACCAGGGTGGTGGGCATCGAGGAACTGGATGTCTATCTGGATAAATAAAATATAGAGCGACTGACAGCTTCTAGCTTTGACCCCCATATCTGAAATGGTTGAATGGAAAACTATGTTAGGGCTTAGGCAGAATTTAACTGACGAGGCAAAAAGGTTCATAACTGGCGAGGGCCTAGTGAATGCCTATAGTAACCCTCGCTAGACCCTTGTTAGTAAATATAAAAAAACTTGCCAGGGCCTTATTGAAAACTAGATTCTTTTTCCAGGCGGGTAACGGTTTTTTTTTCTATTCCAAAAAAACTGCAAAAAAAATAGCTAATAATTGTTGAAATTAGAGTAAACAGCTTTCCCTCGATTGCACAAATGATATGTTTTTCAAAGATTTTTGATTGGTAATTTTCTTATAAAAAATAAAATCGGATGTCGAGTTTCAAAGGTAACAAATGTGAAGTTATCAGCATCTTTTTTTGTTTTAAATATTTGATGCTCCTACCAATTTCTGGTCAAACACTAAACTTCTCTTGGATTTTAAGAAAATTGAAAATTACGAAATATATCTTAGTAGAAATAGGATCTTTGGATTAACAAAATAATCGATGGATGTCGAATTTAAGGAAAACTTTCTTTTGTTATTATCATTTTTCTCAAAAACTAGGATACATTTTGACATCTGGTTTTAAGTGTTTGACTAAAAATTGATGGGAGCACTGAGTACTAAACACAAAATACTACTTAATAAAAAAAAATGTTTGAACACAATTTTTAATTTTTTTTTTTTCAAAAATTGAAGTTTTAAAATTAATTTTTGAAAAACTGTTCACTAAAACAACTTAATTTGAAATTAAAATAAAAGCAGATTTCTGGCTGTGCAAAAAGATATAGCATGCCGTTGTAACGGTTACCGTTCTTTTTAAATAATTTTTACTTGCTACATTTTTTTCTGTTTCAAGTCAATTTTTTTTTAGAAAATTGCCCCTTTCGTTAGTTTTAATATTTTTTTATATTCTCAAAAACTAAAAAACACTGAATATCTTCTCCTTATTAAATAAATAAATAAATTTGGTGGCACAAACGGCTCATAAAGAAGCAGGGCCTAGCGACTTACAACTCTCAACCATTCCTGTGTGCGTGTCTGCAGGAATGGAGGGGACCTACAGTTTATTGCCGAATCCGAACGGCTAAGGTGAGCGGCACTTTTCTATGACAAGAGATACATAGTCTTGGAGGATTTGTCATTTCTTCGCAAGAGGCAGTAGCTCCGAAAAAAACTTAAGGTGGAAGCGGCTGGTATTGAACCCCAGACCTATGGCATGACAGTGCAAAGCACTAACCATTACGCCACGGGCTACTACATCTTCTCCTTACTGCTTGACTAGAAATTAATAGGAGCTTCGAATATTAAAAAAACAAAAACAAATTTTTTTTTTTTATTATTTTTTCAAATATTTAAGTTTGAAAATTAATTTTTCAAAAACTGTGCTCTCAATTAATTTTAATTAAAACCATAATAAAAGAACGGACTTCTGGCTTTAAAAAAAAGTATAGCATGACATTGTTAGTGTTGCCTGTTGTTTTTTATTTATTTTTTTTTTAATTTTAATAAACCTGTATAGTGTTTCCTTATCCGGCTTCCATTCGATGGTATTTGGCATTTGGGATTGCTTGGTTTTTGAGTCGATGATACTGTCTTCCTTCTCGTCTCGAACCCCAAGTTCTTGGATTCAATAAGACTATCTCAGCTTGAGCATTCTTGTTCATTAGCTGTTTTGACTTTTTGGAACACATCCACAGCTTATATATATTACGTTTGTATCTTCTTTATCATTCGCCCTCCTCGAATACATCGTGACAACATATTTACCGGGGAATTTTTTTTCCAAACAGCTCTATATTTTTTACTTATCGTCCGGGATGCAGAAATGACAGTATAACAATTTTGTAGATCGTGTATGAGAATTTTTAAACCCAATTTTTAAAGTTTAATAAATTCATTTTGTTATTATTTTATTAATACATTTTTTAAATTATAATTATACTTGTTTTTTAAAGGCAAAAAAATAAACATATACCCAAAATGTTAAAAAAAAAAAAAACATTCAGATTTACTTGGATACTAAAGTCTAAATTGACACCAAATTTTATTAAATTCAATTTTCCTATATTTTTTTTCATTCGATGTTCTTACAAAAGTATATTACACCTTTATAGAACCTTTATTGATATTCCATTTGATATTGAGACACGACACGCACAATAAAAGTGCTTGAAAGAAAATTTAATAAAAAAAATGCAAGCGATATGAACTGAAATGAAAAGAGAAAAGAAAAGGACTTATAGTGAGGGTGGTGTCATGGTATATCGAATAGATTGTTCCAATATCAGAATCAATAAGACCGGGAACATGGCGGAACTTAATGAAGGAAGTGTTCATTATTTGCTCCTTCTATGCAGCAAGAATCTCGCTTTCTTTCACTTTAAAGTTTATTTGTGGATATTGCACCATCTATATATCTAAACAGGGAATCCATCTTTAGAGAAAAAAAAAAAAAAAAAAAAAAACAGAATAAATATAGTCCTGCTAAGATGAAAATAGTTGCTTGAGGGTTATGCAATTAGAATGCAATAGAAGAAGGATATAGTGTACGAGTATGATGATGATGATGATGATGATGATGATGAAGATGAAGTGCAATACGAAAGTTTAATGAATGGAAGCAAGCTTAGATGGCTTGGCATTCGAGTGTCTTTGGTCGAGATGGGAGGGTATATATAGTGATGGAGAGGTGGTTTCATTTTGGTTCTTCATTGAAATGAACACTATTGTTAGTTGGCTAGCTTCGTCTATGTATACATCTAAACATAAAACTTGTTTACTATAACACAAAAAAAATGCTCTGCAAGCATTTCATATATTGTACTCGTATACTTCCTATGAACTACTTACTCTGATGAAATGCAAAAAAAAAAAAAATAATAATAATAATATAAGGGAACAACTATGAAGTCATGCAATGCTCGTAAAGACATTTTAAGATTTCATAAATATTTATACTTTGTCATCATAATAAATAAAGCCTTCGTTTTATTTACTGTCACGTCAGTTTTCTCTTCTATTTCGGCAGATGGAATTCATGTTTTCAATTTTCCGTTGTTGTTGTTTTTTTTTTTTTTGTCAGTAAAAATTGTTAAATAATATAGCCTCCTAAGGGAAAGAAAAACCTAAGGAATACAGTTTGAAAATATGTATATATAGCAATTGGATAGGATCATTTACATTTTATTTATAGAATTCTATCAATTTTATTGATTATACATTATGCAGACATTGGTTATAGAAATTTTGTTTTTCTTTTGAAACTTCAATTTCAGAAATTCATAACTAGCTTTTGTAAAAAGACATTAGACTGTCGTTAGATTTGTTTTTTTTCTTCTATGAAAAACAACATACATACATTCATACCTGTTTTGAGTTGTATTTATTATCGATGTATGACTTGAAAGTTTGTTCAAGTCATCATAAATTGCAAGTTAAATTGCCCCATTAATGAATATTATTTGAAATATCAAAAAGAGACTGAATTCATTTTTTTTCACACACAACTTAACCATAATTTATATTTTAATCAAAATATTTTGTATTCCAAAATTAAAAGTGTTCCCCTCATTAAGTCAGGAGGGACAATTTTCTAAAAAACTCAACTTGAAATGGAAGTATAAATACATATGTATTAAAATAGAACGGCAACACCTAAAATGTGATGCTATACTTTTTTTTAAGCCAGAAATCAGTTCTTTCACTCTAATTCTCATTCAGATTGTTTAAGTGAATAATTTTTTTTAAAAAAATAACTAAAAATTTTGGAAAAAAAATTGTGTTCAAAGTTGTACGTTAGAGTGTGTGCATTGAGTATTCATTCACTACAAAAATAAAAAATAGTAATAAGTGCGTATATTTTGAAAAAAAAAATTAATTTTTTTTAATTTAAAAAAAATTGTTTAATTGAAAAAAAAAATTAATTTTTTTTAATTTAAAAAAAATTGTTTAATTTTTTTTTTCAAAATTTGAAAATTAATTTTTCAAAAAATATTAAATAAAAAAAGTTCATTTAAAAATAAAATAAAAAAAAGAGATTTCTGGCTTTGCAAAATGGCATTGTAAATGTTACCGTTGCTTATTAATATATTTTTTTCTTTTTTAAGTAAGTTTTTTTTTAGAAAATTGCCCTCGCGGCTAAAGGGGGGAAAAGCCCTCCCCCTCCTATACGATTTTTGCTTGGTTGCAACACAACCTACACGCTCAACCTTTTTGTCACGACTTATGCAAATCACCCTGTAAAAGCAAAATATTTAGGTACATATGTACATAACATGTACCAAGATTTGAGGTGTGTTCTCGGGTGTCATGTCAATTTTAAGATTAAAAAAATTTATGGGGGACCTTTAAAAAAGCATTATTTTGCCATAGATATTTTAATAGACTTTTGGTGTTTCTGGGTTTTCATATGTTAAATGAAACATTTTAATAAGTTTTGTAAACGGACCAATTTTTGGAAAAAAAAAAATACAATAAAGAAGGATTGCCAGAAAGTTGTACTTACCAAGTAACCCCCACCCCCCCCCCCCCCTTCTGTAGCCCCTTCAAAACCACTCTTTTTTACTAGATATTTGATTTTCATTCTTGTGGTTAGTGAAAAATTTTCACCCAATTTGCATGAAAGTAGGAATTAATTATAAATGATTTTAGAAAACGGCGAAAATTTTGCCCACTCTCCTATAAGATATTTTTCTAAAAAAAAAAAATTTCAAGAATTGTTTCCGAAGCATTGACAAGCTGGAAATACCATAGCTTTAGGGAAATAGTCGAGTACAAAACTTGGCATTTAAGTGAGCGTGTTGAAGGGTGGGATTGGAAATATCTAAATTCCTGTCTCAGAAGCACGGCTCTAGAATCTTTGAAAATAGTTGACATTTTTTTTTTTACCAAAAATTAATCTTTCACATGTCATACTTTTTTAAGCGAATATTCCACATACGACTTGCTATGGTTCCCCTAGCCAAGTGGCAAAGTGCACAATTTCGGGTTATTTTCTCCACAGGTTGAATCAATATCAACTTCAAGGGCATTCTGCCCTACTGTGCGCTGGGCTAATTTGCAATACAAAAGTACAATGTTGAAATCGTTCAAATAAATCAAATTTTTATTTTATTTTGTCTCAAGGTCCAATGGTACCTACATACATATGTACAAAACTGGCAAGGGCCTAGCTAATTTTGATAGAAACCCTTGCTAAACCCTTGTTAGTATCTATGTAAAAGGTTCTCATTCCCAACCAGATTCCCACCTTGATAAATAATCTAGTTTTTAATTGGCTCTTAAAAGTTTTGGGGCTAGCAGGGATTGCTAAAGAAATTAGCTAGGCCCTTGCTAGTTTTGTACCATTTTGCATCGAGAACAAAAAAAGAATTAAAAAAAAATTGATTTACTTGTGATTCGATCCTGTGACTTTCTTTTGACCAGTCCGATAAGCTAACCACAAGGCTAATTTGCAAAACCGAAGTACCTACAATATTGAAAATAAATAAATTTATACTTAAATATTTTATATACCATTGTGTGTTGGTTAAAAAGTTTTTGTTTTTAAATATAAAATGGGTATTTCTGGCCCAATAGTTCTTACTAACAGGGGTCTTACTGAGTGTGAGAGTAGACTCAGTACAGAGTCTAGATGTTTCCTACTGAAAACTTGCCAGAGCCTTGACTTAGGGGCCTATTACGAGAGTCGTATTTGAAAAAAGTCTATTCGGCAAAAGTCGACAAAATTCTTGATAGAAATGAAATTTCTTTCAAATAGAAAAAAATATAAAATATTCAGTACAAATAATTAAAAGTCAAATAGAAAAATATTAACGAATAGAATTTTGAAATAACGATAGTAGACTTTAATTCTAATCGACTAGGTTCTATTTTATTCGCAATAAGCCCCTTAACTTGATAAAAACTTGACATCTTTCACGGCGGGGGGGTTGTGTTACTTCAGGTGCTTAGCAAAAATTGCCCAACAATTTGTTACCAGAAAGGGCCTTACGAGTATTTGACAAGTTTTCCTCAAGTACCTATGTTTACTTGCTAATTAAGGTAGCTCTTCCTAATAAAAATCAAACTGGCTAAAGCCACAAGCTTTTAGTTTTTCCCGTTTATAGTTAGGTAGCGTAGTCTTCATTTCTAATTGTTTTTTTTTTTAATTTCTTTCTTTCTTTCTTTCTTTTGCATACGAAAAAGAAACAATTCCAACCTTAAAAATCTTGCTCAAAAGTTAATTTTTTTCCTCTTGTAAGATTATTTAAAAATTAAATAAAATCTATCTTCGTTGTGTTTCATGCAGAAGACAACTGTTGAATTTAATAATAACTCTATAAAAGCTAAAGCACTTCTTGTTTCCTAGATCTTCTATATAAAAAAAATAAATCTGATTAAGAAAAGAACAAACCTTGCAAAAGAATACCTCTTAAGTGCTACCAATTTGTAAAGTTGATCTCTCCCAAAAAAAAAAAAAAAAAATTAATGAAGAAAAACTCTCATTCCAAGTGTGATTCAATTTTTATATTTTCATTCATTCATTTTATTATCCCTTGTCAATCATAAAATTAAATTAAAAAAAAAAAAGGGAAAAATGTGACAAATTCACTTTCGGTAATGAACACTTTGTTGTGATCACACAGAAAGCGTCTGCCTTTTGCCTCCACTCACTCATTTTGTTTCGAATGCCTTTATCTTTCCGCATGTTTAAGTGGCAAATCTATAGAATTTAATATAAAAAAAATAAATGAAGTTGCAACGCAAATTTATAATAAACAAATAAAACAGAAAATCAATAAACTAACAACAACAACAACAAATAGCAATAATTCCTTTCAACAAGTGTCAACCCCCACTCAATGTATCTGTTGCTATGTTCCATTAACTCATTCATCTATCCGCATATTCACCTGGTGTGACATACATACGTCGCCTCCCGCTATTCTTGGCAACATCCGTCTTGTCGCATGGTCAGTCGTTGTCAGTTTGTCACCTTTGTTGCTCGTGGTCTACATCCAAGGGGAATTTGGGTTAAAAATGTTGTGACCGATGCATGGGTTCCAACATGGCTATATTTACAGATATATCATAGTTCTATTGGATGCGACACTGTGCTTGACTTGGACTTTGGTTTAGGGTTTGAGTGATGGGCTGTGGTGTCTTCTATTGTGACTAAACAGTGTTTGCCACCACCTTCTTTCCATGCCTAACCATAAAATCGATGACGATGAACCAAAAACAAACACAATCACCGCCAGAAGCCAATTTATGCCAATAATTTCATAGTCCTTGCTGTGTCTTCTAATTTTCCAAACTTAATTATGTTAGAAGCACACAAATATCAGGACCACCGGGATGGAGGGGGGTATTTATGGTTAGAGCTTGATGACAATTACAAATCACGGAGTCGACACAAAACGAGATTTAAGGGTTGTGTGATGGCAGCAAATTTGGTTATGCTTCATCGCCGTAGGCTTAGGTAGGCACCACCGGCACCGGTTATAGAGCTGCGCTAATGGGAAGTTCGAAACAAAATGCCACACTAGGTCGCACGTAATTGCTGTTGGTAGGTTTAAAAGGTATTTTTTTGTAATCCAAAGAATCTAGCAATTAATATTAAAATTATTTCAAAAGTTTTCTGGAGATAATACAACTTTTATTTGTATTCAATAAGCACTTGAATGGAAAAGCAAAAAATTCAAGATTTTTGTATATTTTTTTTTTATTTATTTTTTGTTTCTTTTTTTTAATTTTGTTTATATGTTTTTTTTTTTGTTCTTGAAGAGAAATTATTTTGAATTTAATTGCTAACTTCTTGTGATAGGTAAACTAAACCGTAGCTAGCTGTATGTCGGCCATGTTAACAGTACCACTTAAAAATTTTGAAAATCCAATAATTCGATTGATTGTAGTGAATTTGTGTCTGATTTATAATTTAATTACGGTTTAAAAAAGATAAGTAATAGCCCGTTCCAACGATGTATATAAACATATGTAGAACGGATAATATCTTCAGATTTCTTAAAGGTTATCTGAAACTAACACTAATTTTTCACGTTTTTTTAAAGTTTGAAGACTGTTTTTTGAGGTTAGTTTGCATTACTTTTTTGTTCTTGCGCTACTTAATTTTCAATTGCTTTTCATAATGAGTCAAACAAACTATCCCCGCCTGGAAAAAGAATCTAGTTTTCAATTAGGCCCTGGCAAGTTTTTCATAGTTACTTACAAGGGCCTAGCAAGGGTTACTATAGGCCCTCGCCAGTTATGCACCTTTTTGCATCGTCAGTTAAGTTCTGCCTTAGCCCTGACTAGTAAAAACTAGTATTTTATTAAATAAATGTTCACAGCGAGGCACTAATAGGGGCCTGTGGTGTTTTTCTCGTCTAGGCTTTCCTTACCGAAATCTTGCCAGGGCCTTGCCTAAACTTGCCATCAAAAACTTGTGATTTTTCCAGGCGGGATATGACGAATGTAAAAAGTCAAGCCCTATTTTTTACAACAAAATGCACTGTAGTTTTTAAACGAAAGCACTAATCAGAAAAAGTTATTTAAAATATTAATCGGATCGTCAAAATTAAGTGAAACTTGTGAATATCGTAATATATTTAAAAAAACAAAAAAAACTAATTGATTATACCCCTGATTAAGCTTCGAAAATCGAGTTTTTTAACCCCCACCTGGGAAAAAAAACCTGACAGAGTTATGTTTTTGATATCACGATACATGCACCTATAAATCGTCATACTCATATTATGCCCGCGTGGAAAAACGGCAAGTTTTTTGCAAGTTTAGGCGAGGCCCTAGCAAGTTTTCTGTAAGGAAAACATGGACGAGGAAAACCTGACAGACCCCTAATAGTGTCTCGCTGAGAACATTTAACTGTGCAAATTTCAAATTAGGATTGGGAAACAGTGTGTCAAATAGTAAAATCGCAACTGCAGACAAAACAGACGACGACAGAGCCACAACTGATTTTGACATTTCTCAGAAACCTGTTCTTAGTTGTTCTACCTAACAGAGCGACTGACAGCTTCTAGCTTTGACCCCCATACTGAAATGGTTGAATGGAAAACAATGTAAAACAAAATTTTAGAACAAACCTATAGTTTTTACTAGTCAGAATTTAACTGAAGAGGCAAAAAGGTTCATAACTGGCGAGGGCCTAGTGAATGCCTCTAGTAACCCTTGCTAGACCCTTGTTAGTAGCTATGAAAAACTTGCCAGGGCCTTAATGAAAACTAGATTCTTTTTCCAGGCGGGTGGTTACACATCCACTCCCAAAACTTGGTGCCAATTCTAAGACTTATGACAAAGGTTATTTATATCCAAAACCGCTCTTCTGATAAGAAAAAAAATGTATTGCATTTTGGTGAAGAAAAAAATTACTAAAAACTGTTATTAACATGCCAAAGAACAGTTTTTTAAATTTCGAATTCCTCGTTAACGGATTAATCTTTTATGGTATATTTTTAAATATTTGTATGTAAAATATTAGATATACAGGGTGATCGGTATAAGATGCACCAAACTGCTGGAGCGAGTAGGTTGGATTAAGACAAGAAAAAAATCGTATGGGAGGGGGGTCTATTTCCCCCCGTTTAGGCAGGAGGGGCAATTTTCTTAACAAAATTGACTTAAGACAGAAAAAAAAAATATTTACAAACAACGGTACAATTTAAAATGCCATGCTATAGCTTTTTGGAAAGTCAGAAATCTTTTCATTGATTTTCATTTTAAATTAAGTTGTGTTAGTGAATAGTTTTTGAAAAATTAATTTCCAAACTCGAAATTTTGAAAAAAAAAAAAAGTTTCAAACTAATTTTTTTCAAAATTTTATGTAATTAAGTATAATTTTTGTTTTCAAAATTCAATGCTCTTATTAGCTTTCAATCAAAAACAGAAAACCGGATGCTAAAATGTCTTTTAGTTTTTGAGAAAATTGAAAATAACGAAATCTACTTACTAAATATTTTGTAGAAATAGGATCTTTTGAACAACAAAATAACGGATGGAAGTCGAATTTATTGATAATAGACCCCCCCCCCCCCTCCCATACGATTTTTTTCTTGTCTTAACACAACCTACTCGCTCAACCAGTTTGGTGCATCTTATACCGATCACCCTGTACAAAAATCGCACTAATCATTACGCCACAGACTACTACATTTTTCTTTTTAAGTCAAATAGAAATTTCTAAAAAACAATAACAGTTAGTTAAATTAAAAAATTTAAACAGCTACATCCCAAAGAATTTTGATATAAATTTGATGGAATAATTTCTGTAAGAACAATTTAATTTTGTTTTGTTGAAAAGCTTAACTTACCTTTATTCTTATTTTTTTTTTACAAAGAAAAAGAAAAGAAAATTAGAGTTAAATTGGGTTAGGTAATTTGTTTCAGAAATTAATGGAAAAGTAATAAATTTGTCTTTCTTTTTTCTTACTTTGCACTACTTTTGCAAACAAAATTATGGAAAAAAGACATGACTTTATCTATCTTAAAAATAGAGAAGGGGCAAAGGTTGGTACACAAAAATTAACATTAAAAAAAAAATAACACAAAAAGTGTGGAGAGCAAAAAACAAAAAAATATTACAAATAATTTGGCTACCAAGCGGAACGAAGTCGTTGTGGTTTGATGCCTGTGCCAACTTCATCAGTATATAGTGTTGGCTAAGTAATTTCAGACCTAGTTTTACCACCAAATAGGGAGATATACTTTTATTAAAAATAAAAAAATTATTCATCCAAGTTTATACTTGACTGCGTTTGACAGAAACAATGGTTCTTCTCTCATAGTATTCATTTCTAGCTTTATTTAAAATTCTCAAGTTTAGGTTTTGCAGGATGAAAACAAAAAAAAAATAACGGTATCATTGAAGCTGAAGTATTTATTTGGCTTGGTCTGCTCGAGTTTAAGTGAAATAATGAGATATCTCATTCTGAGTATTTTTTTTTCATTTAATTAATTGTGTCTTATTATAATCTGATCATCATCATGTGAAAGATGTTAAAAGATTGCAAAAAATGTTTTGGTCAGGTGATTTGTTTAAGTGGTACAATAACTTTTTTCTCCTGGATTCAAGATTCACTCAGAATGGAGAAACTCACAATCATATTTAATTTGCATAAACGAATAAGGCTTTATAAAATTTATATGAGGCTGCATAAGTTTTATGCAAATAAAACAATATAAGGAATTATTATTATTATTATTATTATTAAACAAATCTTTTTTTAAAGTAAGAATATATATAAAAAGGGGTTAATAGTAGAAAATAAAACATGGCAATAATTGCCGTCTGTTAAAAATTAATTTGAAATATTCATTAAATATAAAAAATAGAAGAATATATATTTATGATAGTATAATTGTTTTTTTTTTCTGCATACGTCGACATTTAAAGTATAAATTATTTAAAAAAAAAAATTGTTTAGCATTTGTTAGGTATTAAATTAATTGATTCGCAACAATATTAAATTTATAGTACGTTTTTTACGGAAATCTAAATATGGCCGCAGATTTCCAGGTTGGGTGGGTTAAGGCCACGCTGCAACGTCACCATCAGCAGCGCCTGGGTATGGTGATAGTCCGTCCGTCGTCTTTTCAGTTTTTTTTTTTCCCTGGCCTGATTTGTGTATTTGTTGTAGGTGAGGTTGAGTTTCAGGGGCAAGATCCCCCCCATTCTGGCGAGCTAACTGCCGCGCATTGCAAGCAGGCCGCGTCTCCCGGAACTTGACATTCAACTCCATCCTTTCCAAACTCTTCCTATCCTAATTTCCTAACCTTTCCTTATTCCTGCCCTATCATTGTCCACTTCTTCCCCCTCCTCTTGCTCGCAACAATAAGGAATTATTGTTCTAGATACTTTTACACAAAATGTTAAGTATACGACTCACTGAGTGAACCTTTTAGTAAACAGTTTCAATTAAATTCATTTAAATCTTACTGCCTTATTCATAAACAAAAAATAGTTATTTCAGCTCTTGTGTTCAGGGAAACTACACCATGGAATAAGAATTTTTCGGACTCAACTTGAGCAGTAAGCATTTGCCTATATTTTGAGTCCAGAAAATTCTTAATCCATGATGTAGTTTCCCTGAACAAAAGAGCTGAAATAACCAATTTTTTTTATGAATAGGGCAGTTATTGTTTAGGTAAAATTTTTGGATTCAATTTAATTATTGAAAATTTTCTAACTTACAAAATGATTTCATAATTTGAACTTTTTATACAAAGTCGATTTGATAAGTATGTAAGCACATTTATACAGGGTGTTCGGTATAAGGTGCACCAAAAAGCTAGAGCGAGTAGGTTGGGTTAAGAAAAGAAAAAAATCGTATGGGAGGGGGGTCTATTTCCTCCCGTTTAGGCCCAGGACCCATGTTCTGTAACTCTCACATCGAAAAAATCAGTCGAGAAACGCTGAAAAATGGAACAAAACTCATGTATTTTATTTCAGTTTCCATCGTTTCTCGACCGACTTTATGCATGCGAGAAGTTACAGAACATGGGTCCAGGGGGCAATTTTCTAAAAATTCGATTTGAAATAGGAAACAATTATTAAAACACAACTGCAACACCTACAATATCATGCTACATATACTCTTTTTTTTTTAAGTCAGAAGCTCGTTCTTTTATTTTCTTTTAAATTCAAATTATTTGAGAGAAAAGCTTTTGAAAAATTTATTTTCAAACTAAAAATTTTGAAAAAATAATGAACAAAATTGTGTTCAAACTAATTTTTTTGTTTTTAATATTCGAATCTCCTGTAAATTTCTAGTCATATACGGAAAAGAAAATACTTAAATGTCTTTTTGCTTTTGAGAAAGGACGAGCTTTTGGCTTTTAAAAAAAGTATAACATGACATTGTAGGTGTTGTCGTTATTTTTTTTTTATAATTCTTTTTCTATTTCAAGTCGATTTTTTAGAAAATTATTCCTCCCCCCTAAACGGGGAGAATTAGACCCAGAAATTGAAAATAAAAAAGTAAGTTGCATTAAAGATCCTTTTTCCAATAAGTATATAGTAAAGTCGATTTTTGTACTTTCTAAAAAAAAAAAAAAAAAACTGGAACACTCGTTTTTAGTTTGACTAAAAATTAATAGTAGCACTGAATATTAAAAACGAAGATATAATTTATACAAATTTTTTAATGATTTTTTCCTATTTTAAGTCGACTTTTTTTAGATAAGTTCACCTCCCTCTAAAACAGGGCGAACAGACACCCCCTCCCATATGATTTTTTTTTTTTACTGTCTCGACCCAACCTACCTGTCCTAGCCTTTGTCGCATCTTATGTAAAACACCTTGTATATATAATATACCTTAGGGTGCGCCGTAAATTTATGCAATTTTTATTTTTTTTTCTAATTTTAAGCGTCCCAACCCGTCATTTTGTTCGTTTCTTCTGAATCTTCTGAAAATTTTATACAAATCGAATAATATTTAAAGGTCGCTACCAGCATCCAAATTACATGGTGCTTCATGAAATTTTGTAGTATACTGAATACACGATTCATTAATAAAAATAATATTATCAAAAATTATAATTAAAGTTTTTTTTTTCTACAATTGGTTTTTAGTTATTTGTTAGCTTTAGTTTTTTACTAGACTTAAAAATAAAGAATTTAGCTAAAAGTTTAACTTCAGTAAAAAAAACAATGATTGTTCAAGCTGCAGGTGTTGCTTATTGTACTCAAACCCATCCATAAGCTTTACTGCTCGCTCAGCCAAGTAATTGATCACTCTCATGTTACGTTTTCTATGTTTCACTTCATTGTATAGTTCTTGTCCTTTGGCCACTAATCCACTTATCGTTAAGAGTGTTTTAGCTAGAACCCGCCTGGAAAAACAATCCAGTTTTCAATAAGGCGCTGGCAAGTTTTTCAAAGTTACTAACAAGAATCTAACAAGGGTTAATATAGGCATTCGCTAGGCCTCCACCAGTTATGAACTCTTTTGCCTCGTCAGTTAAATTCTGCCTAAGCCCTGACTAGTAAAGACTAGATTTGTTCCACATATTTCGTTTTACATGGTTTTCCATTTAACCATTTCAGATATGGGGGCCAAAGCTAGAAGCTGTCAGTCGCTCTATAATATTTTAATGTAGATAGATATCCAGTTCCTCGTGTGCAGTCCAGTCCATGTCCATGGAAGGATGGCTCCTTGCGGAATATCATCGACTTTGTGTATACTTGTCCTAGATGATAAAATTCAGTTATTTCCCAATCGATGAGGAGCAACATTTTACTTTGGTGTGTGTATGTTTAGTGAGGCTGTTCGAAACAGTTTAGAACAGAAAAGAACAAGTTCAATGAGAAATTTTTTGTTCTAAACTGTTATGGCTTGCTGTTCAGTGAGTCTGTTTGTACTTGCTTTTTAGGTAGAACAACTGAGAACAGATTTCTGAGAAATGTCAAAATCAGTTGTGGTTCTGTCTTTTTCTGTTTTGTCTGCAGTTGCGATTTTACTATTTTACACACTGATTTCCAATCATAATTTGAAATTTGCAGAGTTAATTAACACACAAAGATTTTTATTACGATATACATATGCTTTTATTAATTTGCGTAAAATGATTTCAAATAGGTAGTTACCATGAAGAACCTCACCAGTACTTTATTAAATAAATGTTCTCAGCGAGGCACTAAT
Organism: Epistrophella euchroma; assembly: GCA_947049315.1. Taxonomy (NCBI): domain Eukaryota; kingdom Metazoa; phylum Arthropoda; class Insecta; order Diptera; family Syrphidae; genus Epistrophella; species Epistrophella euchroma. The sequence continues at coordinate 138,241,992 of OX346245.1, forward strand.
AGGGGTCTGTCTTGTTTTTCTCGTCCATGTTTTCTTTGCCGAAAACCTGCCAGGGCCTCGCCTAAACTTGCCAAAAACTTGCCATTTTTCCAGGCGGGAATGCTTCAACCCTTTTGACTGGATATTAGCAATGTGAAAATTTTTTTTCTTTAAGGGGATTCTCTACTCCATAAGTTTCAAACCATCTTCCTCTTTGTTTCTGGTGCTCTATTATACACGTTCCTTAAAAACCCTTCATAAGAATGCAATCGTCAGTAGAGAAGTTCCTGGTAGTAATCTCGAGGTTGGAACTCTAAGCAATAACTGCAGCTATTGATAGTTCATAGACAATATTTTGATTGATTTTAGTCCAGAAATTCTCAAACCGTTTAAAAATCAAAATGTTTTGGCCTGTTGACGGTCTAAGTTATAACATCTGCTTCTAACATGATCTCGTAATATGGTGACATCATGCTATATTTAGCATGTTTGTTTTCATTTTTTGCACTAGAAGAATAGTCGCCAATTTTGTTCTTTCAGTATTGACTCATGTCGTGTAAAATCCTGAAGACTTCACTTTATCGCAAATTCTTAATTTTTCTGAAGCCTTATATACTGCTAGTTTCTATAGCCTCACCTGAACTAGAATATTTAACTTCACGACACCCAAAAAGCTTATCGATTTCTCTTCCAGATTCTGAATTGGGAAGGCGATCTACAACTTCAGTTCCAACAATATCTGACAGTAATTTGCCATTTCAGTAAGGCAGTTAATTCCACTTTCAAGTTCTCAGCAACCTAGAACCGATGAGATGATGTTTCGCATGCCTTCGGCTACAGATAGAAAATTTACATTGCATTCTAAATTTAAGGTACTGCATTTTTTTGAAGAAGTTTAATTAAACTTACAGAAGGCAAAACTAATGATACATTTTGGTCACTTAATTAAGCAATGTTAAGTGTACCCGTTAAGTTTTTATCCAATATTTTTCCCCATCCTCTCGTTGAAGGCGGCTCTCTAGATGTTAAACAGCCCAATTCTAAATGAAAATTCCCGGGGAAATGTTTTCCCGGAAATAAATTATTTGTCTTCTACAATTTGATTTATATGTCAAATACTGAAAAAAAGCTGTTTGTATTATTCCGAACTTTCATTCCCACTATGGAAGGTAAAAAAATTTAACCGGGGAATTCGGAATCGGAGTCTCCCGGGGAGTTTTTTCCCTTGGAATATTTAGAATTGGGTTGAACGTAAAACCTTTTCACTAATATGGCATTTTTTTCAAAGAATGGTAGCGACCCCTAAATTTTATCCGATTTGGATAAATGTTTTTTTCTGAATTTTTTGTCATGAAATGGAACCACTGGACGGGTTGGAAAAAAATAATTTTAAAAGTTGAAAAATAAGACGCACCCTAATGTACATCTAGTACGTACCTAAATAAAAAAAAATAATTGGTGGCGCAACAGCTTACTTACAACTTTCAACCAAGGGGACCTATATTTTATTGCTGAATCCGAACGGATAAGGTGAGCGACACTTTTCTAAGAAGAAATAGACTCTTGGAGGTTTTGTCACTTCCTCGCAATTTAGGCAGTAGCCCTGAAAAACATTTTTAACCTTGGCCTGACCTCTGGCGTGACAATCGAACGCATTAACAAATTGGTTTAATATTCCGTTTGTTTTACTTGGATACAATGCCATTGCATGATTTAATAATGTTTGAATGAGGTAGGTATACACTACAAAATACATCGCGGGCTACTAAATGAAAAAATAAATAAATAAAAATAAATTTGATGGCATAACAGCTCATGAAGAACTAGGGCCTAGTGACTTACAACAAGCTACTAAATGAACCGAATTGAAAATTTATTTTTTTTTTACTAAAATTTAAAAAAAAAAAAGGTTTTTGAAGCAATTTTTTAGGAAAATAAATTTTAGCAAAAATGCTAAAAACCAATTATTTTGGGAAGGAACCGTAATTCTTGATCAAAAACAAAAAAAGTTAAATAAAACGTGTCGGTAGAGTGTCCAAAACACGCTACGTACCAATTTAAAAAAAAAAATCGATCATCCGTTTAGGCTGTATCTATGAGTTGAACAGACGAACAGAATCGAGAGACCCATTTATTTCGTCTTTCCTATCATATGCATCGTAATGTCAAGTTTGATCAAAATCTCAAATTTAATTTTTTCACGAATCCATAACTTGCCATGTATATTGTATATGTATGTATAGTAGGTACCTAAATATGTATGTATGTGTTTATATATCGCAAGCAAAACAAAAATGAACAACGCAATTTTGTAGATTCATGATACCAGCAAAGTAGTCTCATTTTTGTTTGCTTTTCGTTCAACCCTGATTGTATCCATCTTTTCACTGGAAAAATATATATCTGCGAAATATCATCCCTTTCATTTGAGACAAAAAAAGGGAATTACAAAAAACCACTACCTTACCCTCAGCCTCAGTAAGTAAATATATCTGAGAAAAGACCTGACATGTTGTGAAAATGTTAAAGTCGTATAGAAAATACAACCCCATCAAAAGCGCAAACATCAATAAACTGGGATACATGTCAGTCGTGGGGCATAAAATACCAGAATATGTGTAAATCATCAAAACAAGAACAACAACAGTAGGTATATAGCACAGGGTATAGGGAAACATAAAAATGCTTGATTGATGCTGACCTAGAGATTTTTTGTATTCGTTCCTGACTGTTTAACCAGCAATCAGGAAGCGAAATTTTCACTTTTATGTGTCCTTTGACAGACACTACTTGCCCATACAAGTAAAGTGTGTGTGTGTGTGTGTGTTTGTTCGGTGGAGATATTAGACGACCAGCAGCACTAGTCAATTAAACCCGGTTTGTTTAGGTCATCTTTTCCCCTCGTCACTCATTGTAAGTCGCCACTCAAGGACCCTTCGTTCATCGACGAAAGTCGAAATAGAACAAAGCTATAAATGAAAAATAAATGATTTCACAGCATCAATATATAGGCCAAGGTTTTCAATTAAAGAGCTTTGCGGGAAGCCTATAGTCCTTAAGACTGAGTGACTGGAATGAAAGAACACAACAAAAAAAAAAGCAAAAACCAAGGAGACAAAAACGACGCAATTTACATAGAAACTCTAACCCAAATATTTGTGCGAAGCTAGAGTTGTATTTAATTGACCCTTCCCCAGAACGTTCATTCATGTCCCTTCAGAGCGCGGTAGTTGCTGATGGTGAGTTGCGTGCAATATTCTATAGCTGACCTAGATTGCAAGGAAACTTATATTTAACTATGCATATAGTATTTTATTATTAAATTATCAAGAAGAAATGTCCATTTTCCTATGCATCTGAATCTCTGATGTCCCCAATGAAGGAAGCACATGGTAGATAATAATAATTGAACGCAAAAGAACTTTAATTACTTTTAGTTTAATACGATGCGCTTCCAATGTGACTTTGTTATATGTAGTATAGAGTAAAGCACACCAGTAAGTGTCTTGTGATTGCAGATTCATGATGTTTTGCATTAATCACACTCATTCACACGCCCATCGTCTTTGTCATCTTCGTTGTCCTCGTGCCCGTCCGTCCCATCGTCCCATCATCACACAGCGTGAAAGCAAGAACAAAAGATTTAGTTAATTCGAATGTCCTTGGAGTAAGCTTGACGGGCACGACACACAGACGACCGACGACCGACGACACGACACACCTGTGTGAAGAACAAGTGCTAGGGAATAAAAAATGAGAGTGTAGGTACTTTTTTATAGTTTTCGTATTCAAGTCATTTTAATTTTTAATGTACCTTGAAATTGAAATGAGAGAAGTTTTTTTTTTTTTTTTTTTTTATTTTGTTTAAAAGATAAAAGAAAACAGAACTCAAATTAAGTTTTTATATTTTGTTGACAAAAATTATAAAAAAAAAAAAAAAACACTGCAAAGTTGTGGAAGAATAGCTTTTCCAGTTTTGAAAAAAAAAAATACGAGCATCTTGGAAAAATAATATTTGTTTAACTTTGACGATTTAAAATTTGAAAGAACATTTTTAACATTTATCTGGTTTGTGCTAAGGAGGAAATTTAAAAGACCACAAATGTAACTAGGTGTCAAGACATTATTATCGTAACATTTTGCGGCTTTAATACTTACCTACTTATGATTTCTGAACTTAAGTCATGAATTATTGTGGTTAAGATAAGATAAGAAAGGAAATAAGTCCATTAAAAGCTGACAATATGCAGAAGAAGAAATGGCACATTCTTAAAATTTTCAACAAAAGCTAAGGCCTGGAACGCGCACATGCGATTTTTTGTGGTAGTCATTACAACAGTGCGGTCAATTCACAGTATAGGTTATTTATAAAATATTTACCATTCATTTTACCTGAAGAATAAGATACATTTGGGAAAGCTTGCTATTTTTACTTGCGATATACAGGGTGATTCACCTAAGGTGTGACACAAATCTAGAGTGTGTATAGGTTGGGTCGAGATAAGAAAAAATCGTATGGAAGGGGGGGAGGTCTATTTCCCCCCGTTTAGCCGGAAGGGGAAATTTTCTAAAAAATTGACTTATACAAAAAAAAAAAATTATTAAAAAACAACGGTTACACTTTCAATGCCATGACATACGTTTTTGTAAAGCCAGAAATCTCTTCTTTTATTTTATTCTTAAATAAATTTGTTTTAGGGAATAGTTTTTGAAATATTAATTTTCAAACTCAAAATTAAAAAATAAAATTCAAACTGTAATGAAGTTGCATGTTTTATTAACGGGCAAATATTTTTTCTATCTCATGTGTTTGGATACATCTCCACATTATAAAAGTCTCAAAACATTTAGAGAATCAAAACCTAAAAAATGAGGTATTAAATATCTCCGGTACTTATTTCATCTTTAAGTTATAGCTTGTCAAAATTCAGCTGAGCCTAATGTGGTTGGATGGAATGTTTAGCTTTAAGGCAACCCTCCTGCCTCTCTTGTGGCATTAACTCCGAAAAAACCTATGACAAATTTATAGAAGAGGGTCGTTGTTAAACGTTGTTTTTCAAAATTTTAAAACTTTTCATCAACTTTTGCATTTCAAAATTTGAAAATCACATTTATTGCGGGTTTTAATCACCCCTCTAGTAAATTTTTTTTACCCTTTCCCAAAAATGTTTATAAAGTAATATAGCCTACTTTTCTGGCTTCATTTAAAGAACCCAATCTTGAAGATCCGACTACTATTATAATGAAAGTTTGCCTTCGGAAGCCAACATCACTCGATTTTGAATTATTTTTTCATTATTTTCACTTCAGAAATAATTGAAAATGGAGAAATATGGTTGGCTCCCGAAGCTATAACTTTCGTTCTAGTAGTCGGATCTTCAAGGTTTGATGGGTCTTTTAATGAAGCTAGAAAAGGCTACATTAATGTATAAACATTTTTTGGGAAAGGGTAAAAAATTGTGTACTATTTTGATTTTTGAAATGCAAAATTTGATGAAAAGTTTTAAAATTTTAAAAAACAATGTTCAACAAAGTTATTGCAACGACCCTCCTCTATTAAGTTGTCGTCATAGGTTTTTTTGGAGTTAATATGCCACAAGTGACAAGACGGGCAGCAGGGGTACCTTAAAGCTTAACATTTCAGCCAACCACATTAGGCTCAGGTTAAATTTGACAAGCTATAACTTAAAGATGAAATAAGTACCGGAGATTGTTAATATACCTCAGTTTTTAGGTATTTTGATTCTCTAAAAGTTTTTCATTGGCTATTTTGTCACAAAATGAAATGCAGACGATTTATTAAATGAAAACAAAATGGCTAGCTGTTTCAATATGGCGACTTTTTCCTAACCCCTACAAACCAATAATTTTTTTTTATAATGTGAAGATGTACCCAAACACAAAAGGTACAAAAATATTTGCTCGTCGAAACATGCAACTTGATTCCATTTTTTTTTACTCAATTACTACACCGTAACGTTTATGCACGTTTTTTTCAAAATGTATTGATTGTGTTTATATTTTTGACGTAAATTTACATAAGCTTTAACTTTTGCCTTAACATTAAAAAAAAAAAAAAAAAAAAAAAAAAAAAACTGACAGTCGAGAAATTTGCAAAAACAATATGAAATTGGACCCCCCGTAAAACCTTAAGCCCCGGTCCAAATTAAGGGTACTTTTTGGAAAATGCTTTAGATACAAAATAAAGATCTCCACCAAAATCCAACTTTGTCGGAATTTTTTCGAAGTGAAAGTCTAATTTTCCTGAGCTACAATTCAAAGGGCTCATCTTTTACTTCTTGGAAAGAAACAAGGTTTGAGAGCGAGGATGAGGATCACGAGGTACATATGAGCCGTTTTTTTTTTGAAAGTGGAATAAGTCCACTTTTGAAAAAAAAAATAGTTAGTAGTCAATTAAGTAAGATATTGGAATCTTTTTTTTATATAATTAATCATATACCCAAAAGAGCATGATTTCTTCCTTAAATAAACAAATGAGGTTAACGTTATAAAATTTATTGCAAATATTTTTTTTTTTTTTGAAAGTGGAATAAGTCCATCTTTTTTTATAAGCATAGCTTAAGGAACTGTAAAATTGCAGTTATTATTGGTTGGATTTATTTCAGTAGGCATTATCCTACAGTAGGCATCAGTTCGTACTTTAAAAACACCATATAACGGCATTTTTGGGCTGATAATTGCAATTAGAAGTCATTTTAGCAATTTTGGCAAGTCTAGCTGTTTGGTTAATTTATTACTAAGGCTCGGATTTCCATGAAAATGCATGTTTTGTCCCCAAAACATTTTAGAAAACTAAGACCAAATTATCCTTACGAATCATAAAATTGCCTTTAAAATTGCATTCGACCAATGGTGTATATTAAACATATTTTATGCAAAATGCATTTTTTGACAATAAATAAATGCATTTTTTCACAATAAATGCATATTTTCAGTGCATATATTTCATTTTAATTTTTTAATAAACTGTGTTTTACTTTCTAAAAAGAGGCAAGACCGTATAATAGTCGACAAAGCTATCCTATCCAATAAATTTTCCATTCTAAGAGCATATTTTAAGCGCATATAGTTCATGAAAATCCTAGCCTTAGGTAATTACTTACTAATAAGTTTAAATTTCTTAATCTTCAATAGTTTTCCCGACGTTTCGACTGTGAGTTTTCAGTCTCCTTCAAGGGCAAATAAGGTTCATTATAAACTTGGTGGATATTCATGAAAATAAGTTTTTTTTTACTTGTTTTCACTTTTTACACTTAAAAAATTCATTTAGTAAAAAATGCTATGTAAAAATTTGGACTTAAATTTTCTAATTTTTAATTTTTTTATAATTTGTTATCATTGAAATTGGAATAAATCCATTTGTGGCTGAAAAACCGTTAACTTTCTTTGAGAATTTTTAATAAATTTGATTGCATCTTAAAATTTAACATGTTTATAATGTAAAATGCATCACCTGAATTCTTTAAAATTGCCTATACATATTTGTTAACATATTCAAACGCAAACCCTTAAATATCTCGAAAGATGAAAAAATGCAGACTTATACCACTTTCAAAAACAACGCATGCAGTATAAAAATTCATTTCACAAAACTTGACTTTTATGTAAAATCCCGCCTGGAAAAAGAATCTAGTTTTCAATAAGGCCCTGGCAAGTTTTTCATAGTTACTAACAAGGGTCTAGCAAAGGTTACTATAGGCAATCACTAGGCCCTCGCCAGTTATGAACCTTTTTGCCTCGTCAGTTAAATTCTGCCTAAGCCCTGGTTTCCCATGGTTTTCCATTAAACCATTTCAGATATGGGGGTCAAAGCTAGAAGCTGTCCTCGATGCCCACCACCCTGGTTGTACACTCTAAATGATCGTTGTCGTGGCCAGTCCATGTCTATGGAAGAATGTTGCTTCGAAGACTTCAGTGTGCTTACCACGTCTCAGCCTGCCGATAAACTGCTGGTCATCATCCTGGTTGGTCCTGTCTTAAACATAGCTCTGATAGTCCCTATATTCATGCCGTTTGTTTGCATTTACGTCCGTTTTAAAGCATGCAGCGCTTGGTAATGTCATCGTTTGTGCTTCTGTGGCGGTGCGCTTTCTGTTGGATTCAAAAACACGTTTTTTCTTCTTAAAGATGATAGAAGTTCACTAATTTCACTAATTAACCGCGAATCCATTGTATTTTATTTTAATTTTTATTTTTATTTTTATTTTTATGACCACTAAAAAATTCTTGCGCATGCAAAATTGAATAAACTGAAGATTAATTTATTGTCATTTACTTTGGTGTGCATGCAAGTATATGTGAAAGACTATAGGTAAGTTCGGTGAGGATCTTCGGAACAGTTTAGAACATAAAAGAACAAGTTCAATGAGAAATTTTCTGTTCTTAACTGTTCTGGCTTGCTGTTCAGTGAGACTATTTGCACTTGCTTTTTAGGTAGAAGAACTGAGAACAGATTTCTGAGAAATTTCAAAATCAGTTGTGGTTATGTCTTATTCTGTTTTGTCTGCAGTTGCGATTTTACTATTTGACACACCGAATCCCAATCCTAATTTGAAATTTACACAGTTAATTAAACACAAAGATTTTTATTACGATGTAACAGGATCCTGCTTTTGTTAATTTTTGTAAGCACTTTATTAAATAAATGTTCTCAGAGAGGCACAAATAGGGGTTTGTCATGTTTTCCTCGTCCATGTTTTCCTTTCCGAAAACTTGCTAGGGCCTCGCCTAAACTTGCCAAAAACTTGCCATTTTTCCATGCGGGATGTAAAGCTATCGCCGTAAAATTTTCCTCAGGAACAAGAAAACTAAAAAGGACGTGTTGCTGACTTATTTATCGAAACTCTCTTTACTCTGTTATTTTACTCCGCTAGCTGTAATACATATTTTCAAATAAAAAACGCAGAACATTGACAGAATACTTATATATCATTAAGAATTCTGCGTTGGACTATTCGAAGCGATTAGGTTAGCTAAATTATTAGAAAGAGTTTCTTAGCATTTTATCATTTCCCATTCTCATGTTTTTTCTTATCCACAAATTTAATATATTCTCGAAAATTCAATAATATATTTCTTTTTTCTCTTTATTTTCAGAAGACGACAGTGATGTTGATCTCGTAACGGATTTCCTTAGTGCAAATGGCAGTTCAGATGCCGGAGCTTGTGGTGGCGTGCCGTGCATGACTGATGAAAGTGCTCTAAACAATGGCAAAACAAATACAAGTATTAATCTCAATTCGAACAGAGATGCTGTTGCATTGAGCGGCAATTCCAAACAAAATAACATCCAAAAACTCAATAATATCACACAATACCAACCTCAGAGTCAGCCACCCTCACAGCCACCACCTCCACCACCACCTAATCTGCACACTGCTCCACCGCCACCATCAGCACCGCATCACATCATTCCGGCAATCAATACTCCACCGATAACAAATAATATTAACATGGTGCCAATAATCAGTGTCACCCCTCACAGCCCCGGCGCCAAATACAATAGCATTCTAGGTAAGAGAAGAACCGTATAGGTGGCCTTTGTTCGGTAGTCGTCGTCATTGGAACTGGAGCATTATTATTCATTCTCTGCTCCTGACACTCGAATATCGAATTTTATTGTATTTTATATTCTTTTATAGAATTTATTATATGTATTTTTTTTTTGACTACTTTGTAATTTCGTTTGACACATTTCCACAGAGGACACGTTGATTCAGTTGCAGAACATCCGGGAGAGCGTTGTGCAAATGAAGAACTCAACTGTTCACATGCAAGGATTCCCAAATAACTATTCTCTAGTGAATAGCGCTGTGGTAAGTTAATCTGAATTTGACTATACAGCTGGCCTCGAAGTACCTATACTTCCATTGATACTCCTCTTGGCTGGCAAGCTTATGAAAATAAATTAATTTAATTGTTTTTCTTTTTATATGTAAAAAATATAGCTGAGCTCATCCCGATTGTTTTCGTCGTGTCCCTCGTTGCCGGATTTAACTGCAGCAACGGGCAATTGTAATATATGGTCACCGCAACAGTATTTAATCAATTCAGACAGGCGAAAGTCATGGACAGCAATTGAAGATCTCACGGAATGTACAAATAAAAGCTCACACAAAAGGTATTGTTAATGGAATCAATATATATGTATTTGTGTATATAAGTTAAATTTAATTGCAAAGTTATGATAAAATTGAATATTTGTAAATGTTAATATCTTTGTTTATTGTTTTTTTGTATGCTTTAGTTTAAAATGAGTTTAAATAGTTTGTTAAACAAAGTTTTTAATTAAATTTAAAATCTATTTATATAAAAATGAAATAGTTTTCGTTTGTAACCACATCAAGACAAAGTTGTCAATTAACCAACCGAGTTTTTGAACTCCTTAGAATTGTCCGGTTTGCCACCGCATAATCTTCAGCTGAAAGTCGGATCGGTGCTTATCATGCTACGTAACGTCAATTAACCACGATTTTGCAATGGCAACCAACTAGCGGTAAAAATGCTGATGAACAACGTGTTCGAAGCAACTATTCTTAAGGGAAATTATAAAGTCGAAGATGTTTTGATTTCACGAATTCTCATGATCTCGAATGATTTTTCGTTCGACTTCAAACGCCTTCAATTTCTAATTCGGGTTGCTTTTGCAATGACAAGTAAACAAGGCCAGTCATTGGAAACTTGCGGTATCAATTTGGAGTATCTGACTTTTTCACACGGCCATTTTTATGTCGCCTGTTCACGCGTTGGCACACAATCAGCGTTGTTTGTCTATGCCCAAAAGGGCAAAACCAAAAACGTTGTTTATAAATAAGGCATTAGACAAAATAGAAGAATATTTTATAAGTACATATTAAATTATCATTATTATTGTTATTATTTAACTCTAAATTTATAAAATATTCCAGTTAGAAATTAGAATACTCTTTATCGCTACCAGAAAATTCGTAGGCGAGACATAATATAGATTTATATGCATATCTACCAAACTTCCCCACTAAAATGTGTTAGTTTCATAATCTCTTCTGCATGATTACGTAAGTTACGTCAGAAAAGCTGACATTCATTTTGAATGTGATTTAAAATTAAATACAAATATTAACCTATACCGCCCACTAGACGATCTTTATCATGTTTTTTTTTAACTACATTCATAATAATAAAAGAATTTGAACGAACTGTGTTCATTTAATTAAAATTAATATTTTTCAGAATATAATTCAATGAAAAGTTCAAGTGACCTTAACCCAAAAATTCGTTGCGCACAGGTACGGCAGGGACTCATCAATTGAGTTAACTTTATCTTAACAGAAGTACATTTATGGAACTGTCTTTTTTTCATTTTTGTTTTTATTTACGAATATCTTCTCTCAAAGAGCCCTAGAGTCGATTTAAGTCTTCAATCAGTTTAAGTTGGTCAGACACGGTCGTCTCAGTATTCTGTAGTTTTCTAAAAAGTCGACCTTTGCTTGAGATGAATTTTTAATTTAATCTTAGAAAGCAAAAAAAAAAAGAAAAAAGTTCTAAGGACTCAAGTCAATAGGTTAAGGAGCAAGGATTAATTCCTGTTGTCTTTTTAATTCCGGGACAGATTTTTTTGAAATTCTACGTTATTCCTCACAAATCAAGGAAGAACATTTTACCCTTGTCATTCCACACTCTTCAACTCCCTCGCCTATTCAATTTCCCCAGGTTGAATTGCTCTCGTGTTATATGACCCAGTCTGATGAACGTTTAACTGTTCCTAACTGTGTCAACCGGCAATCGGACACTCTAGCGCTATTTTTTTTTTTTTTGTACTTTTTTTTGCAGTTGAAAATCTTCCACTGTGATGTTTATTTTCAATTGACTTTCTGCGTTCTCAATATACTAAGTTAAATATAATACAATTTATAAGGTTCAGGATACCCTTATGGCTTTTAACTAAAGAAACAAGGTAGCTTTTGAGATTTTTTCAATGGCCATCTTATAGCCTTTAATGGTGCCGTGACATAAGGCCATGCTACGTCATAAGGCCATATTTCGGAATAAGGTTTTATGACGCTTTCGTTAAATGGCATTAGGCCATATTCGAACGGATGGCATTTTGACGCTTTGGAAAAGTGTCATAATGCCAAATTTGTTTGCGACTTAAAGTTAATATCTAAATATGGCATCGTGACACTTTCTTTATGTGACATAATACCATATTAAAGCAATTTCGATACTCGCGGTACGGAAACAAAATATTTTTGTTTTTAAAAGTTTTGTTGGACGTAGCAGCTTTTCCTTGCAGTATTTTTGACGCCAACAGCTCATCAAATTATAATAACTGGAATACTTAAAACTTATAAGTGTAAATAAGATTCAGGCAAAAATCTATCAATTTTTGTATCTTCCCTTTGTCGAACATTTTTCTCGCTATGCGATTTTAAGAAATTTAAAACACTATTCAAAATCCTTGAGATTTTTCCACGTGTGTTCGAATTTTAATTCACTCAAAGCGTAGCGGAAAAAAATGTTGCCGAAGAAAAGATCAATTTGGGGTGTGAAAATTAAAAATTCGAGCGAATTTTAATTTTTCACACCAAAAAATTGATCTTCTCTTCGGCAAAATTTTCTTTCGCTATATTTCATTCGAATTTTATTTCACTCAAAGCGTAGCGGAAAAAATTTTGCTGAAGAAAAATCAATTTGGTGAAAATGTGCGAAAATTTTTTTGCCGAAGAGAAGAAAATGAAATTTTCGCGCGATGTTTTAATTTTCACTCCCCCAGTTCCTCATTCGTTTTTAAGGTCTTTACTTTCTATTCGCAAATATGAAAGTCTTGCAAGCTGTGGTTGGGGCGTTTCTGATGCAATAAAAATCCATTTCTTTCTGAATTTAACTGACGAGGCAAAAAGGTTCTTAACTAGTGAGGGCCTTGCGAATGCCTATAGTAACCCTTGTTAGACCCTTGTTAGTAACAATGAAAAACTTGCCAGGGCCTTATTGAAAACTAGATTCTTTTTCCAGGCGGGTAAGAAATATGTACATCTAAAAGCGACACAAGGCCATAATGGCCTCACGTCACTCTAGGTAAGTGTCACAATGGGTACGTTCAGAAGACATAGAGAACGGGTATGGTATGTTTCGCCAGAATTGTTTGGCAAATTAACGTTTCGCGGTGGTACATTTCGCCGTTTCTCGTTTCGCATTTTTTTATTTAGCATTTTGTTATTTCGCAATTTTCGTTTTGCAAATTACGTTTGGTTTTTTATATGATATGACAAACCATCATTTCGCAATTTTCATTTCGCAATTTTCACTTAATATTTTGTTTAATTGGCATTTTTAGGTTTGACAATTTTTTATTTGGCATTTTGTTATTTGGCTTTTTCTTATTTGGCATTTTATTATTTTGCTATTTTTCATTCAGCATTTTGTTATTTCGCTTTTTTTTATTTGGCAATTTGTTGTTCAGCTTTTTTTTATTTGGCATTCAATTGTTTAGCAATGTTTTGGCTTCCATTAAATTACATGCCTTAAAATTTCGCGCGAAAAGAAAGTAGCTTTAATAATATTTTTATCTGAGAATCACTTCACACAAGGCAGAAATCAGCTAGGAATTTTGTAATATTATTTGTAAACTTTTCTTACTAATGATGCATTGTTTAAATTGAATCTTTATTTATTTATTTCAAACTGTTAAGATAAACGTGAAAAAAAACAAGTCACGGAAGAATAAAGTTCAGCTTGATATGTAATGACAAAATATAATCAGCTGATATTCTGACATAAATGTACTTGCCTAGAAATGTAGGGAGATATTTCTCACCTAGCTTTCCAGCCATTTTCCAATAAAAATTGCCTAAATTGGAATGCATATTTTTGACAGCTGACCAATCAGAGACTAGAAACTTGCCTAGCTTCCTAGTCACCTACGTCTTCTGAACGTGCCCAATGCCATTTGTTCGAATATGCCATTATGTCACTTTGTGAAAGCGTCATATGGCTATATTTAAAAATATGGCCTTGTGTCGCATGGCCTTATGTCACGGCATGACACCGCCTTTAATATTGATTGTTCATAATTTTCATATTATTAAAAAATACTAATCCATTACTAATGGAGGAAATTTTATTTTTTAGAATTAGACCATTTAAATTTTTGTTTCAGCAACCCAAATACAAAATTATCTGCACGGGGCTAAAGATTTATTAATTTTATATTTAACTGCTGAAACCAAATTCAAATGGTCTTGAAAAATTATTTTCAAAAACATTAAATTGTGTAGACAAGATCCTTTACAAGTCAGCTCGTGCCTCCAAGTGAAATCGCCGTAATATAATCTAAAAGTTCAAGAACCAAAAATTTGCGTCAAAAAATTGTGAATTTTTTGTCTATCGACTTTTCAACAGCATATACAAAAAAAAAAAAAACATCTTGCCCTTTTCATTTTTAGAAAATAGCTAATATTCGCAAAAATTTAGCTCAATTACAAATATTTATAAAAGATTTTTTTGTTGAAGAGATTAATGGCTAAGAAAAAATATTCCTTAACCATAGCATGTGCTGGACTACCGAAAAATAAAACTTTTGTTGAATTATAATTTTTTATTTTGTACATTTTTTTTTTTTAATTTATACTAATGCAGAATATTATGGTTTTTCTTTTAAAGCAGTGTGAGTTTGTCGAGTTTAGACAGTGAAGAACAGGAATCTATACGTGTAGCTGAACGACATCGTTCTAGTCGAAATAGCACTGGTGGAATTTCAACGCATTCTTTAAATGAAGCTGAACTAGCGGTATGTTATATTATATCAACAACACAAAAATAATTCTCTAAAACGCATAATTTTATATAAATTTGAACCTCTCGATGTGTCGTTTCCAAGATAGCTGACTCCATAATCTGTTGGAGTATATGGAGAGAAAAATCATGGAGACGACATTGACTTTTTTTTCATTTATTTAATTTCACCTAACTTGAGCTTATTCTTGTTTTGTTTTTTTTTATAATTATTTGTTTATTTAAATGTTCTAGAATTCAAATAAAATTTTATTATTTTTCTATTTAATGCAGCGTGACTTTGAGCGCATTGCAGCCAAACGTAATTTAGCTCCCGCGCTAATAAGTCGTATACCATTGCAAAAGAGCATTTCTACACCTTCAATTGCTCCATTGCGAATACCGAGTGCCAAAGAAGAAAATAATATAACAACGTAAGTGTTAAAATATTATTTTAAAACATACTTAAAATTAGTTCTAAAAGGTTTTGCATTTTTTATTAACAAATTTAATTAATAAAATAAAAAAAAACGCTTTATAATTAACTCAATAATTTATGTTTGCAATAATTATTTTGTTTATCACCTTTTAAATTATTTTATCTATAATGACTGAGTGTGTGTTTTCTTTTCATATTTTGTAATGTGTTTTTTTTTTTTTATTGTTTTAAGACAAGATTATTCGCGCATTTGTTAAAAAAAAAGAACTTGAAATTTAAATAAATAAATTTACTATAAAATGAAAGGTAATACTTGAGATTGAATTTATTTATTGAGACACAGAATGTTATTTTGTAGGACGACATTAGAATTAGAATAAATTTTTTGAATCAGTCTCATGTACAGGGGCGGATGGGAGCCGAAGGGTCTGCCGGGACTTTTAGGAAAAAGGCCCCAAAATACATAATTACTCTCAAAATGGTTAAAAATAAAAGTTGATATGCATAAATTGTTTCTTGATATTTCATTTTTTCATATTTTTTAATGTTGAAATGTACAAAAATTTATTAATATCCATGTTCAATTCATTGAGTGTTGGTAATCGTAATTAGTTTTCAGCACTGTCGTATGGCAGATTCATTTATTTGAGTCTTTAAACATAAATATAAATAGCAAGAAAAGTTTTACAGGGCTTAGTTATTTGACATTAATTTTATGACGTTACGAGTGTGTGACTTTCAATTTAGTTAAAACAAAATTACACTATTCAAAAAAACTAATGAAATTTTTTTTTTTCAATTTTTATTAGTGTTTTTGAAAGAGCTGTATATTTGTGAAAAGTGGTCGTATTGAGATGAAAACTATTCGAAATATTCATAATAAGGGGCCTTAATTGACTAAAAGGGCCACAAACATCATTCTGTGGACCTCGAAAAATCCATAGGGGGCCTACATTGACTAAAATGGCCACAAACATAATTCTGTGGGCCGCGAAAGATCCATAGGGGGCCCACAAACATAATTCTGAGGGCCTCGAAAAATACATAGGGGCACACAACAGATTTATATTGACTAAAGGGGCCTGCAACCGAGTTGTGGCACCATACCATAGTGGGTTTCGAATTATTGATCAAGAATTCATAATCAACACTATATTTACTATAAAGTCTCTCGTGAGTGAGTTTAAGAAAAAGTTTTCTCTAAAAAAAATGGAATTTCAAGTGCTTTAAGAATTTTTTTCTTGCCTACCTGGAAAAATCCAGAGTACCCGGTGGGCCAGTCCGCCTCTGCTCATGTACATACATATTATGGTGTCATTATGCATTCGTAAAAATAAATGGAACTCAAGATTTTAAACAAACTTGACTTTTAAGCTCAGCTACAGCTTGAACGGCTTCATATCGGTTTGCTGTTTGACTTTTTTTTTTAATTTAATAACCGTATACCTGTCATATCGAAGTTTTTAATACAAATTTCAGTTAAAATTACTAGAAAAACTTACATTATCTACATAATATGCATGCTCCCTGTCCCTGGTGATATTTTTACTTGCGTATATGTAGGTACTAGGTATAGGGCAAGTTTAGGATTCGTGCAAAAAATCGAACTCGAGATAACAATAAAATTTGACATTCCGATGGTAGAGAACACGAAAAAAGTGGGTCCCGCAATTCCGTCTGTCTGTCTGTCCACGGCCTACAGCCTAAACCAATGAAGCAATTTTCTTCAAACTTGGAGCATAAGATTTTTGGGCAATTCTCTAGTGGGGAAATCGAGATTTTCTTTTTGGCTCAAAAAATAACGGTACTTGCCGAACAATACTAGTGTTTTGAAAATGTTATTTATCTCAAAAATGGCTCTAACGTTTTTTTTTTATTTTTGTGTGTACTAATGGTGGTATGGTCTACATTTTCGTGGAAATTTTTTTTACCAAAAACCGTTATTAACGGCACCTGCCATAGAACCGTTTTTTTTTTTTTTTTTTTTCATTTTCTACTTTCTCGTTAACCGCTTAACCGATTTTGTTCGAAATTTTTACTTAGGAGGTCCTATCAAGTTAAAATAATACGGCATACATTTATTTTCAAAAAAAAATATTTTTTGGATTTAAAAAAAAAAGTTCAATTTTTTTTTTTTTTTGAAAAATCATTTTTTTGAAAACGGTTTGATGAATAGTTTTTGAATTATCGTTTTAGTTGCATATAAAAGCAGGAACGCAGCCCACAGATCGTAGCGTACCTACCATGTGTAATGTTGTCTGTCTCACTCTAATTTACTGCAAACAGTGTCTTATTAAAGTGCCTCTGTTTATCTTAATACACCTCGGTAAAACTGATTTTTGAGCACAAAAAAAGCGTTATTTACGTAAAAGTGATATGAAGTGAACTGACGTCCTTTTGCAAATAAAAAAGCAATCGTATTTTTTACGAGTAAATAAGTAGCAAGTGTTTTACTATTTTGAAATCTGAATGAAACGGGCCATTTTTTTTTTTAAATAACTTGCCGAGGGTAGTGTGGTACATTTTTTTTTAAATATGAAGTGTCAAGGCTGATTTCCAATAGCGCGTTCGCGTTAGAGACGCTTACGTATACGTTTACAAGCTCTACGAACGCGTCGACATGACAGACGACGAAGAGAACCTGAAAATCAAAATGAACCTTCATAACTGTATTTTCGAATTCCTTTCAACAAACTATTCCATTTTTTTCTTTCAATAAAAGGTAATTGTCTAGAAAAACCGATTTTTTCTTTTAAATAAATCGATTTTTTTGTTGAAAGGAATTCGAACATTAATTTAACTGTCAAAACGCACGCTGAAGTTGATTTTTTTCAACCTTAACGTTGAGGTAGCTTATGTTACGTTGGTTTGTGTACATGCTAATAGGTGCCAAATCGTAACATAATACCCAACGCGTCATTGTAAACAATTTGCTTAAATTGCTATGTGTGAGCTTTCGCGTTGAAAAAAAAAATCTGTCAAAGCGACGCCCAACGCGACATTGGAAATCAGCCTTCAAAGTTAGCTTACAAAATTTGTTTGAACAATGACGCAGTCAAACTTTATTTTTCTTACAAAACTGACGAATATTTATTCTTAGATTTGTGATTGCAATTAATAGCATGGTTATTAAGGATTACGTAAAAAAAGAAACAGAAAACAGAAAAATTTTAAAATTTATGACCACTGTATCTAAAAATGTGAGGTAGGGTATCGATTTTCATTATCTTTCTTAATATTGCTATAACTACTAAACCAAGCGAGATGGATTATTTGTTCATACTTTTCAAAGAACGGGTACAACCTGCCCTATCACACGGTAACCGCTTGACATTGAGTTTCGGGACACCCTGTATTTTCTGAATGGGTCGAACAATTTTGTTGTAATTTTTCAATCTGCTGCTTTGAGTAGATATTTCAAGTTAATAACTGATTTTTGTTTTTAGAATAGATAAATAAGTAAATAATAAATAAATAATTTTTTTAGTACCTTCGACTTTTTTAACATTTCTTCGTTAAAGATATCATAACATAATAGTTTTTTAACTACAAGAGCAAGTTCGTGCGATCCAGTCTTGCATTAAACAATTCCTACAACGTTGATAAAAATTTTTTTGTCTGCTAAAATTAGCAAGATCTACTTACTTTTTTACTCAAACTTTTAAACCACAAAATGATCGTTCATAACAAACAAGTGTTTGTTACCCAGTCTTGCACTTTATTTTGGATACGCCCGGCAACGACACAGAGTGTCCTTACGTTAAATTTTCGGCAGTTAAATTTTCAAATATGCCAAAACATGTCTCTGCTATTTGAATTTTCAATTTATATATGTACATAGGTACATATATGTATGTATATAAGTATTTATTTATTTACTCCTCGACATAATCAAGATTCGAATTTTGAGGTTTTTTAATAAAGTAAAAACTGTGTAATAATTCTGAACCATTTTTTTTAAGTCTTAGAACTTGGAAGTGAAATCCATTATTTAAATAAATTAAATGGGTAGGTATTTATGAAAAAAAAACTGTATATTTTAAAAATTATCTTCGCTTGCTTCATTAGTTTTTAGTTTTTAATTATTGTAAACTCTTTTAAAGCTCATTTTTTAAATATGCTCATCGTTTCGTATTTTCTTTAAATAATTTAAAAAAAAAATCGTTTCTATATGAATAAAAACATGTGTCTTGATGTACATAGTTTTTTTATTCGATTTACTAATTGAAAATGTTAACGTTTTTCTATTTAATACATTATTATGAACTTAAAGAAAAATTGGCTTTAAAAACTAGAAAATAGAAGAAAACAAAAACACTTAATTTTTAGGTTTTTTCTTGTATGTATGTACATATTATATAATTTGTTTGACTTCTTTATTTTGTACTTTCTTTTTCTTTATATTTCATTTCTTTGCTCATCTTCTTCTCGAATCAATCACAGATCAAGACATCTGTCTGATAGTGAAGACGACAATCAAGATGATCGCTCATTATTGTGTGTGCATGATAAAATGTAAGTACATTATTATTGTAATGCAAAAAACAAAAACATAAAAAACAAAGCAAAAATATACTTTTAGAAAAAAAAAATCATACACAAATGGATAAATTTCAAAATCGAATTTTTCAATAATTTTATCTTGAAAACACTTTTAATTTTATTTTATTTTTAGTTGAAAAAAAAAAAATAAAGTAAACAAAATATAAAAACACTGAAATGCTTTCGATATTATGCCATATTTAATCTATGTATGCACAGTGTCATTCGTGTCCTTTTGTTTTTTTTTTTTTTAATTAAAATATACAAACTAATTTTGTTAATACGAATTCGTATTAAATTCTCATGAGAATAAAAAAAAAAATGTTAATTATTGAATTGTATCTTGATTCTGATTACAGTGAAGTTTACGATCATCCAGAAAAAAGACGAAAACGAGGCTCGCTGTTCTTTCGTAAGAAAAAAGATAAAACAAAAACCAAAGGACAATCAACTAATTGTGACGGTAAGTAAACAAAAACAATCTAACAAATATGACGATCGATTTTTAATTTAAATGTTAACAATAAAACCTTTAATTTTATTCAAATTAATATTTAAAATAATACATTATTGTTTTTTTTTAGGTAATTAATTTTTTTTTTGAAACTAACAATTTGAATTTTTTTTAATTTTTAAGCATGTGGCGTTGTTATTAACCTTGCAACTGTAAAAGATCATCAATTCGAATGTAAAGGCAAAAATACGCAAAAACAGTCCTCGAAATCCAATTCTGGCAAAAAGGGTTCATTGAACAGGTAATTTTATGTAAATTTAATAACACGTTATAGTGTTTTTGATTATGGTTAGAAAAAAAAATTGTATAAATTATATAACAAAAAAACATACACTCAAAATAATTTATATTAAATAAAAATAAACAAAGAAATTACCAAATATATAAATGTATTGTGTGTGAATGAATTTAATATAATTATTATACATATATACATACCTATTCTTTTTTTTATCAAAAGTTTATTTATTTTTTTTGTATTGTTGCTAAGTATATTTAAAACAAAAAATATATATATTTTTTTTCATAATAAACTAACCAAAAAACTTATGAAAATTTTATTTTTTAATTGCATAAATATTGCAAACAGCATTGTAATTTTTTTTTTTTTAATTTTCTTTGATTAACTAACTTAAAATAATTTTTATATGTCATGCTTTTGTTTAAGAATATTTTTATATATACAAAATCAAAATAAAGCGTGTGAGAAATAAATTTTATCCCCAGCTGAAGAATGCGCAAAATAAAGAAGTACATAAATCATTTTACATTTTGCAAATTATTTTATTTTATTTGTTGATGAGAGTACGTGTGTATTTGCTTTTTTATTTTATGTTTATTTACTTTTATGTTAAATTATTATTTTTAAAATGGTGGTTGGGAGTTTCTATAATAATAATTAAATCGAAGGATTTTTTCTCATTCCCTGAGGAAAAATATGCGATATCCTTAGGACTTTTGTAGAATATTATATTATTTAAGAAATTATCCCGCTAGTTAAATTTGAAAGCCCCTAAATTTGAATATTTTTATTATAAAACCTCCAATTTATTCGTTGAGTCGAATAACAAAAAAAAGGCATTTTAATTACAAAAATTAAAATTCTCGTAAATAATATTGTGATAGCAAACCTTTGGTCGACAATTTTAGCTTTCTTACAATTAGACAGCTTTTTCGAAACCGATTTAACAGTTTAACAATTTTTGTAACTTTTTTTTTCATCAAAGTTAAAAAATTCAATTTTGTAATTGTAAGTTATGAAACAATTTTATTTATTTATGATAGAAAGAAAAAAAATCGTACATATTTCATCCTTTTTGTGTTATTTATTTTAAGGTGGTAATAAACTATATGTATATTGCTTTAAGATCTAGATTTCTTTTGAGAATAAAACGATTCGGGCAAACATTTTGAATTAGATAATAATTCCCGGTCGAAAATGTTTAATTTAAAAATTAAAAAAAAAAAAAAAAAATACGCAGCCGGTAGGATTCGAACCTACGCTCCCAGAGGGAATCTGATTTCGAGTCAGACGCCTTAACCACTCGGCCACGACTGCTAAGTGATAATTGGATGTAATGACATGTACTCGTAGTTACGAGGGTATTTTAAATAGTTTCGATTCTCAACATGGAGATGGAGTTGCTTGTCAAAACTGAATAAATAGTACATGATAACGATGCGTATTCATTGAAATTCACCATTATGACGCACAGCTTAAGTATTATTTGTTTAAGTTGATGTTACAGTTTCTATAAATTTGCCTTCGCGTCTTTTTAGAAAATCAGTTTTGTTCTGTAAAATTTCAAATCTTCTATCTTTCGAGTAGGTATACTGTTACCGCCATTTTTTTTTTATTCTATGACAACTGTTTGAATTGACAAAATCATAACTCTGTCTTTTTCTACCAACCTCTTTATAAGGCATTTTCTTTCACATTTTCATGTAAAGTTATGAAGTTTGTATGTTTTCTTAGGTTTATGAATGATCGATTGTTGAGGATAAAGGCTCTTATTCGCCGCGACAAACGAAAACAATAACAACAACGTGTTGTTTTGTTTGACAACCACGTGTTGTTATTGTTGTTTTCGTTCGTCGCGCCGAATAATCGCGTTGGTTTGGGAGAGCCTTAAACCTATAATATAAATTAAATATAATATTAGATCTTCTAAACACAAAGTAAATAACACAAGTACATACAGTGGGTTGCCAAATTAATAGGGACATCATTATTTTTCATGATTTTAAAGTTTATGAATTTAAGAGTTTTAGATAACTTTGATGGATTTATCCTTCAGGAAGGCAGTCAGACTCTTGGCTTTGTAACAGGCTTCCGATTCACCCATAAAAATATAGTGTTCGCCATTTGGAAAAATTCTGTGGCCTGGGGTAGAAGTCGACTTTAAAGTTCTTGCTTTTTCTGGCCATTTCTCATGGTCCCTCGACAATATAAGGACTTACTGGATCTTTAACCTATAGTGGTGTTGGCCGTCATGTTACTGCCAAGAATTTAAGACGCCTTTACCTGGCGTCCAGAACAAGGAATTACTAGAAAGTCGGATTCAACCCCTGGCTCAACAATTTTTTCAAAATGGAGAACCCTATATTTTATATGTGAATTAACATCTTTTCGCAAAGCCAAGAGTGTGACTCTATTACTGAAGGAAAAAGACAACAAAATTTTATCTTAAACTCTTGAATTCACTTAAAATTTAAAATCATGAAAAATAATTATGTCCCTATTAATATGGCAACCCACTGTACAATGTACATTACATATTCATGGAATCTTTGACCGTTTTTTTTTTTTTGGTGGTCGGCGGTCCATAGATATTTAAATTTCAGCGAATTTCCCAGAGCATCACTTCGGATTCAGTAATTTAGGATGTTCATAGAAAAGGATCCGAGTTTTTCAATGAACTCAGTCATGAGTTTTATAAATTTTATTGGCTTGTATTATATCCTATCGATTATACTACGTTTTGTTCAAATCTTCAAAAGTTATCTTACATTTGGATTCACTAGCTGTTTATAGGCTAGGCCCTCAACAAAGGCTGACAATACAAAACTGTTTACAAACAAGAAAATCAATTTATGACAACTGTCAGTTACTGCCTACTTGTCCCTTTAAGTGATGCCAAGTTAAAAAAATAGTGATCATCTTACATAGAGGAATAATTTAATTTGAACGCATTCGATTGCCATTAAAGACATGCAATGAGATAATTTTGCAAATAAAAAATAAAAAAGTATATTCACCTACACTGTGCTAATTTTGTTCATTAATCGCTTGCTTATGATGTTTTCTCTTTTTGACATTTTTAATTGATTCTACTCTGAACGGATTGGAATTGAGTATGTTCGTAAGAGGTTTTCTACAGAATTACGTGCAAATTTGATTGAAGTTACCTAATTCCAAATGTAAATATGTGTATGTATAATGTACATACATTATGTATGAAAAAATGATTTCGAATTTGAAAATTTTAAACGGATTTGGATGCGTTCGTCTGGCAATCCAAAGTTATCCTGATAGGTTTGTGTTGTTTTAATTCGTTTGTGAAATAACAGCTGATGCAACAACAACTCAAGCTATCTAAAATTTGTTGGGATAAGTGAAAAACCTATCGGATTGTCAACCAAACGCGGCTATTACCTCATTTGCCCTAGTGAAAACGTACCTATTTGCAATTTCAACCAAGATTTTTATTTGTATCTACATATTTCAATTATCCAAAAATTAATTGTTTATCTAGCGGTAAATGGCTATTTTATATTGAAATAGTGTCTGTGGGTAATAAAGCATTGCGCAAACCTAAGTCCCCTTTCACACAAGGCAACTGAGTTGCCGGCAACAATTAGTTCATAGGCGAGAAGGGCAGGAAGAAAGAGGGGTAAAGGAAATCTCCCCGGTCAACAAATTCAGGAGACTTTTTTGACGTTTCTCTTCACACTACGTTTGTGTGCGTTCAACCAAGGTAGTTTAAAAGGAAAATACAGCAAGTCTCCTCCGACTTTGTATCTTCGTGTGAAAGGTACAAGAGATTGATAAGGAGATTTAAAGAAAACGTCAAAAAAATCACCAGCAACTAGTATCTTCGTGTGAAAGGGGACTAAGCGATGGCGGTGGCGATCGGGATGACAATGTGGATGCCGCACATGTAAATCAATAGGAAGGCTCACATCTACGCGATATGTGAATGCGAATACTGAACGCAGCACGCACCATTTGATCGCAGTATGCCACGATATTTGATTTTTTTTGTGAAAATATTAACAAAATTCAAATGAATAATAATTTAGAACATTATACAGCAGATTGATAAAATTAAAAAAATCCAAATTTTGTAAAATTTTTTGCACAAAGAATACAAAACATAAAAAAGCATACAATTTACGGATAAAATTGCTGTCCGGGTTGATTTATTAGCCAGATTTATCTGCTACTGATTTTTTTCTCACTTTTTGTATGTTCTTTGGACAACTTGCCCGTCACAAAATGTATTGCAATATCGTGTTGATGTGAGCTGGTTTTTGATCGCACCATGATCGCGCGATAAAGGCTATCGTGATCGCCACCGCCATCGCTTAGGTTTGCGCATAGCTTAAAAAAGATACTTGAATTATTAAGTGATGTAAAACTTTTGTATGTGATAATAATTTGCATTTCAAAGAAAATACACAAAAAATTCAAACCACCATCTTTGATTTATGATAAATATTTTGTTTATTTTTTTTTAAATTTTATTTGATCGCTTTTATTTGTTAATATGTAATAATATCTTCAATAATTTAACAGTAATATTATTTATTACATACTTAACAAAAATATAAACCATATAAACGAAGCTCTTCATTCACCACAATAACCGCGATACAAAATCGATCGTATTTAAGTTAGCAATAATATTACTATATCGTAAATTAAAAAAATATACATTTGCTTGAAAATTAACTAAACATACAAACATAAATAAAGCATTTCTATGTATTTTTGCACTCCCTAGGCTCAAATTTGTTTACGTATTTAATTTATTTTTAAACAAACTTTAAATTTAAAAAAACAAAACTGTTCATGCCTTGCAAATTTAATGTTTATTTTTTATACATAAAAAACCTTACAAATAGTATAAAAAAAAAAAGTGTAGTGGGCACATGCGAGAATTCCCTACAAATATTTTAAACAATTTTTTTTTCTCAATTAAAAGTAATATAAATTTCAAAATGAAACATCTTTTGAAATGATCCGTGCACTTAGTTAGCTTAATTAGCATAATCAGCTAGAACATTCAATAAAAGTCTCCATCAGGAATATCCTATTCATCGATTGGTAAAAGGTAATTATGTCTACATAAAAAAAATAACAAAAATAACATTAAAATCAAATGTAAAAAATTAAATATAAAAACACGTAAATATGCAAATGAAATTTTAAAATATTTTGTATCATTTATTTTAATTTTACCAAAATTTCTTAGTTAGAGCACAGAGAAATATTTTAACAACATAAATTAAGATGAATGTTCCTTTTTTTTTATATTAATACAAATACTAGTAGATCCGTGCTTGCGTTGCTTCGCTTAATTTTTAAATAAAAAAAATCTGTGAACATTAAAATCCTGTCTTAATAATGGAAAAGAAATTGTTTTTTATCTCTCCTCATAATATTTATATTTTAGTGACCTCCGGTAGTCACATTGTTTTAATTTACCTCCAATAATGTCAACCTAATCTGGCCTACAAAGAAATTAAAAAAGAAAATTCTTATTTTTATCCAATCGTTTTTGCATGATTTAACAGACTTCGTGTCTTTAATTATTTTATTTATATTGATATTTTAGATGTACATGCTTTCGGACTTTAATAATGAAAATAAAAAAATGATGCAAAATAGTTTTATTGTTTAAAAATAGGAAGCGACTAACGGTATACCAGTTTATAACAGTTTCGTTTGTAAAGGTTATCATTTTATGCGGCCCGCAAGGCAAGGGCCTCATCTGGTGGTATTTCGCGCAAAAAGAGTTTTTATTTAAAGGATTTTTATTGTCTGTTTCTCTTTTGTTTCCTTTTGAACTGAAAAAGTCCTTTTAAGCGCTTAGATTTTTAATTTACTTTAATTTTGTTCAAATGAAAAGGTGTCATCTCTTTGGACTCTTTACTCTAATTGATTTAGCAAAATTTGCAGAGTGGATGGCAAATTTAAAACAAAACATACTCGACCATTAAAGGAGACAAATTTCACGTTTTAAAAATCAACTGGCTTTTGTTTCAAATTGAACAATTCAAAAATATTGCACTGGTGATTTTGTATGAATTTTATTTTCTCTCGAATTGCCTTAATGTGTTTCTCTATTTTTTATTTTTTATACATACTATATTAATCAACAAAATAAAATATATATATATTTCAGCATTTAGGACATTTTCTCGCCCACTACGCTTTTTTTTAGAGAACAAAAATTATTTTAGAAAATACAAGATTTGCCGGAGTAGATTTATAGTTACATGATATTGTTCGTTTAGTTTTTTTTTAACTTATTTTTTCATTAAATTTCATTTTTGTGTCGTTCTAAAAATTTTGTTTTGTCAAAATTGTCCACAAAATTTTGTATGCTTTAAGAATTTGAAATTACAAAAAAAAAAAGAAAACAAAAAACCATGTTTTTGAATTAAAACCAAAAAAAAAAAAAGAAATCAAATTCAATTATTGTTCAATTATTGTGCATTTTTCAAAGCGGCAAGAAAATGACCGGATGCTACTCTCCTTGGAGATTGGTTGCTAACAAATTAGGCGTGACTTCACATCACGCTAGGTAACATAAAACAAATAAACCCCCCTCAAACAGAGAAACATCAGAAATAAAAAATCATAAAACTAAAAATTTTAAATATTTTTATTTTTTTTTCTAAACAACAAAGTTTATCATAATCAAAATGAGAGTACATATTTTCGCTTAAACACTTTGTTGAGTTTTTTTTTTTTGTTTCGTTAATTTGTCTTCTATTAACAAAAAAAAAAATCTCTAACTTTTCCTATATGAATTCTTTGAAGTTAAACAAAAAAAAAAAAAAACTTTTTGTTATGAGTTGTATGTGCTTATTATTTTGTTAACTTTTAGAATATATTGTTAAAATGTATTTTATATAGAAGCAAAAAAAAAATATCTAAATTTTGTTCTTCACATTTCTTTTGCTCTTCAGCTTCGATTGGTCTCACAAAGAAAAACAATTTAAAATACAAAAAACTATGTTCTATTATTATATACTATTGTCTTATATATTATATAAACCTATATACACTCCACTAATTTAATTTTCCAAATTTGAAGAACTTTTTTTGCTTTTCTACTATTTTTACTGTTTTTTGATGCTTTCAAGAATTTTTGAAGCTAACGGTTTTGTGAAAAAAAAGTTACCCGAATTTGTATCATTTAAGTGAAGTTGTGTTTTTTTTTATTTATTCATTTATTTTATTGTTTTAAAGTATTTTATATTTTACTTTATACATATATATGCAATTCCAGAAGTAGGTTTTTTATGATGTAGCTTCTATCCATCTGTGAAAAGTTGTTCGTATGGTCAAGAGATACAAGCGAAAACTAATACTGGGCTTCTGCAGCCATCGAAAAACTGTAGGAATCCAGTTCTTAAAATTTCTCTTCCAGTTTTCTGTAGGTACCATTTATTCAAGTTATACATAAAATAAGCGGAGCTTTTGTGACAAAATTTCAATTGCTTACTTACTTACTTGACTTTAGATGGCGCTCACAGCCCAGGATGGATTACGGCCTGAACCAAGAAGCCCCTCCAGCCGGCTCGGTCCCTAGCTAGCTGCCTCCAGTAACGCACTCCAAGTTGGTTGAGGTCGTTCTCCACTTGTGTGCGCCACCTAAGGTGGGGTCTTCCTCTGCTGCGCAGACCATCAGGGTTAGATTCGAAGACTCGTCGGCCTGGTGCGTTGGTGTCCATACGCTCCACGTGTCCCAGCCATTTCAGCCGCTGTATTTTCAGCTTTTTGACCAGGTCGACGTCGCTGTAAAGCCCGTAAAGCTCGTTGTTGAATCTTCTCCTCCATACTAAATCGATAGAGACTGGACTGAAAATCACTCGAAGAATCTTCCTTCCAAAGCAACCAAGCCGATTCTCATCCGTTCTCGTTTAGGATTCCTTTCTCGATGATAGTATATACTTCGTCTTGTCCTCATTAACAGCCAAACCCATTTTCGCCGCCACCAATTCAATACTTGCAAACGCGCCGGTAACAGCTCGCTTCGTTCTCCCAATGATGTCAATATCATCTGCATAAGCAAGTAGTTGAACAGACTTTTGAAAAATTGTACCTCTGTTGTTGACTTGCGAGTTGCGTACAATTGCTTCAAGAACGATGTTAAACAGGTTGCATGATAACGCGTCGCCTTGCCTCAAACCTTTCTCGACATCAAAGGGTTCGGTGGTGTTTTTGCCGACTTTGACGGAGCAGCGAGATTTCTCCATGGTCATCCTGCACAAGCGGACGAGTTTGTCAGGGATGCCGAGATGCGACATGGCTCTGTATAGCTCGACTCTGTCTACGCTATCATATGCGACTTTAAAATCGATAAAGAGGTGCTGTGTATCGATTTGAAACTCCTGGGTTTTTTCCAAATTCTGTCGGAGTGTGAACATTTGATCTACGGTTGATTTGACGGGCCTAAAACCACACTGATAGGGGCCGATCAGTACAAGATCGTTGAGAAACAGCTTTAAGCGATCACACAGTATATATGACAAGATTTTGTATGCGACGTTGAAGAGACTTATACCTCTGTAGCTGGTACAGGTCAGAGCATCTCCTTTCTTGTAGATGGGGCACACTATACCGAGGTTCTATTCACCGCGCATACTTTCCTTCGACCAAGTTTTGGAAATAAGTTGCTGGTGTAGGTGTATACTCCCTATCAAGTCATCAGGCAGTGAACTTCCGAACATCCCCCCTGCCGCTACAGTCCTCAATAGACTCGACCGCCCGCTTCGCATGCTCTCTCTTTTTCCTCCTGAGAAGTCGGCGTTCCTCCCACCTTTTTTGCCCGTAGAGCTCCCGGGCTGCTCTCTCAGCAGCTCTGGTTCTAGTCTGCAGCACTGCTTGGTAGGCCTCGTTCTTTGCTTCATGCGCCAGTCTGCATTCTTCATCGAACCAGGGGTTTCGTTGTGGTGGCCTAGTGAAACCCAGCACATCAGTAGCGGCACTTTTGATGGCATTTTGGCAGTGCTTCCACTGGTCCTCTGCAGATGATGCTTGTGGCGGGCTTGTTGAGAGTTTAAGAGAGACGTGGTCTGCAAAAGTCCTGGCAATCTCTTGCGATTTTAGCTTCGCGACGTTAAATCGTTTTACAGCATCCGCTCGTCGTTTTGGCGTCATGGATATCCGCATACGTACTTGCGCTACCACCAGGTAGTAATCCGAGTCTATGTTGGCACCTCGGAACGTTCGGACATCCAGGATACTGGAAGCATGTCTGGCGTCTATCGCAACATGATCAATCTGGTTGACGGTTCGTTGATCCGGGACCGCCAGGTCCCTTTGTGTATATTGAGGTGTGGGAATAGAGTGCTTGCTATGATGACATTTCGCCCCGCCGCAAAGTCAATCAGCCTGAGTCCGTTACCGGAAGTGTTGTCGTGCAGGCTGTGTCCTCCGACTATCGAACCAAAGATGCCCTACTCCTTTCCGATCTTGGCGTTGAAGTCGCCGAGAATAATCTTGACGTCTTACTTGGGGCACCTATCATACGTCTCTTCGAGGAGATCGTAGAATTCTTCTTTGGTTGAGTCATCCTTTTCTTCCGTTGGGGCATGGGCACAGATCAACGTAATGTTTTTAAACTTTGATTTTATGCGGATTGTGACCAGGCGCTCGTTTACATTTCTGAAGCCCAAGACTTCTTGCCTAAGTCTTCCCCTTACCACAAAACCACAAAAGAGCAGCTGACCCTGCTCCTTGCAGTACTCGCCGAAGTAGATGTCACACGATTGCATCCTTCGTATGCCCTCTCCATCCCATCGCACTTCCTGGATGGCTTGTACATCAGCCTTTAGCCTATCCAGGTTCTCCACTAATTGTTCGGCTGCACGTGGCCTGTTTAAGGTCCGGACATTCTACGTGCGGATCGGAAATTCATTGTCCTTGTTTCGTTTGCTGGGGTCGTCAACATTAAAATCATCCATATCCGAAGCTTATTGTCGTTTCGGAACTGATATTTTTTTCCGTGGTAGGGAAGTCACCCCGACGCACAACCCCCTGGCCTACAGGACCAGATCCTTATTATAACTCCAAGGACGGGGAGCCGGATAAACCGCTCCTTATATAGCCCATATAAGGTGTTCACAAAGTAGTTCAACCTAACTGGAACTGTAAACGCCACCGTTGATTCCATCTGGGGAATTGCTCCGTTGCCGCCTGAAAAAAGGAAAAGTGCCTCCCCCCCCCCCCTCTCTCATATGCTGCCGCCTAAACCGTCCACAGGGATTGGAACCCCATCTCCACTTAAAGGTACTAGGCACCCAACGTTCACCACAGGGAGGTCGAGAGTAGGAGTTAATAGACAGAGGTTATAGAAGACACCTATCTACCCATTTGAACGGTGGGAATCAACTATACTTTTAAAAGTGGAACAAAAGTGAAATAAATTCCCATGTCGATCAGATTCCCGTGGAGTAAATTCCCTGCATAATTTTTGTTATGATAGCTCATCAGCTATCAAATGTGATATCACCTATCACTTTACCTATTTTACCCGACACAAAAGGCAGCTCTTATTCAAAAGTCGAATGCCCAAATAATATAAATCCCATAAAAATGCAGGAACATTAACATTATTCAAAATTCATACGATTAATTAAACAAAACCTTTCTATAAAAAAGCATATAAAACAGAAATCCTACAAAAATTAAGAATACATAGATGCATTAAAGTAACAAAAGCAGTCTGCACGAAATAAGTTTTTACCAAGAGCTGGTGAACGATTTTCTCAAAGTATGTATTTTATACCGCTCCAAATTTTATGAGCATGTCATATTTACCAGTGCAAACTGCATGCAAACTAAACGCCTTAAGCTGGCAGCGATATCAAAATAATGCACTTCCGAAACAGTAAATTTTATCTCTAAAGTTTATAGAAGTTACATCATAAAAAATCCCCCAAATATAATAAAGTTTTTTGGTTTATAGTTTCAATGTTTATTTATTTTGTTATTAATTTATATAACTTACCATTTGTTTTGAAATTTCTCGATTATGTTTTCTCTCAAACACTACCAAATACTCCAACAACCAGCCAATCTTTAACAACTCCAAACAAAATTTACACATACACATAAATCTATACACAATATACTCGTACATTTACATTGATCAATGTGAAGTCTGTCTTAAATTTGGCTTTAAAAAATTTACAATTGAAAGTAGTTTGTTTTCTTATATATTTATATAAAACTATATTTACGTTGGCAACCAAAATTAAAGTTTCATATAGTTTTGTTCTTTTAAATAAAAAAAAAAAATTGTTTATTGAAAGGCCTTATTTCAAAATAATCAATCTTCTCTCATAAGTCATACGTTACATTCCATTTAATCATAGATTTAAAAAGAAAATATTTTCTCATTTAATTAAAAATCAAATAAAATCTATAACTCTCTTTATTCTTCGCTGTTTCTTATTCTTAAATACCTACTGTTACAGATAATTGCTCTTAACTAGTGTTTGAAATGCATTTTATAAAATTTAAAAAAATATATGCTTTGAGTTTATATTTCTTACCTAACAATAAAGTTCTTTTTTCCCAAAAAATAATGCATGCGATAAAAAGTAATTGAAAGCTTTTAAATGTCTACTACATTTTTGTACTTGATGTCTTTGAATCTATTCAGTGTAAAGGGATTTGCCGTAAGTCTATAGTCTATTAAGAAGTAGCCCCTGTTTTAAGTTGATCAAAAAAGATTTATGTTTTTTTTTTATTAAATCAAAATTACTTTTAATTTAAATAACTAAGGTCTATTTGCTGAAACGAAACTTACATAAACGCTTATGTTCTCCTTTTTCCTCAGTGTAAACTATAGGCATCATGACATAATCTCGAACGACGAAAATCTCGAATGATAAAAATCTCGAAAAAAAAAAAACAATTTTTTAATCTTGAATGCAAAAATCTCGAATGTACAAAAATCTGGAACGAACAAAAGTCTCGAAAGACTATATTTCGAAAAAAAAATGATTTTTTTACCTATTTAAGGAGTTTAAACTCAAATAAAACTCATTATATATTCACATTATTAAACAAGTTTCTTTAAATTCAGATTTTTTAAATGCAAAAGAAACTGCATGCACCAAACCTCGCACCTACTCCAAATCCTAAAGTGGACCAAGCAGAGGGGTTGCATACCTCACCTTTTTATACGACGTAAATAACAAAAAAACATTGTCTCAAAAAATTAATATATTAATTCTAGATTTTTGCATTCAATGTTTTTTTTTCTAGATTTTTCTTTCTGGATTTTATTTTCGAGATTTTTCCAATTCTAGATTTTTGCTTTCTAGATATTTACTTTCGAGATTTTTGTTTTCTAGATTATTGCTTTCTAGATATCGTCATAGACCCTAAACTATCACAAAAGCTCTTTTTTTGAACTTAAATATTTAAGCTTCGTATCAGCTAATTGGCCTAAAACAACAATACAATATATGAGCCAGTTTTAATGCAGCAGTGAAATTTTGATACAATAAAGTAAAATTTATCCAAAAAATTCATTAATACAGGGTGTTGTTTTTTTTAGAGGTATGTACATACATAATATATGTACCTCTAATGACTGATGGACATTGGCTTTATTAAAGAATTCATTTTCTGTCATAAGAATTTAAAAATGATTTTGAGCAAATAGGTGCGACTGGCTCAAATGCAGCGCAATCTGAAATTAAATCTATCAACCACTTTAATAGAGCAGCTGGGGCAATGCAATTTTTTGCAAGCATTATTCTGGTGTAAATATACGGCTCCATTCCGACAATTATCGTAAGCGACAAAATGTAAATTATACATTGCCCTAATTGTTTAATTTTTCCTGGGCGTTAAAAACGATCGAATCTTTTGTTAGCTTTCAGTAAAAATATTGCTAATATTGTTCAATACTGAAATTTGGCCTAATTCGTTTTGTTGCATACGATACTTTTTAATTTTGGCACTCACGATAATTTGGCGGAAAAGGCTTGAATTCATGGTGAAACGTCAAAATATACAAAGTACCAAGCATCTGTCAGCTGTCAAATGTAAAATTGTTTTTGTGTTTCAAAAACCAACCCTTTTTAAAAAAAATATCCTTTAGGCGCGACTAAAAATCGCAAGTGCGTGCACAGCAAAAAATTGTTACGATAGCGATTTTTTAATCGCAACGACTTTAAATCGCAAGTGCGTGCTTAGCCTAATATTTTTAAAATACTGAAAGCGCAAAGCTTACGGTTGTTTGGTTACCTTTCAAAGCTGCCAATTTCTACCAGCGCCAACGTTAGTCCAAGCTTCTGTCAAAGTTTATATCAAAAAATTATTAACTTGGATTAAAATTTGTATTAGCAATTCTCCCAAGTAAACAAACTGACCTGCATGTTTTTTGATCAGTATATGATCCTTGAAGTAAAGCTGTTTAGAAAAACATTAACGAAGTCATGTATTCGTCCTTTCAGTGCTCTAGCTCTACCCCCAACCGATTTCCTTTAAAACATAAAATGGATTTATTTCCATTCATGTAAGTCAAAGAAAAAAGTGTGAAGAATATATTTTCAGCTTGAAATTCTGAACATTTCTTGTATCAGGTCAAATTCTTTACTGAATGCCTAAAAAGATCAAGGGGTAGTAAATTTCCCATTAATTTTTTGCCAAAAAACATAAAAAAGCGATACAGTAGGACCTCGGTAATTCAAGCTATTAGAGACCGACCCTAATTCGAACCAGGGAGTTGTTCGAATTACTGGATACTTTTTTCGTACTCAATATTTCGGCTGAGAAAGCAGTGTAAGGTAGTTTTTAAGTATAATAAAATAATTTTTTTAAATGTTGATATGAATTGTTGAAAATTCTGATAGTTTGTTAGGGTTCAAGAATTTCTTCTATATCGCTATCAGAGTCAGTTGAAACATTTTAATTCGCTGTATCCTCCATCCAGTCTCGAATTTCTTAATTGTCAATATATTCATTTCCTGGGTGATCTGGAATAAAAGGTGTGTCAATGCAAAATTCTTTAGCATCCTGTTCATGAAGCTGTTAACCTTCAACTTCGAATTACAGTGTACCAATTTTGCAAATGTTCAAATTACAACCTACTTAATGTAAAAAATTGCTGTTCGAATTACCGAGGTCCTACTGTATTTGTAAAAATCTTATCCTTTATAATTTTTTACCAAAATTACAGAAAGTGAGACAAAAAAGTTCAGAAATTCAAGCCGAATGGTTTTTATTTGTAACTTTTTTCCCACTCTGGCAAAAAACTTAGTTTTACTATTTACCTGCTATTAAGTCCTATATAGTTCCGGTTATGATAGTTATTTCTACGTTATGTAAATAATAAATTTTCAATCATAAATTAACCAAAACAGAAATTCTTCACGCAATTTTATGGTTCATATACATAAGTCCACCATCAGTTGTTGTCATATGAAGCCATTGCATCGATTCGAATCTGTTTCACATAACGAAAAAGTTATCTTTGACTGTCCTAGAAATTGTCAAAAATATGCCTTGAAAACAAAGAAATTGCCGCGCTTTTAGTTCTTCTGAAAATGTTCAAAAGGGGTTTCATACTTAAATCTTCATATAAAGTTAGCAGAACACTTTTAAAATTTTAGCTAAAAAAAATTTTGAATATGAATTTCCGTTATTTTCCGTAAAAAATTGAGGCACAAATGGTTCTCCCAAAAATGGCTCACAGGGTTCTCATACTACATCTTCAAAAAAACGTTAGCACAAACTTAAGTATTTGATTGCTACAGCAAAACTGGCTCCTATCTAAATAAATTTAAAAATTATATAATTGTGTATATTAACCTATCTTCATACTTCACTTTATCTTCACGTTAATCTTTAGATTTTACGAAATAATTTAATAATTATTTTCTTATATAAATTTTTTTATTCTTTGCGCTTATAGAAATTATTTTTAAATCTTCCAATTAAGTTTAATTATGTTTTATTATAAATAAATTAACAATTTTGTCCTTGTTATTTTTTATTTGCTGATTTAACAAAAAAATCATTTGTTTTTGTTAAGCCACCGCCTTCGCCGCAGTGTTTATTTCCATTACACATTTTTATTGTTTTTGTTTTTACGCTTGCATTCTCTTATTTAGCCATACTTCACATCATGACGATGGCCGGGATTATTATGATGGACATTCTCAAAATGAACATTCAAAGTAAGTATTCTTCAGAGCGCTAATTCAATAGCGGAAAAATTAAATATAAAAAAAAAACTAATATTATACTTTATCTACTCCGCTTTCTTGTGTTCCTTTAACTGTTTTGTAAATCTACTAAAAAAAATCATTCTCTTAAAAATAAAAACTTTTATTGCTTTTTGAGACTTATATTTAAATGTATGTTGAAAAAAAACTTGATATAAACCAAGGAATTTTTTTCAGTTATATTTTTTTTTTTGTTTATTATTCTCTAACCAAACTTATGATAAACCATCAAAAACTACCTACTGTGTATAAAGTTAACCAAGACACACTCTTTCACAAACACGAAATCTATTTAACTGGATTTGTTCAATCTATATTTATATGCTTCCAATAAATTAGAAATCAATTCTAAAGAACGCAAACGTTTGTTTTGTTTGATTTTTTTTCAGCTACTCAGATGATACGCCTTTGATTCGAGTTGAATTTCTTAACGAACCGCCAATCGGTCCACATGATCTGGGCGCTGATCCAGCTTTAGGTATAGCTCTAGACGAACATGACTCATGGAGTCCAAGTGTGCCAAAAGAAGTCGTCAAGTCTCTCAAAGATAAACAAGTAAGATTGATTGAGAATTTAAATATTTTGTTTTTGTTGTGTTGCTTGGAATGTTTTTTTTTTATTTTTCATTAAAAAAGCAGGTTAAACGACAGGAGCACATATACGAGTTTATTATGACGGAAAAACATCACTGCCAGACCCTTCTAGTCATGCAGAAAGTTTTTGTTGAAAGTTTAGAAAGACATTTTGCGGGATTACATATTAATCGTATGTTTCCTCGTTTAGCTGAATTGACTGAATTACACACGTGGTAAGTATTTAAAATAAACAATGGCAACATTTGAGACAACTTTTTATATAAAAATTTTTTAGCTTTCTCAAAAAACTTCGGCAAAAGCAAAGGGAAAATTATATAGTTGACAGTATTGCTGATATTTTAGTAGACTTTTTCTCATCGACAAATGCCCAAAGGCTGAAAGTAGCTTACGGTAAGTTATTATATTAAAGAAAAATGCAAACAAAATATTTTCAAATTTAAAAAATCCCTAACTTTAGTGTTGAATGGCCGTCACACGAGACGAGACAAGGCGAGGCTTTTAAAAACCTCGTTTCGTAAAAATTGAAAATTTTTGGCATTTTCTCGGTATCATCGCTTTTTTTTTAGTTTTATTGGAAAAAAAATATCGAACTACATATAGAATCTAGAAGCTGCTAAATATTTTTATTAAAAAAATTCAATCTAATAGTTAAAAATGCAATCTTCTGCTTTTAATCTTTTATGCTGAGACCGCAAAAGCTCTCGGTAAATTTCGAAATAAAAAAGGATCTCGTCTTTGAAAGTTATATCGACGCGGTTCCCCTGTTATAGGGGAATATATTTGTTGTCTTAGGCTAAGCACGCACTTGCGATTTCGATCGCGCGACTATTTAATCGCAGGAAATAGAACAAATGAGTTTCAATGTAAGTAACCTCACTTGCGACCGAGAAACTGCGACTGAGATTTGTTCCATTTTTCGAGCGGCGCGATTGTCGCAAAATAAAATGAAACAAATGCAATTACATGTTTGTGACCGCACTTGCGATTGAAAATTTTTCGATTTAAAAATCGTAGTCGCGGAAAGATAAACATGCACGCACTTGCGATTGTCAGTCGGGCGATTTTTCAGTCGCAAGAAATGAAACGCATGGTTTTTAATGGGAGTGCACGCACATGCGACTGAAAAAGTGCGGTGCTTAAAAAAATGCAACAGGTTCAATTTTTAGAGCGACTTTTCAGTCGCAACGCCTTTAAATCGCAAGTGCGTGCACAGCCATTAAAAGATGTATGTTGCATTCGATAGCGATTAAAAATAACACGACTAAAAATCGCAAGTGCGTGCACAGCAAAAAATTGTTGGGATCGCGATTTTTTAATCGCAACGATTTTAAATCGCAAGTGCGTGCCTAGCCTTAGGTCCGTTAGTCCCTTAAAATTTAAAAACAGCAAAGTTTAAAAACATCAATTTCTTCTTGTTTAACCT
Organism: Epistrophella euchroma; assembly: GCA_947049315.1. Classification (NCBI taxonomy): domain Eukaryota; kingdom Metazoa; phylum Arthropoda; class Insecta; order Diptera; family Syrphidae; genus Epistrophella; species Epistrophella euchroma. The sequence goes on from OX346245.1 coordinate 138,279,743, forward strand.
AAGTGACATTTGGATCGAAACTATGGCTGGGTTCCGAAATGTAAAAAAAAAATGTTTGATGCGGTAGTAGTACATTTTTCATACACATCAGCAACGCAAACTTAATCGGCCCTATCGAGGTAACCGTCGCAGCGGAATTCTCTCCGCTTTCCTACGAATCGGAGACATTTTGCTTCGAGGTAGTTCTCCGACCAGCAAAATGTCTCCGATTCGGAGGGAGTTCCGCTCCGACGGTTACCTCGATAGTGCCGAATGTTTTTTAGAAATATTACTTTGCATAAGTTTGATGTCTCAGAACGCAAAAACAAATATTTTAAATCGAAGCAGCTAAACAATGTTTGATGCGCAGTTTGCGCATCTGATGCATTTTGGAATTCAGCCTACATATACTTCTGAAATAAATGTTTAAAATTGTTTTTGGCTGCCTACTTTTCTCTCCTAAAATCGCTTGAGTTTCTTCTTGTAAAAAAGGTTATTGCCGAGAACTTGCGTGGTCACTATTCGCCCTTTAATTTAATCTGCAAAGTAAATAAAAAAAGCAACTGCAGCCGCGACTCCTGGATCTAAATACGTTTTGATAATCACGCGCCCAAGAACGCACGTCTCTTGTGCTCAGCCAATTATGTAGTATACTTTGAATTTGAGTACTCCAGTTCAATCGTATGCATTTTACCCTTCTGTTGATATAAGATGCTTTCGTTTCGTATGTTATGTACATTTAAATTGAGTAAAAAAGTAATTCAAAAATGCAAATGAGACTGAACAACATACACATAGTGTGTATAAATAAAACACTTCTTTCACTTTTGCTTTCCCATTAACTAAGAAATAATAAAAAAACTAAAACTACTACACAAGCACTAGCAACTCTTCTTCAATCAATTACCTTGCAACATGCGCTAAAAATTCTTGAAATATTTACATCTTATTACATTGATCCACGTGACTCCATGACTTTATACACCTCGAACTGATTCCTCTAATAAACAACAATAGACCACCTGTAAAGTGCATAATTGCATGAACTTTTTTTCCCCCCATTTGCACATGAATGACATCATCAAAAAACAAAACAATAGAGAAATCATCGTCGCTGTTGGTTATATCTAACATCCCGTCGGTCGTCGCCGTTGTCTTCACCGGCCGTCAGAAATGACCCACTTCCATATCAAGGTAATTAAACCCACGCGACCTTTCTTTCAATATGAACTCACAGTACACACAATTAAATGCTACGCTACTGCTGTATGTACCACAATAAAGTCGAACGACGACAACGGACGAACGCCTTGCCTCGTTCATTTATCATCCATTCGGTGTAAACTTATAGCCGCACATCCAACACCCAATAGTGCAGACGAAAGCATTCTGTAATTTGATGAGCTCTCCTCAATGACCAGCCCAGCACTAGCACCAGCACCAGCACCAGCACCAGCACACTCGTTCGCTCGTATAGTGCAGTCCTTCACACTTGATTAGGAATTTAATTCACCTCCCTACATAACACTCTTGTTCTATTTCCAGGGGAATTCTGCTCAAATCATCGTTCTGCACTCGATAAATTTAAATTTTGCATGACAAGCGATCAAACGTTTGCCGAATGGTATAAGCATTGTCTGTCCAATCCGCTGCTTAAGAAGAAAGGCATTCCCGAGTGTATTTTGTTTGTGACGCAGGTAAGTTCAATGCACATCGCACTCTTGTTTATTTTCAACTACATTATTAACCTTTAATTTTTTGCAGCGCTTAACAAAATATCCTCTGCTCATCGATCCGTTGTTGAAGAGTTCACGAGAAGATCGAGTCGAACAGGAAAAGCTGCAGAGAGCTATGAATTTGGTCAAGAGTATGCTTGTCGATGTGGATGCTTGTGTAGCAGAAAAAGAAAAGCAAGATCGACAATTGGAGATCTTTAGACGCATCGATGTAAAATCCTATGCAATGTACAAAAATAAACAATTTAGAAAATCTGAGATTTGTGTTGGACCCCAAAGGAGATTGAAGTAAGTTTTAATAGCTTTGATTTGGAAGCATTATTTAAAATTGGAATTCTTTCAGATTTGAAGGCTATGCTATGCTAATGCAGGGAAGATCAAAGATGCAAGTTGTTCTGGTTGTAGTACTGTCCGATTGTTTATTCTTTCTTCAGGAGAGCTCACACAATAAGTACACATTCTTTACCCCAGAGAATAAGGTTTATTTTGTGTTTCTGTATGTGTTTTTTTTTTTATTAAAGAGATGTGGTTCTTTTATAGGCTGGAGTTGTATCTCTTCAAAAGCTTCTCATTCGTGAGAAAGCTGGAACTGAATCGCGTGGCATTTATATTATTTCTTCGAATCCTGCCTTTCCCGAAATGTATGAGCTTAAAGTACAACAACCAAAGGATAAAAATGTTTGGATTCAAGCTATAAGGTGAGTTTTTGATTTTTTAATAAATTAGGTAATAAGTTAGCTCATTAGTAAAATCTTTAGTTACATCTTAAAAATTATTTTTTTTTTTGAACGGGAAGCGTGGAACCTTGAAAGAAAGATCCATATAATGATAATACAACCAGTGTTTTTTTTACACTTTTGAAAACCTTCTTTTGCCGTTTTCGGTTTGATCTTCGACTGCGAATATACATATATTTTTTTTTTGGTTTCTGCTTGAATTTTATCCTCAGTTCTGGTGACTGTTGATTTGTTTCGATGTCAAAATTCGTTGACCCATGTCTCTTCACCAGTTACGATGCCTTTTAGAAATGTGAAATGAGAATTTATAGATTACTTGCTGACGGTACTGGCTTTTGAAAAAAAAAAAAAACAGCTCTTTCATAACAAGTCGACGACGCGTCTCATCAAAATCCAACTAACAGTGTCGAGAGAAAGGTTTTCGTTCTCACTAAGAGCACTAAGTCGAATTGGTCATTGATTGTTATTAATGCTTGCAACTATCACTAAACGCTAAACCACCTTTCGGATCATGAAGGTATAGTTTTTCAAATCCTGCGTGCACATCGAAAGGGATAAAGTTGCTTTCAAAAAAAACAAAATACATTTATTTCTTGCGACAGGGATTGACCTTCATTTCATTATGTTTGAAGTCCAACGTTTGAAAACGTTCGTCAAAGATTTCCAGAATCCTCTTCAAATTTAAAGACTTATCTTTTATAAAAGAAAAATATTTATTGTGTCTCTAAAGCCTAGTACGCTGCTGATACGAAACGAAAACCACAACAAAAAATTACCCCTTGAAAGTGTCACCGTTTGCATAAACAAAAAACAAACACAAACGCATACAAATCACAGAAAGCCATGTAGTGATGAAAAAAACAACAAATACAAACACGAATAGAGACCAAATGTCACTTTTCCGCACACAATTGATGGTACAGGCAATTAATTCTGTGCGAAAAAAGAGGGGAGATCTCTCCAAATAATCTGCTACAATTATCGATTTCGCTCATCGAACAGCGTACCACAGAACGAAAAGCAGAACGAAATTTTTCGTTTTTGATTTCGTTGTCATATTTACTTGCGATATATGTATATGTAGGTACTATATGGCAAGTTTTGGATTCGTAAAAATAATTGAACCCGAGATTTTGATAAAACTTGACATTACGATGATAGGGAAGACAAAAAAAATGGGTCTCGCAATTCCGTCCATCTATCTGTCTTAACCCATGGGCTGATTTCAATTAAACTTGGTATAAAGTGTTTTTAGGACATTCCCCTGACATTCTTTTTTTTAGGACCAAAAATAACGGTTTTTTTAGCACTTGAAAAATCTTATTTTTCTCAAAAATGGCTCGACAGATTTTTCTAAAAATGAAATCAATACCTTTTTGTGAAAACAAAAGCTTCTCAAAAGTTGAAATCATACCGCTTTCAACAAAAAATAAATTTTAAAAATTAAAATTAATTTTATTTTTTGAAAATTCGATATTTCAACAACGGGTAGATAAATTTTTTCGAAATTTAAATTTTGATTCAACATAAATAAATACTAAAAAATTGTGTACCATTTTTTTTTCTTCTACGATTTTAATTTTTTTTTCTCCAAAACTAAGATTTGTTAAAGAAATCAGATGGTTTATTTTTTTTAGTCCTCAAAATAATTTAAGAAGATATTTTTATAAATTAATCTCGAATTATGTTGATTTTTAACAATTTTTCAATTTAAGCTCTAAGTCCCATGTATGTACATGTGTAAGTCCCATCTAAGTCCCATGTATGTGTATGTTATGTATATGTAAAGTGTGCTATATTGTTCATTTTTGTATATTAACAAAATAATACCTTAAACTTAAGGCTTATAATACACTCAATCTTTGAAATTCTAAGAAACTTTTACTACAAGAGCAAGTTCGTGCGATCCAGTCGTGCATTTTATTTTATGGGGTTTTTCGTTTCGCATCAGTAACATACTAGGCTTATCTGATAAAACAGCTTGATTTGGGAAATTTGCTAATTTTTCCAATACAAATGTCTTAACGGCAACAAAGGTCTTTTTAAAATTCATATTTCAAAATAAACTTTTTACACCATAAAATAAAATTCAAATATTAAAACTTTGCCAGACTTAAAAATAATTTTAATTATTTTCACAGAGCTGCTGTTCTCGAATGTCCATCGGATGATGTCGAAAGTGATGATCTTACCGCTGAAGAAAAACAAAAACTTATTGACGCCAAACAAGCAAATATGAGAGAATTAATAGGTAAACTATAAAATAATTAAATGTAAATATTTTATTCATATCTAAATTCTTGTCCTTTTCCTGTGTAAGTGTCAAGCAATATAATCTAAAATATATTATCATTGTCATTGTCATTATTTTTGCTCCCATTATTATAACCTCTTAGTTTTATTTGATCATTCAATTAAATTGCTTTATTCATGCTCATTATTTCAAAAGAATATTATTAATCACATCCAGAAAAAAAAATAACAATGCTTTTGTATATTCTTTGTATTGCTTGAAAATAATGCTATAGCTATGGGAAATAGCGAGCTAGAAGGTAAGCTTTTTTTTGTTTGTTAGAAAAACAAAAGTTAAGTATTTTAAAGCTTAATAACCTCAATTCATTAATATACTTGATACATTCTTGTACATACAACTTTTAATTATTTATTTAACGACATTTAAATTAAGTCTTGAGAAGAGATGAATTTTCTGATCAAATTTGACGAAAGTAAGCTCACGGCAAACATGGTACCTTAACAAGAGAACAAGATTTTTTGAGGAAGCCTTGTTGTAGATTGAAAGGGATATTTCAAATCTTGAAAATAGAGTATAATTCATATATCCATTTTTTCAATCATTATAATTATGTGGGCTCTTCTTATTAATTATATTTATATTTTTATTGAACTATGTACATTAATTAACTGTATTATATGTATGTAAATGAAGTCTTAAATTTAACACTTATTTGTAAGACACTCAAGTTTCACCTCTGGGCTTTATTATATCTCCATACGCTGGTGGAGGCGTTTCAGGACGCATTGGTGGTTCTTCCCATCTCTCTGTTGTAGACCGATGTACTTGAGGTTGACTATGAGAAACTACACTCTCAATTGCCGAAGAATAAACTAAGGGCTCTGATTGTTCTATACCAGCATCTCCATCACTATTCGGAGTGTCTGTGAAATTTCTACTACGACGATTGTTAAATAAATTACTCTGACTCAATCGTCGAATCATATGGGCTGTATTTTCATTTATTGTCCTGTAGTATTGATGCCTTGTTGGTCTTTCGAAGAATCGAGTTATAAATGTAGCAAAGTCACTCTGATTGCCATCGCTATGAGGCCCCCTTCGAACAGGGCTTGAAAGTGATCGATTAAGAGGTGGAACAGGATTTCGAGATCTTCGATTCGACCGCCGTTGTCTGGGTGGAATTGGTGGAGGTATTGGCCGTCGAAGCGGTATGGTGCCCACAACTGAAAGACACAATATTTTCAATATTTTAACGTTGGAACAATTGAATCGAAAAATATTTTTTTTTTGTTTAACTTACCATCACTTTGCCTCTGTTCAAGTTTCTTTTGAACGGCAAAACATCGCTTTATACAAAGTGCACATGTGAAAAGACAAATGATTGTAGCCATTCCCAGTGCAATTCCGGTGAAGAATACAAATTTTAAATCATCATCCGTAAATTTTCCCCGATTTACGACTTCTCCAGATGTCTTATCTTTTATCAAAATTCTCAAATTTGCCAAACAACTGCGATGAAGATGACAAATCTTGATTGGGCTTTGTTCTTCACAAGCTTCTGCCTCATCAACATCTGAATCTATAGGCTTTTTAGGCTTCCAAACATTTTCGATTGGAATAAATTCTTTAGGTTCAGTTGGAAGTGAAGGAAGACGTGGCTGCTCCATCATTCTCTCGAACATATGAGGCTCGTTTGATTTTCTCTCAATTTTCATATCGAAAACTTCACAGGCATTCAGTCTTGTTTCGATTCCACGTCGTTTCAATAGCTTTAGAGTAGCATCGAAACCATTATCACAGATCCAACGATTTTGTTCTAAATTAATTATCTGCAAATTTTGCAGAGAATTGAAAGCAGTAGCACTTAGAGTTATCATAAGATTGTTCGATATATCAACTTCTCGTAAATTGGGTATTTCTTTGAACATCTGTGGATATATGTAAGTAACTTGAGCATTGTTAAGTTCGAGATATTGCATTGATGAACTCCTTAGAAGTGGCTTATTTTGAAGTGACATGAATTTGTTGCCTGACAAATTGAGTCCTGTCAGCTTGTTATTTGCTTCGAATATTCGTTCATCGAAATATTCTAAACGATTATATGATAAATCGATAAATTTGACTTCCCTCAAGGAACTGAATGCGTCCAGGTAAATTGTGTGGAGGGCATTGTGATCGATGGTTAGGTTAATTACATAGATGAGGCCCTGAAATTAAAAAAAAAAATAAATTGACATAAGTTATGTGTCCTTAAAATATTGTTCCCATAAGATTACTGAGCTACTACTTTTTGTGAAGATGCGACAAATCCTACATTTGGTTTCTATTGACTTTAAAAAGGGCCTCTCAAGTTAGCCGTTCCGGTAAATAAAAAATTTAGGTGCCCTCTATTACTGCAAACTAACAACACGCAAACAGGAAAATTTTCGAATTGTAACTTACTAGCCCCTGGTTCTCCAGGAGTAGTTCAGCCACAAAAAAATGTTTATTTTTTAGGAAGAAACTACCTTACGTAAAGTAGAAATAACGAAATTAGCTTTGAGACGAATTTGTCGGTCTTAATTTGTTTTATTTTTGATTTATTGCACTTAGTTCTTAAGACCCGTCAGTGGGCATAGAAAGACAAAAACACCTGCGCATTATCTTTTTTGTTTCTTTGCAACCTATTAGCTCTCTCTAACTCCCACCAAGAGTTCTCCCAACTTTTTTGGCCTTGCTTGCTTCCCAGCTAAGCTTTGTAACTTAATTTTACCCACGTCTTAAAGTGTGACCAACCTAAAAGGGCTTATTGCTCTTTTGTACTTAAATTAAAAAACCACATGGATCTTCATTCCTTGTTTTTTTCCTTTTCTTTGTATTTTGATGATTAATATCTTTCTCTTTTCCCGTCGCATTTTTGTCGAAGTATTTACACGCCCTATCAACTGTTATCTTTTTGATTAAAACAAAAATAAAATAATATTAGCTCACCTCAAAACAGACATTATCCAATGTTGTGATGTCATTGTATGACAAATCAAGTAACTCCACTGCACTTGGAACTTCAACATTTGGAGTTATTAATTGTTGTCCACTAAATAATTTCAAAATTATTTTGATTTTATCACAAAATAAAAAATACAATATTCATCCTGTACCTGCAATCAGCTCGATTTAAATTTTTAAATAAATCACACGTACAATACGATGGACAATGTTCTGTCTCTATTGATGCGTTTAATTCTTCACTTAAAATCAGCAGAAAAATCATGAAAGTAATTGAAATATTTAATTTAATTGCCATATTTATGTTATGGAACACTAAAGTAGTATTAAATTAAGATTTTCTCTTAAAATCATCTCCCTTAGGTTCGACCGTCTTTCAAATATTTCAAATGTAAACTAACTCATTCAATGGAAATGAGTTTTTTTTTTTTTTCTGTTGGTTTTCTTCGCCCAACCTTTCGTGCTTTTTGTAAATAATCAGTACAATTCTTATCTTATCGTTTTGGTGATAAGCTAGCTAGAATCTAGTGCTAGTGCAGTGATAATTTAACTCTAACAATATGCTCAAGCAAATTTAAATGCAATCTTATCTTTTGGAGTCTTTGTCAGTGGAACAGATCTTAATCAAAAACCATCTCTATCTAAGCAGGAAACCTTACATGAATTTCATTTCTAAAACAATGATAGATGTTTGAAAGTGTTGGTAAAAACTGACCCACAAAAAAAAACCACACACACATACTAGTAGAATAGACTGCAGTGTTTAATTGAACTTAATGTTAGCAGCACTATTGCAGCAATTGCATTGATTAGATGGCAAATCAATTTTATTATTTTTTCTGTCAAATAGAAACAGCTGACGTAGATAATATCAAGAGGAATATTATTTGCTTTGAATAAAATCAAGTAAGATTTTAGATAGAGGGTAGGCATAGAAATTTTGAAATATTTTGCCTTAGATAAGACACCTGAAAATAGCTACAGTCATTCGATATCTCTTGAGAACAACGTGTTATAAAATTTAACATTTCATATTTATAAAATTAAGATATTTGAAACAAATGCATAAATAGTTTTAAAAAGTTAATATAACTTAACTAAATAATAAATAAAATGTTGAAACGTAAAAACATTCTTCAACAATGTAATAATAATTACTTTTGTAAGTTAAATTCAACTTCATTCATTGTGTGTGAATATATTATGCGACCAATTTTGTATCATATATTTCATTCATTCATTGTGGTTAATTGATTTTACTGAATATTTGTGATCATAGCTTTGCAATTAAAGTTAAATAATGCCATGATTTTGGGAATAATTCTGCGTTTCCTTATAAGATTCCGAGTTTTTATTCCAAAATAGTCGAAAGCTCTTATTTTTTGGTCAATACATTTTGTTAAGGGCATAAACTTTTGATTTAGTTTTGGAAATGATAAATGTTCACACCTACAATAAATTATCAAAATTCGTCTCTTCCCTGATGCTATCAAATCACTTTACTAATTATAAATTGTAACATACGTTATTATGACGAATACACTTTACCATGACCACACAGCATAAACCTCGGATTATTTAATAATTTAGTTTAAAATTCGATAAATACTTAAATTATTTGCTACAAAATTTTCACAGACAAAATGCGTCAAAAAGACATCGAACAAGCTCTCATTCTGGAAGAAAAAATCCTCCTTCAACTTAGTTTACTAAAAGAGAAAAGACCAGAATCGACTATTCCAAGTGCCGAGGCGTTCTTATCGAATTTTGGAACCTATAGAGACTTAATTAACGATGACTGTGATACCATAGAAATATGGAAAAGAGTATTAAATACTGTTCAGGTAAACTATTCCACTTTTGTATATTTTAAAAGTTTTTTTTAAATATTTTTTTTTCTAGGAGATTTACCTGTTAGCATCAACACTTTATACAGCAGCAACAGGTCTGTCCGTATCCCGCTCCACTAGTTCTGTAGGTGAGAAACAAAGTGATGCATATGCATCACCGATTTTACCCAAAAGAGCTGAAACTTTTGGTGGATTCGATGAGAAACGAAGCAAGGTAACTTTTGATAAAAAAAAAATACATTACAAATACATACAGAAAGTTTTATGATTTTAAATAATTTCAGAGCGCCTTCTCGTGTCGCGATGTAATCCTTTCGACGTTACCCATGTCTCCTATACCCTGTCGTGACAATCATCTAAAAGAATCATCTTTGTCGATATCAGCAAGCAATCACTCGGAATATGATTCCAATTTAAACAGCCTCTCCGTACAGCAGAGTGCGATTCTGCGCAATAATACAGAGAATATCTGCCTCAAAGATAATAATTATGCTGCCCTACAGGTGTCACATTATCTACAAACTCTACTCTGTATAGTGTCCCAACAAATGACAACTATACAAAATCTACAAATGCAGTTGGCCTCATTTAGAGACAACCCCAAGACTCAGTATAAGCATAATGATCAATTGGAAGAGTTGCGTAACTTGCAGGACAAGCTACAAGAGGAAAAAACTACATGGCTAAAGCAGAAGGAACAGCAAGAACGTGATTTGGAAGAACAGAAAGCCGCCCAAGAGGCTCTGCAAAAGCAAATAAAAGCCGAGCAGGAAGACATCAGGCAGCAACGTGAACAGCTTTATCGAAAAATGGAACTGCTATCGAGCCAGGGTCTGTTGTTATCACCGAGTGTAAGTATCATAAGTTCTTGTATGAATTTTTATTTTTAGTGATAACTTTTTTTTTTTTCAGACTCCCCTTCCTATAGCAACTATAGCCCCCAGCACCTCAGATGATAATCACCCGCCGCAAAGTAGCGGTGATGAGCATCACTCAGTCGACGGCAGCACTGTGGATCGACGAAAAGACAAGTGGCGATCAGCTTCGAGTGAGTTTAAAAAAACCCATCCCTCTTTCCATATCACCAACCCTCTTCCTAGATATAAGAAAATCCCTCTTTCGTCGATCATCATTGTCATTTTCAAAAGCCAAAAAGATGCCCAAATCAAACAACGATGCAGGCACTTCTGCCTCGTTTGAAGAGTTCAATGATTCATGTACAAGATTTTATCATTCCAGCAGTACCGAAGACCCCGCCAGCGAATCTACTAAGCGCCACTAATGCACCCAAAGTCAACCCAGCCAGTGTTAAGCAGCAGATTCCCATGAAGCTCTCCTCCCTGTCTAGGTAATTTTTCAAGGTTCTACATAGCGCACTGTTTTTTTTTTTTGTTTTTGTTTTTCATCTTTTCGTCATCAGTTTTTTATCATCCATCTTCATCATCAAATAATTTTCATTTCTTTTATTCTCACAATGTTTGTGTTTGATTTTTTTGTTTTTGTTTTGAGTCTTTGATTTGAATGGTTCTTCTTCACTATTTCGATTTTTTTTTCTTCTCTTTCTTTTCATTTCATATGTTTTATGTTTTTGCAGTGTTTTTCCTTAAATATTTTTTATTTTTGTTTCCATTTTCCAACATCCATCATAATTATCCATTTTCCTTGTTTTTATTTTTTCCTATTCCTTTTCTGTTTTTTTTTTTTTTTTGTTCGTGTGTAAATTGTTTTCTTTTAGCACAAAATCTGAAAAATCACCACAATCCACAAATTCTAGCAATAACATCACTTCACCACCTAATTCCAGTAATAATTCAAGTGGAGGTATCACACAAATGTTTCCACTTAAATTAGCTGATAAAAAGGTGAGAATCAATATTATAATCGTAAGCTTTATTTATAAGTTTTATTTTTAAGTTTATTGAAAATATTTTGTTTTTTTTTTTTCATTTTTTTTTTACTCGAGAGATACATATTTTTAATTAAATTTATTTTTGGTTCACTTGTGTTTGTAGGTAGATTTTATCATGGCAGCTTTTTTAAAACTATTTTTTACAAAAATATTACTATCCGTCCTAAAAGAATTTAAAACACACATACATTAAAATAGGAAAATATATAAAAATATCAATTTATAACATTTATAACAGTTTATGTGCATTAACGTGCTTCGCAGTGAAGTACCTTCACACTACACAGTATCTTTATTAATAAAACTGTTATAAATTGTTATTTCTTTAAACATTTTCGGAGATGTAACCTCGAAAATATTTTCTAACACTAAAAAATTAAAATGGCTGCGATGAATTTGATTGAGCACTTTAAAAGGATATCGAAAAATACTTGGTATTAAAGTAGCAACTAATAAACATAACTATAGTTTTGAATAAAATACAAGTGTAGTTTAGTTTAAAGAAAAGTCAATTATGTAGATTCCAAGGTCAATACTCATAAACTCTTATTCTAGAACCAAATGACACCAAATCATTCAAGAACCGGAAGCAGCCCAGCAATAATTCAACAACAACCACAACAAACTGGAAATCCAGCAACAAGGTAATTACAATTAGATACTTTCAAATACAAATCCATTTTCAATGAATTAAATAACTGTTTTTTTTTTTCTTGTTTTTTGTTCAGAACGAATACCTATCCGAAACTGCCGGAACGTTACCGATTGCGTAACTCAGATGTTGGCCTTCCGACCAGTACGTTACCAACGTCCCTTGCAAATTATCACCAATCATCAACAACTGGTCGCAATGTGAGTGCCTATGCCTCCATAAATCCATCATCACCACCACCAATTGTTTCGCGTTCATCACCTTCGAACACAATGCTCACTCAAAAACTAAGTACAGCTTCAACATGTTCCACCTCATCATCAGCCTCTACTGTAAGTAACAATAGCAACAATAGTCGGCAAACATTAACCAATTCCGGAGGAGCTATTGAAAAGAAGAAACCACCCCAACAACGTAGCTCACCACCACCCGACGAAGAGGAAATATACTTTTGATATATTCCTGTCGAAGTAGAGATCTAAAGATTGAATATATAGAAGAAGAAAAACAGGAATTGACGAGAAAAAGACGTATTTTTAAGAAGCTGATTAAGTTACATAAGATTAAGCATTAATATTTTCGACATAAGCATGCAAACAAAAAAAAAAGGTAATTTAGAAAGCTTTCCTTTTCACGACGATTTACTTTTTTTAATATTTAATAACACAAAACACTACAACTACAAAACAAAAATTAAAACATAAGACTTTAGAAAGCAACTAATAAAACTTTCAACTTTATTTAGCAATTCAATGCAATACATTTTTTATCTTTAGCGGACTTTTATTTGTATGTAATCTATGACTTCCCAAGCGTATTTTAAGCTTTTTAAAAAAAAAATATAAATCTGTGAATTTTTCTTAAATATTAAAATTGTTAAAGAATTTAATTTAAATTTTATAAAAAAAAAAGAGAGAAATTAAATATGTTTATTTATTATTTAGATATAACTCTTTTTTGTTTTAACTTAAATAATAAGCAAGGCTTCAAGAAATATAAGCAAATATTATCGAGGTAACTCTCTCCGATTTCCTACGAATCGGAGACTTTTGCTGGTCGGAGAACTACCTCGAAGCAAAATCGGAGAGAATTCCGCTCCGACGGTTACCTCGATAGGGCCGATTGAAATTTGCACTAAAAAGTTTTTGCATGGAAGAAATCGAATATCTTCCCCGTATTTCAAATATTGTAAAAAACAGATTATGACTAGACTAGATGTGCATTAAGAACACCATTAATTATTGTACCAATGAAAATAAGCAATTTTGATAGTAAACAACATTGTTGATCTTCAACACTTCATTGTTGATCTTTCACTTCATCTTCACCTTGTCTTTTTTTTTTGACCTTTGTCAATATTCTAAATAATAGCAATAAGTCTCTCGGGTACACTTCTTCTGCGAAGCGTAGATCAAGCTTAATTAATTCTCGATTAAACCTTCGAATGCTTTTTCAAAGCCGAAAATGAGCAGAGGAACGAAAATTCACATTGTTCTATTATAATAAATGATGTTTTAATAGAATCGATGCATAATTATTGTGCAACTGATTGGTTAGCTTCAGCGGGAATGCTTTGTAGTGCTACAAGAAATTTGTTTCATTGAATTGCTCAGCTAGGTTTAAAGCCAGTTCACCCAATTAAAAAAAAAAAGTCAAGAAAATATTGAAGCAAAAATGTATAATTAGTCTGGCATGGTATCCAGCCTATTCCTCATGTTCATATTCGGCATATAATAATTTGAGGCCCCCCCTATTCATGTCAACTGACATGGCTGAGAGTGTAAGTCACTAGGCGAGATGTCGCTGCCCCAAAGCTATCACTGGACTTTCCGAACAAATCGTTTTGTATCAAGTGCTTATACAAAATAAAGCGATTAAATATAAACTGTTAATATTTGAACGTTAACAGTCGTATTTATTAGAATTTTTTTTATGCGAATCTTAGAGGTTAATTAGTTAAGTTTACTTAAATATTTTATTTGCATTTGAATAATATTACTTAAATTAACTAAACGATCGTAAGATGACGCAACATAAAAAAATTTGCATACATATGTATCTGCCACAAATGAAATGAATTACCTCATTTTATCTTAGCTGTTTTTTGACAGCTTTCAAAAAAATTCAATAATGTGGCTTTCGATTCAATCAAAAAAAGTTGACTTTTATGGGGTTAAGTTAATCTTTTTCAGATTTCGCCCTCGATTCAACCAAAAATATCACTTTTGGCTTCATATATATTTTTTTTCGATTGATCTTTAAACTCTCGAAAGATCAGATTCTCACAAGTACTTGCGCACGCACAAAATAAATGGCATAACTAAACGTCAGTTTGAATAGGTATTCAATTTTGCATTCGCAAGAATTTCTTTGTGGTCCGTGTTAATAATAAAATAAAATCAAAATAAACAATAAAATAAATTGGACTCGATTAATTAGTGCAATTAGTGAAGTTTTTTTTTTTCATATTTATTACGGAAAAACGTGTTTTGACTACCTTCCAATCTCCTCACAAAGAACTCACACACTTAAAAAAGAAAAAAAAAAAAAAAAAACAATCCAGATTCGTTCGATTCACGACGATTGGTCTGTGTTTTGACCCCCAAATCTGAAATGGTTGAATCGAAAACCACATAAGAAAAATCACGAATTCTTTATTATTAAAATTGAAAAGTCTACACCTACATACACATTTCTCAAGTAAATACAAAAAAAAATTTCTCAGATGCCAAAATATATTAAATATATTAAAACTATTGAAGAAATTAAAATTATTCCTCCTGCAACGAGGCAACAAAACAAGAACAACTACAAACGTGATCGCATTTTGAATGTCATATTGCTTTTATGAACGCATTTGTCAACTGCTCTCATGCACAGATAATGCAGTTTATTTTCATTTATGAACGCAGATCTTGTAGGACTGCTGCATCCTACATTTATGAACTTGACAAAGATCTGTTAAGCGCTAATGTGCCTCTGCAGTCTAGTTTTTCAGTTGTGAAACTAAAGTTATGTCGTTTTTATTGCAGTCTGAAAAATCTCTTCTCTAACTCCAGAATTGCTCTTTTGAATAAAACATGTTGGCACAGAAAAATTTCATCTTCAACACATGTCAGCACATATGTATTGTAGTAGTATCGATGATGATTGTTCACACATATAGACTTTTTTTTCGCAAAAAGATCAAATCTTTTCCACAATTAAAAACGACATGTTACCTCGAGCCATAAATGTATGTTAACTCAGGAAGGGAGGGTAAAACATCAAAACAAAATGTTCAGTAAATTTAGAGAATTTACTGAGTTAACTCTGATTGAACTTTAATATTGCACTGAAAAACTGGCCCTGAATATTTAAAAAAATACATTGGATAACTTATTGTTTCATTCAAAATTTTTGAAAAATTATTTATGGTGTGAATACTCAGCACTTTGTATTACATGGTACAACAGCAAAACTGCTTATATCTTTTGAAGTTTATTGCTATCAAGTTTTCTATTAAAAAAAATAATCAATTCCTTGTTTTATGTATATAATAATGAATTATTTATCGAAGCTCTTTAAATTAAATTGAATATCCTGATGTGTACGTCGAGTTCGTAAATGTAA
Source organism: Epistrophella euchroma (assembly GCA_947049315.1). Taxonomy (NCBI): domain Eukaryota; kingdom Metazoa; phylum Arthropoda; class Insecta; order Diptera; family Syrphidae; genus Epistrophella; species Epistrophella euchroma. The sequence goes on from OX346245.1 coordinate 138,295,457, forward strand.
AACTTCGGCAACACTGCCAAATTTAAGTCGCATTTCTGCAGGCAAATGCAGTCCGTTTGAAATTTTGTTCACTGTTTAAGAAGCGCTGATGTTTACTCTCAGCAATTAAATCAAATTTTTCCCAAAATGTAAATTATTAGTACCATTTTTTTTTGCAATTATTTTTAGCAGTGATTGAGCTGGTTTACTTTTACGAACTCGGGGGTCGTTAGCAGCTATAATTTTTATATTTATGCATTTAAGGGTAAACACAAAACCATTTTAATACACAGAAGTGATGAAAATTAAAAAAAAATGTCTTAAGCCGGAACCGCACCGGGGAGTTTTGTAAAGTGGCCTGCGTGTCATGTCATTGGAAGTAATCAAATGCACTGTGTTGCAAGCTCACTTTATTTCCTTTGTTCTTTATTGAAAATACATTATGTAGTTGTTTCTCTTTCAATGAATAATGTCCGTTTTTTTCTTACTTAACTGTTTAAAAATGGCAACGAAACTTCATGTTGCACAATCAGAACCGAAGGTATTTCGGTATAAGAGAAAACCTTGGCAACACAGCATAGTAAACAATTCCAAAGTAACATTTTTCATCTCATAAAACTATAAAACTGAGTGTGTTGGCAACCTCCAAAGAAATGTAGATGTTTTTAAGGCTGTTATACCTTTCAATTAAATTCCAATACGTGAGTAAAAGTAGAAAATTCGAACTTCGCTTTCTTAAACAAGTTGAGTTTTGCTTTAACACCACGGATAGAAGTAGTGCTGGAGAAACAATTACTTTAATTATTTTTAATTATGCATAAAGTTTTAAATAATAAAATAAAAATATTTGCAAATTTAAAAGAGCTTAATAAAATTAATTTAAATAACCTTTAACCTAATATGTAGATTAATTTGAATTTACTTATAATAGCAGTAGGAGTTAAGCGAATATTACGAGAGGATTTGCATACGAGTATTTGAAAAGCTTAACTCTAAGGATAAGTATAATACTAGTTGTGATATGGTGGAGACAAATAGCTTCCCAAATACGATTGAGCGTGGTTCCGGGTTAATTTATAGTACATTCTTTTTCTCAATTAATTTAAATCGCAATTTAAAAAATTCAACTACTTTGATGATGCTCACTTGTTAAGCATTAAAAAAAAATAAAATTATATTATTTATTAACATCATATCATTCCAGTTTTGCATTTAATATCAATTTAAGCAATATTTTCAAAAATTATAACTAAACACAAACACAATTACTATTTTTTCTAATACATTTTTCTTAAAAAGTAAATTTGTTATAATAACATAATTGTTTTTTTTTTTTTTTCTTTTATTTTTATTAATAAGTCATTCAACATGTTTTTGACTTTTTCAATATATTTTTTAGAAAATTGTATAAATAACTATCCGGGGATTATCAAAAATATAAATGTATGACATAAATGTAATTTTCTATAAAATGAAATAAATGTTGATTAATATCATTATACCCCTGCAAACTACATAAACAAAAAAATATTCAAATAGCCTTTCAGTTGATAAAGTGTTAAATTATAAAAATATGTAAGTTATTTAGAAAACAATTTTGTTAATTTTTGTATTATTAGAAATTATGTTTAGCATTATTTTTTTTTTACAACACTGAAATTATTTGTTTTTCTTTACTATGTATGTATGTGTTCTTGTTAGTTTTCTTACGATTGTACTGTTTTTGTGTGTCCTATTTTTTTGTGTTTCTCTTATAACATTTATATTCCTACTATTTAAAAATATTAACATTGATTTACTTAAATAATGTTCTTTTATTTTTTTGAAAATAATGTTAAAAATTATTTAATTTTTTTTATACATGGATACATATATGTATATTATTGTTTATTATGTTCAGTACTTAATTTTATTATAAATATTTTATGTTATAATTCATTAAAATAAATTAACAAAAAAAAACAAAACAAGATATTTTATTTTTTGGATTACTTTTTTTTAGATTTTTTTATTTTTTTTTGTATTTTTTTTACGGCTCAGTTCATATTTGATTCGTTTTTGGTCTCAGCTTAGACCTTTCACGCACACACGGTTCAAAGTGCTCATTTTTAATACAAAAAATAACAACAAACCTTAGCATGATGTTTATAATTCAAAATAAAATAAAAATACACCGAATAAAAAATATATATATATATGTCTATGTGTGTGAAAGCTATATTTTGAGTACCCTAGACCCGAATACTTGCCGTTTTGAAACCGAATGACACTGATTCGTGTCAAAAAGCCGTTCAGTGCTATTCGGTCTCTATTAGGTATTTATTCTTGTCGTTTTCAACGGTTCACACTTATCTGGTGATGCCGAAAATGAACCGAATTTAGACCGAACTGAATGAAACCGAATATGTGTGAAACAAGCCTTAAGATAAACTCCATTTTTTTAAGACTATTTGCAAGCTTTGTTCTGGCGTAACAGCCCTATTATGCTAAATATTCACGTGAAAGTTTGTATTCTGCTATCCGTCGGAGGGAAATAATTGCTTCAAATTTTGTATAAATTTCAATAAAAACAGGATTTAAACAATTAGATTCTTTTAAGAATTTCAAAACTCAATATCAGTTAAGATTTGAACTCCAAAGATTGAAGATTTAAAAAAATAATTTAAGGCAAATTGAATGAAACTTTCACGTGAATCGAAAGTTTCGATCGGATCGAATAGCAGAATAGGGCTGAAAGTCTTGTTAGAAAGATGGGAAGCACTTGTTTTGAAGAAAAGAACTTCCAAACTGCTAAAAAAAATATTGGTTTTACATTTTTCGAATACATCAATTTTAATTGAATTTAAGTAAAACATTTTTGAATCATCGGTCTGTTTGTCTGTCCATCTCCGTGCATCCAGTGTACTTCGAGTCTAAACTGATTGTCGAATTTGCTTGATTTTTTTTTTCGGCGAACTTCTATATGATTCGTACAAGAGACATTCGATGTTTAGAAAAAGTAGCTGCCATAGAATTTTTTCAAATTTTCTCGAAAACAGCTGTAGAGATTTTGAAGAAACTATGTTCCCACTTGTAATGTCTAAAGCAATTGAAATAATACTGCAATTCAGGTTGCCGCATAGATTTTAGTACTTAAAGAACAACGATACTACTCATTTGGCAAAAACATAGCCGTATATCCTGTCAAATTTGTTTATATTTATTTTATAAAGGATATAATCAGTTTAGATTGAAAATATTTTTATGACTGCATATGTGAACTTGAGCTCAAACAAAAAATTAAAAAAAAAAAAAAAAACTGTTAATGTGGACAAGGTTTATGTTTTTTCCGCCAGCTCTTTACTTCGTTGTTTGAATTTTGTAATAGTTAAAAAAACTTGCAAACTATTCTACGATATTTTAAGTGAACACGCAATTGGCTTATTGACTTAAAACGTTCGTTAACTTTTTCTTTCGTTTTTACTTTGAATGCAATTTAATTTATTATTTCATTTTAACTAGTTTTCTTAATATATGTAAATATAATTTAAAATCAATCATTAACAGCCATATTATTCACTCGATACATCCAGATTTAAATTTAAATCCAGATGAATTTACATTGAATTTGTATGATTTACATCCGGATTTAAATTTTTAATCTAGATGTATTGAGTGAATAATATGGCGGTAAATTTTAACAGTTTCATCAACTCGAATCAATTTACACAGTCCTAAAATATGTATATAAATACATAGATACATTTATGTAGGTACTTACTTAAACTTAAAAAAAAATATTAAAACGAATATTTCATTAATATTATTGTTATTATAGCAAAAGCCAACACTTATCTAAAATTCTTTGACAATACAACCAAAATTATCTATTATTAATAAAAAAAAAATAAATACAAATAAAATAATTGCATTTACAAATTAAACAAAAAAGAAACATTCAAACAAAAAATTAGATTATAAATGAAAAAATACCTAGAATAATTCTACCATTGTTAGATTATGTAAATCGAAATTATAGTACGTATTATATATATATTTTTCTTCAATATTTGTACATACAAAAATTAATTCTAATAAATTTAAAAAAAAACCAAGACATCCAATATTGACAAAATAGCTACAAAAAAATTAGTACGAAATTAAAATGCTTCCTCATTCACTACAAACAAGAAATAATATATTAATTTATGTTATCAAACAATAAGAGCCAAAATCTTTCAGTAAAATATGTGCTTAAAAATATAAAATTTTTTAGATTTTAAGAACAAAACGTAAAGTTTGCAAAACAAAAAAAATTATATATTTATTAAATGTTAAAAAAAAAATTATTAAAATATCTAAATATGATAAATGAAGTTTCTATTAAATTTCATTCTTATTTTACTGGTTTCTTGTTGATATTTCTATTTACAAAAAGGATAATATATTATACACATGTACAGGAAATTTAGTAGAACAAATTGCTAGAATTCGTAATTGTGTACCTTAAAATAAAGAAAAAAAAAACTACACGGTGTGTGCAAAATTAAATAAATGTAGGTATACTATATAGTTTTACTGATTTAAAAACAAACTTCTTCCCACCCCCTCTTTGCCACATAAATATTTAAAGTAAATTAAATTAAGTTTTGATTTTTTAATTCTTTTTATTCAGCTATACATATACATATATTTTTATTTAGTAAGAACAAAACAAATTTTTAAACACTTCAAAAGACTTGCTGAACTATAGATTAATGAATGAAAAAAAAATATTAATTATTTGTAAGTAAACATAGTTAAAAAGTAAAAACAAAAAATATAGAGTAAATACAATTATTTACAATATACACTTAAAAATATATACACATGATAGAACAAAAATAAATAAATAGAAATGTTATAAATAATAATTATAAAGTAAAAAGAAATAATTTAACTGAGTTATTCTTTAAAAATTTACAAAAAAAAAAAAAATAATAAAATACATGATGTTAAGTGTTGTTGTTTCTATACATAAAATAAATAATAAAAGAATAATTCTCAGATATATTTAAGCATTAACAATAAAATATAATGTACAACTTATTGTTTGTTACGCAAATATAAATAACAAATTATTTAGCTATAGCAGCTAAACAATTGAACTTAAAACTATTATTACATTGAAACTATTCCGCTCTAAACACTGTTGCTCTTTAAAAATTATTTAAAAAATAAAATTAAATAAATATTAAATTGTTTGCGTTTAAATTAATTTTACATGATAAAAAGATAAAATTTTTATGGTAAGCAGATATATACGTTTTCGAATCTAAACTGTATATAATATACATATGTACGGTACATACATTATGTACATTATGTCGATACATATATTTTTTTTTTAATAGTTATCGTAATGCAACTCGGTCCGTGTTAAAATAGTGCCGTGACTTAAGGCCAAGTGACATAAGGCCCAGTTTGGGTGTTTGGCCTTATGTCAATTTTCAATAGCGACATAAGGCCTAATTTTAAGAGTTGGCCTTATGTCACTGTGACATAAGTGACGTAAGGACGTAAGGCCAAACACCCAAATTTGGCCTTACGTCACGGCACCGTTAAAATAAAGTGCTTGAAGTTTACATCAAAGCTTGAATTACAATGGTTAGGAAGTCCATCTAATAGCAGTCAAAAATACGTTTCTATCTGGACAAAAGCTTGTTGGCAGTAAGAACTTCTTTGGAGTTCGTTAAGTGTATTTCATTTTTTTTTTTCAATAAAACATTCGGCCCTATCGATGTAACCGTCGGAGCGGAATTCTCTCCGATTTCCTACGATTCGGAGACATTTTGCTTCGAGGTATTTCTCCCACCAGCAAAATGTCTCCGACTCTTAGGAAATTGGAAAGAGTTCCGCTCCGACGATTACCTCGATAATATCAATTTTTATTTTTTCATAAAACATTTTTTAAAGTCTTTTTTGACTACAAAATTTTATTTTTATAATCACCCATATTCTCCTATTGAAAATAAATGTTACCCGGATTTGTGGTAAATAATTTTTTTTTTAATCTATATTATATAAAAATTAATCCCTTTTTGTGTTTGTACGCGCACAACTCGGCTAAACATCATCCGATTGAACCACATAAACACACTACGGATATAAAAATTGGAAAATTAGGCCGGAAAAGTCGTGATAGCAATAAACTGCATACTTTCTGAATTGTTTTTTGTTCGAACGGTCTTTCTACATTGGCGATTGATACGAATTGGTACGCTTGCTTGCTGTAACACCCTAATAACTACAAACATAGAATAGAGCGATACAACGTACGCCGAGATCCGGTAGTTTTGCTATACATTATGTGAACGACTTTCTTATATTTCAAAAATGCACAATAATATTTAACTATTTCAAAATTATTAACTCCTTGCCTTCTTCTGTTTCGAAAATAGTCATGTGACCCTTATTCAAGCTTAACCTCATTTAGGTACCTACTCTTTTAATTTCAAAAGGTCCGTCTTGCAGAATTTTTGTTTATTCTCTACAACATACCATTATAAGTAGAGCCATTACCGGTTTCTCCATGTATAATAGTTTTAATAACGTTTTTATATACACTTAGCCCATAATCGGGAATGTCTATCGTTTTGTTGTATTTTACATATGAGGCATGTTTTGTTGCAATTTCAGAGGGATTTTGTTTAAAAAAAAAAATACGAAATCGGGGTTTAACGACGCCATTAAAGAAAAAATGTGGATTTTCCATTCAAAATGAATAACAGTTCTTATTCATGTCGTTAAAATAGCTTTTCTCCGTACCTAAATAAAGCGCCGAGAATTCTCCCCGCTTAGCTAAGGGGAATAGTTGTTGCATAATAATAAACTGTTTAGCTCCGACATCATTTCTTTCATCCCTTCGAGCTTGAAAAACAAAACACGGCTATAAATGATTTTTAAGTGGATATGAGAATAGTGTGTACAAAAAACACACCTGTTGAATTTTCGAATTTTAAAATAAAACAACGGTTGCTTCTATTTACAAAATGTAAAATTTATTTTATGTAGGTACCTATATAATTTTTTTAAATAATTTCTAAAAAAGTCTAAAACTAAAATCTTATTTTATTTTGTCTCGGCACATTTTTATTGAACCCAAATGAAAAATAAGTTGACTCGAACGGTTAACAATTTTAACTACAGCTCAGTTCCATACGTATGTATGTATACCTACATATATAGTGAACCCGCTAGCAAAAATGATTAGCCACAATTGGTCTTATTAATAAACATTGTCTAACTTTAGACAGCCGTCCAAGTTTTTAAAAAACCTTTCTAATTTTTGCTAAAGTAATCTATATTTTTATCTTGCTTTAGACAACGTAATCTATTGTCTAAACCTGGAGAAATGCAATATTTTTTTTTTATTAAAAAAACATATTTCCGACTGTTTCAAAATACTTAGACGTAGTTTAAACAGCCAAAAATCTAAATAATAAGACCAAATGTGTATTTAAGAAAAGGCTTACTATGATGTACCCTGACCTTGTTAAAAGAAATTGCTATGTTAATAATAGTGGTAGAAACTTCGTTTAGAAGAATATAGTCAGATATCAAATTTCCATGTTATTTACATTTTTCTCGTCCATGCTAATTTTTGACTTTGAGTTCAATTTTTCACGTTGGAGATAGACTATATTAATTGGATCGGGGTAATATTGATTTACCATTCGATTTGCTTTTGGGTTAAATTTGTGGTACTAAAGCAAAACACGATATGCTTAAAATAGACCTCGTATAAACATAGAATATCGTTTCGTATCTACAAATATTTTTAAATTTGGACAAAACCAAAACAAAACACAATATTGAAACTTTATTTTTGTATGATTTAAATTAAATATACATTATTTATTTTTGGATAAATTTAAGAAAAAAATTGACTCATAATTGTACGCATTTAAGGCCCATTTGAGGAAACAACGAAACTTAAATATTCGGCCCTATCGAGGTAACCGTCGGAGCGGAATTCTCTCCGATTTCCTACGAATCGGAGACATTTTGCTTCAAGGTAGTTCTCCGACAAGCAAAATGTCTCGGATTCGTGGAAAATCGGAGAGAGTTCCGCTCCGACGGTTACCTCGATAGGACCGATTAATATTTAAGTTCAACATAAGAGTTTATGTGACAGTTTACGCTAAGGAAAAAGTAGAACATAAGCGTTTAAGTTGAACAAAAATATTTAAGTTTCGTTGTTTCAGCAAAAGGCCCTAAGAGATAGGGTGATCATTAGTTTTATCTAAGTCTTAAAAAAATCTTTTTTGTAGATAAATATGTATGTACGAGGTTAAGGCAGAAAGGGAACGATATCCTATAAATAAATACATTTGATGGCACACAGCTCATGAAGAACTAGAGCCTAGTGACTTACAAATCTCAACCATTCCTGTGTGGGTGTCTGCAGGAACGGAGGGGACCTACAGTTGATTGCCGAATCCGAATGGCTAAGTTGAGCGGCACTTTTCTGTGACAGGAGATACTCTTTGTAGGATTTGTCACTTCCTCGAAAGAGGCAATTGCACTGAAAAACATTTTCGATAGGTGGCAGAGTCTGCCGATACCCGGTTATGCAATAATACCACAAGAATAAAGGTGCTACTCGTTATAATTATAATAAAATTCGTATTGGAAATATTTGTAAATGGTTGGAAATTTAATGACAACAAGGAAACATCAATAAATAAATAAAATATTAAAAATCTCAAGATTTCTTTTTATTATTATTACAGCAACAGTATAAAAATACTGTTCTTTACAAATATTTACAATTTGGTTCAACTTAAAGTGCTATGCATGGATACAAAACAAGGAATAAAATTCTATATCATGTTTGAACTGCACAATAAAAATAATTTATACAATTGTTTTATTGAATTATATTTTGTATGATTTTGTACAAGCGGCTAATATATAATTATGCACGAGGACATGTAGTTCATTGTTTCTTTAATAATATTAGTTGTTATACAAACTATTTACTTATACAATAAAAAAATATATATTCATATGTATATACTTATAAAATTAAGTAATTTTAAGAATCACATTTCATAGACAAAAATGGGGAGAATGTTTTACTTTTTTTTTTTTTGTTTTTTTTTTTTATTGTATTGTAACAAAGAGGAAAGCAGTGCTTTTTAAGAATTGATTTTTTATCTTACTATGGTACTGATAATAAAATTATTTAAATAAAACATCTAGAATAGGAAATTGGCTAATGGCGTAGGTATGAGTCTCTCAGTTAGAACATACGTTTCATATTTTCTCATCCAGACTCGGTCAGTTTGTTTGGAGAATGAAAATCAAGATAATGCAACATCAAGACACATCATTATGATGAAACCAATTATTGTTCCCCAAGTTGCCAGGAGTCCATTTCCACTGCAATAGAAGAGTTCATGATTAAACAATAAACAGAACAATATTTAATTTAAAAAAAAGTATATTTTTAAAAGACGAGACTAAGCACATTCCAAAGTTATAAAAATTACAGGGTATTTTTTTTTTTGCGGATCGACGATATATCTTGCAGTTCATTAAGGGTCCTATAGGATTTTCTCGGAATATTTTATTCCCACCAAAATGTTTTTACTTTCGTGAATCTCCCCTGGATTAAATTTTTTTCGAACAAAAATCTAATTTAATGACCGACGGCCAAATAAATTCCCCTGGAAAATTTATTCCCGATATCAATAGGGGGGTTCACATTCAACGACAAGTTGATCAACATGTATCTAGTCGGCAGTATTTTGTAATGTGAACAGCAGTCGAACGACCGTCGATCGACTTGTTGTGTAGTTCAAATTTTTTAATATTTTGCTCGGTCGGTCGACCGTTGTAGTAAATGTGAACACAAGTCGACCGACCGATGATTTTAATTTTGAAGCTTTTTTCTATTTTTGTATGTAAGATTTAATTAGCACGCGTTGAAATTGAAGTTAAACAATAAATAGAAACGCAAAAAATCAAAAATAGTGCGGTTATATTGATGTAAAAAATTAAATACGCGTAATGTTTGCTCATTGAAATTTTGTTTTCAAATGAGCAAACCCCTATTAAGGGGGGTTCACATTCAACGACGTGTCGATCGACCCGAGTCGTTTTGCTAGCGTTCACATTCTACGACCGTTTCGCCGACTTCATTTGAAAACAAAATTTCAATGAGCAAACATTATGCGTATTTAATTTTTTACACCAATATTACCGCACTATTTTTGATTTTTTTGAATTTCTATTTATTGTTTAACTTCGATTTCAACGCGTGCTAATTAAATCTTACATACAAAAATAGAAAAAAGCTACAAAATTAAAATCATCGGTCGTTCAACTTGTGTTCACATTTACTACAACGGTCGACCGACCGAGCAAAATATTAAAAAATTTGAACTACACAACAAGTCGATCGACGGTCGTTCGACTGCTGTTCACATTACAAAATACTGCCGACTAGATACATGTTGATCAACTTGTCGTTGAATGTGAACCCCCCTAATAAATTCCGAGAGAAATTTTTGAAAACATTCCCAGGGAAATTTTTGTTTAATTTTAAATTGAAGATTCTTGGGTGAGCTGCTACGTGTTTGTAAAAAAAATGAGCCCTATCACTAATTCCATCGTATTGGAAAACTTTTACGAATCCCGAAAAATCTATCACCGAATCCGTTGGTAGTAGCATTTTGAATGAGATTTTCCACTACGATAGATTATGTGATAGTTTTTTTTTCGGGATTCGTAACAAGATTCCAATTATGATGGAATTCATAATAGGGCTGAATACGTTACGACTTTAATTTTAGTTTATTTTAGAAAGCAAATGCCTACGGCCATATTATTCACTCAATACATCTAGATTAAAACTTAAATCTGGATGTAAATCATACAAATTCAATGTAAATTCATCTGGATTTAAGTTTAAATCTGGATGTATCGAGTGAATAATATGGCGGCTAATAACTTAATAACGTCGCAACCGGTTTAGCTGTTTCGCCCGAAAACACAAACAAATATACACCCTTTCGAACTGTATATTCGAAGAATTTAACACACTCACCTCGCATGAGCTTCTGGCAGGATATCGTCAGCCACAATATAGATCATAGCTCCCGCTGCAAACGAAAGTGCATAAGGCAAAATTAAATTTGCAAAAGTTACAGCCACAGCTCCTAGAACTCCGAAAATTGGTTCAACCATACCCGATAGTTGACCATACCAAAATGCCCTTGGCACACTGAAACCAGCAGCATGCAAGGGCAAACTGACAGCAAGACCTTCGGGGAAATTCTGAATTCCAATACCGATGGCTAGATTTCTATATTCAAATAAAAAAATTGGTTAATTTATTTTAAAAAAAAAACTTAAGCGTTTTATTGCCTACCTCGCACTTTCGAATGTCGCCGAGTCTGTTGTACCAATGGCACCAAAGCTTACTCCTACAGCTAGTCCTTCGGGGATATTGTGCACAGTGATGGCAACAACTAATAACATAATTCGTTTCCATTGTGAAACCGCATTTTCATGATCAATACGTGCCTGATCTGAATAAGTATTCTGTTCTAAATCGGCATTGATTTTATTTTTCCTTCTTCGGGATTCACCGCTGTGTTGGACACTGAGACAATCTGAAAAACTGTGCATTCCTTTGGTCGAAGAGCGATCTATAAAATTAAAAGATTTATTTTGATTTTTCAAATTATTTAGCTCGTAAATATAAAACTTACCAACACTTTGTCTTGAATGCTGTACATCATCCAAGGCAATTTCTGCTTTATCTTTATTTGAGTGTGTCAGAGCTAGTAGTAAAGTTAAAAAATGTTATTAATAGCGGTTTTATTCTATAAATATAGGTAGATACTCAATAAATTGAACTTACATATCATCATGTGTGAGCTATTGATTCCCAAATATGATATCAGTTTGTCGGTACCATAAACAAATATCGATCCTAACAAGAAACCACCAGCAACTGGTAAGAATGCATATTGGGCATATAAGCCAGATCCCTCTGCTAATTCAATTGCTGGCGACAGTAGTGACCAAAATGAGGCTGCAATCATCACACCTGCGGCAAATCCTAAAGCTACATCTAGTGATTTTCTCTGTAAGGAATATAGAGACAAAAAAAAGTTTAAAGTTAAATGGAAATATTAAGAATACATAGAAATATAAACATAATAATTTTCGATATAAAAAAAAAAAACTAGCTCATTGTTGTTGTTTCATTCAAATCCTTCAATTTTCGATATTTTTTTTTCAAGACAAGGCAAACTTATAGAATGTCGTATGCACAAAAAATTATTTGGTATGAAGAAAGATTTATGATCAATTGAATTAAATTATTAATTATTTTCGATATAAAAAAAGATAACGAGCACGTATGTAGATAGCTAATACATACACATTTTATAATTAAAATAAACAATATCAAATTGATACAAAAAACAACACCCACACCTAAGCTAAGGATACTATTTTATTTTGTGTACAAATATTTCGTAATAAATTGCAGCTTATACATTAAAGTCACGTTTTCAGATAAAAACGAATCCCAAGACATTGCAAAACAAATCACTTGATACCTACCTATGCAGGCACACATGTGTATAGACAACTAAGTAAAATGCGATTAAATTGTATAAACAAAATTTAATCAAAAGTAAAGCACATTGTTCATGTGATTTCATAAACCATACACATTTTTGATTTAATTAAAATTTAGACCACGTTCTTGAACAAAATTATTCCATTCTGACAGAATGGTTAACTTTGTTTTTATTCAAAAAAAGGACACATTTTTGGTTTTTATTAGAGTTGATAAACAATACGAACTCATATAATATATTAACAAAAAAATCTATTCGATTGCGTTTGAATAAAACTGCTTTCAGAACAAGTGGATATAAAAAATTAATTTCAAGTTTTTTACCAACTTCACTGTTCATGTCATAATATTCAGGCAGGCTTTCACATTTGAGCCAGGCCTAATTTTGAAAATACATACATATACATAATACGAAGAAACTACGCATGATAACAAGAAAGAGTGTTTAGCTTTATATTTATTCATTTGTGTACTTTCTTAATATTTGTTTAAAGACATAATCTTCACACCCGCTGCCTTGAAGCATTAATGTATCACCGCGGATCTTCAAAAAAATACCCTTTGTAGATCGCCCTTGTGGCACCTACCGAACATGGATTACATGTCTTATGTGCTATAATTCACGATATGGGAAATACGCGTAGGGATGCTCTTTTTTAAACCCTTTCGAATGACATATAAAAGACGTCAGTGACACTTATATATCCGAAGAAATTGAGCTCAAATTAATTTGAGTACTCCTAATTTAGCTGCAATTCACCCCAAACGCGATGACTCATCATCTGAAACTATGAGGCGATAGCTATAAAACAATTCCTCTATAATCTTTGCGCAATCTTTATCTATCGATTGGTATATGCAGGATGTCTGTAGTGCAAACAGTCACTTAGCAGTAGGGCGCGTGTTTTCGTGACGGTCCTCTTTTCGCTATATCACACCCAACCCTCCGAGAAAGACATGTAATCCATGTCAAAAGATCACAGCCTATTTTGTGGCAAGACTATGGTCATTAATGTAACTGAAACAAAAAAAAAAAGTCAAATATGTTTTTAATTGTATCACGGGTCTAGGCACAACCCACAAGGACAAGTACGCTCTATGATCGCGGATGTGAAAATTATTGTGATTTAAACAAATATTATGAAAGTCGAAGGATGTAGGAGTGAAAAAGACAAAAACCCGTTTCAAATTCTTTTAAATGTTGATTAAATTCCTTTTGGAAAATATGAAGAGTGTGGAAGTGGAATCATTTGTTCGCTCCGTGAATTCTTTATCTATGTATAAACAAAAAAATTATTTGAAAATTAGAATATCTGTTATTGGTGTTCACAAAATCTTTAAATTTCAAATACGTACAATTTTAATTAAGTATTAAAATTCAATAAAATTTTGTCTGATGAGGTCACACAATATTCTTCTTGCTTTCCTAATTCATACCGTATAGATTTGTTGCACGTGTAACACAACTTTCTGAAGCAGCTACTTATAAAATTGGATTAAATTTACAACTAAATAGCCAATTTATGCCAAAACGTGCTCTAAATTTAGATAATGGAACAAAATTAACGGCCATAAATTTGACACACAACAAAATTGCAAATAGAATGTTTCGTACAATACAAAGCAACAATTATTTTCTAAGTCGCACTACACGAATGTGGAATGCTTTACCCAGCTCAATTTTCCCCTCCCATTGTGATCTTCAGACATTCAAAACCAATGTGCATCGGTATCTCCTTTTAAATCCCCTCCAACCTACCTAATCGCTCGTGCTGTGTATATCATCTTAAGGGTAGTCACAACCCCTTTAGTGCGCGCTAAATATAAAAAAAAAAAAAAAAAAAAAAAAACTTCTGGACCATTAGGCTGTAAATTTGTTCAGAATTCGAAATAGAAAATAGCATTAATTATATTTCCGCTATGGAAATGAAACATTGAAGTTTTTTCAACTATGTAAGTCATATACTAGGTACTTTTATTGTACTTTTTTCAAAGTGACGTCCTTCAATTTATGCTTTATGCATGGACCACAGGGTGTAGATAATAAAAAACATTAAAAACTTAGAACAAAACCCCGCTACTTGGTTGTTCAATTCACAGATTATACTTAATGTTTACATTTCCGATTATCAAAGTTTCCTTTTTTAATCTTACACAATACACAAAGTTTATCTGTTGATATTAATTATAGCAATGTTAATTTTTAATTCTAAGCCACACGACTACAATAACTAATTTGAATATTCATTATTTAAATGAACGTCTACATTGTATATTCAGGTATATTTTTATGTACATATATGTATGTATATGTACTGTACATATGAGGACGGACTTCTTTGTACCAAAACCTGTTGGTTTCTTAAGGTAAACCTCTCTGGGTCATACATATATGTATGTACAGACATATTATGTACATCTGGCTTTGGAAACATTGTTAAAATTTTCATTTCTAGTTATTAGTTGTAGCTTTTTCACGTTTCATTCTATAAATCATTCTTGAAATAGTATGCAAATTAATTCTTAACTGTATAGAAGACAAAAACAAACAAACACATGAGACTAAAATTAATTTAAATAAAACGAAACAAACTTACTTGATTTCCTCGAACGAAAATAACCATTGCCGATCCAACAGCTGTGAGACCCCAAGTTAGAAGCGTTCCAAGCAGCGCTTGCGTTACTGGTCCATATCCAGGAATCATTCTTTGGATTTTTTTTTCTTCTCTTTTTTCTTCAATTGGTTACAAATAAAAATGTTGGATACCTCTTTTTTTCTGAGGTAACCTTTCAACACAACAAATTCCAAGCAAATCACTTGAAAACACAAACAATCCGTTGCATCATCAACTTTGTCATAAGGTTTTATAAAGTACTTGTATCTAATTTACAGTATGCCGCCTTTGGTGTCTGTAAGATAGAAGAAGAAAACCAATATTATTATTAATTGAAATTAAAAAATAATGACGTTGATATTGGTGTATGGTTTGTTTAAAACAATACGAATTATTTAATTGAGTTTTAATAAAAATTAATTAATGTATTATCATTACTTTATTTTGTGTACGGAATTTTTGATAAAAATAATAAAAATTTAATGCTTATTTTAAACTTGAAGCGATTGTTTTTAGTACACGCACTTATATTTTCAGACGGTTGGCCAAGTGGTTTGATTGATCATTAATAAATAAGGAGAACGTATCTCGTATCTTGTGCAGACGACAATTGCTAACCGATGACTGGGAAATCTAATTGCTTCGGCGCTAACTTAAATTGAGATTCTCAGTGCCACGATGAAATATGGGTTTAGTCACACCATCATCGAATACCCACAGACTTCTGATTGTTTGATGAATTATAAATCACTGGTCTGGCGCAGTAGAACTTTGTATGGAAACTCATTTGACTGAAGTTAAGATGGTACGTGCTCGGTTAGAAGTAAACTGATAAGAATAAATTTGTATTTGTTTTGTTTTTATTTCATTTGAAGGTGCTGTTGATGGGTTTAAGATCCCAAACATACATGTAGCTACATTAATTTTTTTTTTTTAGATATATATCAAGATTTTTAATTTAGTTTTAAGCAAAGTCGAGTCACTGATAGTTCACATGAATATAAATCGAGTAATTAGTTAAGCTTTTTCATAAACAAATAAAATCTAAACTTTGTATCGACCAAAAAGATAAGGGCTGAGAATTTGCAAATTTTATTAATGATGTGAAGTGTGTTTATTTCCAAGCACAAAGGGAATTAGATACAAATAAAATGCACGACTGGATCGAATTTTAAAATTTTTATAATTATTAAATATGCGTATAATGAAATTTTTAAATATTTTAAATTTAAAAGAAGTGTAAAACTCGTTGTTCTTGTTTGCCACACCAATTACTAAATTAATAAATTTGAGTTCTAAATATAAAATATGAATTTATGCAAAAAAAAAAAATCAAACATGGTTGGAGAGAATTTTTTCAAAAATAATTTTTTGTAAGTGCTTTTTTTATTAACATTACATTGAGTGGAAAGGAAAAAAAATTAAAATTTGAGATTTATCATTGAGGAGGCATGGCATCCACCCACTTTTCTCAAAATAGTCATCAATTATGTATGTATATGGACCACTCTTGACTGTTGAAGAATTACTAAATTTGGTAGAGCGATAGGGCTTGTAATATGTACAAAGCAAACAATCGTAAATTTGAGGTTTTCCATAGGGGGCATGGTATCCGCCCACTTCTTCAAAACTATTATCAATTATATGGAGCACTTCTGATTGTTGTAGAATAATAAAATTTGAGGTTTTCCATAGGGGGCATGGTATCCGCCCACTTCTTCAAAACTATTATCAATTATATGGAGCACTTCTGATTGTTGTAGAATAATAAAATTTGGTAGAACGGTAGGGCTGGAAGTCAGGAGGCGTGGCATCCACCCACTCTTTAAGAACTGTTTCTGATTATTGTAGAAGGATGAAATTTGGTAGAGCGATATGGCAAGTTTTCTTTTTTTCCATCTGATTACTCACAATTCAAAAGGTTTTGAAAACTTGACCAGTAAACTCTTACCAAATTTTAGTTAGTAATTATTAAATAAGAAATTTCTCTCATAATTTGGAGTTGCTTCGATATAACTCTACTTAAATTATTTGATATTAAACTTTCATAATATTAGAACTTTGTATTAAATATTCATATTTAAAATAAACAACCTTGATGTAACCTATTGGATAGGGGAGCAAGGCACAACTGACGCAGTCAATTTTTTATAAAATTGCCCCTCCTGTCTAAACGGGGGGAAATAGACCCCCCCCTCCCATACGATTTTTTTTTTTGTCTTAAGCCAACCTACTCGCTCCAGCAGTTTGGTGTATCTTATACCTATCACCCTGTATAAGAATTACCACAAAATTTGAGTAGAATTATTTAGGCGTTAATTATTACTACAGAGTTTGAAAGTTTTACACGAGTTTACATTTTATATAAGTTAAATTCAACAAATTTACTATTTTATCTACTGAGTATCTGAAAATGGGAACGTGAGGTACCAATATATATATTTTTTTTTTTTTTAGTAAAAGTAAGAAACTATTTTTGCGAGATATTTTATTTAATCTGAGAAGGGGGTATTTCTAAAAGGCTAAATGTATCTTGTATTATTTTTATTAACATTAGTATTTAATTTTTAATAAAATAGCCCGTAAAATTCTCCCAAATGTAACGTGAGTTACATTGGAATTACCCGAGTGTGCCATTTAATGGTTTTATTTTATTTTCGAATAGGTGCCTACAGATTAAATTATTTAAATTATTCAATATAATAAAAATATGAACTTGGTTAATTTTTATATTTTGTAGAGCAACTTTTTTAAATTGATATAATTAATAAAACATAAATATAAAATGTTTACATAATTAATACACTAGCGGATAACCACGATTTATTAAAAAAATAGAAATAACCATAAAAGAAACAGGGCCCTGTGACTCTAAAAAAATAATTAGGAAAATTACAAGTTTTTGCTAAATTTAGTCCTGGAAAATCAAGGCGAGTAGGAAAACTTGTCAAATACTCGTGAGCCGTTTCGTTTATCAATTTTTTTTTATTCAATGAGAAGTTCGAAACATGAAAAAAATATAAATTATTATTACCATAATGGTTTAAACAAAGATTGAAATCTACATAAAGGGAAGTTGTACATTTAATGATTTTTTTTTTAATTATAAAGACTTTATCTTGGTGAAAGTACGTTAATTATTCGAGATTATACAAAGTCCTTGGCAGTTTATGGTGTTTTTTTTTTTGTTTATTTTATAAGCGTTAATATTAATAAACTTCGAGAAAAAAATTCTGAGATTTATATCGCAAAATAATTTTTAAATTTAATTTTGCGAAGTGTTATCAAGCATATATCTTACCTACTATATATTACTATACCTAGAACATTCTTTATTTACTCAAGTGTACACAATTTTCATAACACAATTGGTATTAGCTTTTATGATTTAAGCATGAACATTATTAATACAGAGGTGTCATCACAAGATTAAAAATGAAAACCTATAATAAACATACGTGAGTATGTTAACCAAGATAATACGCTAGTGTTGCCAATATAAAATGGTATTATATATTTTATCGTGATTTTAATAAAAACAACATTTGAAGGAGTCCATGGAAAAAACGGTTTATGGCAACTGACATAGAAAAACCACAATTAGTATAATTAGTATGGAAATTTTCAGGTCTTCTTTCAAACAAAAAAAAATCCCGGGTACTTTGAAAATGCCCCACTTTTGCATTGTCATAGAAAGGAAACATAAAAACCATTAGTTTATTTGATAAGCATTTTTAAATGATAAACTATTCCCACTAAAAAAAATAACGATGATGGATTTCTTTGTTTCGTGTTTTTTTTTTTTCTGCACCAAAACAATTTTTCTTCAAAATTTTAGCTATCTAGTTTTTGCACCAAAAGCGAGGAAAATTTGTCCCATACTCGCAGCGGTCCCTAGACGCTCAATATTATTGTGCAATATTTGGTAATGCACAATATTACTGTCCGTCTATGGATAATATTGCAAGGTTGTGAAATTTTTGAATCAGCTGTCAACTAAATTATTAAATAAAATATTGAACCGTCTGGGGGGCCTAGCCAATAATATTTTACACAATAATATTGAGCGTCTAGGGACCGCTTAAGGCCCTTGTTACCAAAAACTATCTTATTCAATTTTATGTTCCTGAGAACAAAATAAACATACATTTGCTTTTCAAAAATATTCAATAAAATACGCTGCGATGAAAGTTGGTAAATATCGCAAGCGTCACTGTGCATGCAGAACAGCAACTTGGTTGTATCTGATTTTGAACTGTTTACATTGCATAAAAGTATTTTATTGAATAAATGCAAGAATTTTCGCACTTTTAGGACGATAGTTTTATAATTAAGTAGGTAGTAGCCGTGGCGTTATGGTTAGTGCGATGGACTGTCTAGCATCGTCACCTAATAATTAAAAAAAAAAAAAAAAGGCTACTGCCTCTTGCGAGGAATTGTCTCCAAGAATATCTCTTGTCATTAGCCGTTCGGATCTGGCAATGAACTATAGGTCCCCTCCATTCCTGCAGACACGCACACAGGAATGGTTGAGAGTTGTTAGTCACTAGGCCCTAGTTCTTCATGAGCTGTTGTGCCATCAAATTTATTTGTTAGTTTTATAATTTAAGGAAAATCTTAATAAATCACAAGAAACGGCAACTCTGCTCCTCTTGTTTTTAACTTTTTACACTCAGTGGGCAAAAATCCACAAAGCAAAACATCACGGTTTGAACATAGTAGGTATTTTTCTTTTCTTTTGTGTACTCAAGTGGTTTTAATTTCCTGACATCTAACTAATCTCCCGCTACTCGACGAAATATGTCTCGAAGAGACAAACAAATAAATATAAATAAAAGTGTGCAAACTAACTTAGAATGGATAAATTATAATAATTTGTCGCTTTGATAAGCTTTGTTGTTGTTAAAATGGCTATAAAAGTCAGAGGAAAACACTCACTCATTAACAGTTGCTGATCAAAGCTCTGTTGGACTGGTTTTTTGATTTTTTTTTTTTTTTTTTTTGTTTCTTTTTCTGTCGGCCCCCACATTCCAGCTACGTCGCGAAGGGAAGTTGTTTTTATTGTTTTCGTTTTTCATTCATAAAAAAACTGAAGTGAACAAGTTTTTTAATCGCAATTATTAAATAATAATAAAAACAAAAAGTACTTGCACTTGCTTGGAAATAATCAGTATAAGTTAGTAGAGCTATTAGCCATGGCAATGAGTGTTTCACGTCATGTAGCGGCATTTTGTATATCTTTTGATAAAACAATGATGTTTTGATATAAATATATAGGCATGAATTCTCATTTTACATGCAAAACAAGTAAAATAAATATGTCTGTAAGAGTAGTAGACAAAAAAAAAAGCGATTAGATAATAGTCCTTACTACAATGTATGTAAATAGTTCACCATACATAAGTTCAATTTATAAAAGTGATAATTTTTTAGCTTTTATTGCTTTAAGTTTGAATAATAGTTTACTTGTGCTTAAACTTTCTTAGTTTTGCAATAAAATTCATGCATTTTTAATAAATTTTTCAATGAAATAGAATTTACTTTAAATGAAGTTTTTATGAAAACTATACTCGCAGTGGTTGCAAAGCTTTTCACCACAGAATTAATTCGTTGGAGTTATAGTTATAGCTATTTCACGGGTTCCAACTTCATCGTCAGACTATTACTGTCGGGTTTTCCAGTAAGGACATAAAAATTTTGTATTTTGATCAAACTCGCCCCAAACGTTTTTGTATGATATGTCATTGTCAAAATATCAGTCAAACTTTACATTTTTACCATCGTTTGCGCATTAATTATACCACAATTCTTAGGCGACTGTTACGTTCACGGAACATTTTTGTTAAGCTCAGTTAACTTAATCAGACTCGTGAATCAGCATCCTCTTTTTTCTACTTCAGCACCCAATCTAAGACAATATTTCAGTGTCAATATGGTCTCTGGTTCTTGTGTTCTAAGTGAATGCAGTTCCGGTACCAAACAGAGCCATAGAAAAGTCACAAACGTTCCTAATGCTGAAGAACATTTAATTTTCAATTTCATGAAGTGGTTTTAATTGTAACTTCTTCCTAGATCATTTAAGACTTTTTTAGATATCTTAACCTGTTTAATGACTAATGCGTAGCTATAACAGTTGTTTTAACATGATTTTTATGATAACCTTTTGATGAAATATTAACAAAACAAATAATGTCAATCTTATATCAAACAATTCAAACCAGCTGTCACATGTTATCGAAGACTTTCTTTGTTTTAAAGATCCGACGTTATTATAGCTAATGTGGATGAAAACATAACTGAGTTTAGTTGTCTATGCGAAAATTCAACATTAATTTAACTGTCTACGATAGCTGCGCTTCTAGAAAAACACCTAAACTTGCTAGTACTAAGGATGTCACCTAAATTCAGTTTAGTTGAAAAGATAAATTTCAACTAAGCATTTTTTGTATGTCAAAATGTTGAAGCGCTCCAAAACAACATCAAACTAAAATTTGGCCATCGTGTCACGAATCGTTTATAGGAGCTCCAACATAAAATGCTCAATACTTTCTATTTTGTTAGAATTCACAAATATAGTTTTAAACCGAGAACAACTGAAATTTGTGTTACAAAAGTACAAAAATTTGTTTGTTGAATGTCAATAAAATAATAAGTATGGAAGCATCAAAGATCATTGACATTTTCTTACCTAACATGAGCTTTACATTAAACTCAAACTCAACTCATTAACAATAAATCAATTTTTATTATGTGAATTTTTGATAGCAAATTCAGGCGGACAGAGTAAATAATAATAATTGTTAATAAAATACCTCTGGTTGCTTAATTTGTAGGGCTTCGCCTTCGCCTTTGATTCTGCTGATTCGGATTTTTCTTTTGATTGTATAGGCAAGAACCGGGTCAAAGAACTCTGCCGACTTCGTAAGCAGCCGGTCGTGTTGACTTGAACCTACATTCGCCACATAAAATGATGAAAGGCATTTCATATCTTTGAGAATACGTTTAGAGGAAGTAATTGATATCTTATCAGGAATTATTAGAATAAAAACACAAGTAGGTAGGTCCGTTTAATTTCATTGATAAGGGGGCATAGATAAAATATGATAAAACTTAAAAATTAAAAACTCGAATTAAATTCGCTACCAATAAATACTTTAGCAAAGTTATACAATATTTTGTATGAATATAAAAATGTAGGTACTTGGTATGTATTTACTTTACCGTGTGTGGAAGTAAGGTATATTTATTTGTTTAATTAAAAACTTATGCCAAGGACGATTAAATGCTCCGCCGCACACAAAAACTACAGCACAATTCTTTAATTATTTACAAATTAGTCAAATACAAAAATATGTGCATTGTTTGAACCGGCACTTTATTAAAACAGATGCAAGACAAGACACTTGGCATTTGTTAAATTATTTGGTTTATTATAATTAAAATAATTATAATTCTAGCCAACGTAACAAAAAACGAAATTACACGACACAAACACTCAAGTTTATGTGAACGAATGGGTACGTTCAAAGCAAAGAAATCTGAAATTTCAGATTCTGAAATTTCAGATTTTTTTATTGAACGCAAAAAAAATCTGAAATTTCAGTCAAAAGCCACTGTGTCAAATTCCCGTATTCACTTATTGAATTTGCATAGAATCGAAATAAAAAAGAACTTTACATATTCGTAAATTGTTAATTTAGCATGAGCTTTGTAGATGAAATTTTATGTAAAAAGATTAGCAACAGGTTTGTTTGTTATTGTGCAGTAAATTTATTATAACTTCAATGCAAAATTGTTCCACAATAATCCGATGGACAATTATGGGAATACTTTTCGAAGACAAATCATTCCTTTTATTTAAAGAGTTACTAAACAATTAACAGAAAGTTCTTTTAATTAAATAAGTAAATATTACAATTTTATTATAAAAACTTTAAGCAAACATCAACCACTAACCACACCGAAAATCATAAAGTTCAATTTGATGTGTAGCACTTCAGCTCTTTTTGCACTTCCCCCACCACAAACAACTGTCATCTGAATTTTCAGATGAAATTTTCTTGTCTGAAATTTCAGAATAAACGTAACTAAACGTAACTAAAAGTCATCTAACTTTTTATGACAGCTGGCCAATCAGAAGCTCCAAAAATTCAGATATCTGAAATTTTAGATGTAGGTTGAACGCGGCCAATGACATTTCTATATTAAAGAAAAGTCAAAAATGACACAATATATAAAAGCAGGATTGGCATTGAGGTTAGCTGGAGAACTGGACTCTCCTTGGTGACTTTAGCGCTTTGTGATTAACAAGTGTACTAATAACATTTTTCAATTTAAAGTTCGTTTTTATAAACGTTGTCTAACTTTGCACAGCCGCCCAAGCTAAAAATAATCATTTAATAAATCTTTGTCTATGAGTTATCCATTTAACTTAGACAACGGAATCAGAACCGCCGAGAATTATCGTCGCTTAGTGGGGAGAAAGACTGTGAACCGGGCGGCGTAAATTACATATTTTTTATCGATAATTTGTATAGAAACTCTGTGATGGCTTCGTTAATGCCCCATCTGGTTTTTTGTATATCAAATCTCTCCGGGACTCCAAAAAACATGCCTGTTTTATTTAATTAAATAAAGTAAATTTCCAAATATTTTAATCTATTATGGTGTACAGGATTTTATACACCTATCGGGCCTTTCTAGGAGCTGCATATTCTTGTCATTTTCCTTTTTTTATTTTTATTACAGTTATAAAAGAAAAAAAGAAAACTTTAAAATTACTAGCATTAAGACTTAACTATATTCAAGACTTTTTTCAAAAAGTTAAAGAGATGCTGTGTGCGAAAAAATTGTGTTTGGTCTGTGAAATCGATCTGAAATATGACTTATCAATCACAATTTTCCTACTTTTGTCACCCACAGGCATTTGTAGTGCATGTTTTCGTTTTTCAATTTCGTACCTACTTTTTACAAATAGTCTTGAAGGTAGTTAAGCAAAATACAAATATTCACTGCAATAAGGTGGTTTTTGAGCATTTTCGGTTTAAAAAAAAAAAATTAAAATATTTTAATATGGAAGAAGTTGAATGGATCAACAACCTCTCTGCACTCCAGTGCATTTTTTTTTCGAAATTTCTTGCAAATTTTCACAAATTTTCAAATTTGCTGTCAAAACCAATAGTAAAAAAGCCCAAGTGTGGGAAACTTGGTGAAAATTTCACGTTACCAAATTTCAATGTTACAAAACTGAACTTCCGACTCTTTTGGTAGTGGTTAGTCTATGTACATAATGTTCAATTTTATTTAAAAACTCAGTTTACTTAATTGCTTGCAAAATACTCTTTTCAGTGTAATTAAGGGGAATTTTTAGCATTTCACCTATCGCTGAACCTAGTTAATCCACCCAAATCGGTGAGTTAAAATTCCTGTATAACTGTTCAACATTTAAATGTTGAACTCTGAACCCTGGCGGGTGGCTCAACTGTTTTTTTAATATGGCGTACAATTATTGATCCATAGATTATCAAAAAAAACATACATTACAACAACAACAGGAGATACTGCTCTCTATAGGATTCATATTTCATGATGATTCAAAGAACTTGTTTTCACACTGGCGGGCAGGTGGGTAGTTTTTTAGTTTTGCAAATGATGAATATAGGAGCGCACAGAAAAGAGTATGTTAAAATAATTTAAATTTCTTTATGTTTGTATCTTAAATAAAACAAATAAATTTACAAGGAACCAGAACCGCTCCCGTGAAAAAAAATCTGTTTTCAGCTGACTGAATCTAGAATTCGATTCCACGACCTTCTTCGTTGAACTCCTTTATTTAACGCAAAAGAAAACAATAACGGTTTACTTATAAGTTATCAATAGCTAATCTAAATCTAATACCTTAATGAAATATTTAAGAAAATTAAGGGCCAGTTGTACAAAAATTTGATTCGTGGCTCAGGAATTTTAACTCACCAATTTCGGCGGATTAACTGTGTCATCGTGGGCGCATACTTCAACCTTGAACCATATCGTTGAACCTGAGTTAATTCACCAAAATTGGTGAATTAATATTGTTGAATCATAGATTAAATTTTGAACAACGTTTGTACAACTGGCCCTAAGACTTCTTAATTTGTTTAATTAAAACAAGGTCATGAATAAAAGGATAAATTGAAATATTTAAGTATTTTGGATAATCTTTAATTAATTGCTTTAACTAATTTTGCCTAATTTTTGAAGAAGTAAGATTTTAAAAAAAGTGGCACGGCATGACCAACACTAATAACTTCCCATCAATCCTCTTTGAAAATCGATACCCGATGTTATTTTTTTTATAAGAAAATAATTCCAATTCGATTGCTCTATGCAACACGAAAAATATTTTTAAACGATTTTAAGCAGTTTCTTCTTATCAATTACCAACTACGGCATTGAATGGGGTAGACTAAAATTATTCCAGAGTCGAATTTTTATCAGTTTCTTTTTGAGTTTTTTTTTGGCTTAGAAAAACAACCGTCATCGTCAGTTGAATTTTTGTACAAATCTTAGACAAAAATTGTCCCGTAGTCAATATCATTGTTTTAGAGATATTCGATCGGAAAAAATTCAACAATTTTTAGTAGTTTCTTGTAGTTTGTTTTTAATTGTCAGTTGAATTTTTTTTACAAATTTTACCAGTTATCAACTTTGGCATTGTTAAAATTAGCCCGAAATTAATATCTATGAATCTCAAGATATTCGAGCCGAATATCATTTTTTTTACATTTTTTAGCAGTTTTTTTATTTCCAAAACTAACTGTGGGTTGATTTTTTTTAAGTTTTTACCAATTCTTCACTACGTCATAATGTACTTATAGCATGAAGTTAGACCGAAGTCCATAGAATTATTTGTTCTTGAGAACAAAGCATTATTTCTTTCAGTGTTATTGGAACTCCATAAATGGAATTTACATTTCAAAGTGTCTCTTATTCCCCGAGTTTGAAGGTGAAAAACAAAAACAATAGAAAATTATTATCTACATATCTATTATTAGGTGCGTTTTATTGGCAATTTTATAGCTAGTGCAATCAAATTTCCCTTGGTGAACAATAACAAAACCAAAAGTGCCGATAAATTAGCCAGTAAATTAGTGAATATAAAAGCGGATAAATAGTGTGGACTTGTCCTTAAATGCCGGTAACGTATAGTTTGTTTTTCACTCAAAAAAGGATGTGAACACATCCAGAGAATAAAGAGTGGACATAAAAGTTGATATAGCATTTTATTGAACTTGTACTGCTGCGCTAGCTATGAATTACGAATAAAATATTGTTTTTTTTTCCTGCAAAAATATAATTTGCAGCATATTATTGCTTCTTAATATATTTGTGTCGGTAGCCAACGACTAAAATTATGCGTCTTAGAAAGATACGACAAACGACAGCCGACAACATCTAACTGATGAGCTCAACTGTCGAGGCTGCGGGCGAAACGCATTGGACTAAAGGTCGCAAAAAAAAACTGTGAATTTAACCTATCATAACTTTACTTAGGTATAACTAATATAATTAGGTAGGTAATATACTTATAAGTACATACCTATGCTCGCGGTAACTGATACGGTTTAAAATTCTCTTCTCATAATAAAAAGCGAAATCGATCTTAAGCCAAAAGCGACAGCCCCGTCATAAACACAACCTATATCCATAGTGAGCATCGACTGTCTACACTACACCTGCATTCTCTCACTCTTTTATATAGTGCTTAACTTCTTCAACTATATACTTCAGTGGGATACCCCTTGGAATACCTTTATCAGCCGGGAAACCCGTCTATGCATCCAAGTGGAAAAACAGGCTTTTCTCCCATCCCAATACTACTCAATTCCAAATTAACTTTTTTCATCTTCTTTCTCTTATTTCGTTCGCTTTTAAACAATTCAATTTCTATAGGAAAAATGCAAACGAATAGACATAACTTTAAATAAAAACTTATGGTTGCCACACACGAACTAAAAATTGAATAATACCAATACTACATAAAGTATACAACAAAAATAGGACATTCCTAAAATATTTTTATAGGGTGTCCCACAGTCAACGAAGCAGATGAAAACCATGGATTCCTGAGTTTATTTTAAGTCGAAAAACTTCAGAGGTAATTTTCTCGTTTTCGCTTTCTTTACGACTAACATATAACGGTTTTTATGATTTTTGGTCTCGTTTTTTTTAACTGTCTCTAACTCTGCCAAACTGCAACCAATCCTGGATTTTTTTTTATTTACAAAAGAGCAGACCTTAAACTTTTTTTCGGGTAACGGTTTTTAAATTGTTTTTTTTTTTTTTTTTCAAAATAAAATCAAAAAAAGTAAATTTAAGAAATTTTGAATATTTAAATAAAACCAATAAAGAACTACGTGAGTGTTATGGGGTTTTCCATTGGTAAAATAAATCAATTTATTTTTGATTTGGATCTGTCAAAAACACAATTTACCCTCTTTTTGCTTTACATTGGGCAAAATAAATTGATTTATTTTTGATTTTATATCAAATTTGCAAATCTAAATTTTTCGGCAGATTTACCCCTCCTTGTACTAATACCAACATAAATCCAGCTGTCAGTTTGCAAATGTTTTTCGTTGATATTTTGGTTGCGGTGAAAACTATGTGGAAAATAATTGCTAATAAATAAATATTAGCAGTTTATCAAGTTCATATTTCTCTTCTAAAAGTAGATCGAGGGATGAAGATTTTTTTGAAATATTGACATAGAAGCTATAATGCATAAACACAGTGACAAAAATAAATCAATTTGAAATTGTATTCAATTCGCCACAATTTAAATCAATTTTTCCATTGAAAAATCCCATTAGAAAGAGCCAAAAAGAAAACAAATAAAAAAAAACCGTTACTTTACAAAGAAATTTATTCAAATTTCCACAATTTAAGCCTTTAAAACTCTCCCTTTAAAATCAATTATAGATCAATTCGTGTTTTTCAAAAAAGCGAACTTCACCAGGGTCATGGCATCGCAATAAACCGAAAATCTCAAGTTCTATTTTTGAATTTTTTTGAATAATGCAAAATTTGTTTTACTGTAGTAAATGGTCGTTGTTTAGAGCACCAACAAAAATGTCCAAAAATTAGATGTTAGTTTTCTTTTCGAGTAAGCCAAGCTTGAAAGCAAACAACTCGAACAACAGAGGTTGGTAACCGTACATTAACAAAAGCGGTGCTCACTTGTTTTATTAGATACAAAGTGTATCTTTTGAAAAAGTATTTTTTTTTCAGTTAACTTTGAGCTGTTCATATGATCGGTTGTGTGGTCGCTCGATTTGGCGGTTTCTGGTTTAATGGTTACCTGATAGAGTTAATTGATACCCGTGTGTATTTTCTTTTCCAATTTAAAAATTACGTGTAACACATCAGTGCGGTGCATATAATGTAGTTGTAGTATGTACTAACCGTAATATCATCCGCTATTTGCTAATACATTTTTGTATTATTTGTGAAATCGAACCAATACAATTATGCAAGGAGAGAAATGCGTTGGTGAATCTCAGATACAGTAAACTGCATAATAATTTGAATCAATTTACTAACTACACTATGTCATCCAGTGGCCGAAATCATTTTTCGACGTTAATCTATTGTTTAAGATAGTGAAAGATACGTATACCTACATTTGATTCGCAGATTCGTGGCACGCGTCTGTTCGCAAGTGCTTCTCCAGAAAAAATTCATTAAAAAGAAAACGAAAATAATAATAATAATAAAAAAAAACAAATCAAATCAAAAAAAGAAGAAAAAAACAAAAAAAAGTTAAGGAGAAACTTGAAATTCAATCCAAAAAGAAGACGTTAAAGCTGTAACCACATCACAATAACACATCACATCACACAGGTGGGTCACATTTTTATGGACTAAAGGTACAATGTCCATCATATACGACGCACGGTCAATACAAATATACATATCTTTTTACTAGCCCCATTAGTGTCTAAGAGGCCCCCTGTTTACCTAGGTTTTGTTGAACTGGATGGGGCAGTGCATAAGCGGCGAAAGGTATATAAGGAAAGTTATTTGCTTACGAATTACGGTACGAGTGATGGGAGAATGCTTTGCTTAGCAGTTAAGTTTTTAATCTTCACAATGTAGTTCTTCATCCTCACCACCTTCTTTCCAGTGACATCATTATTTTGCTGTTGTTGTTTTTGTAGCAAAATATTTTGTCGAATTGTTACTTTGCATTGTTACTTATTTGGCGGTACAGAGAAATTCATTAAAAAAAAGAGCAAATATTTCAAGATGAGAGGCTTTCGGTCTCTCATGGGTGGGTAAATAAATATCTTAACGAATTTTTTAGTCATAACGTTATTAGGTACAATACCTCTATTACGTAGAATGAGAGAGAAAAATGACGAATAAATAGTTTGTTTACGAATTTGAGAAGCAGCATGATGATAATAATAATACGTTGATGGTCCCATCTCTATAATACCTCCCTCTCAACGGCTTAAATATGGCTTAGAAAGAACAATAGTTAGCTAAAAGAGGATCACAGATTAAAGAAAGACTAGACACGGACAAAATTAATAACGAAATGGAATTTTGTGTGATCGTGTGATGGTTTTTATGAGAAAGTCATTAAGTCTAGTCTCCTCAATGGCAAACCATTTTGTGAGATCAGAACTTAATGAGGTTCGGTGGTCAAAGTTATTTTATTATTAACTGACGGTTGTGTTTTGTTTTGTTTTGTTTTACATTTCGTTTTTCATAGTTGTTCTTATTTCTTGTCTTTAGTTTTAATGTTTGGGCTATTAAGCAATTAAATTGTAGTTATTTTAATTGAATTGCAGCAGCAATCGAATTTGCTACGCCAGCAAAATAATATTAATTTGTCGTTGGGTTTATTATGTTTGTTTCTTAATTTGGAAAGGTGTTGCTCATTGCAGTTTTTTTTTCAGTTAAACAATACTGTGGCTTAGCTTAGTTAAACCTTGACAGACAAATAGTACAATGAATGTCGCAATGTCGTATAACGTTTAATGTCGGATTTACGCGAATGAAAAATTATCATGAGTACTTTCATATTGAATAATACTACCTAGTAGGTATCGTCCCGTGGCCGAAACCTTTTAAAACTTTCAGTTTCGCAAACAATTTATTTGAAAATATTGAAGGAAAAAATTAATTTAATTTTTTTTAATATGCACAGTGTTTGACAGTACAAAAACAAAAATGACCCAAAGTGTCTAAATGTGTGTCTCAAGTATATTCGGCACATCTCCGCAACCGTGGCTCTCCAACCATATAAAATTTATCGAAATCGGTCAAATAATTTTTGAGAAAATGGTACCACAAAAATTATTTAAGCCTATTTATATATGTATAGATAGATAAATTAATTCATGTTTGCATAATGGTGCCGTGACATAAGGCTATAACTCGTCAATGTTTCCGATTTATATCAGGATCAAGATCTTAAGTTTGATTAAGGTCGGATTTTCCACCAAGGATATGTATGTATGAGTTTTATTCTGTTAAACCTACTAATTGAGAATAATATTTTGTAACAAAATGTATTTACATTTAACTCAAGAAGTAGGTAGATAGTTTTTCAGCAGAGAATTCATGTGAATCGACCTAACGTGAAAAAGTGGGCTCAAAGCGATTATAAACTTTATCCTCTCAGCCCAGAATTAAAACATGAGTTTAGGGTCTGTATACGTCAAAATTGGGTTCCGAAATTGTTCTGTAAATTCTAAATTCTGTATTCCAAAATTCAGTATTTCAAAATATATACTGGGTGTCCCGCGGTCGGCGATGCAGATGAAAACCATGGGTTTCTGAGGTCATTATAAGTCGAAAACTTAAGAGGTAATTTTCTCGTCTTCGATTCCCTTTCGACTTATAATGGTTTTTATGATTTTCGGCCTGGTTTTTTTTTTTTTTAAGTGGCTCTAACTAACCAAAAAATACATGTCAAATTATTAACAAAATAAAAACAAAAAAAAGAAAATTTGAATATTTGAATAAAAACCAATAAATAAATAAGTTTATGCGTCTATTGAGTATTAGAAAGAGCGAAAAGTAGAAAATAAATTAGAAAAAACTGCTAAATTGATTCAAATATTCAAATTTTCTTGAATTTAAGTTTTTTTGTTTTTAAAAATGTCAAGTATTTTTAGAAGAATCAATTGGTCTATCAAAATAAAAAAGGAAAAATGATACCTACTTGATTACGTTTTTTGTGAAAAAAAAATAATATCAAAGTCAAAAAAAAAAAACAACCTAAAAATGCCAACAAATGGGTTTTATAATAAATTAACGAAAAAAGGTTACCCGTAAAGAAAAAGTTGTAGAGTGGGTTAAGAGTCCTAACTGCTCTTGATGTGTTAATGAATAAAAAAATTTAAGAGTCGGTTGCATTTTGAAAAAGTTAAAGTCACTATAAAAAACGATACCAAAAATTATAAAAACTATTAAATAAGTCCAAAGGGAAGCGAAAGAGACAAAATTACCTCTTAAGTTTTTCGACTTAAAATGACCTCAGGAACCAATAGTTTTCATGTGCGTCGCCGACCACGGGACACACTGTATATTCCAATACTCCAAAATACTTGAATTTCCTTTTTTTGGTTTTTAATTTAATAATTTTAAATTTACTTTTTTGTTAAAAAAAATGTTAAGTATTTTAGAATAGAACAGATTGGGCTTTTTATATAAAAAAGGAAAAATCTTATTTTATAACGTGTCTTGTGAGAAAATGATACCAAAGTAAAGGAAAAAGTATTATTTTAAAAATGTTTAATGCTATATTGTGAAAGCACCAGATTGCAAAATTATAACTCAAAAATAAGGCAATTTTCTTCCTATTTTCGAAATTCGATTTTTTTGAAAAAAAAAACCTGAAATGCAATTTTCTTATAACACCTACATATATATTTTCAATAAAATACAAAGTTTAATCAAAATCCTAAAAAGCCCTTTTGGAAAGTTTGAAAAAAAAAAACGAAATATTTGTGTGGCAGCTATACCTGTTCTAGAATGAGTTAAATCAAAAAATCGAATGTTCCTTCTAGGCAATAACATGAAAATACTCCGTACCAAATTTGAAGCTCAAATAACAGTAGACCCACGGAAGCACATATGCACAAATCGAAACAACAACATCACAAAAGAAATCAATACTTTTCCTATAGAGCAAGCAAAAACCTAAAAAGAAAACAAAATG
The DNA here is from genome assembly GCA_947049315.1 of Epistrophella euchroma. Classification (NCBI taxonomy): domain Eukaryota; kingdom Metazoa; phylum Arthropoda; class Insecta; order Diptera; family Syrphidae; genus Epistrophella; species Epistrophella euchroma. The sequence continues at coordinate 138,327,888 of OX346245.1, forward strand.
GCTTTAATAATAAATAGCGGGAAAACCGTTATCCGCATAGAAAAAAACTTGTAGGGTGTGTAAAAAGTTCTAACTGCAATTTGGCAAAGTTAGAGCAAGTTAAAAGAAACGAGGCAAAAAATCATTAAAAACCGTTATAAATCGAAAAGGAAGCGAAAACGAGAAAATTATCTTTTAAGTTTTTCGACTCAAAATTAGGTACCTACTTTAGGAATTCACGGGTTTAGTGCATCAATGAATATATTACTGTGGCACAGCCGGTATATCGTTAAATGTATAACAGGAATGAATGAAGTCGCAGCTAGAGAGTTACATATGATTGTTCATCTTCTATTTCTTTAATAAATTAACGATAGCTAAAAACAAACCAAAATCTACACTACCTATACTTGCATTCGAATCAAATACATAACTTATTATAAATTATATTCAACCATGCATCCCACAATTTCAACGCTTCGGAACATTCTATGTGCGCCTCTTTCCGTCAATGTTGTTGCACAGCGATTGTTTTGTACTTTTTAAACGGTGCTTCATGATTGTGTTTATTTTTTTTATTGTTTTTTTTTTTTTGTATTAATTAGGTAGAAATTAACAATAAGCAACTTGTGCAGTATAAGATCAATGTACTAAAAATGTTAGCTAACAAAAAACGCATCCGGCTTTTTATAGTAGGTTTTTTTTTTTTTGAAACAGTATCTATTATAATTGGCATTAATATGGAAGTTAATCTGGCTTCGATTCTTTAAAGAAAGTCTATCTGCATAGTTAAAAAACAACCTCTAGAGATGAGCAAATAACATAATGTGGGTGGAAAGTCTTTGAAATGTATTTCGCTGACATCATATTAAATATAGGTAGGTACAACAGTTAATTTTCGCTGTTAAAAAAGCAAAATAAAATGACTTATAAGGTAATAAAAGAACAAACAAAAAATAACATACGAGTGTTACAAATGTATGCATGTATGAAGGGGTATCTATACAAAACACATCCATACCACTATGTACATATCAAATTTAATAAAAATACATATAAAGAAGAACTTAAAGAAAAATGAGATTATTTTTTAAGTTACGCTGGATTTCACTCAAAATAGTCTTAATAAAAAGTTAGTTCAATTATGTCTTCTCATTAAATTATTTTACTGTGAGTATCGATGCGATAAAACTCGATCGTCGATCATTATCAAAAGTTTGGGGGTATACAAATTAGTATCCAAAGCTATCTGTGTAGTTTAGGTTTGCCATGTCCTGAACTAGTTCCATAGCCCAATTTAAACATTTTCTAGCCCAAAGTCGGAGCCGAAAAAGTAGCCCAAATAGTAGCCCAATACCAATAAAGAAAAAAAAACATTTCTGATAAATTCAATTACAATTTATTTTTATTTAAAAAAACAACGAAAATTAAAATAAATTTTTATTAAACAAATTTTTTTTAAACAAACAACGAAAAATAAAATAAATTAGTTCATAAGAAAAAGAAGAGTTAACAATATTATAAGATTAACTTTTGAAAATCAGTCTATAAATGTGCCTCTTCAAAATTATTGTCACTGTCATCCTCGTGGTAATTATTATCACAATGGTAAATTGTTTAGTTCAATTTACTTATCATTAAGGGTGAACATTTTTTACAGCAAATTTTTAAAACCGTAGCATCAATACGCAAAACGCATAATTGCATCGAGCGATATACTGTATAGTTAATCGATTTCTTTTAGGAAAATTCACTCTCCATCTCCAGTAAAAGAAGATTTAAAATAAATGTATTGAAATTTCCAAAAGCATTTACACATTAAAAAAAAAAACACAAAGCTTACGTTTTTCATGCCCCTCTATTGTTTACCTTTCCACTCAACTTGATAACATTTTTTGCTTAATTGGTACTGATTATTTTTATAGTCGTGGGTCAAAGGAATTTTTATATAAACAATTTTGCCAGTTAGACTCGATAACTTATAACAAGAAAACTTTTTTATTGCTTCCCACACCAACAACTACCATAAGATTTACCACCTTATTCACTTAATTTGAATATAGTCTAATTCATAATAAAAATAAGAAACAATGCCACCCTTGTTTTGGTTAATAATATTCAACATAATTTAAAAGTTAACTAAAAAAAAACTGTCCAATCGTGTGAAACCATAAAAATGAATGTGGTACACTGTGGCGTATACGTACTTTTTTTATTCATTCATGATAATTAATTTCTCTATGTACACTTCCATGGCTAAGGTTTGATTTTCCAAAAATGGAAGGATGTGTGCGGTTGTATTTGATCCGTCAAATTAATCTGAAATTAAGAAGAGGAATAACAAAAATAAAAGAAAAATATTTTTGTTGTTGTTTAGTGGACTATATTGAATTAAATTCAATTGGAAGATTTTTTGCGACCTTTAGTCCAAATGCGTTTCGCCCAGGCACGACAGTTGGGCTCATCAGTTAGATGCTGTCGTACCTTTCTAAGACGCAATATTTTGGTCGATGGCTACCGACTCTTAATAAAATCTACAGCGCATACACACTGCAAATTGTATTATTCTAGGGGAACATGGTTATGCGCTGTAGATTTTATTAAGAGTCGGTAGCCATCGACCAAATATTGCGTCTTAGAAAGGTACGACAGCATCTAACTGATGAGCCCAACTGTCGTGCCTGGGCGAAACGCATTTGGACTAAAGGTCGCAAAAAATCTTCCAATTGAATTTAATTCAATATAGTCCACTAAACAACAACAAAAATATTTTTCTTTTATTTTTGTTATTCCTCTTCTTAATGCATTAGCCAGACCACGGGTATACAACAACAACATATTTTCTAGGTGCAAGAATGTAACCATGTTCCCCTAGAATAATACAATTTGCAGTGTGTATGCGCTGTAGATTTTATTAAGAGTCGGTAGCCATCGACCAAAATATTGCGTCTTAGAAAGGTACGACAGCATCTAACTGATGAGCCCAACTGTCGTGCCTGGGCGAAACGCATTTGGACCAAAGGTCGCAAAAAATCTTCCAATTGAATTAATCTGAAATGACAGGTCAAACACAATTCTCGTAGACTTTTTCGCATACAGTCATCTTAAGCGCATGTTTTTGTTTTTCACTTTTGCAAAAAGACTTAAGCTATGCGCAAACCTAAGCGATGGCGGTGGCGATCACGATAGGATTTATCGCGCGATCAAGGTGCGATCAAAAACCAGCTCACATCAACACGATATTGCGATACATTTTGTGACGGGTAAGTTGTCAAAAGAACATACAAAAAGTGAGAAAAAATCAGTAGCAGATAAATCTGGCTCAATAAATCGACCCGAACAGCAATTTTATCAGTAAATTGTATGTTTTTTATGTTTTGTATTCTTTGTGCAAAAAATTGTCCAAAATTTGGATTTTTTCAATTTTATTAATCTATCTGCTGTATAATGTTCTAAATTATTGTTCATTTGAATTTTGTTAGTATTTTCACAAAGAAATTCAAATATCGTGGCATACTGCGATCAAATGGTGCGTGCTGCGTTCAGTAAAAGTCGCTTAGTTGAATGCAGCATTGGAACCTAATCGCAATCCACATATCGCGTAGATGTGAGCCTACCTATTGATTTACATGTGCGACATCCACATTGTTATCGCGATCGCCACCGCCATCGCTTAGGTTTGCGCAATGCTTTAAAAAGATTATTTCTTGAGTTCTTGAAACGCTAAGAAATTCCATTTTCTACCGAAACCGAATGTTTGACGACTTTGTACACGTTTGTAATGTTTGCCTCGATATGAAAAATAGTATTTTAAAACTTAACATTTTTTTTTTTTGAAGACCTTAAACTAATTCAATTAAATTTTATAGCTAACAACAATCATGGGTGTTCGAAGGCCAGGTTTCAACCGTGGCTACGAAGAGATGAATGGGGTCAACGTTCCCCCGCTAAATGGCTCTACATTGATGACTGCTCCATCTTTAGGACCGGAGTTTGAATTGTCATCAATTACTGTGGTACCTGATGGTGAGTGTTAATAGTCAAAATAAACAAACATTAATAACGGTTTTTATTTTATTACATAGATACTTTCACTGTCCAACAAGCTGTTAATGCTCTTGGTTTCGGTTGGTTTCATGTTAAACTATCACTTTGTGTCGGTCTCTGTTGGATGGCCGATTCCATGGAAATGACAATATTGAGTGTTTTGGGACCTGCATTACATTGTGATTGGGGTATCTCAAGATACCAACAAGCCTTAACAACAACAGTTGTGTTTCTAGGAATGATGTTAAGTTCAAGTTTTTGGACACAACTTAGTGATCGATATGGTAGGAAGCCTGTGCGTATTTAGTTATGAGTTAAAAAAAAAAAAAAAACTTTTCCTAATTGATACTTATTTTTTTCTTCAAGGCCCTGACATTATGCGGAATTTTGCTATTTTTGTATGGCCTTCTGAGCGCAGTAGCGCCCAGTTTTGGTTGGTTATTACTACTGAGAGGACTCGTAGGTTTTGCAATCGGCTGTGTTCCACAATCGTAAATATTGAACTCTACACGAACTTTCAAAATAGTTGGCAACAGTTTTTTCTTACAGGGTGACTCTTTATGCGGAATTTTTGCCAACAAAACAACGCGCCAAATGTGTGGTACTTTTAGATGTAAGTTATTTTGAGTGTGAGAAAATCAAACGTTTTATTTAAACTCCTTGTTTGTTTTAAGTGTTTCTGGGCCCTTGGAGCATGCTTTGAAGTTGCATTGGCTCTTGCAGTTGCTCCAAACTTCGGTTGGAGATGGTTGCTTGGATTGTCAGCTTTGCCATTATTTGTTTTTGCTGTCATAACACCAGTAGGTTTTTAGTTGTGCAAATAGGTATATTGTACTAAAATAAACAATTTTTTTTTAAGTGGTTGCCAGAGTCTGCACGATATCATGTATCGAACGGAAATACCGAAAAGGCTTTACAGACATTAGAAGATGTAAGTTCTATCAATACTTATTGAACGAAAATTTGTATGTTTTCATTTTCTTCTAAAAGATCGCCCGAGATAATAAACGTCCTATGTTATTGGGTCGCTTGGTCGTTGATGGCAGCCCAAACTCTAAGGGCAGCATTAAGGCACTCCTTAGTCCTGGACTTAGAAGAACTACCCTCTTGCTTTGGTTTATTTGGATGTCGTGTGCTTTCTGCTACTATGGACTTGTTCTAATGTCAACAGAACTTTTTGCCAATAATCCTTCAGGCTCGAAAGAAGTGTCAGAAAATGTTGATGATTGTAGACCGTTAGAGACGACAGATTACATGGATCTACTCTGGACAACTCTGGCAGAATTTCCAGGAATTTTTGCAACCATTGCTATAATTGAACGTTGTGGTAGAAAGATTACAATGGCATTGCAGTTTCTTTTATATGCAGCTTGTGTAGTTCTGCTTACATATGCCAAAGAGTAAAATTAAATTGTTAACTCTTTCACGAACAATATTATAATTGTATTTTTTTTTTCAGACGAATTTACTTAACAATTGTGCTCTTTGTTGCTCGAGGAGTCATAGCTGGCCTTTTTCAAGCTGCTTATGTTTACACACCTGAGGTGTATCCTGTCGCATTAAGATCTGTTGGAGTTGGTGGATGTTCAGCTCTTGCACGTTTGGGTGCAATGGCAACACCGTATGTGGCACAAGTTCTTCTACAAACATCCGTTTGGAGTGCTGTTTCTGTATATGGATTTTTTGCAGTATTTGCAGCTGCTGCTTGTTTACTGTTGCCTTATGAAACTCAAAATTTAACATAAAATTAAGTGAACGCGAATATTACACTAAAACTAGGATTTAAATTCAAAAAGTCACAAAGCCAACTCATCACAACATCCGTGTTCAACTACCATAACTAAGAAGTGACAGATTTTTAGTACATATCGAGACCGAGGAACTATTTTTTTTGGAGAAATGAAGGCTATCCCAATATATCGATTGACTCCATTCAACACGGTTGGTTGATTGATTCTCGTATGTTTGATGAGTTGAAGATGTGAATTGTAAATCAATCCAAGTTTCTTTGACTGATATTGTTTCATATGCCTATAAACAGTTTTGTAAATAACTATAAATATTAAGCTTTTTTTTAACAAGTAATCAAAACTTTTTGTTGTATAAGCAATTTTTATAATTTATTTGGTGCTTAATTTACATATACATATGTACGAGAGTTTCTTAGAATCTCCTTAAAACTGAATAATGTATTATTGTATTTATATTTTTTTTTTAATTTATATTTAAATCTTTATTTTGTTTTAATTCTTATTTTATTAACATTAAGTCCGTTTATTACTTTTATATATCTACACACTCGGTATTACCCGCTATATGTTTTCTATGGGGCCGTTGTTTTATAAATTTAAGGAGTCGAACAACTGTTGAAGGAGTAACGCCTTGAATTCGGCTAGCGGCAGCAATCTATTTGAGAAAATATTATTTATTTTATATCGATAAAGTCAGAAAAAAGTTTACCGTTTGTGGTTGGATCATAGTGAGCTTTTGACGTTCTTCATTGGAAAGGCTTAAAGATTTCCTAAAAAAAAAGCATTTTTAAATATTTGTTTATTAATTTAAAAATATTTGTAATTAATTAAAATGTCTATATAATATATGTTTTTGTAAGTAAAAAATACTAAAAAAATGGATTTTTTTATTTTTTTTGTTATTGTTGGAGTAATGAGAACTACATCATTCGACAACTAGATGACTTTACTTAAACCAACCCTGTACTTCAGTTGGCTGGTCTGATTCATATCTGACTTCTCTCTTAACTTTTGTATCTGCCCAACGTATAATATATTTTGTCTAATTGCTTATATTAATGAATTAAATAAACTGTGTTTAAATATATTATTGACTTTGAACTTAATGGATAGAACTGATTTATTTTGTAAGTCACTCACGGACATAACAGTTATGAACAAAATAAAAATTGTTTTAAAATTTTCGAATGGAACTGCTGAGAGAAGTACCAAACTCCAAATTAGCCTTTGTCTATCCTGATGTTTAAATCTCTCGCTTTACCAATTGTCATTACAAACATTTAGGTATATCTGAGATTTGGAGGAAAAAACAGACAGACAAACAAACTTTCATATTTATAATATTAAATTAAATAAAAATTGAAAAAAAAAAATATAAAACATAAAATTTTTGCATTGCAGTTAACCGTTCAGACACAAAATGTGCATTCGCGAAAAAAACTGGCAGAAAAAAAGTAGTTTTGCGTAGTTTCGGACCAGTACACAAACACACCTAGTAATGAATTTCCATTGATAAAATAAAACAATTTATTTTTGATTTCCATCTGCTAAAAAAATACCCTTGGTAGATCGCCCTTGTGGCACCTACACAACATGGATTACATGTCTTATGTGCTATACTGCCGTCACAAGCAAAAAGGGCGTAAGCGCCAAAAATCAAAAATTGAGTTTGAAGCAGTTTTGGATACGTTTAGCAGTGTCTTATTTTTGGGTGAAAAAAGAAAAAAACTATTTCCAACTGTAAAGGCTCAAAATCACTAGTGAAAATGGGCACATACCCAGTTTTTGCTCTTTTCCTAAGCCAAATGATCAGCCTGTGTGCCTTAGAACTTTATTGGTTCATGCGCTTTTTTATACACTAAAACACTAGAATCGTAATCATAAACTTGCTTCTCTTCATAAATTTCCGAATGTCTATAAGAGTATGAAGCTAACACTAGTGACGTAAAATAAGACCCGATGAAAGTTGACCACATTCTAAATGTAGCTTTATTTCCATGAAAAAAACTGAAATAACGACCACTTTCAGTATGGAAATTAAGCCACATTTATGAAGAGACTAAGACAATACGCATGGAGAAACAAATCTATGAATATGATAAAATGTCGATTATTTTCATTATTTGCAGTGCTTTATACGCTGAATTTACAAAACTGAGTTTTAAATGAACTTTAAAAATTTTAAATAATTCAGATTTGTAAATTCAGCTTATAAAGCTCTACAAAAAATAAAAAAAAACGCACAATTTTTTTTATTTGCAGAGCTATCTAAGATGAATATTCACTATTACTATACACAACACATGTTATTAAAACTTCCTTTACAAAACTCTGTATGTATTTCGAAAATCCATTTATAAAAATTTTAAACTCTGCTTGCCTGCAAATAATCGTTAAATCCTGTTCTTCAGGTTTAAACTAAATAGGATAATAGGAAGTCAATTTCAGGATTTTCCAATAACGAAATCAGACCCGACGAACGTTATTTTGCAGCAAAAATTGAAATAAGGCCACACGCCTCTTTTAGAAATGGATATAAATCTCCATCTCCATTTCTCATATCTTTTTACTAAGCAAAAAGGGCGCATATCAATTTTCTCTAACAAATAACTAAAATAACTTAAATTCATTAATACCATAAAATAACATAGTTTTTTTTATAAACAATTCATTTTTTAAAATTTAAAACATAAATTAGTTTAAAGGTGCGAAAACCAAAAACAGTAAAATGCATTTATCTCAAAAGTACAAAAATGGAGATACGCACTTTTTGCTTGTGACGGCAGTATAATAGTCTATTGAAATGTTACATTAACATTGCATTTCATACAGGACAACATTTTTTTAAAGGATCTGTAGGAGAGATCAGTGTGAGTGTAAAAACGGGTTTTTGGTCTTGAACTCCCCCAATTTGGCCGCCATTTTGGAAAAGGGGGGCGAAAATAGTTCTTCGTGATATCTTGAGAGCCATACATCGCAAAAACAAAATTTTACCGGTACAAAATGCAAGGTTCGGCTAAAATTTTCTAACATTTTAATAGACTATAACGTGAATTAACGATATGGGAAATACGCGGAAGGGATGCCCTTTTTCAAACCCTCTCGAATGAGATATCAATGACGTCAGTGACACTTATACATACATATATCCGAAGAAATTAAGCTCAAATTAATTTGAGTACTCCAAATTTAGCTACAATTTACCCCAAACACGATGACTCATCACCTGAAGCCATGAAGCGAGAGCTATAAAACAATTCCTCTATAATCTTTGCGCAATCTATATCTATCGATGGGTATATGAAGGATGTCTATAGTGCAAACAGTCACTGAGCAGTAGGGCGCGAGCGGTACATGTTTTCGTGACGGTCCTCTTTTCGCTACATACCACCCAACCGTCCGAGAAAGACATGTAATCTATGTCAAAAGCCGATTTTGATCAATTTTGCATTTGTATCGACAAAATAAATTTTTTGCCGATTGGAAGACGAAAATTGTGTTTGTGTCGTTTTGAATCGTTCGATGATGTTATGATAGTTAAATATTAACTTTGGCATACCTCATGCACTCAGCAGTCGTGGCCGAGTGGTTAAGGCGTCTGACTCGAAATCAGATTCCCTCTGGGAGCGTAGGTTCGAATCCTACCGGCTGCGTTATTTTTTTTTTTATTTTTTTTTTTTTGAGAACTTTTTATTTATACTCCTGATAGTATTCTTGAGTTTACAAAAACTCTTTAATCCTTAAAAAAAAAAATACTTACCCAAAATAGTCGATATTTGCTGGAATCATTAGTTGCTCTTCTTGTCTCACAGCTTCCACATCCTTAGCCTGTTCAGCAACAAAATAATCATAAAGTGCTTCGATTTTTATTCGATCGGCGATTTGTTTGTCTTCCATAAGCCATCCTAGATGTTGTGGTTCTAGGTTGGCGATTTGCCAACACGATATATCATCTGCGGGAATGGCTAACATTTCAAAGGCACTACATAGGTAAAACATGGTAAAGTAGTCAAGGCAAAAGTAAATTAGTGAAGGACAAACCTCTTCGCCACAGAAGTTTTCGATTCTGGAAGATTAAAAAGAGACCTCCATTGATTCGAAGAACGTTTGAGATCCTTGAGGATAGCAATTGCTTCGTCTAGTTTTGCCTTTGTTCGGCACATGTGATTGTAGCGTTCTTTGGAGACTAATCCAAAGTTGTAGCCCTGGAAAGATAGAAATCATTTTAAAACTATGATTTAATGTTGTGTTAGTGGACTGAAGTTACTTTTTCCGTCAAACGCAAGTCGGCATTGTCTGGTCGAAGCAATAAGCGGAACTCTGCTCGACTTGTAAACATCCTATATGGTTCATTGGTTCCTAGGGAAGTTAAATCATCAACGAGTACGCCAATATATGCTTCCGTTCTACTGATAGTCATCTGTTCCTTATTCATACTCTTAGCTGCAGCATTCGCTCCAGCCAGCAATCCCTGGCTAGCTGCTTCTTCATAACCCGTAGTTCCATTGATCTGTCCAGCTAAGAACAGCCCGGCAACACGTTTTGTTTCCAGAGTAACGAAAAGCTCCCGAGGATCAATGTAGTCGTATTCAACGCCGTAACCTGGCAAAACAACTTCAGCCTGCTCCAGACCGACAATCGAGTGAATCAACTGCACCTGTTGTTCTTCGGGGAGAGTACACGATAAACCCTGTGGATAAACCAAGTCACTGTTGAACCCTTCAGGCTCTAGCCAAACTTGATGAGCTTTTTCTCCAAATCTCAGGATCTTGGACTCAATCGATGGACAATATCTCGGACCGGTGATTTCTTCTGTCACATGTCGATTCTGGTGCATGTTCTCTTTGACAATTTCGCTTACTCGAAACGATGTATAGGTGAGGTGGCAGGCAAGTTGATCTTTAGCATTGATCCAGACTTTGTCGTTTAAAAATGAGAATGGAGTGGGTGGATCGTCACCCAGTTGGACGTTTAAATTCGAATAGTTGATTGAACTCTTTCGAATTCGAGGGGGAGTTCCGGTTTTCAGACGTCCCATCCGAAAATTGAGATTCTCGAGGCTGTTGGCAAGACCAATCGCCGGTGCATCACCCATGCGACCAGCTGGACGAACATCCATTCCGATATTAATGTGAGCACGTAGAAATGTACCAGTTGTGATGACTACTCCATGCGAATAGATCTTTTCGCCGTTTTTAAGAATCACTCCGGAACACTTGACTACTGCGGTTTCTGAATTGTCAGCTGGAGTACATTCATCTATAATGAGATCCTCAACAGGTGTGCAAAGTATATCCAAATTAGGAATGCTAAAGAGTTCTTTTTGCACCGCAGCTTTGTACAGTTGGCGGTCGATTTGGGCTCTGGGTCCCCAAACAGCTGGACCTCGACGACGATTAAGCACCTAGATTGAATGGATTCTTATTGATATTCACTCCAAGTGTAGTTGTTACCTTGTATTGGACGCCAGAAACATCACAACATCGAGCGCAGATCCCATCCAGAGCGTCTACTTCACGAATAAGATGCCCCTTGCCAATACCCCCAAACGATGGATTGCAGGACATTTCTCCTAAATTATAAATTAAATTAAAACAAAAATAAGTTCTAGCTATTCCAGAGCATACCAATGGTTTCTTTTTTGTGGGTGACCAAGAGGGTTTTGGCTCCCATTCGCGTCGCGGCTGCACAGGCCTCAGTTCCGGCGTGGCCACCACCGATAACGATTACATCGTAGAACGTTTCACTTGATTTTCCACTCAGGTATCTATTGACAATATGGCAATTAATTTCAGCTTGATAGAAGATTATTCAAATTACCTTTTAAATTTAAAGGCAAATACATTTCTCATAAAATTATTGCACAGAAACATATTAATTTATAATATTCGTTTACGATAAAATGTGAAATTTGTGATTTGTTATGACAAACCAGCTGGCTGCTGAGAGCCGATTCCCTTTCCCTGCTTGACAACCATGAATTGTCGAAATGACCGCTACAAACATTTAGCGCTAGTAAAGTAAGGAAGAATTTGGGGTGTGTTCGTGTAGTACGAATTGGGTAGTAAACAGCGCGTTGACGAATTCGCATTTGAATTCAAATTCAAACATAACCGCCGGATCGCTTAAATTAATATGGGAAACAAAATTAACCAGCTAGAATATTGTGAGAGACAGAGACGTTTCGAAGTAGCCACTCATGAGTACTTGCTTAAAATTTTTCAATTTCAATTTTTCTCACTACAGAAATGGCTTTCTTAGTAGTAATATACTGCCCACGTTTTTATGTGACCGTTATTGTTTCTACATATTTATTCGAATTTGTACCAAAAATTAAATAAAAATATGCTTGTAGAGTCGCTTCTAAGTTACTTGTAGTTCTTTTCTAAACAAAACAAAAATTCTGTTAAGGGCCTACTTGCATAAATAGAGGTAGATACCTAAATAGTTATTAAGCTTTAATATCTTTTTTTTCAAACATAATCCTGGTGATTATTGAACCCTCTAGATTTTCCAAGTTTGTTGTGAGACTCATAAGTAGTAAATTAATGCATTGTGTTTTAAACCGCAATCCTTTTGGTGTAAACTTGAAAGAAATATAATTATAAGCAGAGCGAACAAGGAGGTAAAATTGGTGAGAGTTAGTCTAACTCCCGGTTCATATTCGTCAATCAGAAGGTGCATAGAATGGAAAAGGTCTAATTCTAACCAGTATTTTTAAACAAATTCAGTTTAACGTTTGAATATTACATTGTATTCTCCTGCAGAGAAACAAACACCACAGATATATTCCATCTCAACGAATTCCCCTCTCATTAACTCTTCTTCTATGGAAAACAGTCCGTTAGGCCAATTTAGAACAACAAATCGTTTCAAAATTACATAAACAGAACACTCACAAATCGCAACAAGGAAGCCACAACATTCTAATTTGATTCTTCCGGGAGCAAGGTAGGTACTAAGCTGATTGAACGATTTCAACGACTCATACAACTGCTGGCTGGTGTAACGCAAGAACCAAAACAAAGATAAAAAGCAACCATCACCTATCTAACAACTCTACATTCCTCACACAAAACTATTTAAAAAAAAAGGTGCTCCTCAAACATTTAACATTACCATAAAAAGCAAGTTACACAAAAAACACACACACATGGCTGCTTAACAAGTATCCGACAAAAAAAAAAGAGCTTAAGTTCATTTTTGTTTTCTTTTTAGCCAAACAGGCTTAGGAGGTACAAAGCCATTACAAAATGCCTAAGACTCTAACCACATTTGACCGAGAAACGGTCATGGCCAAGGATATCATACCACCAATATATATGCAGTTTGCCCCGTCCACTGTCCACCATCGCTGATTTGTGGCTGGATATGCGCAAATAAGTTGCTATATACTAATGTGTGCTTTAAAAATAATAAGAATACTTAATAAGTGGTTGATCTTGCACTTTGGTTTGCGCCATTTTAAGAGTCATGGAGCCGGAAAAAAGGGGTCTTAAGCCTGTATGTGTACCTACTTTGTATAGTCTTAGAAAAAAACTACCCTCCACTCACTCAGCGTTGAATCGGTCAGTTGGGAAAAACTTGTTTTTTTAGGATGACTAGGTATGTGGCTCGGACTGCGACTCTGACTGTTGTGTGCTGTGTATAGTTATATATAAGATTGCTAACGACGATAAGTTGATGGTTGTTAAAAAAAAAACCTGAAAATTATGTTGGAGCATGGAGCTCAGATTTAGCTCTCTGTTGTATCTGAAAGCATTTGTTCCACTCCGGGTTGCTGGGAAAATAAAACAATCGAATTCGACTGTATAGGTAAATATACGGAATGCGAATGCGCAGTAGCTTTATTGTGGAATGTGGCATTAATTATGAAGAACAAACACAATATATTGTACGGGTGATTTAAATTTATAAAGTAAGTTTGTTTTTGTATAGATTATCAGCTTTCGGTAGATGCTTACATATCATATAAATTTACAAAGTATAGGTGTTGTGACTTGATCCACTTTGGCAAGGCTTTTTATGATATCGAGGAAAGTAGAAAGAAATGCTTCCCTTTAGGTCTTGATTGAATATTCTTTCTTAAAATAATAAAACAAAGTGACGAGCGCTAAAAATAGGAAAGGATTTAAAAAAAGATGCCGAAACTGGTTTTACAGTTCCGAATATTGAAAAAAGAGAGAAAAAAACCTCATATAACCGTTCCACATTTGTATATGGTGCATTGCATAGTACTTAGGTATGATGCGAGATAGTGGTGGTTCCCAAACGTCAAATAATATTAAAAAGTCAAATTGAAATAAAATTGAGTACTAACTTTTGATGCAAAATAGCTGTTAACAACCTCAAGGCCACCCAAATTGGCGTTTCTCCCCGACGCGATGATCTCAATTGGACTCTTCTAGTTCACTATAGTTATAGGGTCGGAATGAAACGCCAATTCTTGTAAACTGAAAGGCCGTCAAAAGCTATTTGAATTAGAGCCCCCTATTGCACGTGTACACGTGTACCCATGTTACACATGTAAATAAATTACACGTGTATTTATATTTACACGTGTAGTGTATTTATTGTTACACGTGTATTGAAAAATACACGTGATTAATTAAAAATCACTTTTATGATTTGTTTTTATCCAAAGATGATTTTTTTTTTTGTGAAAACGTAAAAATTTGATTTCGGATATAATTTATTCGACATTTCAATTCAATTCTTGCATTACTTTAGTTTTAGTAAATCAGAAAATTGGCTTATGCTTAATTAACCATTATTTATAAATCCGTCGCTTATATTTTTTGCGCAAATACTTTTTTGATGAAATACAGGACACCCCGATTGGTTAAAAAAAAAACGAATTTTAATTACACGTGTATTTTTATTTACACGCGTGTATTTATAACCTACAAGTTTACACGTGACACGAATACACGTATACACTTGACACGAATACACGTGTAGCTAAATACACGCTTAAAATCGAGAGCTCTAATTTGAATCAATAATTCAGAAGTCCAATTGTCTTCTATTTCCTATTTGGCTGATTTATTTCAGTAGTGCATAGTCTTGTATTTTAGCCAGTGGCTGAAATTAGATCCCTACCATTACTGCTAAATATGCACAGGTCACAGTCAGCTTTTATCATTGAACCCGATCGGAACGAAATTTTCCCCGATTTCTATACTAATTGTACGAATTTTGTATCATTGTATCCGATAGACCAATCGGACATATCTTCGAAAAAAAT
The DNA here is from genome assembly GCA_947049315.1 of Epistrophella euchroma. Taxonomy (NCBI): domain Eukaryota; kingdom Metazoa; phylum Arthropoda; class Insecta; order Diptera; family Syrphidae; genus Epistrophella; species Epistrophella euchroma. Next base: position 138,342,912 of record OX346245.1, read on the forward strand.
TTAATGTGCGTTAAAAATATCGAATTCGTACGTTGCATACCGATAAAATGTCAAAATGGCAGCAACGCATCACGAATTCATGCGATGTTCGAAGATATTTGCTTTCCAATTTCCCCGACAGAAAATACGATTCGTATACCATGAACAGAAAAAATCGTCCGATCGTACATTTCTCCGAACGGATACGATAATAGGGCTGATGAGTATCTCAGATATCTAAGAAAACTCCATATTGCCAATCCGTAATCCATCACATTTCCGTGCTATTAAACGGCAAGTTTTGCAAATAACAACAATTTATGGAGGTGCCTGTACTCCTGTGTACTTATAATGTAGATGCGCTTACAAGAGAAGTTGCTTGATCTTATTTATGTTAAATCTCATAAGCTTTAATTTGTGTCTCATTATTTTTTTTTTTATAAAAAATTATATTTCTGGAGCAATAAAACAAAAATCGAAAGCTGATGGCTAACGCTTTTTCAGTTATATTTTTTTTAAATTTTATATTGCGTTAAAAAAAGTTATAATAATAATACAAATGTTAAAATTCAAGTTCAATTTTTAGGGAATACTTTAAACATATAAATAAAGCTCTCCACCTTATGAAATTCTGATTTTACTGGGCTAAGAAATCTTGTTTTTCTGTTTTGAATTTTAAAAGCCAAAAAATACTGTTTTTTTTTTTTTAAACTGTTTAAGTGTTTAATACTATTGAATTACTAATGAAAGAAACCATGCTCTGCATATCCTACTAACCCGTATCAATTAGCAACATTTTTCATATTTATTGATTAAAGGTGATAAATGATTGATTTCGAAAAATTACTTAAATTTTTATTCGTGTCGCACCGCACACCAGGAAAACGACATCAAAAATAAAATTATTTTTTTGTTTCCTATGCTCGTAAGTGGGCAAAAAAATTCGTTAATTTTTTTGTTTTTTATAAAAAATAAAAAAACGATGTGTATGTAAGCTAATTTTTTTTCAACTCACTGACTCACTTTGAAAATGTGTAAACATCAGCATTTTTTGTCTCTGACTCTGATTAATCAGTTGTACACAATTACACAAAACAAAATTAAGGTGATCGCCGTAATTACATTCATTAGTACGCTCACAAAACAATATTAGCCAGGTTACTATACTAACGTATAAGTAACTTAAAATGTATGTCGCACAAAAATTCTCAGGATCCCGCTAAAAATGTTTATAAATTTATAAAAAAAAGTATACCCATATACCCACTCAAATTAGTAGACTGATGAGCGAGGTCACTTAGGTCGGTATTCACCGAGCGCTCACAACTTATGAGGCTCATAAACCTATTCACCAAGCAATAATAGTAAATATTTATGAGCGTTTATAAGACTTATGAGTGGTCCCGGCCACTCATAAGTTATGAGCGCTCTCATCGAAAACTTGTTCGAAAACATTCGAAACAAATATGACACTTCTCGCAAACTGTCACGAAAACGATATATTGTCTACGGAATTCTTGATCTTTGTTGGGAGGGTTTTCCCTGTCGCACTTGCTGATTTCTCCCGTGTTTCACGTTGGACAGTTTTGAAATTTATCGCAGAAAATACGTCGATAATCTTACACTCAGACTTGATCAAAGCCCAGCTTCAATATGTCCATTCTGTTACTTAATTTAATAAAGATAAAACACAAATCATTTCAACACAATTTTTTGTTTTATTTGTTTACCTTTAAGAATTTGACATTTTGACTTGGCGGCTGTCAATCATGCTCGAAAACAGTTTGATTTCACAGTTTGGACATGCCTGATGGAGAGAGAATGGCTCTCATTTTCGGACATCGAAAAATACTTATGAGTGGTTGGTGAATAGCACAAATAATTTTCAAGTTATGAGCTTCATAAACTTATGAGCAGTTTATGAGCGCTCGGTGAATACCGCCCTTATAGTCATAAAGCCAAATTATAATTTGAGTCATATCACAAGGCCAAATAAGTAGATATGGGTTTTGTTTTTTGGAAATGTCAATAAGTAGGTACACACAATATCGTCTCTCCGCATATCGTTTAGACGCATATGTCTTTTAAGTGGCGTTCTTATAAAGAAGGTGAGGCAACTTTGAGTTTATTTATTTTTTTTTAACGTGGCCATCATTGGCTTAAAGTTCAGAATATCGTCCGCCGATAAAACAAAATAAAATGCTCAACTTTTGGTTTCGTATTTTTTAAATAACCGATAGAACAATTAGGTATTCGATTTATTTAAAGTCCTTAGAACACCAAGATTTGTCTTTTCAATAAATCAACAATGTGGTCATATCATCTTGATAAAAAAATACACCTCAATCCATCATCATCTCAGGCCTGTCAACACACCCATTTGATAAATAGTTCTGAATTTATTCAGCTTTGACTGCATTTCAAAACAAAAAACTGCGCTGCTATGAAAAAATAAAATTCTTGTATAGTTCATATTTTATCCTAACATGCAGGCATTATCAGACAAAACCAAACCTAATTTAAATATTTTGTAAAACACCCTCGATTATTTCACGGTTTATGATGCGAAATCGATGAAAATAAAACAAAATCGGCTGTCGGAATTATATGGGCGAACTTGTCCATATAAAGTGTCTGCAGCGATCTATACCTATACTCCTACCCAGAAAATATGTTTATGCTCACCTATCGATCAGAAGAAGATTTTGACTTGCTCGCCTCCACAGGCTAAAGTATTGGTATCATAGAAAAAAAAATTACAATTTTAAGTAAATCATTGGGTATACATTCAGGAGATATAAGGGACTTGAAGATAAGGCAATTTTCTAGCCTCTGAGTGGTCATCTGTCAAAAAATTACCTTCCACTTAACGGAACTTTTATTGCAAAATTCTTGGAAAGCTTCAAGTCAAGTGCTGATTACTTTATTTTGTTCTTAGGCTTATAAAAGCATTCTATCAGTATTTATGAATTTCCATCAATACATATATAAAGACCTTCCACACTATCCCACTCAGTATTAACTCAAATGTCAAAAAAGTGGGAAGTAAAGCTGGTATAATAGTGTGGAAGCAAAATATGAAATTCCATCCCAAAAGACTTGACAGCGTGTTTGACATGAGTGTTACATGAAAATTTTTAGGATCGGTATTCTAAGACCATCACACATTCTATCCCACTTGGGGGTTTGAGGTTATGGTGAATCGATTGTCTGGATCGATAGGTGTTTACTCCTAAAACAATAATCTTTGTCAGTCAATTTAAATCCCGAAATTAACTCCAAGTTAATTTAACAAACATTTCTGACAGATGGTGGCATTGCTTGTGTATAAAATTGAAGTGCAACACTATGGAAAGGGCGAATTGAACCCCAGTAGCTTTAGGAGGATGAGTATAGGACAATGATCGGACATTTTTTAGATCACAATTAACTGCCTGAACAGAATAGAATGACGGAACTGGAGCCGCAGACGGAACTGGAAGAGCTGTCAAAAAGTGTCGTACGTTATTTTTTTTACCGGTTCACAATGCAGCTGTACAGCTTTGAATGTATTTTGAAGAAAATACAGAATTCACATTTTTTGTTTCCAATAATTTTCCTTTTAATAAATAATTTTTTTCGCGATACAAATAACCACAATATTTTTTTCCGACCCAAAAGGTTGTGTTTTTTTTTCTTCATACAATTTGAAACGTCAAAAGTGTCGTACGTAAAAAATTAAAATTTGGTGAGCTCTTCCGTCTGCGTCTGCAGCTCCGTATGCGGCTACGTTCCATTGTGTTCGCACAATTGAATTTGCGTGTATTCAATATTTTGACAGCTATTCCAGCTCCGGCTCCAGTTCCGTCTCCGTCACTATTCTGTTCAGCCAGTAAGTGATTTATCTGAAGAAGTGCTGAACACATAGAATAACTTTTTTTGTAGGTGGGTCGCGGGGCATATGTGCGGGCCATATAAAATTAAGTTTTCTGGCATGCTTGGAACCAAGGGACCAAATGCTTTACTTTTTAATAAATTCTACCGTTTTATTTCGATCGTAAGACTTTTCAATCGATATCTTCTTAAACTGCACTGCACTGCATAAACTCTCTACGCAAGATCTTCTGCTTCTTTCTCCTTACTCGATATTCTTCCCGCGCTGTTCTTGTTTTGCGTTACAACACGCCGCCGCCGCGCCGCGCGCCGTTACAATCGGACATCTTAATCCTAAATACACAAGTTCTCAGTTGTTTAAAGAGCAAGTTTGTGCGACTCAATGATACGATTTATCTTATTCCGATACCTATGAGAATTCTGACTAAAAAAAAAAACATAAAATTAGTCAAATCCATTCAAGCATTCCAAACACACCTCATGTCAAAATCATTCTTATACTCATAATAATGCTTATTGTCATATCGTTTCGATTTGGACAAACGATGATGATGAAGTGACGCGAACGAGGCTCCCTCTGCCTCTGTAAACCACAAGTCCACAAAACACCACAACCAAACAAACATACGTATACAGATACACACTCCTCTTGGGACGTGTTAAGAAAAACAATAATAAAGGAAAACAAAACTAACAATAAAATCGAATGTAAGGTACGACGAACGATCAACAAAATATACGCAGACAGATTGCTCCCCCACCAAAAAGCCGGGCTTTTATATTTCCACCTCTTTCAAACCAATCTCTCTGTCACCTTTTAACCATTCTCTAATACAAACTGACCAAAAACTCATGAAGGCGCGCGCTGTTGACTTTGCAGTTTGCATTACCTTGAGCCGCATTCAGTTTCGATTGAACACTGAACCTGATCGTAGGTTAACCGAACATCACACTCAGAATTCAGATATTCTGTCGGAAAGACATACACACCGGCTCTCTCAAATTCGGTGGACAGCATAATTCGGTTTTTTTTTTTTTGAAATTCATCTCATGATTGCAATCAACGCAACGATTTCTTTTTGAACTTCAAACTTAAATAAATTGAGAAAATCGATCGATAGATTCGATCGTACGTGATATACTTTCGACTTCGTTCGCAGTTTATTGTTTTTTTTTTGTATATATGCACTTCTTTATTTTTTAGTGTTTTCTATTTGTTGTTTTGTCTTAATGTGTTGTTTTATTCGCATTTTATAAAATAAAATAAATAAAATATATAAAAAGTGAATTCAATACCAAGAGATTGAAATGTCGAATGCGACAATTGAAAGGCAACCGGGAGTAGCTGCCACTGCAGCCGAAGATGAAAGATGCATTAGTGGGCCACTAGAGTGGACGATATTAATAGTTGCAATTGTTTTGGGTGTTGCCCTGCTCTTGTTTCTGATCAGGTAAGTCCGATAGGGAAAGTCACCGATCAGGTGTGAAAATTAGTAATATAATGTGAAAGAGGGTTAGAAACTAAGAGGAAGAGAGTAATTTTGAAATCAGTTTTAAGTTCAAAATACCTTCAGCATTGACCCTTGGAAAACAATTACCTTCTAATTGTTATTAGAATAATTATATGAGTCGACTTATTGTATCTACCTGGTAAGCGAGGCCACTTAAGATGTGATGATATTGTCAGACTTTTTGATCATTTAAGTGATTTTTAACGACACTTAAGTTTTTGGGAGACGTTTAAAAATAGCTAATAAAATTGCTTTTTGAGACGCATTTTTACAAGAGATAATTTGAGGATTTGTATAAGTATCCTCAACACATTTTAAAGCCCAAAACAGATGTGCAGCTTTTTCCCCATGCAGCGAAATTAGGAATAGAGATATCGTGCAGAAAAGGCTGCATGCAGAGCCTGGAATATGTCAGCGCTCATAAGAACCTGTGTAAATTTATTTTCGCTGCATTGGAATAGACTGCACATCTGTTTTGGGCATAAGGCTGGATGCGAAGAACTATACACGGATTATGGAAATTTCTTTACACTTAAATAATCACTTGATACAAAAAAAACAACAAATTTTAATCTTCAAGCTGGGGCCATCCACCTAATAATTTATTGCTAGGATCTTTTTGTTTCTACCGGGTAGATAGGTGCATATAGTGTCATCTATAATTGCTGGCAATTCTTCCGTGTACATCTACACAAGGTATTTTGCGAAAGATGCAACAAAATTAAGAAAATGCTTGAGCGTATATTATGTACATATATGTATGTAGGTAAAGCTGAATAAAAAGAAAAATTGCATGAGAAGGGGTCTTATTCCCTAGAGGGGAAATCGAAATTTCCTTTTTAGCTCAAAAAAAAAAAAAAAAATTCCATACAACCGTTTTGAAAAGGGTTATTTATCCCGACAGTGTATATGTTACCGTAAAAAGCCGAAATAATGAAATTCTAGAATTTACAGGTAAATCCGGGAAGAATTTTTACCAATGGTGCTGAAAAATTCTAGGATTTACCGGTTAATGCTAGAATTTCATTATTTCGGCTTTTTACAGTAACATATATACTATTTCAGGTATAGTCTGAATTCAGGGAAAAAATAACCAAATACATACTGTTATTATGGTATTTGCCATAAAACCGCTTGTTTTTTATTTTCGAATGTCTCGTTAACAGCTTAACTGATTTTTTTTCAAATTTTTTACCTACTTAGAATATTATACATTTCAATATTATATTATATGTATCATATAAAGATTTTAAGAAAAATTGTTTTTGGATTTTAAAAAATTCAAATTCAATTTTTTTTTTTTTTTGAAAAATCAGTTTTTTGAAAATCGGTTAACGAATTTTTTTAAAATAATGGTTTTAGGTGTAGACTATTAGATCCTTAAAAATGACCAACCAATTTTTTTTTTCTAAAAACTTTCGAGAAGTTTTATATATGTACATACATATGTATAAAAAATTATTTAAAAAACTAGCTGGCCCGACCCGGCTTCGCACTGGTAGAAAATCGTAAGAAAATAGCAAAATAAATTGATACATAATTATACGATATGTAGTTAATGTCAATAACTTCAAAGTCGAAATTTTATGTAATTTTTTGTAGACGTAAGCAGGGATCCGGCTTTATGATAAATTTGCCCTTATACTTTAAAAGTTTGCTTGTATTGAGCTGTAACGATTTCAGCTCCAAAAGACGTCATTTGGAAGCATGAGTTGTATTTCCTGGTGTTTGATAGGAAATATTTTGATTCGGCAAGCAAAGTTTTAAGGGCTCTGGCAGTTCTTCAAGTTGAAGCAGTTTAATTTTTCCGGCAGCGCAACACATTCCCATCGTTTCTCCATTAAATTTTAATGCTTTGCAATGAATGAGGACACACTTTAGTCATATAGTGCCGATGATAACATTCAGGTCGCTCTGCTGCTTCTTCGGCACGTATTTAAGCCATTCTTTGGCATGTTCGCTGATGCCAGTTCTTCCTCAGTACTACTTTCCAGCCCTTGCCGCATTGCATCCGCTATGCGAGTTTGACGGCCTATGTTTGATCTTTTGGGAGTCATTACCTATTTTGATAAGAATCAGACAGATCTATTGATAGATTTAAAAAAAAAGAAATTTCAGCGGAATGTCGAAATATAAATAGATCGAAATCTATATGCAATGTACTCTCTCCGGACACCTCTCATAACTGGACAGATTTTTGGGTTCTCCAGGGTCCAGTTTTTAGAGAGAACATACATTATTTGAATTCAATAAAAGAAAACGAAAAAGTAAATGCTAAATCACGAAAAGGAAAAATAAATAAACTATATTTACGATATTAACGCATCTCATATATTTTCGTCCGTGTAAAATAACAACAAAAACATATTCAACGATTTTTAATGATTGCAATGAATATAAAAGACTTCAATTCAATAATTCAAAAGTCCAATTTTAAAAGTCAGTATCAGTAAGTCCATTTGACTGCAATCTTTTAACTTGGCTTGTAGCCGATTTCATAAAGCCCTTTCAAATATATAACAGGCTTTTAAATCTTTAAATCACGTTTGCTCCATACAAAATTAGTCATTTTTAAATTTAAAAGCCGGTTGTGAAACCGAGCATTAAGGAATTAAATAAATTATCAAATATTACATATTTTATTATTTCGAATTTTGGTTGCATAGCATAATTTCTCAATTAAATCAAAATCATCTGTTCAGCAAATTCAAATTTGTTGAGCTAATTCGGGTTTAACTTTTATCTCGCCCTGAAAAAACTGGACTCAAACATTATTACTGGACTGCAACATTTTAGCATAATTGATCCAGCCATTAACGCGATATTCGAAAATAACCCGAAAATAAGGCAATTTTGTCAAAAAAAAAACGTCAAAACCATACTTGTGTTAGTTTCGAAGGTTGTGAATGAAACAACAGTCACGGCAACACGTGCAAATTTTTTGGTAAAACCTTGAAACTCAGTATTATTGCAGTTAAGATACCTATGCATTAAGGCCCAGTTTTTCAATAGCGAGGTAACTAGGAGGATAAAATATAAAAAGCATCTATTCAGTAAATCGGAAGTTAACCCATCTTATTTGGTGAGTTAACTCAGGTTTAACTTTAATCTCGCACTGAAAAACTAGGCATTAAGGTACTAAGTTTAGGTATAATAGATCATTGAGGCGGTTTTTGAGAAAAATTGAAGCCAGCTTGCCTTTTTAGATGAGCTATTCTCCCCCAAATTTTAAATTAGGTCTTCTGTTTAGGTTTTAGGTCCAGCTATACCTTAACGCACAGTAAAACAGACTGAATTGTATCTGTCTGTTTGGTGGTACATTTTTAAGCATTCACTTAACGTTGGAAAGATTTTTTTTTTAATTTTTGTGCGATTTGTAGGTAGAGATTTTTATCTCAAATATATCTCCTTTAATCACTGTCATCAAAAAATTATCCATCCTTAGATCATTTTTATCTCTACACTTCCTCTTCTCAGCTTTTTTTCTGCACCACGACGACGACCACGATCATAACTTTTTTTCACTGATCTTTTTCAACATCAAGTTCAACATCTACTACATCAAATCTTAGAGTTCATCTTTCAAAATGGAATATACCCTCGGGGTTAACTATATATTTACTGTAAATTTAGCTATGTGGTACGATCATAAATTGCAACACGTTCAGCGCCATCTAGGTAGACAGAGGTATTTGCTTTTTCTATTCAAATTTCACATCCGATCCGAAGCCGAACATGAACTCTATCGACATCGACAGTTATGTGATTTCCTTTTCCTATCCGCTTCCCCCCTCATCTACCATCGATCGATTATATGTACAACAACACGCCTTAAATTTAAATTGTGCCTCTTCTTTTTTCTTTTATGATATGAAAATATTTACACGTTATATTTGGTTGATCGTGTAAGAGAATGGCGGCTGCTGTTGTGGATTTTGGAATTCGAAAGAAGCATGAAAGTAAAAATGAATAAAATTCAGATTCAAATCAATTATTTATATTGGTTCGTTTTTTTTTCTTCTTCTTTCTCTCTGTGGAATGGAATGTGACGACGACGAAGCGACACGACTCGTTTTAAACTTTTTAACAGTATGAATCGAGGTAAAGAAAGAAAGTAAACCTGAGTTGTGCGAACTATCGAACTAAACTGCTAATACCAGCTACTATACTCGCGTATCATCAAATCCGACGGAAGTTGTTTCGCAGAAGAAAGAGCGGAGGAAACACTGTTGTATCCGTTCGGTAGCGTTTGGCCCAGATTCAGTTTAGTGTGCGAACAGACGACAAACCAAGTGTACCGTATTGTATATAGTGACTTATTATAATCATAGTTCGTAGTGTCGCGTGGAATTGAGGTAGTACCGCCTTTTCAAGAAAAAAAAAAAAATTATACCAAAGTTTTTGAACTCATCCCGTCTTGTACTTTGTCGTACATGATCAAAGAAATTGTTGTGTACTTTGTTTGGTGTTGGAGTAGCGGTAATCAACTGCCAAATCACTGTCAAATAGCGCACATTGGTACAACAATGATTTCCAAACTCTTCAGGTAGGTGGCGCTCGTGATGTCTTCTTTAATAATAATAATTTTTTCTCCGTCCCTGCTTGCAATTTTTTTTTTTCGGTTTTTGTTTCGTATGAAAAGAAAGTTTATATCTAAGTTGCTCCTAAATTGGACTGCAAGACGAGTGGGTTGCATGAAGCTGTCAGCATTCAGTATCGTATCGGTACACATAGACAATGCATTACCATAGTTGGTATAATTATAAAATAAAAAAATAAACAATAACTTCCAACATCTTCTTATTGTTAGGTGATTTTGCTTTATGGGTCATGTTCGTGTAAATTTTTTTTTTTTAATTATACGAGAAGATGCACTCTATGGAAATTTTATTGTTTTTTTTTGTTGTTGTTGTTTTTTGAGCGCTCTTTGACTTAAGAGATCCGACCCAACAAAGTCGAAATGAAAAGTGAAATCATTAAGGTGCATTATTTAAGATGATACTTTTATGTTTAATGATATTCATTGGGTTTCTCCGTATATTTATTTATGTATGAATTTATAATTGAGCGGTTGGGTCTCAAGTCTTTTTTGTGGTTTATCGTTTTATGTGTACCTTATTAATATGAAGGTATTAATCAACGAGCTCTTAAAACTGTAAATATTTTGATCGGGCTACGGGTAGCCGCTGAAGCTTACGAGTATTTTTTTTTTAAATTAAGGGGTTTTCGTGGGAAACATATTTTTGTTGGGATTGGCTATATTTCCATGAAGAAGGAAGCATATTGCATGTTTGAGACATTAGGTTTGTTCCAGACCTTGACCAAAACTGCCAATTGTCACAATTTGTCAACAATTGTTGCCAAATGCTGTTCCACACTTCAAAAATTCGTAAGTTTTGGGCAAAAGAGAGAGAGCTCACGAGAGAGTAAAACATTTCCCCTTACTGACAATTTCTGCCCAAGAAATTTCTTTAGGCAGAAATTGGCAAGTTTGAGTTCTGTCAAAAAATGGCAGTTTCAATAAATTAAAATAAATTCAAATATGCTTTCGACTAAGGGTTGCCCAAGTGTTATTTTTAATTTTATTTTAGTTTTGGTAGATGTGTTTTTTTTTTGTATCGTTTTATCACTCTATTAGTTAGTAAATTTATGTTCATAAAATTAACTATTCGTTTACCAAAAGTGATTCTAAAGAAAAAAATGTAATTAAAAATCATGAATTTCTTTTTTGAGATACTCTTCTACAGCAAAATAAATTTAAATTTTATAATTTAATGTTGAATTGTTGTTTTTTATAATTAAATTTATGTTCTACAAGTTTATTAATACTTGGCAAATTTTTTTTATTGTGGTTATAATTTTTTGGAATTTTCCACTTTTTTTTTGTTATACTCCAAATTGGTCAATAATACATCTTTGATTTAATTTTCCATAATGAATTATCATTGATCCATGGCAACTCTACTTGATTCTTGTGTTTGACGTTTAAAAAGTGGCAGAGCAGAAATTGTTTGCCCAGAGAGCGTTCCACACTTTTTTCTCTCTCTGAGAGAATTTCATCCCCACTCCTCAAATTGATAAATTGCCCAAAACTGCTCAAAAAAGTTGGGAACAAACCTATTATGTGCATAGATTTGAATTTAGGTGCCTATACCTACTTATTGCTGATAACGAGCCACATGTTGTTGGATGTAATTTTGGATTAACACAGATTTTTTTTTTAACTTGTTCGAACATTTTCAATAGTGGGTTATGTACCTATGTAAATTTGTAAAACACAAACGGAGGCATACCGTGGGACTTAGGGCTATCTACGACTATGTAATAGGAATCGATATGAACTGATTTTTTTAAAAGGGGAAAAATAGGAGAAACATTGAAGAGAAATCCTAAAGTGTGCTTTAGTGTTTTAAACGTTGAGGAATAATAAACTCGATCAATTTAAAAATGTTTTCTGTGTTGGTACCTATGTATACTTTATTACTTACCTCTTATTTTCGGTGCAGATTATTATTTTTCCTACATATAAGGAGGTAGATTGCGATTATTGATGATTGAGAAGATTCTAAATTTACATTTAAGCCTTAAACAGACATTTTTGCCTTTCGCATACTTTTTTTAGATTTAAAATTAGGTATGTTTATTTTTATTAATATTATATTTTAAGCCTTTATCTGATTATATTTACATGTAGATATAAAATATTATTCTACAATTATAACAATTTAAAAATAAGCTTTAGCCCAGGAAGCCATCAACTATAATCATTTTTATAAAGACAATTTCTTAACAATCTTTTCTGAATGTTATTGCGTGACATTAGCGTGAATACAAAAGGTTAATAATATTAGAAATAAGTAATTAAAATCCATACGAGGCATACTTAGATTTTTAAACAACAATAAGTTTTATTTTGAAAATTACCAGAAAATAGTTTTTTTGTTATTTAAATTTTGTTTAATGGCAAAAAATATTCTAACTGGAACAAAATTAAATTGGCATGCATGACTGAGCTCATTAAGCAATACATATAATAATCAGTAAAACTTGAATAAAAACTATGTAAACATGTTCTGACACTTAATGTTTTTATTGTTTTGTTGTTTTTGTGTTTTTTATTTTGTTTAATTTGAAATCTTTAATGGCGTTTTGTGTGATGTTTCCATATTACACCTTCCAATGAATATTCTAATAAACAGTCAACTAAAATTGAGATCTGTTTCGTAATTGACTTCCTTGTCAGAGAATATAGAGTGCTTAGCAATAACTTACTTTTAAAAATTGCGCCGTAGTTGATAAGCAATACCTGTATCGATTATTCAAATATTTAATAACTAAATAGATTATGAGAAGCACGTTCAAGAATGAATGAATAGAGTTCAATATTTGTAGGTTCCAGTGGCGTGGCGTCCATGTAAGACGATTCCTATCGAGTTACCTTTTGAAATACTTCCTTTTAGCAAAGTTTATCAAATAACGAGCAAAATGAATCCTAAAGAATAAATATACCTTTATTTGTTTATTCCTTATACTTGCACTCAAAATCTCAACTACTCTTTCTATCGCTTCGTTACTCTACGCACACACACACACATGTTATTGCCTGTCTATCTATTCCCAACTCCACATACCCACCCCAAAAGCTACAAAGCGTCTGCTATCGCTATATGTCGGGTTATAAAATTTCTGGCTGGATGTAACAAATTAGTTTTTTTTTTCCTTTTCCTCCGTTATCATTCACTCACATACAAAATTCACCAAATAACCCAAAGAAATGCGTGTTATTTTTTTGCAAAAGAAAGCGTGTTTTGAACAGAGCGTGACACCTGTCTGCTCAATACACGCTTTCTTATGCCAAAAAATAACACGCATTTCTTCGGGTTATAAAGTGAATTTTGTATGTATCGTGCAGATCTGCAGACATTTCAAATTTAGTTGCCTACGTTTTCGGATGACTAATTTTTCTTCGACTTACTTTGAACTTTGAAATCATCCACGCCACGCCACTGGTAGGTACCTACGTAATATTAAAAGTAAAACGTGTAAGCTTGAAGAAAATAAAAAGTAATTAAATTTTCTTATATAAATGTTTCGTGCTATAGGTACTATTAAATAAAGTCCAATCCGGCCAGTGCAATTTTCAAGTGCAATAAAACTGTTCCCATTACTCATAATAAAGTTTAAACTTCATTAGTCGTATTTATAAACGTTTTCTAACTTAAGACAGTCGTCCAAGTAATAAATATTTTTAATTGTTGCTAAAGTGATCTAACTTTTTATCTAATTTCGGACAACGAAATCGATCGTTTAAACCTTGACAAAATATATTATTGTTTTATTAAAGAAAGCATATATCCGACCATTTCGAAATACTTAGGGCCAGTTGTACAAATTTACGATGAACCGCGGATCAACAAAGCTCGAGTAATATCGTGAACCATGTTCAACTTCGAGCGCGTTGTACAGTCGTGGTTCAGATGAGAGTGAACTGAACTTGAGTTAAAGTCTATTTACTGGAGTAAATATAGATATAATACATATATGACCTACGTCAATGTCATTCGATTGTGAATTTGTCACACACAAATCATGGTGGGTCTGTATTTTGAAGAGCAGAATTTTGTAAAACCGAATTAAAAAAAAACCCAGAATTTTTTAGAGGTAAATCTGAATTTTGAAAAACAGATTCTCGACAGCAAATTATTGAAAAATAAGGCAATTTTATCAAAGAACGTCAAAATTCTATTTTCTTGATGCACTTACCTCAATTTTTTTTTACACGAAACCAATAGAACATTAAAAACTAAAAAGATGTTTGAATTCTGTAGCATCAGGCATTATTTTTGTATCTACATATCTGTAAAGTCAAATTTGTTCAAGAAAAAAAAATTGATTAGCTTAAAATATAAACCCCAAATTCTTCCATCTGTTACTTAATATTATTATTTACACCTTATCTTAATTGTAGTCTAATTTTAAAATACTTGTGATTATGTAAATTATTTTGGAAATATTTCTCAGAATTTTTTCTTATCCACAATAAACATAAAAGATTTATTTTAAATTTTCAAATTTCACTTAAATAAGATGTCTTTTCAAAGAGAAAGAAGTTTAAATTGGTTTTTGGAGTTTCCGATTTTTAAGTGGATTAAGATTTGAATTAATAAAATAAACTTTGAATAAATCTTAATATTAATCTTCAATTAAGTAGATGGATTTTATTTTAAGTTTGTTGACTATGTAGAATGAAAAATAAATAAACTTAACAGAAATTGCGTATTAACAAGGCCACTAATGAGTCCGAGTTAAATTGCCGAGACAAAACACCAATTTTTTGTAGACTAAAAGCCATTAAAAGCTATTTTGAATCAATAATTCAACAATTCCAATTAAAAAGTGCTAAAGTCTTCTATACTTGGCTGATTTATTTCAGTAGTATATAATATAGACTTTGTATTATTATAAAAGTCTTCGAAAGAATTATTATTATTTTTTTTTAATTGGGCTTTTATTTTCTATTATAAAATCTTGTGTATTTTAATTAATTTAACAGATAAGAGTTAATGCTGAGCTTTGATCTTCAGTTCATTTGTATGCGATTAATATTGTTTAAATCAAAAACAGGTCTCTGATACGTTTTGTTACCATTATGAACTCATAAATCGTTAATGAATGTGGCGCCCAGTTATGAATTGTTCTATTTCTGACACCCGTTCGGTGATACGACATTTATATATATTTAAAGTGGGGTACACATTATCGATCACGTTTGACAGTCGGCTGACTGTCAGTCAGTATCAAAAAATTTTGTGAGCATGAGCAAAGCATGAGTTTACCTGACAAACCATCAAATAGAATGTACACATTATCAGTCGTAAGCAAAACTGTCATACGTGATCGATAATGTTTACCCCGCTTAAGTTCAACATAAACGCTTGCAAAAAGCCCTGGGCCTGTTTAGTAGTCATGTGTGCATAAATATAAATATAAAGTTCACATAAATATTAAATTCTTTTTAATATGAATCAAAGATCTAATTACTACCTTTGAAACAATATAAATAGAAAATGTTTTTACTACTTCAGTTTTTATGTAACTTGGAAACTGCTGGGCAGTTTTCCGTAATTTTGTGAAATCGATCACCTAAATATTGAAAAAAAAAAACACTAAAAATGTTCAAAAATTAAAACAGCGAATAATATGATTTAAAGTTGAAATGCCATTCTTGAATACCCAATTAAAATTTTTATAATACGATAAATAATTATGTACTTCAAAAATAGGGCAACAATACGTGCGATTTCTTTTTTTTTTTCCGAATTTATGGGCGGAGGCCTCTTAAGCTGGCCATACACGATAGAGTCAAATGGCTCGGCCTAGCCAAATTGCATCATGTGAATGGGTTCGACCGAGCCATTTGGACTTTCAGCAGGTTATAAATCCACCAGTCCAATTGGCACCAAACCATTTGGCTCGATTGTAAATGGCCGGCTTTAAGATTTAATGTAACATTTAGAGATTTGAAGTAATTTCTTATGACTTATATGGGGACGGTTATTGAAAGAAGATTTTTACATAGTGATGGTTTCTGGTGGTGTGTATGTCTGTTCCTCGGCCTACAGCCTAAGCCACTGAAGCGATTTTCTTCAAACTTGGAGCATAAGATTTTTGGGTGATTCTCAAAGGTAAAATCGATATTTTTTATATAGCTCAAAAAATAACGTGTACCGTTAAAAAAAAGTTATTTATCTCAAAAACGGCTCTAAAGATTTTTTAAAAATTTTTATGTGTACATGGTCTACATTTTCGTGCTAAAAAAATTTACCAAAAATCGTTATTAACGGTACCTGCCATAGAACCGTTTTTTTTCGACTTTCTCGTTAACCACTTACCCGATTTTGATCAAAATTTGTACTTAGGAATTCCTATCAAGTGTGAATAATACTGCATAAAAATATTTTCAAAAAAATATTTTTTGGATTTAAAAAAAAAAGTTTTTTTTTTTTTTTTTACACTCAATCTTTAAAATTCGAAGAAACTTTTACTACAAGAGCATCGTGCGACCCAGTCGTGCATTTTATTTTCTATTTAAATAGTTGCTTATTTAGGTCTGCCTGCAGCTAAATTTGATGTTCCCCTGTAACTGTATGGTTTCATTATGTTTGCTAATATGTACGTTCAAAAAGATACCTTCATCTACCTACACTCATCTCTATTTTTATTTTTTAATGTGGTCAATCAGTTGGTGAAAATATTGTTAAGAAGAAACGGTTTTTTCATTTATTTTGTAATTCTTTATGCCTATAAAATTTAGGTACAACTAAAACTACGTAAATCAATCAAAATGTAGAAAAAAAAAACTCCAAATCCAATATGTACCTACTCACATGACTTTTGGAAGTCAAAATTTTCTTAATTTATTCTTTGTAATAACGAAAGCAGTGGGTATATCGGGTTTCTAAAAAAAAAGTAGAATTCCCACCATAAATCACTCCCCCACATTTTGATCTTAAACAAAAATATAATTTATCAATTTTCTGAACCACCTAATTCATCTAAATCTTAATTTGTCTGATTTCTAATTTGATTCATCAAGCATACGCATATTACAAAATGTGATGAAGACCGACGGCGGCGGTGGCGCCCGGGCGGTGCTCGCTTCAGTAAACTTTTGAGGCTTTCAAAAATAATGACACATAATCATTTTCCTCTTAACAAATAGTAGTTAACCTATTACGGCGCTAAGAAATTATTATTAACGTTTTTTTTTTTTTTATATAAATTATGACTTTCCATTTTGATGACGATGCAAGAGCAAAGTAAAATTATGAAAATAACAATCAGCGGTGTGGAAAAGAAAACTCGTTTAAACTTTTGCTGCTTAGCTTTTACATGCCTACATTTACTTACATGAATTTTAATAAATAAATAATAATGCATATTACGCTATTGTTGTTAGTTTAGTTAACAGGGGTACCAGCTATCAACAAATTTTTAAGTTTGAAAATTATGCATGCATGAATGTTTTTTTCTTATGCAACTGTAAGGGAGGAAAATTTAAATTAATCGCCTGGGTTGTGATAGTGAGTGGCACGCCTTGCTTAATCATTTATAGTTTAGGTACGGGCTAAGAATTTTAAATGAAAATTAAATTAAAATTGGAGCTAACTTATTAAAAAAAAAAAAAAAACAATCTGGTGTAAGTATCCAATCAATATCGTAAAAAATAAAATAATTGTTTCTTTTTTGCCATATGCATTTGAAACATTCGGGCCTTAATTCAGCTATCATATTCGTTTATAAGTTTTGATCATGATATCATAACTACAAGATGTCATTACATTTATGGTCTTTAAACTTTAGTTAATCTGCCGAAACCGGCTAAGGGCCAGTTGTACAAACGTGTTTCAATATTTAACCGCGTGGTTCAGCAATTTTAATTCGCCGATTTCTGTGGATTAACTGAGTTCAACGAGTAAAACGAAAAATAATTCTGAGGGTAGTACAAGAACAATAGTTACCGAGTTTCAAAAAAAATATATTCGGCATTTAAGGCTTAAGCCGCATCGACTTTTTCGTGTTCCCTTTTATTGTAAAGTTAGGTGGGATTGCCCAATTGCCCTATTTAATATAAGTCGCTAGGCAACCCCCATCCCCGATTATCAATATGAGATTCGAGATGTCACTCTTGATATTTTTTATTCCACCTTTTTTTTAGGCGTGAAAATAAAAAAAAATTAAAAAAATGATTCAACCGATTAGTTCTTCATTGCATAATATTTATATCGTAAACAAGTTTCTTCTAAGTTAATGCCTCACTTACCTTATATAAAATGAGAGTACCTATAAAATAAAATATAGAAAAAAATCCCGTTTTATACGGCAATAACTGTTTGTTTTAATTATTATTTGCAATGAAAAGATATAAAAATATTTAGTACAAAAAATATTTATATAAGAATTTATGGACCATCAAAAAAGTAAAAAAAAAAAAAACGCAGATGACCAACCCAGTTTTTGTTAACACATGGATCTGTACCTTTTTTTTGTCTTTAATGCTTAAGCAAATTTTTGTTTAATATTACCACCGGAAACACCGCCAAATAACTGGTTATGAGAATGTTGACCAAGAAGAAATAATAAAAATTCTTGGAAATCTGGTTATTTTGCAAACATCTCTTTAAAATAATTTCCTGATTTTATCTTTGAACTTAAATTCTATTCAATTGCTAAAAGGAATTTTAAATAAATAGAAGCACACTTTTAAATAAATTAAATTAATGAATAATAAATTATTAAATTATAGACCGAGAGCCCACAGCAATTTTTGGATGTGAAATATAGCAAAAATTCAATGATGCAATAAGATAGGTCGTTACTTTTTATTTGCAAATATGTAAGAAATTAAAAAATAAACGCCACCCTAAATCTTTGTGTTTTATTATTATGTGAGTCCGAAAGAGACATTTTGGTACAAAAATATGCTTATATAGGCACTATTCAACATCCAAACGCGTTTAGCTTATAATGCCTCTATTCAACGTTCTATAAGTTTTATGAATAACATTTTGGCGTTTAGAGGCATTATAAACAGTGTATAACATTATGCACTCGTTATAATGCGATTATGAATAAGGTTATATTACTGCCTGAACAGAATGGAGACGGAGACGGAACCGGAGCCGGAGCTGGAATAGCTGTCAAAATATTGAATACACACAAATTCAATGTTGCAAACACAATGGAACGGAGCCGCATACGGAGCTTCAACCGTCGACGGAAGAGTTCACCAACTTTTAACTTTTCACGTATACGGCACTTTTGACGTTTCAAATTGTATGAAGAAAAAAAAAAAAAACAACTTGTTGGGTCGGAAAAAAATATTGTGGTTATTTGTATCGCTTTTAATAAATAAAGGGAAAAGTATTGTAAGCAAAAAATGTGAATTCTGAGCTTGTACACAAGAATATTGTTTTGTTTTTCTTCAAAATACTTTCAAAGATGTACAGCTGCATTGTGTGCTCGTAAAAAAAATAACGTACGACACTTTTGATAGCGCTTCCAGTTCCGTCTGCAGCTCCGGTTCCAGCATTGTATTCTGCTCAGACAGTTACCGCCATATTGTTCACTCGATACATCCAGATTTAAACTTAAATCCAGATGAATTTACATTGAATTTGTATGATTTACATCCAGATTTAAATTTTAATCTAGATATATTGAGTGAATAATATGGCCGTTAGTCTAGTAGGATTTAATTAACTGCCTGAACAGAATAGAATGCTGGAACTGGAGCCTCAGACGGAACTGGAAGAAAAACAAAAGAATATTTTTGTGTACAAGCTCAGAATTCACATTTTTTGTTTCCAATAATTTTCCTTTTAATAAATAATTTTTTTTTCGCGATACAAATAACCACAATATTTTATTCCGGCCCAAAAATTTGTTTTTTTTCTTCATACAATTTGAAACGTCAAAAGTGCCGTATACATGAAAAGTTAAAAGTTGGTGAACTCTTGCGTCTGCGGCTGCAGCTCCGTATGCGGCTACGTTCCGTTGTGTTCGCAACATTGAATTTGCGTGTATTCAATATTTTGACAGCTATTCCAGCTCCGGCTCCGGTTCCGTCTCCGTCGCCATTCTGTTCAGCCAGTAAGTGTTCTGTGCGCCCATGGATTTGGATGACATTTGATAAGAACTTTTAAATTACATCGTCTATGAAGAACTTCAAGAAAAGGTTGTTCGTGCTCTTCAGCCTGGTATAGTAGGTAGCTACTTTATGTTGAACTTTAATTTTTGTTCGATTCATTCAAATAAATACGCCCTAAGTTAATCAACACTTGAATTTCTTCTGTTTGGTAAGATTACATTACAGAAAACATTGTACCTAGATTTAAAGTTTTTAGACTTTATCAATTAAAGCCTATAATTTTTCAGTGCGAGATTAAAGTTAAACCCAAGATAACTCACCAAATTTGGTGGGTTAACTCGGGATTTACTGAACAGATGCTTTTAATATTTTATCCTCATGAGTTAACTGGTGAAAAATTTTATATCCAGAATTAACTAACTCTAGTTTAACTTGCCACTGAATAATTGGGCCTAAAAGTCTTTTTGAATGTTTGAAGTTTAAGTTTAATATTTAAATTCAACCCGGTCAAAATGAAATTGTTATGTTGTGTTTTCTTGCGAAATCAATTATTTTTTGATTAAAATTCCATTTAGAAGAATCGAGTATAATGCTCATCGATGCACAAGTAAAAGTAATTTTTATTTTTTTTTTAAACGAAATTAAATAAGCAAACCACAATGATCAATGCGTTGTGGAATTAAAGAGTCAATCGACGTCTTAATAGCTGCTGTAAGCTGTAAGAAAGACGTGAAAGAATTTTAATGCAAATTATAATCAATCGGGTAAGGAAAAGGATGTCTCTTGAATAGAAATCGAATAAGTAATTTACAAAGAAACCAATATGATGAAAGTGATTTTTTTTTTTTCAAAAATACAAATTACTCATAAGCTGGGCATACCTTATACGATTACTTCATCATATAAGTGCGTTGTAATTGAGGTTTATTTATAAACCAACTGAAACTTAAATATTTAAGTTTAACTTAAAAGCTTATGTGACAGTTTACGCTGGGGAAAAAGTAGAACATAAGCGTTTAAGTTTAACATAAATATTTAAGTTTCGTTTCAGCAAATGGCCCTAATAACGTAAAATTTTGAACAAAATTAGTTCGAACACGTTTCTTCTTCTTTTCAGTTTGAAAATTATTTTTTCAAAAACTATTATCTGAAATAAAAGAACAAAATAATGCTTTAAAAAAGGTAAATGATTTTTTTTCTATTTCAAGTTTTTAGAAAATAGCCCCTTTTGCCTAAACGTGGCAAATTGATTTTTTTAGGTTGACCGGCTACATGGTAGCCGTGGCATCTGGCATGATAGTTAGTGCGATGGACTGTCATGCCAAAGGACTAGGTTCGATCCCCAGCCTCGTCCAACTAATAATAATAAAAACAACGGCTATTGCCTCTTGCGAAGAATTGAAAAAACCTCCAAGAGTATCTCTTGTCATAGAAAAGTGCCGCTCACAATAACTGTTCGGATTTGGCAAAAAACTGTAGGTCCTCTACATTCCTGCAGACACGCACTACGCACAGAGGAATGGTTGAGAATTAAGTTACTATAGGCCCTAGTTCTGCATGAGCTGTTGTGCCACCAAATTTATTTATTTTTTATAACCTACATGCCTTATAGACTTTTATCGCATACTTAATGCAAAACAACCTGTGTATTACCAAGATATTGTGCATACAAAAATTGATCAACATCAGTTGAACCGTTTTCGAGAAAAGCGAAAGTTAAAAAACTTGTTCTATTAATAACCATTTTTCTGAAAAAAAAAAAAACGTCATCAGCAGCTACTTATTCAAAATGGTTTTAGACTTTATTTCAATAAAGTCCAAAAATTAACTTTGAACTTAATTGCACTGGACTTTTTTCTTTAAATCTTTTTGTTTTTTTTTTTTTTGTAATTTTATTTATAATTTTAAAAGCAAAAATGTCAAGTATTTTTAAGAGAACAAATTGGGCTTCTAAAGTAAAAAAGAAAAAAATGATAGTTAATTACATGTTTTTGTGATAAAAATATCTAATACAAAAGTAAAAAAAAAGCAAACTAAAAATGTCAAACAAATGGGTTTTATAATAAATTGCGGGAAAACAGTTACCCGATATAATACAACGCACGACTGGATCGCACAAACTTGCTCTTGTATAGTAAAAGTTTCTTTAAATTTTAAAGATTATCTGTACTATAAGCAAATAATTTTTTTGTATGGAAGCCTTAAGTTTTAGCTAGTATTATACCTACATACATGCAACTTAGCTTAAATTGAAAAATTATTAAAAATCTACATAATTCGAAATAAAAGTATTAAAAAAATCTTCTTAAATTGTTTTGAGATCTGAAAAAAAGCACACCATTTGAGAAAAAAAAGCGGTTTTTTTTAAATTAATTTTTTCTATATGAAATTTTGTAAACATTTTTCAGAAAAAAATTGGTCCACCATTTTTAAATATTATTTAATGTTGAATTAAAAATTAAATTTCGAAATAAATCATCTACCCGTTTTTGAAATATCGAGTTTTCAAAAAAAATATTTAAAATTTTTTTTAAAAATCCAAAATTTATTTTTTTGGAAATTTTGATATGCAATACGATTTCAGCTTTTTAGGAACTTTTGTATAAAAAATTTAATTTAAATCGGTTACACACATAATGAGATAGTCAAAAATAACGAAAATGGTCCTGTGAGAGCTACTGTAAATTTTTTTTTTGATAAATCATAAACCGTACTAATATAAGTTAAAGTATTCAGAACAATTTTCATCAAAATCGTAGGAGTCGTTTTCGAGAAAATTTAGATTTTCTGTAACGGTTTTTTTAACATTTATGTGGAAAGTAACCATCAATTTTGACTATAAGAAAAGTTTTGGTGCGAAATATTCTAGATAATGTTAAAAAACCACCCGGTACCAAGATTTGTAAAATTTAAAGAATTCGTTTTCGAAATATTTTTATTTTCAAAAAAAAAATTTGAAACTTTTTTTAAAAATCCAAAAAATATTTTTTTTTTTGAAAATTTTGGTATATAATACCATTTTAATTCTGTAGAAGATTTCTCCATAAAAAAATTTCACCAGCTTATTCCTTTTCGAAACGAAAATAAAAAAAAATGGTTCTATGAAATGTACCATTTAAAACCATTTTTTGTAAATTTTATTTCCACGAAAAGGTAGACCATACTTAATAAAATTTATTCAGTTTTTTTTAAAAAAATCTGTCGATCCATTTTTGAGAAAAATAGAATTTTTCAAAATTCTAAAAAAATTATTTGCCAGGTACCGTTGTTTTCGGTTTTAAAAAAAAATTTAAAAAACGTGTTGGAGGAATGTCCAAAAAACACTACAAAGTTTAATTAAAATCTACCCATACGTTTAGGCTGTAGGCGACAGATAGACACACAGAATCCAAAACTTGCCATATGTACCTAAGTAAAAAAATTGTACGGCGGCTTAAAAGTCCTCACAAACTGCTCTTGTGTAACTACAAAATACAAAAAAATAAGAATCGGTTGCAGTTAGACAAAGTTCTAGCCAGTTAAAGAAATGAAACCAAAAATCATAAAAACCGTTATAAGTCGAAAAGGAAGCGAAAACGATAAAATTACCTCTTAAGTTTTTTGACTTAAAAATCCCTATACTCGTTATTTTCCTCTTACGATTTTTATTCTTCTTTATAAATAAAACACAATATCTGTTATTCATTTTTTCCTCAACACGGTTAAACAGTAAACCAAATATTTATTTATTCAAAAAATATTTTCGGAAATTCTCTAAATTTTTTATATATAGTTCTCAAAATTATTCAAGCAACATTATTTTATTTTCTTCCAGAAAAATCATCCAAGGACCATTTTATCGCAAGAAAAATCGCATTGATGGCAAAGTGGTTGTCATCACTGGATGCAATACAGGAATTGGCAAAGAAACTGCCTTAGAGCTAGCAAGTCGTGGTGCTAAAATCTACATGGCATGTCGTGATCCAGTTCGATGTGAAGGTGCTCGTTTGGAAATAATCGAAAAGACCAAAAATGAAAATATATTCAATCGAACATTGGACTTGGGTTCGTTAGAGTCTGTGCGCAAATTTGCTGATAAGTGAGTTTTACATTTTTTTTTTAAATTAAGTTTCATTGCAAATTTTGGTTTAATTAAAACTTTGTTTCTATTCTTGATTTTAAGATTCTTAGCAGAAGAAGCTCGTTTGGACATTCTCATTAATAATGCCGGTGTTATGGCTTGCCCGAAGGGAACAACAAAAGATGGTTTTGATTTGCAATTGGGAACCAATCATTTGGGACATTTTCTTTTGACTAATTTACTCTTGGATTCATTGAAGCAATCTGCTCCGAGTCGTATTGTTGTTGTTTCAAGTGCCATTTATATTTTTGGAAAAATTCACAAGGAAGACTTGAACTTTGAAAAGAGCTACAGCAAATGGGGAGCTTATGCTCAGAGTAAATTGGCCAACATTTTGTTCACAATGAAATTGAGCGAAATGCTTCACGGAACACAAGTAACGGTCAACTGTTGTCATCCAGGAGTCGTAAAGACCGAACTATCTCGTCATATTATCAGTGGCAGAACAAAGTGAGTTAAATAAAGTGCAAATTTTATTCCTATTTGCTGAGTAACTTTTTTTTTCAAATATTCTTTTTAGATCCCTCTTACGCCCTGTGATAAGATTCTTCTTTAAATCGCCACAAGCTGGAGCTCAGACATCCTTACGATTGGCTCTAGATCCAGCTTTGGAAAAATCATCGGGTTCCTACTATTTCGACACAATCAGATGCCCAGTTCTGCCAAAAGCTAAAAACAAGGAAATGGCTGATTATTTGTGGAAAGTCAGCGAAGAAATGGTTGGTTTGAGACCAAAAGAACAAATGACAATTGTGCCAGTTACATTGCATGTACCGCCTAAAAGTGAATCTAATGGCCATACTACCGTTATCGATGTTGAGAATATCCCAAATAATAATGAAATGCTAGACAACAAGAAAATGGAGGAAGCTATTATCATTAAATCTAACGGAGTTTCTGAAAAATCCGAAAAGATGAAGAAAATGTCAGAAAGTGAGAAGCAAGACGAGCCAGAAAAGGTTGATAAGCCCGAAAAGATGGAAAAAATGGAGATGGCCAATAACAAAGCAGACAAACCAGAAGAGAGTAAAAAGTTCGAAAAAATGGATTTACCAGAGAAAATCAAGACCGAAGAGCAATTCGAAAAAATGCACATCTCCAAAACTAACGGTGCCGTATCCAGAGATTCTAGCGAAGAAAAAGCCGATGGTTCAGAAAAAAATGACATGCCGATGCCACAAACACAAGCAATGGAAAAGAAAGATCCTATGGAGAATATAAATGCAATTGAGAAGGCAGATGTGATAGAAAAACAAGATGCAATCGAAACAACAGAATCTGTAGAAATCGGAACGCGAGAAAAAGCAATTTAAGAGCATATTATTTACATAGTTTTATGAAATGACTAATTTATATTTATAAGATCAAATTTATGTTTTAAATTAATAATAATACTCATCGCATAAATATTAAGTTTATGTTTATTTAAGATTCATTTCATATTATTTTATTTTTTGAGCGTGTTAACTATTTTATTGGCTTCCTAAGGATTTTCAAGTTAAAACATGAGAAAAGAAACATTTTTTTATTGTAAATAAATTAAAATATCATAAAATATAGGTGTTTTTATTGAAATAACTTTTTTAGGTCCCTTATTTTGCGAGTGTCGTTCGACGACCTACAAAAGTCGGTTGTCGGTTAAAAAAAATCTGATTCCGTTCAATTGTTATCCCGAAAGGTATCTGCATATAGCCTGTTATAACTTGTAAGAAAATTTTTGAAAACATGAAATCATGTTTTGCCAGAAGTCGTTTATTGATAAATAAAGGGCGCATCGGCCAACTCCATCTCAGAGCACAAAAGGTCTGTCAAGAACGGCTTACTGGGAACTCAAACGACCCAAACTAGTAAACTACACTTCATTCCTAAAATGGAGGCAAATCTTTCAGTGATGTTCTAAAGATAAAATTTTCGATTCTAATGACCATATTATTCACTCAATAATTCTAGATTAAAACTTAAATCTGGATGTAAATAATACAAATTCAATGTAAATTCATCTGGATTTAAGTTTTAATCTGGATGTATCGAGTGAATAATATGGCGGTAAACAAACGATGTGAGAATATGTTGTTCTTCTGAATTAAACTCGGGTTCAATTTATTTGCAGGTATTAACCAGAAATACATAGCTCTTACAAAGAAAAAACTGGTCTTTTGAGTTGAACTAGAGAACATCAATTCTAAAATAAACGATAACACAGAAACGTTCACAACCTCCCTGTATAGTTTTTCACAAATTTTTGACACAATATTTTATATTTTGGTTCGGCAATTTTAAAAATTGTTGTTTTGCAAATAAAATTGTATTTTCAAAAAAAAATAATCATCAACTTGTTTTGGAAATATAGAATTTTCAAGAAATAATTTTAAATCTCCAAAAATTACAGTTTTTTTTTTGTAATTTTAGTGTACAAGCACATATATACATTTTCAAGAAGATTCTAAATAAAAATTAATTAAAATTAGTTAATTTGCTTTCGAAAAAGTAAAAAAATAAATAAATACAAAATTAAATAACCATATTTTTGAGACGTTTTTGAAAAATTTACTCACGGCCCGTTTTTCAGTATTGGAGTCAACTTTCAGATAAATATAAATTGAACCCGACTTAAATCAGGAGCAGTTTTTTAGGCCGTGTGTGAATTGAGTTAAAATCGCGTTAAATATTATCCGAAGATTAATTTTTGACACTAGTGAGGTGAATCTGTACGTAGAAATGTCAAAATTTAATCTCGGATAAAATTTATTCGTAATTTTAAACGAATTCGCACACGGCCTTAATAGGTACATGATTAACTTTAACGTTCGTCAACAATATATCGAAATTGAAGTGTGACACTTTGGAAATCGACTTTTCGGTACCGAAATCGAGGTGATAGAAATTGACTTTTCCAAAGTTACCTACGTAACTCAATTACGATTACGTTAACTCAGATTTGACTTTCGAAGATAGAATGGTATCTTTCTAAAAATAAAACGCACGACTGGATCGAACAAACTTGCTCTTAGTAAAAGTTTCTTCAAATTTTAAATTGAGTGTACTGTAAATACATAAATAATTTTGTATGGGAGTCTTAAGTTTAAACTAGTATTAAACATTTAACTTAGAGCTTAAATTGAAAAATTATTGAAAATCAACATTATGTAATTTGAAATAAATTTATTAAAAAAAATCTACTTAAATTGTTTTGATAGCTAAAAAAAAAGTACATCATCTGATTTCCTTAACTAATCTTAGTTTTTGAGGAAAAAAAAATCAAAATCGTAGGAGCAGTTCTTTTTTTAAAACTAATTTTGTATGTATGAAATTTTGTAAAAATTTTTAAGCTTAAAAAAAATGGTTCTATGGGAGGTACTATTTCAAATCATTTTTTGGAAATTTTATTTACACTAAATAAATAAATACTTAATAAAATTTATTGATATTTTTTTTTTTTTTTAATCTGTGAAGCCATTTTTGAGAAAAATATGATTTTCCAAAAATACTAAAAAAAAATTATATGGCGGTACCATTACTTTCAGTTCTAAAAAAAAAAATTAAAAAACGTGTCGGGGGAATGTCCAAAAACACTATATACCAAGTTTAAATAAAATCGACTCATACGTTTAGGCTGTAGGCGAATACACAGACAGACAGACAGATATACAGACAAACAAACAGACACTAATGCCAAGTTTAATCAAAATCTCGAGATTTTTTTTACGAATGCAAAACTTGCCATATAGTACCTATCTACCTATATATCGCAAGTAAAAAACTAGGTCTTTATATGAATTAACTGTTTTTTTATAAAAATCTGTAGAATCGTTTTTGAGAATTTTGAGGGTACAAACCATGTGTTTATTTGGTTCTAAAAAATTTCAGTTAAATTATTCAAATAAACCAAAATATATTTAAGAAATTTCCTTTTTACAATAGCCGCACAAAAACCAAGTGAAGTAATAAAAGTCAGGTATAATGGAATATGGAGCTCGCGAAAATCAGCTTATTTGGTAATTTCCGCTGTAATTATTTCATAACATGGGCAATGTTTAAGGTCGCACCATCTGACTCAATATATACAAAGTTAAAAGAAATTGTCTAAAAACTTCTTCAATCTCAAAAAATAGCGGTTTCCATGAATAAGTGTTTTTGGGACATTCCCCCGACGCGTTGTTTTTTCATTTTTTTTTGAGGACCAAAAAAACGGTACCTGCCATATAATTTTTTTTTAGCATTTTTGGAAAATCTTATTTTTCTCAAAAATGGCTTGACAGATTTTTCAAAAAAAATCAATAAATTTTATTAGGTATATGCTACCTTTTTGTGAAAATTAAATTTCCAAAAAATGACTTTAAATGGTTCCTCCTATAGAACCATTTTTTTGAATTTCGTTTTTATCAAAAAGAAATTAATTTCGATATTTTTTTTATGGAAGTTCTTCTAAAAAATTTGAATATTTTTGTGTTGTTTGGGTTTTTAAAAAAAGTTTGAATTTTTTTTTTTTTTTTTTGAAAACAAAATATTTCGAAAACAACTTGGTTGATTTTTACGAAACTTGGTACCGAGCGGTTTTTTAACATTATCTAAAATATTTTGAACAAATTTTTTTCTTATAGTCACAATTAACGGTAGCTTCCATATAAATGTTAAAAACCCGTTACAGAAAATATAAATTTTCACGAAAAAAACTCATACAATTTTGATTAAAATTATTCTTAATATGTATTAATATTAGTATATATGATCTATCAAAAACAAAATTTACAGTTAGCCATTATTAACAGTAGCTCTCATATAACCATTTTCTTTATTCTGGACTACCTCATTATGTACCGATTTAAATTTAATTTTGTATACAAAAGCTTCTCAAAAGTTAAAATCATATTGCATATCAAAATTTTCCAAAAAAATAATTATGGATTTAAAAAATAAATAAATACTAAAAAATTGTGTACCTAATTTTTTTTTTTTTTTTTTTTTAACGCTCCTACGATTTTGATTTTTTTTTCTCCGAAACCAAGATTTGTTTTTAGGTCTCAAAACAATTTGAGAAGATATTTGTAATAAATTAAACTCGAATTATGTTGATTTTTAGTAAATTTTTCAATTTAAGCTCTAAGTCCCATGCATGTACATATGTTTATGTTATGTATATGTAAAGTGGGCTATATTGTTTTCATTTTTGTATATTAACAATATTCTACCTTTAACTTAAGGCTCTTTGAAATTCAGAGATACTTTTACTACAAGAGCAAATTCGTGCGCTAATGTCGTGCTTTTTATTTAAGTTTGTCACCCACGACCACGATGATGACTGAAAAGCCAACTGATAAACTATTTTAGTGGTCGTTTTGCCACCCACACCCATTTCCTGATTCCATTTACACAGGTTCGTCACTTTATTTATTATTGATAGTAATTTGTATCTTTCGGTTGCGGTTGGATATCTGATATTTTGCTGTGTATTGTTTATTTTTTTATATAAATACCTACCCATGCATGCGCAAACTCTAAGAAATAATTCCTATATGTTAATACTTAATTTTTGCTTTTTAAAACCTTTAACCCAAGACGATTAGGCTGCCATCTGATTGGCTTTGAACTTTCCGGACATTCATTCTTGTTATTAACAAACATTTACAAAATGTCTCATAACATTATCTATATTAATAGACATGCTCCTTCTTCATCCAACCGCGATTTTATGCTGGGTATGCCAACAAGGATTAAGATTATTTCAGTAGATTTTTAAAAACAACCCTTTTTATTCGGAAGTAATTAGAAACAATAAATGCATACCTTATGTAGTTGAAGGTATAACTCGTAAACAATTTTAATGGTAAATAAGTTCCAAAACAAAGTTCTAAGGGAAGTATGTAAATTATCATAAATCTTATGTTTTTGTCTGCATATGTAGATATACGCACGATGCTTAGTATAAATACTTGAAGTAATTAAGTTTTATTCATTAAAACCGTTTTATCTTCTGACTTCGTCACATCTCATACCAAAATGTCTCCATTCTCCGTTAAATTATTCTCATCCTTTCGGTGGTTGTTCGTGTTGGTAGTAATTATCGGTGTCAAAACATTTCCTTCGCAGGGATTAGAAACCTATTGTGGACGAAAGCTGGGCGATACATTGAATCTCATTTGTAAAAATGGAATCGGAACAAAATTGAAAAAATCAAGTAAGAATTAAAATGTTTATTTTTTTTACAAAATTTTTTCAGAAAATAAATGTCTTGATTTTACATTAAACAGTGGAACCAGTTGACTACTATTTAGATAACGAAAATCGAATGCCATTTTCGTTTGAAGAATTTCCATTTTTGTCACAGTTTCAAAGAAACTCGTTGGCCAAAACTCGTCGAAGGAGATACGGAGGAATTGCAAATGAATGTTGCAAGAAATCGTGTAAGTTGGAAGAGCTTCTTATGTTTTGCAAACAAAACTAAATAAATTAGCTACACAAATATTTGCATTTATATATTTATGAATTTGTATTTTATACCTAGATAATCTAGATAAATTTAATATTGATATTGTTTTAAAGCTATAAAAAAAATCAGTTTATTATAGCAGAAGAGCACAACTGTAGAAATTTGTTTATATTTTTGTATATTCAATTGCAATGGAAATAAATTATACAAAAATTCGTTAAGAAAAACTGATAAAAGTTCTAAAGTACATAACTGCATAGTTTTTTAAATAAATATTTAAATTAAATAAACCGGGAGAAAAAATTAGGGTAAGTATACGCCACAGTGGCTCTAACATTAAATAATAGCCGTGTTCCTTTGAGTGGCGATGGCGTGGTACTCATCTACTCAAGCTCTTGTACGCGAGTAGTTACATATCTAAAATCCCCCAGAGGACACCTAGTTAAGTAAAGAGATTTTTCATGTAGGTAGATGACATGAAGAAAAAACATTCAAACAATTCAAAAGAAATTTAATATTAGGTACTTTGTTTTTGAAATAAGTTTTTCGGAAAAAAAATTATTGTTATGCATTGATGAAAGATATAGACCGAGAGCTGGCGACGGATTTTCTGCGTGAAAGGAAACCAAACGGTATTAATGTTACAACTAGTCCTAGGGAAGGTGATAACGAATACGAAAGTCTGTCTGCACGTAGTGGCCGCGTTTCCGCGAAAAAGTGCATCAAAAGTACAACTTTTCTAAAATAGAAATAGTGAGGGAAACCACTTAAAATGCATCGCATCCCGACGCTACTGACTAGCTGATTACAAAAATGGTTATGACAGACGTGTAGGTGGTCGCAAAACCCTCGACAGACGCCGCCGAAAATGCGTTTTTTTGGCGTTTTTTACTTTTTGGGAAACCAAACCGAAAGCCCTCGACTGAGTGCGAATATGCCCATGACAGACGTGTAGGTGGCCGCAAACTCGCGACAGACGCGATTAAAATCGCGGTTTTTTTTACGAAATTTTAGGTAACTGATGTTACACTCCTAAATACATCGCAATCTAAGGGTCTTGACTTCCAGGAGTATAAATATGTGAAAAAAAAAAACAACTTTAAGCTCTATCCAACAGCTGGAAAGCGCGAGTTTTTTCAATGTATGACTATTTAATGGGCTTTTGCGGGAAACCACTTGAAATGTGTATTAATTGAAAGGTCTTGACCTCATTAAAATTAAAATGTAAACGACAGATGCGTAAGTGGTGATAAACGGATGGTAGCCGCTAAATAAGTCGCCGGCGTTATTTATTGTTTTTAAATTGGATTTTAGTGGTAATCTCTTCAAATGCTACTCAAGTTAAAGGTTTTAACTCCCTTAAGAAGAAAATGTAGGTGACAGACGTTTTGAGTTATATGAACATGTTGAAAACCGCGATAAAATTCGCGAATGTAGTTATTGTTTTATTGGTTGGATTTTGGTAGTAACCTCCCCAAAAGGAAAGGCTCGGCTTTGATCTTAATATTCAGTATTTTTGGTTTCACCTCTACAAATAGTCTTCTACAGTTATCAGTTTTGCTCGTCCAACGTCGAACAGCATATGCTAAAAAATAAAAAACGATTTCGTGGAAATTTTTGTATGCCATTTATGTTTTGTATCAGCAGAGTACAATGCTTTAAGCTGCCAGTGTGAAACGATAAATCCATACGAGATTTTCCGTTTATGAAAGAAAAAATCATTTCGTTTATAGACGTTCCACACTATCCCATCGAGTATTAATACAACATATCAAAAAAAAAGTGTGATAGAATTACTTACGACTGCCAAATTTGTGTGAAGAAAACGATTTTCATATTTTGCTTCCACACCTGAATCCAAAAAATCAATTCACCATAGCCTCAAACCCCCAAATGGGATAGAATGTGTGATGGTTTTAGAACCAATCCTAAAAATTTTCATGTATTAACACATGTCAAATTGTGTGAGATGGGCTGTCAAGTCGTGTGGGATGTGATTTCATATTTTGTTTTCACACTATTATACACGATTTACTTCCCAATTTTTTGACATGTATTAATACTCAGTGGGATAGTATGGAAGGCCTTTTAGCAACAATACTTTGGACCACGTTAAGCGTGGTACACATTATCGATCATGACTGATAGTTTTGACTGATGTCAATCATGCTCACGAAATATTTTATGAGCAAATTGGCTTGACAAACCATCAGTCAGAGTATACACACTATCAATCATCCGTCAAAACTGTCAGTCATGATCGATAATGTGTATCACGCTTTACGCTTTGACACAAACTGACAGCAAATTTTCTCACCGCATTTCTGAAGCTCTGTTTGTTTACTTTATCGGAAAAACTAAGCCTAAAGAATTGATACACCATAAAGGCAATGTCCATTTAACTATGGAGCTTTCAACAAGAGTGTATACACGAATGAGTTTGGTATCAAATAAAAGATTACGTTGAGCTTGTTATGTGAGTGAAATATTTTCACAATCGTCTATGGAAAAGTCGAGATATTTGAGCTTGAAGTTGCCTATTGCAAAATAAAGATTTTAGCTTTTTTTCCAAATAATTGTTTAAAACGTGAGAAATAAATGACGTAGGAAAATGATAAAAGGTATTTTTGTTAACTTTAACATAGTTCTAAAATCCGCTGAAATCGGTGAATTAAAATTCCTGAACAACGGATCAAAATTTGAACCACGATTGTACAACTGACCCTTAGTGCCAGTTCAAATATAACTTGCTTCAAACATTTGATGATTCTACAATTTCAAAAACAACTAATTCAGCAGCATTTTCAAGCTAAATTCATAATGGAGAAAAAAAAAAAAACTTGCAACACTTGAGTTAAACAAAGATTATATGTTTTTGCATTAAAATAATATTGTAAAAGAAAAAAATACTTAATTTATTAAATTGAATATTCAGACACTTTAATTGATAAGAATATCACCGAGCTTATGGTTAATAAGCTTCATTTCTATCCGCCCGCCCGAACGATAGCCTCCTCATATGTGGGTGGTACTTCCACAACAACTTGTCCATAATCTGGAGGTGGCTTGCATTGGTCGTTGGTTCTTGATTGTCCAGCATTGTTGTTGGCTTGATTGGCATACATTTCCATTACCTGATTTGTCGTTGGGACAATGTATATCGAAGGGAAAGACTGTCTGTTTCCCAATCTTCTCGATCTAGTCACATTATTCACTTCTATAACAAATATTTAAAATATTTTTATCAAAATATTCAGGAAGTTAGTTGTTTAACATACGGGTTTCTTGCCTTTTCAATTTTCTTGTCTTGCAATATAACTGGAAGAAAGGTTGTTTAACCAAACACATTTTTTTGTAATTTGTTTTAAAATATTAAACAAAAAAGAAAAAATCTATCAACTTACTAAATAAATTATTGAAACGCTTGAAAGTAATATGACAACCGGCAGTAAAATAAACATTTATTGTTTCGGAAAATATAGAAATAGAGAAAAGCTGATGTTTATTGAAATTCTTTCCGACAGAAAATTATTCTGCCGCGTTGTTATCGCCTTCAATAAAATCCAACCACTAAGTGATCGATAAATTTTATGAAGTACATACCACTGGGTTAGATACAATGTTGTTCGTCTACGTCAATAGATAAAACGATAGACTACAAAGGAAGTTATAAAGTCGAAGAAGGTTTGGCACGATAAGGCCCAAAATTCCCTTAAATGAAAATTGACAAGTTAATAAGGAAATATCTATACACACAATGACTAGGTAAATCTATATCTTTCGTTAGAAGAGATAGCAATCGTTTGTTGCTGTCATAATCAATTTATTTGTGATGTAAGTAAATTTGCTGACGAAATAAAGGGGCAAGCTTGATTATATCTTGAACTTGTTCATTATCAAAAAACCTTTATCTGTTATAATTGGTAGAAATTAGATTTAAAATGAATGTTTTGATCGATTGTTAATTTTTCGTTTTTATATGTATACTAGCCGATTTGCCCGTTTGTCAGTTGCTTCGCAAACTGAATACTACATTATGTAATAGAATTCTACTTATATATAAAATTCTACATATGTAATAAAAATATAATATAAAATATATATAAAAAAATATAATTCTATATTTATATATACACATAACATAAATATATATTGTAAATAATAAATATATATATATATTTTTATTATAATTATTATAATATACATATATACGAAAAATTTATACGTATAAAAAAATTAGAGAAAGAGAATTAAAAATTTAGATTAGTGGTGCAAGTCCCCTCACCCTACCCCTTCTTGTGTGCACGTTCTTATTTTGAATTACATTTAATTTTCATTTAAAAATTTTGAAACTTAAAAATCCAACCATTTTGTATATCTCTATATTGTATACTTCTATATCTCTATGTCTATGTCTCTGTCTCTATATCTCTATATTTCTATATCTCTATATCTCCATATCTCTATATCTCTATATCTCTATCTCTATATCTCTATATCTCTATATCTCTATATCTCTATATCTCTATATCTCTATATCTCTATATCTCTATATCTCTATATCTCTATATCTCTATATCTCTATACCTCTATATTTCTATGTCTCTATATCTCTATAATTCTTTATCTCTATATCTCTATTTCTCTATATCTCTATATCTCTATAATTTTTTATCTCTATATCTCTTTATCTCTATATCTCTATATCTCTATATCTCTATATCTCTATATCTCTATATCTCTATATCTCTATATCTCTATATCTCTATATCTCTTTATCTCTTTATCTCTATATCTCTATCTCTATATCTCTATATCTCTATATCTCTATATCTCTATATCTCTATCTCTATATCTCTATATCTCTATATCTCTATATCTCTATATCTCTATATCTCTATATGTCTATATCTCTATATTTCTATATCTCTATATCTCTATATCTCTTTATCTCTATATCTCTATATCTCTATATCTCTTTATCTTTATATCTCTATATCACTATATCTCTATATCTCTATGTCTCTATATCTCTTTTTCTCTATATCTCTATAATTCTTTATCTCTATATCTCTATTTCTCTATATCTCTATATCTCTATAATTCTTTATCTCTATATCTCTTTATCTCTATATCTCTTTATCTCTATATCTCTATATCTTAATAATATCTCTATATCTCTATGTCTCTATATTTCTCCATCTCTCTATATCTCTATAATTTTGTTTTTCAATATCTCTATATGTCTACATCTCTTCATCTCTATATCTCTATATGTATCTCTTTTTCTCTATATAAGTTATAAATTAAGACGATTTACATACAATAAACACCCCCTATCACCTTTACATACGCCCTTGACTCTTTAATACTTAACAAAAAAAATAATTTTAGTTTGGGGTGCAAATGCCCCTTTACCCCTTCTTGTGCACGCCCTTGCGTTGCATTTAATTTAATCTTCATATAAAAACTTTAACCTTTAAAATCCGGCCGTTAGAATTCAAGTTGTAAATTTATTCAATTTGCATGTAATAAGCACCCCCCTACCAATTTTGCGTACCCCTTGATTGTGTAATTAGGTATCCAAAAAAAAATTTAAAAAAAAATAATAAGGAATGCAAATTTTGAAAATAAAAAAAAAGATTTACCGAAGTTATAAGCAATTCCGGCCATCTTTTCTAAATACCGAATTTTAACGACCAAATCCATTGGATTTTTGCTGGATTTGGCGTTTAAAAATATTCAAAAATTCGTATCTCAGCTGGTGGTTTATGTAGAAAAATAATTTGTATACCAAAATAAATACTGATTAGCCAAGAAAATAAATAAATTATAATGTTGAAAGTCATATGAAAAATCAGTGTTTAATTGTCAATTAAGTTGAAAACGTTCCTTTTTTTTGTTTGGAACCTCTAATTTATTCAAAATGTATAATCATGTATATTTTTTTATAATTTCTATATTTGTGACAAATTTACCTATCTACTGACATCTTAACTTTAAAAATCGAAGTATTATTTCTCGACTTATAGCCGATTTTCTACAGCTAAATCGTTAATTTTGCAATTTTCCATGCATTTGCCTTTGAAATATCACGAAATTTCAATTGCATAAAATTTGAAATTTTTGATTTTTTAAATATATTTTATTTCATTTTAAATCTTATTTTGGAAGATTTAAAAAGAATAACTGAAGTTATAGATCATTTTTGATAACTCTTTCAGACATATTTCAAGAAAATTATTTAAAATATTTTATCGCAATTTTTTTTTAAAAGAACATTTATTGTAAATATTAAGTCATGTATGGGTATGTTTTATACATGAAAATAAGCGCTTATTTATGCTTAATTTAAAAAAAGTTATTTAAACAAAATCCGTCAATTTACTAAAAAGCTATGAATGATTTAATCGGCCAAGAACTGTGCCGAAAAAAGCAAGTTTTAAATAAATTTAATTCAAAAAATAATTAATATCAGCTCTCCTGTTCAATAAATGGCTTCATTATGTTCTACATATATTTTAAAAAAATATTAGGCAATAATATTTTGGTAGCATTTTTTCTCTGCAATCAAGTTTATATAGCGTTTTTAATTTTTTAATCAGTAAAATGGGTGAGAAAAAAAGTAAACTCAATTTGTTTTTACATTTTTTTCAAAGTTATCATGTTCGTTTTAATGACAGTAATCTAAGACTTTAACTTTTAAAATCCGTTAAGTATTTTGGATGTAAAAAAATAATATATAAAGCCGTGTCTCTTGCATTTTTTAATGAAAATCCTTAAAATCGCGTTAAATTAATTTTAGTGCCTCCGCTGTTGAACTAATCTTAAAACATTGTTCAGCATTTTTGTAGACCAACATTTTTGCAATTAATATATAGTAAGAGTTTTTCAAAATTCTGAAATTTTTCATCAACTTTTGAATTTAAAATGATAAGATCCATATTGATTTCAGACTAAATCAGCTTTTTGGTATGACTTTTTTTACGATTTTGAAATAATTTTTATACAGAAATTTAGCTTGACATTTCATCTTTCCATATTTGTTTACCTCAAGAAGATCCGATAATTATTAGCGAAGTTATTAGCCTAATAAGATGGCCTAATCGATAATTTTTTATCATTTTTATAATTTAAAATACTTTTTTGGTCATGAAACCAATTAAAGAGCCCCTACAGCCTTTCCTATTGAATTTACCCCTCTAAAACCACTGACATTTTTGTAGATGAGGGTTGGGGCTATAACTTTGTTGTATATTGTTTTTCAATATTTTGAAATTTTTCATCATGTTTTGCATTTTGAAAAATGAAAATCGATTTGATGACGGCTTTCCGACCCCTTTTCGTATAGAAAGCTTCCCCTCTCCGAAATAATTTTTAGACACAATTAAAGCTTGACATTTCGTGATTCTTTTAAGACTTTAACCTAATCGATCGGACGTATAGTATAGAAGTTATGAATTTTTTAATCGAACAATATCAATTGATTTTTGTGATTTTGATAAAATAACTGTCATCTCCCACTGGTCGATGGTGGTTGACAATGAACGAAACAGGCAATTTTAATGCAATTTAATTGATTTCTTGATTGGATTTTAATTAAGATTGTGAAGCTTCTAGAGGTCGTACAGATTCAAATGAGGTATCAAAATTTTTGTCGTTAAACGGACATGCGATTTAAAGAAAAACCAAAATAATCGGTGCACTCAGCGATAAGTAATTAACGAATTTATTCAAGAAGTCAATATTTACCGCTATTTCTGTCTAACGGTATTAGAAAAATAAAATTTAAATGCAATTCAATTTGAAACGATAAATTCTATAATATGTGAAAATTTCAACTCCCTACTCCCACTCTGTAAAAAGATAATCGATAAAAACCGTAAAAAATTGATTTGCTTATTTTTTAAAACTCAAATATCTCAGCTTAACGGCACTTTAGAAATTTTCCAAAAACAACAAAACCTATAAGTTCTATAAGATCCAAAGATTTCAAATTTTTAAATACATCCATTAAAAAGATAAAAAATAAAAACCGTCAAAAAATGAGCTAAAAAAATTGCGTCTTTTCAAAAATTCCCCACGCCCACAATATCATGCCCACAAAAAATCCCTGACACATGGATAACCTTTTTTTTTATCTTCTTTCAATCGCCGTAATCCCCAAGTCAATCAAACAATCTCCTGATTTATTAGAATTATTTTGTCAAACATCGATTTTTGCATTTTTGAGTTTCAAACAACTTTATTTCCGAAAATAAATTTTTTCGAATTTTTTCCCAAAATATGTCAATCTAATTTTTAAAAAATCTATCAAATACAAAAAGAATAAAATTTCTATCTCATCCCGTTTAGAAAATAGAAAACCGACTTTACCACACATTTACCCCTGTTTACCCTATTAAAAATTAGAATTTTAAAAAATCCCTTCTTAGTGGAGCTCTACATATATAAGAGATTCAAAAAAAATTTTTTTTATATATATATCTATAACAGAAAAACCTGTAGAATGATGTGTAAAAATAATGAATGAGTGAGTGAGTGAGTGGCCAACACTTTACTTTATAATATAGTAATAATAATAATAATAATAATAATAATAATAATAATAATAATAATAATAATAACAATATTAGTTATTATGATTCATTATTTATTAAAGATGTATAGGTATGTGTAGGTATACAAAAAATTGGTAACAGAAAGATTTATGGACCATCAAAAACATTTATTTAAAGACACAAGATTTAATCGACGGAATCGGAGTGTAAGACGAACTTGATGGCCATAAACCTCTCTTTGACCAAAGTTTAATTCATGCTGAAATGAAGAAAGTACATTCTTTGTTATTTATTGTAGCTCTTGTTGATCTATTTGTCTAGAATTTTTACCAATCATCAGTGTGTTCAACTATTGTTCAGAGTTCAAGTATGTGATAAAAAGCTAATTACATGCTTCTGGTTGAACATCAGACTAGTCCGCCAAAATCGATGGGTTAAAATGTGAAAACGAGAATTTACAGTAACATATCTAAAACCAATAAATCATCGTATGAAAAAGTTGATATGAACAACTTTCCTTTATATCCCAAGTCCTTGAGTATAGTGCAAAAATTAGGGGACTCAAACCAACACAAACCAAAAACAAACAATCAAAATGCCAAAAATGAAACTAAGTTCACTTAACCTTCACCTTTTAGTGCACATATTTACCCTCTTTTATCTGCTTTCAAATGTTGTATACCGAAAGAAAAACAATTATAATTAGGGCCACTTGCACGAAAGTTTTCGGAAAGCACTAATAAATGAGAGGTATCTGAATTATTTCCATAAAATCATGTTTTGTAGCAAAACATTTTTCTTTATTTAATTTAAAAAAGTTTTCCTCTCATCGTTTTCTGTATAAATATTTAAAGTCTGGGCCCGTATTACGAATTACGATTATCATTCAAAATCCTTAGTAATCGTTAAATTGCGATTACATTTTACGATAGTCGTTTTTTAAAAACAATACTCGCTTTTTCTTTTGCCACTGCTTAAGGCGGTCGTATTTTATAGTTTTGAAATTTCTGACTTACGTTTATTATTTAATAACTGTCGCATTTTTATTTTTAAAAAAAATATAACTTTTTACTTAATCTGGCAATATGTCATGACTATCGTTTTTTTGGGTATCGTTTGTTTTGCCTTTCGTTTCGTAATTCATAATACAGGCCCTGAACAGCTCTCACTTCGAATTTCTTACGAGAAAGCCTGTCAAAACGTTAGAGTTTATTTATTTTTCAATGTGTTTTGTGTTGGTTGTGTTCTTTATTCTGAGAAAAATATTCTTGCAATTAAAAAACGAGATGCGTTTATTTATTTATCTAAACTTCGATAGTTATCCTCAGTTTTATGTATTTATCCGTTTGTTTCGTGCAAGTGGCCGTTAAAGACACTTCTTTGAAATGATTAATTACTTCAAATAAAATTTAAAAAAATGCTTTCCATATCTTCAATTTATTGTGAACTGCGACAATCTTATTACTTGGCTAATAAATTCAGATGTCAGATAGCTTAAGATTATTTTTATATTTTCGGCAATTTCCTATTAAATTTCAAAACAAATTTTAAAAGTGGGCTGTAAATTTATCAAGATTGATTAATGAGGCTTATTTTGGCTTGTTTTAAATTTTAATCAATAAAACAAAAAATATTTCAACTTCTGCAACTAAGACCTAAATATTTATTATCTTCTATGTCTTTCTAACAAAATGTATCACTCATTTGTTGGGGTTGGGGGTTTTGTGGG
This sequence comes from Epistrophella euchroma, assembly GCA_947049315.1. Lineage (NCBI taxonomy): Eukaryota > Metazoa > Arthropoda > Insecta > Diptera > Syrphidae > Epistrophella > Epistrophella euchroma. The sequence goes on from OX346245.1 coordinate 138,383,762, forward strand.
TAAGAGCTTGATATTTTGTTTTAATTTTTCAAAAACTAACGGCCATACTATTCACATTAGATTTAAGTGAACTTTAAATCCAACTGGATTTATTTAATTCAAAAATTTAAATCCATGTCCATAATATTCACTCTAATCCATTTTTTATTTTCCACTTTTTCTCAAAAACTATTCACTAAAATAACTTGATTTAATTAAAGAATGAAATATTAACTTTTTTCAGAACAGAACCTTTCAAACATAAGAACATTTTTTAAATTGGTCATCCATGTGGTTTCTGCGATTAGCCCGAAACAAACAAAGCTAGGTTTCCATTTAATTAATATAAAATATGTAGATATCTTGTTTATTCGAGTATGTAGGTATACTTACATTCACGAAGAAAATCCATTTTGTTTTAGTTTATTTTATTAACCAATACAACTAATTTTTTTTTGAATGAAAAAGGAAAATAGTGCCTTCTCTTTTATTCATTGATCTCGGTGTTTAGATGATGATTCAAATCATTTGAATCTTCACAAATTATTTGGTGAGTTGCCACCTACCTTTTTGTGATCTTCAAATTAAAAAAAAAACTTTCAAGTAACAAAAAAAATAAATAATAAATGAATAAAAACAACATTTTTTTTAATAATTTTTGTTACCAATTTTTTTTTTATTTCTGTTATTATATATTTTAGATGATAATAGCAATTGTAGTTAATAATAATTGTACAAAGCATCGAGTTCTTTTCAAAGTTGATTTTTTGTTTTTTATTTGTGTTTTTTTTTTTAATTATTTATTCTTCATTTGTTGCTGCCGCTGCATCTTTTGAATAATATATACTTTTCATACATTTTTGTTTTATGTTTTAAATTTAAATATTTATAACACTTTTTTTTTATTATAATAGTTTTAATCATTAAATATAATACTAGACAAAAATTGTGTAATATTATTTTGAGTTATAATTTTTAAAGTTTTCTTTTTATATATTTTTAAATGCTTAAAATGTCTGTTTTTTTTTTTGTTATTTTAGTAAAATTACAAACAAATGGTAAATTTGAAAGAATAAAATTTAAATTTAAAATTATTGAAACATAGGTAGTATTTATTTTTCTTAATTTTTTTTTTTTAAATATAACTCTTATTGATGATATCTGATTTTTAAATTTATGTATAACTATTTAAATAATATATAATATATATATTTTGTTGTATTTTTTATTTAGTTACTTAAGTTTTATAAATGTTTTTATAATTATTTTTTGTTTTTATTATGTTTTTTTTTTTTTGATTTTGTAATTAGAAAGGAAACACGACGATACAATTCGTATGTATGTATTATTAAATATTCGTTTTTTTTATTTATATTTTTTTTTAACAATATTATACGTAAGTAACACAAGTTTTAATTTTTTTTGTCAAAACTAAGCTAGTTTTTATTAATTTTTCAAAAAAGTTTCTTTTTGTTTTATTTTTTTTTTTTAAATACATAGTAGTAGTGCTTTTTTTTAAAAACTGTTCATCAAAGAAAAAATATGTTGTTTTTTGTTTTGTATTCAAATTGTTTTGGTGGTAATTTTTGTTTTAGAAGAAATTGTAAAAAACTAAGGTGTTGTAATCGTATATGGGCGAAAGGAAAGAACAAGTGGAAGTATGGTGTAATAGATAATTTCTTAGTTTTTTTTTCTGCACATCTTTTGTTGTGATTTTTGTAAAACCTTTTTTTTGTTTTGTTCGACTTAAAAATACCTTGAATCATAAATAAAATGTATATTATATAAACTTTTACATAACTATTTGTATATATATATATAATATTTATATAAATGTTTTTTTTTTTTTGTTTTTGTTTGTTTTAATTATTTCCTATGAGTGTATTCCTCCACTCAAGATATTGACCTCTAGAACAAACTCTTCTTTTTCTTGTCTTTTTTGTCTTTGCCGTCGACGGTTCTGTAAAAAGGGAATTGATGGAAATTGTTGTTGTTTCTAAGTAATTTTTTTTTTATTTCTGAATTCAAGTTTTTTTTGCATTAAATATAATACTTATGAATTTTTTTTCTCTAAATGGGAGATGTGAATTTTACAATGAGTGATGTATTTTTTTTGTTGTTGTTTATATAGATTTCAAAAAACACAGAAAATAATAAAACAAATTAATTAAATAATTAAATTTAAATATTTGAAGAAGTCGCAGAGTATAGATTTCAGCAAAAAATATAAATATGTTGTCTATATGAAGTGATTTTTCGTATTTCTTGTTCTACATGTTTTTTTTTTTTTCTAGAAATCTCAGTAAAAATATGATTTACGAAGACTAAAACTATGTGGAGTTGAGATGGTAAACTTTTTTCGTTTAAAGGTGGAATTCATTCCACTACTGAAAACAAAGAAAATTTTATTTTGTTTAGAAAAATCATGTTTTTTTTTAAAGTTTTTTCCAATTAGTGTTTTCTTTTTTTTTGCTTTGTTGGTATTAATAGTGCGACGCTTTTTTTAATATTGTAGAAAAATAAATTATGATTTTAAGCCCGCTCACCAAAAACAAAAAGTGAATAATATAAACCAAAAACTGTGTGTATTTATTTACAAGTTTTTTTTTTATTTTGTGAATATAAAAATGTGTTGGTAGTTTAACTTATGGGATATGCGTTTAATCTTGAAGGCTTTAGATTATTAAGTTTTTTTTTTTTTAAGGTTAAAATATTATTTTTTAATTTGGTTATTTTTTGTTTGCAAAAAGGGTTAATAATGTTGAAACATTATTGTTAATACAAATTTAAAAGTTAAAACTAAAAAAATCTGCAGCAAACATTCAAAAGAAACTTATTGGACCCAATCGGGAATTTTGTTTCCCTATCGTAATATTTTATTCCCTCTAACATTTTTCTGCTATGGTGAATCTCCCACGTTATAAATTTCCCTCGAACAAAAATCTTATGTAAATGACAGCCAAATTCCCCTGGAAAATTTATCTCCGATACCAATATATTTCGAGGAAAACTTTTGAGCATCATTCATGTTTCCAATGTTTGAAGAAGGGAAAAATTTCCAGGGAAATGTTTGTTCGCGATAACCCCCAATGTTCATCTCCGAAACGATTGTTACGCTACAAATCCTAAAAGATTGCGTATTCACTCTCAATTCACAATCAGCTGTCTTATGTCAATTTATTGGCCGCGTCCCAGGGGGTCATTCCGTTATTTTCAAAACGATAATCATCAAAACGATTATTGCTGACGTGATCGTCAATAACTTGCTTCACGTAATTCAAAGATATCTCCTCGTCTATCGTTTTTCCAGAGATTGTCAAACCATCATTGAAATGTCATAATAACAATTTGCGTTATTAGAACGAAGTTCTTTAGTGCACGGTTTGTTTGTAAGCCCAAGAAATCGGCAGAAATTAACATGGTGGCGCAATGGAATAGGTACTTGCTTCTTATAGAAAGGTTCGGCGTTCGATCCCTGCTGGCGACATGTTTTTTTTTTTTTTTTAATTTTCATATAATTTGTATGTTTCTCAAATGTTTATTGCGTACAAACTTACATACAATCATGAAAATAAATGCGAAACGATACCTATTTAGGTATCGTTCAAAAGCCATCGTTTTGACGATAGCGTTTTGATGATAATCGACTTACGTGAAGCAAATATTTGATCGTCAAAACGTGATCGTCCAGAGGATATGCATTTTTAGGGTTACGTGTAGTAGGACTATCGTCGAAACGTTATCGTCGGGTGATAATCGTTTTACGGAATGAGTCCCCAGGATTCTATCTAAAGCTATCCATGCAAAAAACAGCTGGTAACTGAACATTTTTGGTGGGTTGACTCTCGTATAGATTCTTTAATGCAAGGATTCAGAGTTGTAAGAAAAAACAGTGATAAACAGTGATGGTATACTTCAATCCAAAAAAAAATACCCAAGACATTTTGAAAAAAATCCCTATTTTTCCCTACACCAAAAAATGCTGAATTGAAAAAATTAATCCCTTGAACACAATAGAAAGTAATTGCAACTAAAAGAATCGCTCTTGTAAAAGAGAATCTTTTTGTATTTGGTTTGGACAGCTGAAATAGGAAATTGAAATAAAAAATTAACAACTTTATTTTTTTTAATTTAAAATTTTTGAAAAAATACTTATTTTTCCGTGCAAATAAGCAATTCCACTTTGGCTACGAAAGGAATGATGGCCGCTTTAGTTGTTCTTTTGCATCAGCTGTTGTTCCACATATCAACAACACAAACCCACCCGGACCGGATAGCTTTAGATTGCCAGCCGAACGCGCCCAATAACTTGTCGTTGAGAAGGGTGACATATTGTCGTTTCATTCTGTGATATCAAATTAAACGAATTTCGAAATTCGTATAGGAGATTTCTCACTACGAATGGATTCTGTGATAGATTTTTCGTCATTCGTATAGAACTTTTTTGATTATAATGAATTCTGCGGGATAAAGCTGATTACAAATGCATCAATCGTCGTATTTTCGCGCTCAACGAAATTGCGAAACTTTAGAAAATTTTTCGAAATTGTCTTTAAAATTGAAAATTTTTTCAAAAAATTGCGCAATTTTCAAATGGAAATTGTGTGCGAAATTGAATTTTAGTACTAAAAATGTAGCTGTTTTTTTTTGGAAATTCTCAGTAGGTACGGAAAGCTCCAGCACCAAAATACAATTTTGGTACATATTAGTTGTTCGTATTCTTCCCAGAACTGACAATTTCTATCAATTTCATTTTTTTACAGAACTTTGGACTAAAATTAGGAAAAATTGGCAGTGTTGGAAAGTAAACGAACAAACATATTATGAGGGAAATAATTTTGGGTAAAAGTGCTCAACTTTTGACAAAGCTACATACATAAATGTTTGATTATGTATCTTAAAAAAGGCAGAAAAATGTACAAAAATATTTTTTTCATGATTACAACTTGCTTTATCTGTGGCCGGATTTTAGTAAATAAATAAAGAAACAAACAAATTATCAAAAACCAACGACGAGGTGAAGGTATACCTACCTAATGAAATGTGAAAATTTTCAGTTTTATATTAAAAAAAAAAAACAACTACGAAGTTTGATAAATTAAAAATAAAATCACACTTGATTCAAAAATCACTAATAGCCCATTTACACGTTACGTTTTCTAAAAATTTTAATTTAATTGCGCAGATCTCGATTATTTTTCATTGTTTTAAGCTAGAAAAAGTAACGTGTAAACGTCAATGTTAACGAGTAAAAATATTTATAATATTCTATCGATTTAAAAAAAAGCACACACGTTCAAACACTATAGTTGAAGGCTAACACCACAAACTTAACGGAATGTGATTTTTACCTTTTTCTTCATCCTATAGAATTTAATCGGCCACCCAATATAAACCTTGTTGATATACAATAGTTGACGAAACTGAAATATCTTATTTAAGTTAGGTTAAAAAACTAATTTGATTTTCGATCAAACATTTCATTTAATGGAATGGAAATAAACTATGTATGATGGTTTTGAGTTGTACAAAAAAAAAAAAAACTGATTTACACAAAATAAAAATCGGACTCAAAAAAAACTGAAAACAATGGTGGTTTAGATGTTTTTCTAATATGAAAATGCTTTTTGCATTCGGCGAAAATATTATGAAAGAGCATCGTTTGCATCGAACTAGCTTCTGCACACACTCATTAATGTACAAAGGAAAAGAGGAACCTAAAAGCCGTCGTCGCGTCGATAACATTTCCGTTGTTGAAATTCCATTTCATAACTGGCAAGAAGCACTTATTGGGTTGTATTGTGAATTTCGAGGGGATCCGGCTATCGTGATCCTCCACCGGAACAAACCACCAAAATTCTCCTAGTAAGATTATTCACAATATCAATAAATTCCTAGGAAACTTTTGTCGTGAATACTTTGTTTGGAATTCCAGGCGAATTTATTTCACGATCACGATTATAAAAGTTTTTATCAAAAGAGTGTCCCAGAAAATAACTATTAAAACTATCAGCTTAATAGTCGGGCGCGGACGATACAGTGACACACCATCCAGTTCGAAGGTAAACTGATTTTCTGTATCGACTTTCTAAACTTTCTTATGGGGTTTTCCATTGGTAAAATAAATGAATTTATTTTTGATTTGGATCTGTCAAATAGACAATTTCCCCTCTATTTGCGTTCCATTTCCATTGAGCAAAATAAATTAATTTATTTTTGATTTTAAATCAAATTTGCAAATCTAAATTTTTCGGCAGATTTACCCCTCTTTGTAGTAATACCAACATAAATCCAGCTGTCAGTTTGCAAATGTTTTTGGTTGATATTGTTGTGAAAATTATGTAAATGTGGAAAATAATTGCTAATAAAAAGAAAATGAACCGGCAGCTTTATCAAGTTCATATTTCTCTTATAAAAGTAAATCGAGAGGGATGAAGACTTTTTTTGAAATATTGACATAGAAGCTATAATGCACAAATACAGTGACAAAAATAAATCAATTTGAAATTGTGTTCCATTCGCCACAAAATAAATTAATTTTTTAATTGAAATCTAAAAACCCCATTAATTTTGTTCCAAAAGCGTTTCTTAAAAATAAGCGTGACAAATTTAAAGTAGCAACTCTCGGCAAATCTTGGCAACTTTAGGTTGCTTATCCTCGCCCACTAGGCCATTTCGGAGCAACTTTCCGCAACTTTTGGGAATGTTCCAAGATTTTAACCAGAAAACCAAGTTTTATTTTCACACTTAACGAGTTTTGTATTGTCGCTGATCCAAAATACAAGGCTGTTTTAACATTTCAATTAAAAAAACTCAATCCAAAAGTTGCTCGGAAATTGCCTAGTGAGCGAGGGCAATTTAAAGTTGCCTAGAAGGTGACAAGCCTAAGAAATTATGAGATATTATATTTTAGCGAAGTGTGTAGGGCTTGGCAAAAGATCGTAATGAGACTTTAATTTGAGTTTTGGTTAAAATCGTAAGACCTAGATTTTCAAATCTCGAGTCTTGGTCTTGTTTCACACGATAAAAAATGAGATCGAGACACAAACTTGACTTCATTCAATGAGACCAAGACCGATATACTTAGGGCCATTTGCTGAAACGAAACTTAAATATTTATGTTCAACTTAAACGCTTATGTTCTACTTTTTCTTCAGCGTAAACTGTCACATAAGCTTTTATGTTGAACTTAAATACTTAAGTTTCGTTTCAGCAAATGGGCCTTAGATAGATACTTAAACGGTGTTTGAAATTTTCAAGACCTACAAAGGAATGTCGCTTCTCAGTCTCCTGACCAGATCTATAATTTTGATTGAAATCAGGACCCATGTTATGTAACTCTCACATCAAAAGAATCAGTCGAGAACTGCTGAAAAATGGAACAAAACTCATGTATTTCGTTTCAATTTCCATCGTTTCTCGACCGATTTTATGCATGCGAAGTTACAGAACATGGGTCCAGATGAAGAAAACTAGGAAAAAGCTACTGTATGAACTTTACATGCATTTAAAAAATAAAATTAAATGAGACTCTTAACTCAAGCCATTCATAGTAAAATGGCTTGAGTTAAGAGTGTTGATTGCAACTTAAGATCAATTGAAAACATTTAAAACGTATTTAATGAAAACATTGAATTTTCAGAATTCAGAACACATTCATGGAGAAAGAGTTGCAGAGTTTATTAATAATGTATTTAGTGTGTTGTTTCAAGTCATGTACATACAAAATTTATTGTAGATTGTTGGTTTAAGTACATCAAGATAAGTTATATTACAGTCATTTGTGCAACAGAAGACTTAATTTTTCAAATTCACCTTGCTTTTCATTATCGAAGAAAAACCACCATATTTAAATGGCTTGCCATGTAGCTGTCGTTCAAGTTTTTTGCTTTTTCTTTGCAACATCGATGCTTTTCAACCATATGTAAATTGTTGGTGTTTTTTGTTCGTTTGTTTGTTTATGTTAAACAACATGTTGATACGGAACTAGAACATAGAATTGTATATTATGTAAATTGTAGTTTATTTGTTTTACAAAATGGCTTAAGCGGAATTCTTTTTTTACAAAAGCCAATCTGTGTATGTTTTTATTGTGAATTAATTAAGTACAAAGTGCAGCAACGGAAGGCACCAGTTATAAAAGCTCTATGATGCATGGCATATCTGAAAACACATTTATGTATTGTACACAGCAGTCAAAATGTAGAAAATATGAGGCTTATAAAGAAAAAAAATGCGAAAAGGCTTAGTATTTGATACGATGTTACACATGATCAGAAGTGGAAAACTATTCTGAAATCTCCGACCACCTACAATAAAATGTGTTTAAATTTATCTCATTTGTTTTTGTTGCATCTGCATAGATTGTTATTGGAAAATTTTGGACATAAATCAGTTTTTGTCGCAGCTAATCACTTAAAATCAGGTATTCCGTTAAATGATTGAATATATTAACCAAAATAGAATTTTCAAGCAATACATACATAATTTGAGTTGTTTAATTGTTTATCGCTGATTAGTCGATTTTCGTTGATTGACACTAAACCTGTGGAAGTTATGGTACAGATTTAACTCAATGTTTAGCAGCCCGGCCCTTAAGCCAGCTTTCAGATAAGTCATTCCCCGGATCAGAACCGACCCAGATAAAATCACTGCGCAATAATTAAGAAGAAATGCTTGTTCTTATTAGTAACCGCATCGCGATAGTGCCGTTTTTTAAGGCATATTGGACCAAAATACGTTCTAACAATGAACAAAATTAAAACGCTTATGCAGGAGAATTCAAGTCGAAATTGACCGAAGTGACAGAAAAAGTCAAAAATTAAATGTTATCTGCGTAAAAGTCTACTTAAATTATGAAATTTAAGTTCAAACTGTTGTGTAATAGTGCCTTTGCACACAAAATCTTGAGTCTTTTAGAAACATATCGAACAAAAAAAAAAAAAAAAACGACAAACAACAAACAGAGCTAAAGAAATTGTGTGCTGTCATTGTCAGATTGTATTTACCTTTGAAAATTGTTTTGTTTTAGCATTTTTGTTTGTATTTTTGTTTTGAAAAGTGTTAATAGAAGTGCTTACAAAATAATTTAAATATTCGTTGAACTAAAGTAGATGTAATTAAATCCTGCAGTGGAATCATTAAATATGTCTTGGCACATTTTCTTGTGCATTTTTACTTAGTTAAAATTTCACGTTACATGCATAATATGCGTGTTTGGTAACGTGAAATTGTCACCAACTTCCCACACTTATGTTTTTTTAGCTATGGGCAAAATGTGAAAATTTACAAGAAATTTAACGTTACCAAACAGACCAAATAATAGGTCTGTTTGGTTCCTGAAATTCTGTAAATATTCATACAACACGTCGCACAACTTTTCAAAAATTCCTGTTTGTTAACTCAAAAATGTTGCAACAAGAGAGCATAACGAGAGAGTAAGAAATTTCCCCTCCATTGAAAAACTTGCAAATATTCGCTACACAAATTTCTGATTGCAGAAGTTTAACAAATGTCAGTACCTATACTGTTCTGTCATGTAATTTTCTTCGCTGTTTCTCGTTGGGCTATTGGCCAGTTTATCAGTTTATATTTAAGAGATCTCGGAGGAATCCGTATTCTCAGAAATATAAACACAATTCCTCACAAAAATTTCCCCCTTTTGCTGTCAAAAAACTGAGGAAAGTTTTATTTAAATTCGGTGCTAATATAGTTTCAGCCGCAGAAATTAAATAAGAAAGAAAGGATAAGCAAGTGTCTTTTAGGCAACTTGTTTATATTTAATGCTCCTGCTCCTTCCAAGTGACGGAGGAAAATTGCTGAATGCTCTGAAATACAAACCGCCCATTTGAATACGCGGCATTATTTTTTCGCTTGACAAATAATAATTTTTTTTTTAATTTAATTTTATTAAGATTTTAAAGATACAATGACAGATGTTTATAATCCAATGACATAAGGTTAACTGCGGCTATAATGTATTGCCTGCTATGTACTGTGATATAGTATGGGGTTTGCTGTTTAAAAAAAAAAAAAAAAAATGGCCATTCTGTTATCGCCACGCAGAGCCTTCCGACAACACTTCAATATCCCTGTTAGGGGAAACGTCCCTGGCGGTAATGCAATTAGACGTTAGGCTAGGACATTGGAAAACACTGGTTCAACAGCAAGTCCTTCGGTAATTGGAAGACCAAGAACTGTAAGAACTCCTGAAAATGTCCTGAAATGTCACTGTCACCGCTGAGCGCTACATGTGACAATGTTGGAAGAGTTTTTTTTAACCCAAGCTGGAAGAATTGAGTGAAGCAACTAATCTGGGAGACATCTGTTTCCAACAGGACGGGGCTACATCCCACACTGCTAGGATTTCAATGGCGAGATTGAGGCAAGTGTTCCCACAGCGCATCGTCTCTTTGAGAGGTGGCGTGGAGTGGCCTGCGCACTCACCAGATTTGAGCATTTGTGATCTTTTTCTTTAGGGGTACATAAAGGAAAAAATTTTTTAAACTTAAGGACAGAATCAGAGAGGAAGTTACGGCAATACCAATCGAAATGTGAAGAAGAGCGGTTAAAAACTTTAGAATTCCCCTTCAAGAGTGCATCGCGGCTGACGGCCGCCACCTGACCTACCGGTTCATACCTTTTGCCCCACCCTGTATGTTGTAGCTGTTCTTGGTCAGGATAAATAATAAAGTCTTGTCACGTTTGACGTTTCATAAAAAAAGTAAAAAAAAATATTTGTTAATTTTTAGTTCTGTTCGTTTACTTCGCAAAACTACCAGTTTTAGTCCAATTTTATTTCTTTGTATATGAACTTTGACAGAACTTTGAACTAAAACTGGTAGAATAATTGAGCAGTTTTAGCAAGTACTTGAACAAATATTTTCTGTCCGGCTTTACCCTCCTTCTTTCAAATATTTGACAGATTTAAAACTTTGTGTTTCAAAATTAACCCAATATTAAAATATTGATTAACAGAATTTCATCCGTTTGTTTTTGTCAAAAACTAAAGTTCATTTGATTTCGTGTTAAAAGACTTTTATATTGACAACAATTTGTTTGACAGGTTTAACCACATTTTGTCAGCTTTCTAATGCATGACTTTTTCAATAATAGATTTGAAATTCAAGGTCTGTTTGGTTACTTTTTTAGCACAAAGTTAAAAACCTGTCAAATTTTTGAAAGAAGAGAAAAATTCTCTCAGAGAGCAAAACCTGCCACAAAGTTAACAAACGCCTTGTTGCAGTTTGTGTTTGAAACGTCAAACGTTAGTTGCAGCAGCCCACGATAAACAAGACAGAACATAGAAGGTATACGACATGCATCATTGCCCGTATTTTTTTAGTAGGTAAAGTGAAAACAGACTTTTTATACTGCTGCTCAATACATCAATTTGAAAAGGAAGTTCGAAAAAGTGGGAAAAATACAACCCACGAAAATCTATCTGAATTTTATCTTCTATTTGGCTTTATTAAATCTTAAATTTAAAAATCACTTCACACAAACTTTAGAAAAATATTAAATCAAATGACTATTGTTGAAGACTGTTTAGTCATATATTTTTTTAACACCTTCAAATATTTATCCTTTAAAAAAAAGATTATTCACATATATTTTCACCTCAGAATGTATTTTCTTTTGTTCAACAATTCAAAATCAGCCATGCGAAAAAGTAAAAATAATAAAAATTAAAATTAGAAAATTAATGTAATGTCTTTATTTCTAACGTGGTTTAAATTATGGCACGATTAATATATATTTTTTTTTTGTAATAAAGATTATGATTATGATAATTTTAATTGTGAATTTTTAGCAAAAATGATATATGTACATTAAAAGCAAACTTTTAGTTTTAAATGTCTTTTGAAGCTTGTGAGGATTGAGCATATGTGTTGAGGGTGTGATGATAATAATTATAATAATGAGCATTTAAACAAAATTTATTGACAAATTTATACAAAATTTATATGTGTGTGCATGTTGTGAAGTAATAAAATAAGAATTACATACTGGGATATAATAATTAAAAAAAAAAAACAATATAGAATCTCGATTACATAATATATTGAATCAGGTTGAAAAAAATTGAGTTCTGATTTCTTTTACAGAATTTGTCAATTAAAAAAAAAAAAAAAAAAAAACTAAGAAAATAAAAATGTGAAAAATAGGAAGGAAAATTTTACGAAAATTTAAATCTAATACAAAATTATAAAAAAAAAATAAAATCCTTAGAAAATAACTACACAATTTTTGATAAAAAAAAAATTAATACAAAACAATTTTATAGGAATTTGCAAGAAAATTGAAATTACAAACTTTTACAAAAAATTAAATATAAAATGAAAATAAATGCATAAAACATGTTTCCATTTAATTGATTATGTTGTTTAGGCATAGAAATTTGCGAATTTTTTTTTTGTTGCTATTTTTAATTTTTAGTATGAGTTGCATTATTTTCTTCATTATTACAATTTGGTGGTAGTGAATTTGTCGAGTTGATTCCAGCCGATGGTATGGCTGGGGTGTTGCCACCACCCCCCCGATGTAGATGAGCATCAGGGGCTCCAAAACTAGTATGACGTCGCAATAATGATCCAAAAACACGTCGACCCTTCGACTCATCCGAACCTCGTGATGTCATTGATGCAGTCCTGGAAAATGTCGGGGGTATTTTTTGTTTTGGTTTCTTTCATTTGTTTTTATCTTTTTTTTTTTTATTTTTAATTTTTCTTAATCTTTCTTTGTGATTTTGATAGTTTTTTTTTTTTTTTTTTAAATAATTGCGCACGAAAGTTGCAGATGATCGATTTTTATTTTTAATAATGGTTCCAAATTCGGGTTTTTCTTTTATAAAAACATAAAATATTTTCAAAAGATACTATTTACCAACAAGGTAGTTTTTCTTAATCAAAAGTTGGTAGGCGTGAGAACTATATAAGGCCCAAAACAGATGTGCAGCTTTTTCCAATGCAGCGAAATTAGAAATAGAGATATATCGTGCAGCAAAGGCTGCATGCAGAGCCTGGAATATGTCAGCTCTCATAAGAACCTGTGTAAATTTATTTTCGCTGCATTGGAAAAAGCTGCACATCTGTTTTCGGCATAAAGCAAATAAGAAAATACTCATTAAAAACGATGAAAAGATTTAAAAAGGTTAACTTTATGACTTAAAATGAATTTTTATAATATAATTACGAGTATTAAAATGTTTTAAAACTATTCGGCTCTTTATTTTAATGCTTTTTATTAAATAACGTTAGCAAACTTTACACGCTATAAGCTGTGTTTAATCGATGCGGGCTAACCATTGGGATTGGCAACTGTACTACGCCATTAAAGACGTCCGTTGCAACATTAATAACTGCCTGAACAGAATGGAGACAGAGCTGCAACTGGAATAGCTGTCAAAATATTGAATACGCACAAATTCAATGTTGCGAACCGAACGCAAAGTAGCTGCAGTCGCAGCCGGAAGAGTGACGTTTCAAATTGTATGAAGAAAAAAAAAAAAAACAACGGTTTGCGTCGGAAAAAAATATTGTGGTTATTTTTGTCTCGAAAAAAAAAATTATTAATTAAAAGGAAAAATATTGGAAATACAAAATGTTAATTCTAGGCTTGTACACAAGAATATTGTTTTGTTTTTCTTTTAAATACTTTCAAAGCTCTACAGCTTTGACACGTTGCAGTTGCGGCTCCAGTTGCAGCATTCTATTTTGTTCAGGCAGTAAGCGATCTTCACAACGACTTTTGTGGAAGAAGTATGGTGGGATTCAATCTAAATAATTAATAAAATACTAAGACACCACTCGATCTAAATGATAAAGGCTGCATCCTCTCTTCGCATTAGATCAGTTCATATTTAACTGTATAAGGTAAGCATTGACTTCGTGCTTAATGAAAAAATCTTGAAAAAAAATCTCAAATATTAGATCATCACGATAACGGAAAGGTCCAAAATAAAGGTTTTCAATGCGGTATGAGTTGCGTACACACACTTTGAGATGTAGCAAACAAGGTGGACCGATTTGCTTGTAATTTGTACAGAACCCGATTTTTTGCTATAGTTCATTTAGAACCGTGTTAAACATATTTAGTTGCAAATTCCAAAATTTTAGAAAATTAAAAAGAGATTAATTTTGTAGTACTTATGAATTTTTTTTTCACACTTTTCCGTTAAAAATGCAAGTATTAAAACTAATACTAAAAGCCACAAAAAACATCTCAATTTCAACCTTAAAGCTTTTCTTTTATTACAAATAAATAAAACAGTACCTTCAAAGCTTGGCAACCGTAGCCTTGGATTACAAGAATAAAATCATTCGATAAAGTCGTCAATTTAATTAAATAAGGTAGAAGTTACTATGTAGTATCTCTTAACGTATTAAATTCATATGAAAATCAGGTGCTCTTAATGAATAAATCCCTTAGAATAAATGCAAAAACCCCTAAGATGCTCTAGAATAAAAGATGAATGAATAAAAGTTGAAAAAAGTCGTAAGCACCAAAGATAAAAAAGATGATGTTTTGACTACGATGTTTACTTTGTTGCGAATTTATGATACCATATATGTCTCATTTATAAAAAGCGAATGATTGTAATCCTATTGTAAGAGCAGATTGCTTTACAACTTTTGTGGATAGTTAAGAATATAAATTTGTATTGTGTTGACCTAAGCCTGTATCCGTAGGGCTTAAGTTAAAAATAAAACAAATCAAAAAAAAATTCAAATACAAATCAAATCCAAAAAAAAAAATATTTTAAACCAAAATATATAAATAAACTGTTTCTTAAAATTTGTTTTACGTGAAAATTGTGATATCGTTTAGCAGATCTATATAAAATTAAGCAACTTTCGAGCACAATATTCGTATAACTAATATTTAAAGGGAATTATAGATTTAATTAATACAAAAAAAAAAAAATAATCCAAACAAAAATCCTTACAACAAACAAGGAATAATACAAAAAATATAAAATATCGCAAAGAAAATAATTACATTAAAAAAAAAAATAGTGAACATAAATCAAACAAACTACTTTTTTTTTTATAAAGTTACTCTTCCAATAGCATAAGAAGATTTCAACATTTGAAAAACAAGAAAAAAAAAAAAAACGTTTTTGAATTCTCTACTATTTTCAAACTGCCCAAGATTTTAATTAGGTACTAATTTTGTCAACCATTGTTTTTATATTTTGAATTATTAATTACACGCATATACATAATTCTTTCAATTAATAAAAAAAAAAAAATATCTCTGAAAAATCGTCAAAAATAAAAACACACTCATTCGAATGCAGACAAATAATAATTTTATTTTATTAAAAATTTAATGAGAAAAAAAAGAACATAAATATATGTAAATTGAAGAAGAAAAATATGATAAATGATTTTGGAAAATGCATATTATATCCCAGTTTGTAGTGTCATAGTTTTTTCTCTTTTAATTTATTTAATTTAATTGTTTTTTTAGTATTCAAACGAAAAAATATTAAAAAATTTCTAGCAAATTATGTATAAGAAAACAAATACATAAATTTAAGTCCTATTTATGTTTGCGTGTTTTGTTATTTCTTAATTTAAAAAATTTAGTAATAAATTTGAATAAAATTTTTGTTGTTGTAGTTATTTACAAAAATTGATAAGAAAAAAAAAAGTAAACATAAAGAAAGATTAAAGGCAAGAAAAGTAGAAAAAAAAATATTTAAATTTTAAATGAAACGAAAATGAAGTTTCCAACACAAAAAATAATGAAAATGAAGATGGAAAAGAAAATAATATAAATGAAACAAAAAAAAAAAATAATAATAATAAATTAGATTAATCAAGCGACAAAAAGAATATTAAGAGTTATCAACAAAAATTATTTAAAAAAAAAAAGAACACATTATGTTTTTTTATGTATAAGAGGTACTCACTCTTTACTATTGGCTTCTAAGCTTCGTCGTCTGAGTTCGTCTAGTGTAATGTGGTTTGAGTCTTCCCAATCTTTCTTCTCCTGATCAAATCCTCTTCTACGTTCTTCCAATTCACGTATCTGTATTTCGAGGGCCTGTTTCAAAAATTTTTAAAATAGTTTTATTCGATATTCTTAAAACACTTATTTAATCAACATAATTATATATTTTTCTTGCTTAGTTATATTTTGCTTATTACAGCGGCTACTATCATGAAACTTAGAACTAGGTCGCCCATGGTGAACATGTCGAAGACGAATAGGATGTCGCTATATTAATTATCGCAAAGTAAAAGAGGGTTGCACTAAGCCACTCTCT
Organism: Epistrophella euchroma; assembly: GCA_947049315.1. NCBI lineage: Eukaryota > Metazoa > Arthropoda > Insecta > Diptera > Syrphidae > Epistrophella > Epistrophella euchroma. The sequence continues at coordinate 138,400,017 of OX346245.1, forward strand.
ACAGATGATACTACAATGGAAGAATTTCTTATATATGATACACCGGACAGCTCGGATACAGAGCCTAAGCTCAATAGGGTTAGGATTTCTGAATCCATTTTGTCCAAAATTCAATAAGTATCTACCATTTCAAAGAATTCACAGCCACAAGCTATACAGAGCCATGTCTAGTTTTGACAAACCTACCTGCCAAACTGGAAAATATGACCATAGAGAATTCTCATTGATTCATCAATCCCGTTAGAACACTCAACAAGACCTTCGATATACAAAAAAAAAAAAAAAAACAGATTTACGGGTTCTAAAGTGACATGGTCAGCAGAAGACAAATTGATAGAGCTCTTTAGCAAATAGCAATATATCCCTCTCTCGTTTCTTCACCACCGTCAAAATCATCACTTTGTGGGAAATAATAATAAAAATTGTTTATCTTTTTTTTTAAAGTAAATGCTGCTATTGTGTTTGATATAAAAATACAAATAACAGCTTCATTTTAATTAAAATCACCATTTTAAATATAAAAACTGAGCAGAAACTTCGTTTTACAATTTAGCATCTGCCAGATCCCACAAACTGATGGCTGTTGACAGATTCGTAAAGTTCCCTATTGGCTCAGGTGGCTATGACATGTAGAGCGATTGAACACAAAGTCATATAAATGTTCAAATACAAATTAGTTCAATTGAATTCATGTATATGGCTTAACTGCCTGACCAGAATGGTGACGGAGACGGAGTCGGAGCTGGAATAACTGTCAAAATATTGAATACACACAAATTCAATCTTGCGAACATAACGGAACGTAGCCGCATACGGAGGTGCAGCCGCAGACGGAACTCGAAAGAGTTCACCAACTTTTAACTTTTCACGTACGACACTTTTGACGTTTCAAATTGCATAAAGAAAAAAAAAACAGCTTTTTGGGTCGGAAAAAAATATTGTGGTTATAGGTATCGCAAAAAAAAATAATTTATTAAAAGGAAAATTATTGGAAACAAAAAATGTGAATTCTGAGCTTGTACACAAGAATATTGTTTTGTTTTTCTTCAAAATACATTCAAAGCTGTATAGCTGCATTGTGGGCACGTAAAAAAAATAACGTACGACACTTTTTGACAGCTCTTCCAGTTCCATCTGCGACTCCAGTGCCAGCATTCTATTCTGTTCAGGCAGTAAACGCTTAAGCATTGAGGCTCTTATTTAAAAAAAAAAAAAAGGTTTTGTTCGTTGAGCCCTGAAGTCGCACTGGGCCCTGGGGTCGCCCCAAAGCGTGTTTTGAAAACCCTGAACTCACCCTGACAATCAAATTCTCTGTTTTTTTAAAACCTGGGGTCGCCCTGAACTCGCCCTAAAATAGATCTAGGTGTTTTGCTCGGGCAAGTTTAGGTAACGAATAAACTGCCAAAGTGACATATGTAAGTTCAAAAGCATTTATTTTATTGAAGATTCGTGATTGTTTGTTTTTAAAATTGAAATAAGATTAAATGGTACTAATTGAATAAAATTAAATAGGAAAAGAAAAACCGTTTAAAGTAGTTTTTATTCATTTTTTAATCTTATTTTAAGTTTTAATTATTCGAGTACAGAAATTTTTTCTTGCTTAAAATGTCAACAACACAATTGAGAGCCCTAAAGTGTTTTTTTTTTTTTGAGAATCGAAAAACCCAGGTTTTTTTTTGACAATTCTTGGGGTTATCAAGAAAACCTGGATCAACCCTGGGTAAAGTTCAACGAACAATTAATGTAGATTTTGGAAGGCTTACGCCAACTCAAGATTTTAACTGACAACTTACAGAGATACATGTTACAGCACAAAAATAAACTTTAGTTTAAACCCAAAACTCGAATTAATCCGCACTGGAAAACTCAGCCTCTAATTCAAGTTTAAAACTTATAGAATTTTTTTTTGTATGAATTTATGCATTAGGTAATGAAGTTCTAGGAACAAAACATTCGAATTCTAAAAGCACTCATGATGAACTATTTATTTGAAAAAATCACTTTCATCCCTCTAAAATAATGCTATATAGGATAAAATTATTATCATTATTCTCATTATTTCCTAATGAAATCTATAAATATTGCAATAAAATATAAACAAAAAACTTCACAGAAACAAAAAAAAATAAAATAACAACTTACCTTCTTTCGCTCCTCGTGTCGCCTTGTTAGTTCAAGTTCAGAATCTTTAAGTTTTTGTTTCTTTTCTTTCACCTTCATTTCGAAGACTTGTTCCATTTCAGCTTCCATTTTTTTCATTTTCAAATCGTGTTCACGTTTTTCTTCTTCCATTTGAGCAAGGGGATTCCTGAAAATTTTTCATTTTTTTTTTTTGGTTCATAAAAATTTTAATCAAAAACATAAAATTGGGGAAAATTTGTAAACAAATAAAAAAAGTAGGTAAATAAAATAAAAAAATATATAATATCACACACAAAGAGGGCTTACAAGAGTGCCACTTTAGTTTAGTTTGCAAAATAAAAATAAAAACTTATAAAAATAAAATTTTATTAAAAAAAAAAAAACGAAAAACTTAAAATAAAATTAACATAAATTATAGCTAAAAAAGGATTTCTACAAAAAGTAGTTTTGAGAATTAAATGACAAGATTTTGAACGAGTTTTCTCAATCACAGATTATAATACTAATTTTATTACTAGCATGCTACTACTTAGGACCAATTATGCAAGCTTTTAAGTTATAATTTATAAACCTAATGCGGGCCTTACACAAGCCAATATTGCTGCTCAATAACAAATGTTTCGCCCGTGTAGGGGCTATCTTAAATAATAATTTTCACGCAATGTGTTTTGACTGCATTTTATGGTCTGGTGCAATACCTGCATTACGGGTGTCACTTAAATGATCACCATAAATTAGGGTTGCGATGACGATCTTGGCTTTTATGGTAGATGAATGCATGACAAATCAGGCTTACGCAGAAAGCTAGGCATATATAATAATATAAATAGAACTGGAACAGCCAAAATCCACAGCTGGGCAAAAGACTTGTTGAAGGAGGCCCAGAACATTGACCTTCAATTGTAGGACCATAGAGAATGACGAGCCGCGTTTTATTCTCTTCGGATCGGGATCAGGATAATTTTTTTAACACATAATACAAAAACAATACGGGATCCTGCTCTCTATCTGGATCTATTTCAAAGATCCAAAAACTAATTCATACTCTGGCGGGTTGATGGCTTTTATGGTAAGGTAGTGTTAATGCAGTGTAAAAAGAAAAGAGACAGGAAATAATTGAAAATTAACAAATCGTAGGTAAAAAACCAGGGGGGTCATTCCGTAATTTTCAAAACGATAATCATCAAAACGATTATCGCTGACGTGATCGTCAATAATTTGCTTCACGTAATTCAAACACTATCTCCTCATCTATCGTTTTTCCAGAGATTGTCAAACCATCATTGAAATGTCATAATAACAATTTGCGTTATTAGAACGAAGTTCATTAGTGCACGGTTTGTTTGTAAGCCCAAGAAATCGGCAGAAATTTACATAAGATGGTGGCGCTTCTTAACCGAAAGCTTCGGCGTTCGATCCCTGCTGGCGACACGTTTTTTTTTCCTTTAATTTTTATATAATTTGTATTTTTCTCAAATGTTTGTTGCCATTTTGCAAAATAAGTAAATTATTTCACTCAATTAACTATAGTCGCGTACAAACTTACATACAATCATGAAAACAAATGCCAAACGATACCTATTTAGGTATCGTCCAAAAGCCATCGTTTTGAAGATAGCGTTTTGATGATAATCGACTTACGTGAAGCAAATATTTGATCATCAAAACGTGATCGTCCAGACAATATGCATTTTTAGGGTTACGTGTAGTAGGACTATCGTCGAAACGTTATCGTCGGGTGATAATCGTTTTACGGAATGAGTCCCCAGATGTTCTGTAACACTTCTGTCAATGATCCGTCATCCGTATCGTTTTATTTTCAAGGGATGATCCTGATCCAGATCCGTAGATAACAAAAACGCGGCTATTATTTAGGTACATACATTAATTTTTGAACTAACACAAGAAAGAATTCTACTACTAGTAGAAAAAAGGACAGTTGAAAAGACAGAAGGAAAAAAATAAAAAAACACATTTTCTGCAATGAATCATGGAGTCAGAATATATTAAAACTAAGTGTGAGAAAAACAACGTAATCAGGTCTAGTCCAGCCCTAGATAAAGAATTAAATATTATGTATTATATTAACCCAACGAAAAATAGTATGTTTTGGCATGGCTTATATTATTTTTATTAACAATAAACTAAATTAATAAAATTAGATTACATTTTGTTTCAAAGAACTGACTACAACAAAAATTTAACTACAATCTTTAAAATTTTACTTTTTTCGCATTCCAATAAAACAAAGAAGAACAGTAAATAAGTAGTAAATAAGAGTAATTATCATTATCATTAGCTAGAGGTAAGAATTTCGAAAGAAGATTCTATGAATTTACTACCAGATTCATCAAACTAATTGATATTTTTAACACAATTATTACCTTCTCTGAGTCGACCTATTATAGATCATTGATCTGGAAATTAAATCTTCTCTACAAAACTTATTTACATACATAACTTATACTCGTTAAAAAAAAACAAAACAAACTAATTAGAAAAGAAAAACAAAACTAAATCAAAATGAGAATGAACTGCTAAATGTGAGATAGAAGGAGAAAAATAATGACAACGAAAGAAAACGAAAAAACAACACAAATGAACATGGGAATGAACTTACCAAACAATCATAAAGCTATTCATAATTCCTTGAGGGCAAAAACTATATGACAAAAAAGAGAGACAAGGAATACAACAATGATGAACATCGATGAATGAGATTTTTGTTTTGTTTTTCTATGAAAATTCTATTCAATTGTTATAAATTAATCAAAGGGAGATTTGATGTTGCTGATTGATGCAGCGAATTAAAATAAAAAAAATAAAAAAAAATTATAATCGAACTTAAAAGCTGTTAAAAATAAAATAATAAACTCAAAAAGAAAATATAATTAAAATCCACACAAAACAGCACCAACGAAAAAAAAAAACACACACACAAAAGCACGTCATGTTCCTATTTCAAAAAAAAAATACCATATTTACAAACCGAAGTCAACACTCACTTGTTAGTTAATCTGGCTTTGCCATCAGCTCCTAGGCCGGCCAATTTTCTACACCGATAGTTTTCATAGTGTACGTTATTGGTAACGTCCTTCAAGTCCTGCAGGTGCGTTCGGATTACCATATTGCGCAAGGCAATAAAATCGCAGTGATCGAGATTCTCAACTGTAAATGGAAACCATAAATATTGATTCGTTTATACAAAAAAAAAAAAAATAAAAAAAATTACCCTCAGCAATACCCCAAGGGTATCGTCGTCCTCGAATTTTCTTTCCTTCAACTTCAATCACGGTATTTGCACCGACAACAGCAAATGGCACACGACTCCTAAGCAGTCGCAAGGCTTTGGCCTCTTCTTCGTCTTCCAAAGGTTCAGGGAAATCATAAATCTTAATTTTATGTTGAGCAATTTCGTTGAGAATTTGTTTTTTAAATAGTTGAACTTCTTCGGGTGTCATTGTATCGGCTTTGGCAATAACTGGAATAATATTCACTTTATCGCATAAACGTTGCATGAATTCGACATCGAGTGGCTTTAGACCATGACCAGAAGGAGCGATAAAATATAAACAAGAATGCACCCGATTATCGGGTGTTGCTTTGCGATGGACACGGGATTCAGCTGTTAGATATTCTTCGTATTTACTTTCGACAAAGTCAATTATGGGAACCCAACTGAAAATATATAAAAGAAAAGATTTATAAATTGTTATTCAAATAGAAATTGTTATTAAAATATGAATTGACACAATAAAACCCTTGGAGGAGACAGAATGACTTTAGTACTTAATTACTAGGCTAATTGATAAAGTATGCCGATAATATTGTTATTCTAGAAGTGGAATCCAAACAATGCAAAGGATATACGGCTCACTGGAAGAGCATTGAGGAAAATGGTAATTAAGAAGCGAAGGGAAATTTAAATCATACAACAAAATCAAAACATTTCATGCTATCTACAGGGCACACCATGGCATGAATCATAGTTGTACAACGTTAAATAGGGGATTCGAGATGTTCCAGAAATTAAATAAGCTTCAGCGTTATTTACTAAATTGGATCTTAAAATTAATAGCGAATCAAACGACATGTTGTAGCTAGAAACCATTTCGATACATATATTTCTGCAACCTGTATAGAACCGTATTCATCAAATCTCGAAAACTCTTCTTACCAAAAATAAATAAATTCTGGGTGATAGAATTGAATACGATCGGAGGGAAACATTAAATAAGTTGGGATGAAATTATGTGACAGTTTACGCTGAGGAAAAAGTAGAACATAAGCGTTTTGGTTGAACATAAATAATGGGTGATTTTTTTTGCTATTCTCTTTTTGGCAACACTGGTTTTGACAGCTCACGTACGTTTTGTGTTTTTTGTCACTGTCAAACATCTTCAGTTTGGTCTATAATTTAACCATTAAAGCCGAATGACCTACCTACCACAACACCGTATTTTTGGTGAATGGGCTCTTGAAAAGTTGGCCGAAGATCCACTTTTTTTTTAATCGAAAAATTGCGTTCAGCGACGAAGCTCATTTCTGGTTGAATGGATACGTGAACAAGCAAAACTGTCGTATTTGAAGTGAAGAGCAGCCAGAAGCATTGCAAGAGCTACCAATGCACCCAGAAAAAGTCAATGTTTGGTGCGGATTATGGGCTGGCCGTTTTTCTTCAAAGATGATGCGAATCGCAACGTTACTGTGAATGGTGAGCGCCACCGTGCGATGATAACAAACTTTTTTTGCGCAAAATAAAAGAGTTTGACTTGCATGACATGTGGTTTCAACAAGACGGTGCCACATGCCACACAGCACGCGTAACAATGGACTAATTAAGAGGCGAGTTCGGTGAACAGTTAATTTCACGTTTGGGACCGGTCAGGTCAATTGGCCGCCTAGATCGTGCTATTTAACGCCTCTAGACTATTTTTTGTGGGGCTATGTTAAGGCTCATGCCTATAGCGACAAGCCCGCTTCGATTGACGCACTGGAAGCCAACATTGAAGCATTTATTCGTCAGATACCGGCCAAAATGTTAGAAAGAATATGCCAAAATTGGACAAAGCGGATGGACCATTTGAGGCGCTCCCGCGACATGAAATGATTTGAAATTTGTGAAATTTTGTCATTCAGTATTATTTGCCTTACTTACCAATTACTATTATCAACTGCATCGCCAAATCCAGGCGTGTCTACGACTGTCAGTGTAAGATTAACACCATTCTCTTTGAGCAAAACTCTTGTCGATTCAACGGCAACTGTTTTCTTAATACGTAGTGATGGCCCCGGATGCTGATCCTGGTTGTATATGTCCGACAGGAACATAGAATTGATAAGTGTTGACTTTCCCAGACCACTTTCACCTTTAAAAAAAAGAAAAAGAAAAAAAAAATTGAATTAGATATTTATTCACAGGTGAAACACACAAAAAACTCACCCACAACCATAAGGGTAAACTCGAAACCCTTTTTCACCGCCTTCCTATAAACTTGATTTGGCAAATTTGCAAAACCAACATAGCCATCTAATTCCTTCGGTTTAGGTCGATTTATCGCTTGAACTTTTTCCTTATCATATCGCTCGCTAGCGATTTTATTTGAATCTGAGTAACTATCATTATTCATTAGGAGCTGTTGTTGTTTCTCCTTTAGAGACAAATTATTAATATTATTCGCCAGGGCTGTAACATTCGATGTAACTCCTCCACCACCAGATGTCGCTGTGGTTGAGTTAACTGTTGTTGTTGTTGTTGTCGAATTAGTTATTTTACTGTGCTGTTGTTCTTGTGATATTAGCGATGAACTGCTGTTGTTCAGTGTCGATGAAGATGTGTTAATGTGGTGGTTATTTTGTATATTATTGCTAATATTATGATGGTGTTTATCGTTAACTGCTGATGGTGTGTTGTTTATTGAGGAATTCTATAAAAAAAAATCAAAAATTTTGTATTAGAACGAGTTTTTAAAAATTATCTCTTTCAAGATAATTTAATTGGGCGTCTTGAAATTTTAAAATGCAAATCAAATATTTGAAGAAAATATATATGAATGAATCAAATGCTTTCGTGCTAAGTTTAATTTTGGAAGTTCTAAGGCTTTTGAAAATGTTATCCACTTTTACCTAGTTTTTAAATTGTATTGAAGGCTCAAGGTTAGGTTAGCTGTTAGCGTGGCTGTCAGCAGGAGTGCTTGACACACTTAGACCATAAGTTTGTCCATTGTGATACCACATGAATCAAGTAGAAGTTCTTCTAACGTCTATATCTTCCAAATCGCTAAGATCATTATAGTAGAACTCTCCTAGATGGAGAGATGGAAGACGTAGGTTTAAGAAAGAGCAGACATGTACAGAGAAGATGAGGAATGGATTCTTCTTCCTTGTCCTAACAGCTTTTGCAGATATTATTTGTGTATCGCCCAAGCCTTTTCGCATGACAGTGTCCGATTATGACACTGATCTGCTTAGAGATAACAAACACTAACAGCACTTCAGCAATGGCCAGATTTGATTTATCGCCACACAAATGGTGATATTGTTTTGAATGCACAAAGTTTCCTTCCAATCAGAAACCTTTAAAATCATCAGCTTGGTACTAGCTCAGATTTGAGACCCATTTCCCTCAAGTCTTCTTCTGATTTTTTTTTTTTTTAATTTGCGTTCACATTTTTGAGAGAATTTCATTTTGCTTTCTATACATAAAGTAAAGGATCGTATTCCAATATGTATACAGAAATTTTTAGAACAAGTCAAAATTTAGTTCGAGAAATGTGCAGGACAATTGTTTGACATAAGAAACAAAAGTCATAAGTCCGAATTATTGTTAATTATTAAACAATCAGACAATTAGAGCAATGCAAGAAAATCTATGATTTTTTATCGGAAGGAAAAATGTAATTTTCTTATCAGGAGCCAGTCCGTGCATTTAATTTTAGACCGTTAGAAGAATTATAAGGTTTGACTTGTTGACTGAAGCTGCCTACAATTCGGCTTAAATATTAAGCCAAAATTTATTTCAGGGCTTAGACCAAATACAAAACGACGATTTAAATTTTTTTCGCTACATTCTTCTTGCAATGTTTAGAAATCAATTGTACCTGTGAAGAGATTAAGGGCCAGTTTCACAGTGCATACTTACCGGGATAAGTGGAACTTAAGTTTCTTATATAGGAACTTTAGGCTAAGTTTAAAAGTCTGTGAGTGGCACTCAAGTGACCAACATGGGAGACTTATAATTGACACTCATTCAGGTAAGGGTTTCACTGAGATATTCAGCCCTTATCTCCATTTCTTCGATTGTTAGGTGTATGTACGTCACGTTATTCGTCCTAATAGTTTAAGTATTCGTAATTGACTGAATTCAAGCAAGCCAGATAAATTCACTATTGACATTATCTAAGGCTTTTTAGACATGTGTCCATCCAGATGAGGTTGCAATGTAGGATGATTGTGCCTTTTTGATATTAAGTGTATCTTGGAGATTGGTCAGAACGACTTTGGCTATTACATTGGCAACCCCAGGCAGCAAACGAATATGTCTCTAGTTTTCAAGATACAGTGTGGTGTGCCGTATAACAAGCTGCATCGTAAATTCTGAGGCATTATTTTGATGAAAACCTTCTTCTAGAAATGGTAATGACAAAATGTTTTCTTTCTAGAAGTTTAGATAAATTTAGAGGCCAGCTATTCAGGAACCTAGAAATAATGTACAAATTGTATTACGACGAAAATTAAAGATGAATATGTACAGTCCTATTAATAAAAAGTCAATGTCCGCTCCTTAACACACGTGCTAGCTAGCACACGGATAGAGAACTTGTCCGTTGAATAATTTTCATTATTAATAAATATACATACAGCGCTATTAATAAACCCGTGACAGCGACGAAACAACACTAAAACGTGTTTTAACTTAAAATTATTATTAATAAATGTGTTTCAGCCCTAAATGACGTTTGACAACGAGCGGATAACTTATCTCATTGATTTTGGTGTTTAACGAATAACGGATAACTTCTTGACACACACTTCTAATAACGTTGCTTGTCAAATTTGACACATAACTTTTCATTGATTGAACCAACAGTGCAAAATAAAACTTACCTAATGGATTCGTTTAATGTTCTTAATATAATAAATAGACTGGAGTATTTAGATAGACTGAGTGATGGTGATGCAAACTTTAGACGACCAAAAACGCATAAAGCGCGTATAAATCCTCTGGAAGAACTGGATGAACATAGCTTCCAAAAAAAATATCGTTTTTCAAAAAATCATATGCTTCATTTAATCAATTTGGTTAAAGATGATTTAGAAGGTGATAACAGAGGTGAACACATTGCTGGACATTAAAATAACCTTTACTTGTTTTTGTTTTTAAAAAGTCAATAAATTTTCATTTACAGCTGACTGAAATGACATATCAGCTGCCTGATATGAAAATGTAAAAGAATATTTAGTACATTTCAGTGAAGTGCTGCCATGTTTTTAGTGTTATTCAGTGAATAGATAACACGCAAACAAAATAGGTTTATTAATAATTTGATTTATCAAACGGATAATTTCACTATCCGTATGCTAGCTAAAATGTGTGTTAACGGGCGGATAGTGAATTTTTATTAATAGCGCCGATAATGTATTATAATAGTTCCAGTCGGTACCATTGAAAGTACGGAACAATTCATCAAATCGTGGAAATATTCTTATACATGTGTCACATGCATGCACTGATTGATGAAAAATATGCTTGTGGTTGAACCGGTCACCATGTCACAGACCATTACATATTAGCCGTGTTCCTTTGGGGGTGGCGAACTACTCATGAGTACTTTGCTGGAAATTTTCAATGGAACGCACAAATTTCACTTCCCTAGTAGCAAACTACTACAATTTAAAGTGATTGATAATTATTTATAATCTGTAGAATCCGTACCATCAAAAAGCTTGCGAGATTGTACACACACTTTCTCAGTTTATATGATTTTTCGACGTATGTATATAAAAACGCATACAAAATGAGAAAGTGTGTGTTTATTTTTTTATTGGTGAATGGTGAACGTAAAAATCATTGACTTATTATATATGGACTGCTAGTCGGGTGTCATTTCCATACAAAATCGTAAATGAAAATGGTTCAACGACTTTAAAGCACCATCAGCGCTCTCGTGGCACATTGGCGAAAAAAGTAAGTAATTCAAAAGCCATCTATTGCAACTTGGCCTCAAGAAGCATTTTTTGGCAAATAAACTAAGGACATCTATTATATTTCTTTGTATTTTGACGCCTGACGTGTTTGTCATTGGCCGCGTTCAATGCATTACGTTTTACATCTGAAATTTCAGATTTTACTGGTTTTACACACAAATTTTGTTTGCGATTTTTAAAACACGCTGTCGAGAAATGTATGTGGGTTACCGGGGTGGACAAAATTGCTGAGGTTGAACAAAAAAAAAAAAAAACAAAAAAAAAACAACACAAACATATATATGCCAGTAAGACCTAAGGTCTTACAGGCAGAGTTACCGTCCTTTCTTCTTTCAGTTTTTCTTTATTGTTCAAGTAAGGTACATATATTTTATTGCAATTCATCTTCTACTCTGTGACCTTCACTTAGTCAAATTCTGATGAAAGTTGTGGTGGGGGATTGTCAAAAGAGCTGTAGTACTACATATAAAATTTAAACTGTATTATTTTCACTCTGGTTTTTGGTTGATTTGTGCTCTTTGGTTTTTTTTTAGTAAAATTGTAATACTGAAAGCTTAAATGTAAGTAGGTACCTATTCAAAACTTTTTGCAAAAAGCACAAAAGTGAAAAACTAAAATATGCGGTATATTATTTCTGGTTGATTTCACAGATAAAACACTTGGTCTTATTAATTAGATTTCTGGCTGTTTAAACTATGTCTAAATATTTGGAAACTGTCGGAAATATGCTTTTTTTAATAAGAAAAATGCATTTCTAGTTAAGACAATAGATTACGTTGTTTAAAGCAAGATAAAACGAAAAATGACTTTCGTTTTTATTTTCGTCGTCGCTTCGAATGTTTCGCGTTCGTTTTGGAGAGCCTTACTGGATAAAATCATTGCCTTAATGACACTCATTTACACGAAGTCAAATATTGGCGCTATGATGATCTGGCATTATAATGTCAAGAATTCTCTATGTGCATTGCCATTATTTGCAAAATGATGTCAACATTCATACCACGATGCCAGTATAATGGTAAAACTAAATGTCATCTGTACTTCGTCATTGTTTTTCTGACAAAAATAATGGCAGATTTTGGTGTATTTACACTATTTTGTCATTAATGGCAATATAATAAAAAACATTATGGCAATTTTTTACTCGTGTAAATGTGGCATTCGATTCTGAAATTTCAGATTTTCTATTGAACGCGACCAAAACTTACACCGTATTTCCGACATGCCACGAGAGCGCTGGTGTCGTATAGTTTTACATTGAACCATCGTGATTTGGCTGCTGGCAGTCCATATATTATAAGTCAATGGTAAAAATGGTAAACAAATTGAATCGAAATGTCATGCACATGAAAAATCTCTTAACCTAGCCAGGTGCCCTCTGGGGGATTTTAGGTGCGTAACTACTCTGCTCATCTACTCGCGCATTAGAGCTTGAGTAGATGAGAGTACTAGATTATAGTTTTCATCTACTCATGAGTAGCTCAGCACCCCCGGCTATTTATTAATAGGAATTGCAATTGTTAGTTTTATCTTTTTGTTGTTTTTAGTTTATTGATACGGGGGGTAGAGTTTAAGTTTCAACTTCAAACAGATAGAAGATTATTAATTATTGAAGATACGAAATAAACCACTTATATCGTTTTCGCATTTGGGCCCCTTTTATTTAAAGGGCTGTGACTCAATATGAAATAATAAAATATGGAAAATTGTAGTAAAATACTTAGTTTGTTACTGGAGTTTAAACGGTAAATAATTTCTTCTTTAAATTGATAGTATTTGCTGGTGGTCTATTAGCTATTAGCTGGCTATTAGCCAAGAAGTAATTCAAAACATAAAAGATTAAGTAGTCACGTACCTAGCACACATTTTGATTATGCGACAATTTCGAGCCAATCAAAACTTCTGCAATATTGCAACGTGCTACTTGAAGTGCTTTCATAATTTGCTAAAATCTAAGTCTTATGAATATGTGAGCCATTATACACCGAGTATTTTGGTCTTTTGTGTTAAAAAATAATTTATGTTTTCCTATTTTTCTTTAGCTGATTGTGTGAGTTTGATTTGAAAAAAAAAACTATATATTGGAAAACATTTCGATGCGTTTCATGTTATATGTTTACTTTTAATGCGTATAGGAAGCTAGGAGAGCCCATTTAAATAACTGCACGGATTATGTATTTTTATTTTTCGCATAACTTCACGATTGGGAAATCAGTTAATTTCTTTCAATTTTTCTGTGGCAATGAATAAATAGCCAATTAGGAATCGAAACTTTACTTAATTTTTAAAATAATGCGGAGGAATTGAAGATGAATGTGAGAAGAATATTCTACATGAATGGATTAGGAAAAATATACATACATATGTATTCAAATTCAAATGAACATAGCTGTTATATAATTGGGATATGAATTTCTGGATTTTTTTGTGGTGACCTTAATTGCAAAATATGTAATCTATTGATATCAATTTTGATATCAGTTTTAGGTACCCAAAAGTCTTTCGGTTCGTTTCAAGCTTTCAAAATCAAATGTACCCTCTTGAGGATAAGAAAAAAATTAACTTTAGACCAGGAAAATTAGACAAATAAGGCCAAATTAAAAATTTACCCTCTTCACTCCCCATTATACCATTATACAGGGTGTTCGGTATAAGGTGCACCAAAGGGCTAGAGCGAGTAGGTTGGGTTAAGACAAAAAAAAATCGTATGGGAGGGGGGGGGGTCTATTTTCCCCGTTTAGGCGGGAGGGGCAAATTTCTAAAAAGTCGACTTAAAATAGAAAAAAATATTAAATAACAACGGCAACACTTACAATGTTACGCTATACTTTTTTTAAAGCCAGAAGCTTGTTCTATTATTTTCTTTTTAATTCGAATTATTTGAGAAAATAATTTTTGAAAAATTAATTTTCAAACTCAAAATTTTGAAAAAAATATTGAAAAAAATATTGAAAAAAAATATTGAAAAAAATTGTGTTCAAACTAATTTTTTTTTTCAAAATTTTACGTTATTAAGTAATTTTTTTTGTTTTTGATAATCGATGCTCCTATTAATTTCCAGTCAAATTTAACAACCGGATGCCTAAATGCTCCCATCAATTCTCAGCCAAATACTAAAAACCAAAGGTCAAAATGTATTCCAGTTTTTGAGAAAATTGAAAATAACGATATTTAGGTTTTTGGAGTGTTGGGAGTATGAATGGAGTGAACAAAGAGTGCTAGGAGTGACGAACGGAAAACGAAATTAATTAGTAGAAACAGAATCTTTGGAACAACAAAATAACCGATGGAAGTCAAATTCAAGGAAAACTTACTTTAGTTATTTTTAATTTTCTCAAAAACTGGAATACATTTTGACCTCTGGTTTTTAGTATTTGGTTGAGAATTGATGCAAGAATTGAATATTACACACGAAAATATTACTTAATAACATTAAATTTTGAAAAAAATTAGTTTGAACACACTTTTTTGATTTTTTCAAAAATTTAAGTTTGAAAAATAATTTTTGAAAAACTGTTTATTAAAATAACTTGTACATGTTTAAAATAAAATAAAAAAAGAGGTTTTCGGCCTTAAAAAAAGGTATGTATATCATGCAATTGTAATAGTGACCGTTGTTTTTTAGTAATTTTTTTTCTGTCTTAAGTCATTTTTTTTTTTTAGAAAATTTCCCCTCCCATTATTTTTAATTTTCTCAAAAACAAAAAGACACTTGAGTATTTTCTTTTCCGTATTTGACTAGAAATTTACAGGAGCTTTGAATATTAAAAACAAAACTGTTACTTAATTACGTAACATTTTGAAAAAAAATTAGTTTGAATACAATTTTTTTCATTATTTTTTCAAAACTTTGAATTTGAAAATTAATTTTTCAAAAACTTCTCTGTAGTAACTCGAATTAAGAACAAAATAAAGTAATGGATTTTTGGCTTTAAAAAAAAGTATAACATGACATTGTAAGTGTTGCCGTTGTTTTTTAATAATTATTTTTTTCTATTTCAAGTCGATTTTTTAGAAAATTGCCCCTGTCGCCTAAACGGGGGGAAATAGGGGGGTCTATCATTTTTTTCTTGTCTTAACGTAACCTACTCGGTCTAGCCTTTTGATGTACCTTATACCGAACACCCTGTATATGCGCCCCAGGTTTTTGTTTTAAATGCATGCGAAAGACTTTCTAGCGAATTTAGAACCAAAGTACAAAATGTCAATTTTAATTAATTTGCAAAAAAAAATCCAGAACCAAACCTCTCCTTTCACAGCTTTGGCTATCAAATCATGCAAGCTTTAGCTATCAAATCATGCAAATACCATGAAAGTTGCATTGCATGCTATATATCTATACAACATGTCTGACATCAATGTCAAACAGAATTTTTCATTAATTCACATTTGTCTGCATCAGCCGGCGGCGGCGGCGGCGGCAATGGCATGCGTCTTGATCGCTTGACGCGTAAACACACTATATGTCAAACCATAAAAAGAAATCTCAGGCTCTTGACCGTTTAAAATATTTAAATTAATTTGCATATATTTATCGGCAGACGCATAAAATACGCTCAAGTTGGAGAATTGTTTTTTTTTTATTTTTTTTTTTTTGGCTGTTACCTGTGATGTTGAATTACTATTCACATGATTGTTTAACGTTGGTGGTGTAGGCGGTGGACCAGATGGACTGCTGTGTGAATCGCTCTTAAAGAACATCTCACGCTTCGATTGCAGCTGTAAATACAAAAAAAATATACAAATAAAATTAATTAAATATTTAAAATAGTTAAACGAGAATAAATAAAATTATAAAGCTTCCGATTTTTTTTGTTTATGTATGCGTATGAATGTGTGACAAACGGTTTAAGGTTAATATTTACATTTTAATGGGAATCAAAAAGTCATCACGGAAATTTGACATTTCCAGTCTCAATGTGTTTATTTAAAGATAAAACGGATGCACATACAACATACAATGGGGGGATTGGGCAACAAAACCCTGGTAATTTTTCATTTTTTTTTAACTTTAGCTAGAGCATATAGTACGTTCAGAAAATTGTTTTAAATCACAAAATTGATATTTAAATAATATAACCTGTTAAATAAAACTATACTGTTAATTTGTGTGACTTCTAGAATGTTCATTTGGAACTTAGCAAGTTTTTGACATGGATTACATGTCTTTCTCGGACGGTAGGGTGTGATGTAGCGAAAAAAGGACCGTCACGAAAACATGTACCGCTCGCGCCCTACTGCTAAGTGACTGTTTGCACTACAGACATCCTAAATATACCAATCGATAGATAAAGATTGCGCAAAGATTATAGAGGAATTGTTTTATAGCTATCGCCTCATAGTTTCATGTGATGAGTCATAGCGTTTGGGGTAAATTGCAGCAAAATTAGGAGTACTCAAATTAATTTGAGCTTAATTTCTTCGGATACATAAATGCCACTGACGTCATTGATATCTCTTTCGAAAGGGTTTGAAAAAGGGTATCACTACGCGTATTTCCCATATCGTTAATTGACGTTATAGCACATAAGACATGTAATCCATGTTCGGTAGGTGCCACAAGGGCAATCTACCAAGGATATTTTTTTTTGTTTTATTAAACGTGCATTCTCAATTAGTTAAACAAATCCGTTTAGATAAATAACATGCAATTACACACATGTACAATTTAAAGATGGGACATTATTTTATTGTCAGTTGGAAATAAAAACCATCTTCATTATTATTGAGATTTTTTAAAGATGATAAATCAAATAACATCGATATATAAGCCCATTATGTATCAAACATTAGAAACCAGTTAAGGGGCTTCTTGTCCTCTTAACGACTTTTGATGCTAGATGGAGGGAGAGTGAGACATACATAGATCGATAAGTTTTCAGTTTCAAATACGAATACTAGCTTTAAAAATATAAATGTTCTTTTTATAACAGTTATATCAAAACCATTAAAATGGAGTAGGTATTCGTTTTAACATACAGGGTGGCGCAAAAGGTATGAGCCGGTTTTAAAGGGATGTAAAACAAAAACAATTCAACTTACAGAAATTATTTTTATATTGTTTAATTCAGTACAGAATCTTTTTTACATTAAGTTTTAAAGATGATATCACGTAGGTGGCGGCACGCGGCCGTCATTCACGATGCACTTCTGAAGTTTTCAACCGTTCTTCTGCACATTTCGATGGATATTGCTGTAATTTCCTCTCTGATTCTGTCCTTAAGTTCTTTCAGGACACAAATGCTCAACAGGGATATTGAAGTGCTGTCGGAAGGCTCTCTGCGTGGGGATAACAGAACGGCCATTTTCGAGAAAAAAGTCTTAACAGCAAAATTAGACTCTCTCACTGCCACAACACGAGGACCCCTCCCCTTTTCCCACCACAACCATAGGCCGAGCGCCAGCCGGTCAAAACCCGTTCATACCATTTTGCCCCACCCTGTATTTTATACTTCTGCATATTGAGACTGCTTCAGAAGTTTAATATTTCCCTCTTTGAAAAAATTTGTGGTTCTAAATAAGAAAAAAAATATGCCAGATCAGATCTTCGGGGAAAAAAAACTTAATACTCTAAGGCCCAGTTTTTTAGTGAAAGATTTAAGTTAAATACTCAGGATTTAGTGAAAAATTGCTTTTGATATTTTATATTCCGAATTTGTTAGGTCAATCCGAATGCATTCTCTGCGAAAAAAAAACTGCTTTTTGAGTTAACTGTAAATGAAGTCCAGAGTAACAAACTGTGGCTTAGCCCAGCATTCAAAAACTGTGCACCTAAAATCTTGATAATTCAAAATCCCGAATAGTAAAGTTTTGGTATTTTATAGTTTGATTAGTTGTTATCCGACACATTTTTTTTGGGGAAATGTCATAAGGGGGGTTCACGTTCAACGACAAGTTGATCAACATGTATCTAGTCGGCAGTATTTTGTAATGTGAACAGCAGTCAAGCGACCGTCGATCGACTTGTTGTGTAGTTCAAATTTTTTAATATTGTGCTCGGTCGGTCGACCGTTGTAGTAAATGTGAACACAAGTTGAACGACCGATGATTTTAATTTTGTAGCTTTTTTCTATTTTTGTATGTAAGATTTAAGATTTAAGATTAGCACGCGTTGAAATCGAAGTTAAACAATAAATAGAAACGCAAAAAAATCAAAAATAGTGCGGTAATATTGGTGTAAAAAATTAAATGCGCGTAATGTTTGCTCATTGAAATTTTGTTTTCAAATGAAGTCGGCGAAACGGTCGTAGAATGTGAACGCTAGCAAAACGACTTGGGTCGGTCGACACGTCGTTGAATGTGAACCCCCCTATAAATCTACAGGTTTAAATAAAAGTTTATAAAAGGTTTTGGTTGTTTGAGGTTTTGGTTATTCGAGGTTTGGGATTTCAGGGTTCTAGGAAATTCAAAATTTCGGTTTTTAGGATTTCGAAAGTTTTGATTTTCTTGGATGGGTATAATTTGGATTTCACAGTTTTTGAAACTTCAGGACTTCCAGGGTTAAAGCTTTTTGGGATTATGATGATTTGGGATTTTGAATTTTTCGTTTTCGACTCTTAAAAAAAAAAATCATTAACTCTTATATACCTATGTATTCTTTGAACCATTAAAAAGCTCCATATTGCTAAATTATACCAAAAAACTGGTTTAGCTTTATACGTACATAAGTAAGCCTTTTTCTCAAAACAAGGTCAAACCAAAGATAATATAACAAGTAAAGATGTCGCACGTAGAACAAAATTTTGTGCCAGAAAATTTCCAGAGCCATGGGTCCACCAACATGTATACAAAACCTTACAAATGAAAAGCAACATCTGAAAGTTGGTAATTATGTTTTCTTGCCATTCTCTAGCTCCTTTGTTGTGTTGCTGGACCTATTATATGTACCTACTAAAGAAATACATTGCATTTGTAAGGTATGCGTATGCAAGAGATGCGTAAATGTGTGTATTTTTTTTGCAGATCGAAATGAAAAGGTGAAGACCGCGACGACGAGAAAAAAACTGCCTGGTTTTGTTTTTGTTTGTGTTTTTTTTTAGGGATGTCCTTTTTTTTTTTGGTTTTGCGTCCTTGAGCATTATAATTGTGTCTTGTGCTGGCAAGTGCATTAAAAAAAAAAGGGTAGTTATAGAAATATATCTAAGTTGAAAAAAGTACTTAGATTTTATTTATTAGGTAGGTACATATATTTTTTTTGTCTATTAGAATCAAAACGAATTTGAGGTTTAAAAAATTGAATTAAAGATATGTTCCTTTGTGAGAACCATAATTTATTAAGGTAGGGATGGATTTCGTTTTTTTTTATCAAAATTATTATTATCTATAGATAGGTATGTATGTATGTAAAATAATCTTTAATTAGTTTTCGTTTAGATATCGTCCATCAGTTTGTGGGTACATTTAATAATTATGTACCTAGGTACAAGCGTTGAATAAATATTGTTATTTATTGAATAAATATTGTTATTTATTCAATGGTACAAGGTATACCTAGGTAGGTTTTGCATTAGATAAGAGATTTTTTTCTGATTTGTACCTAATTTAAAAATGTATGGAGTAAGGATAATTTTAAATTTAGAAATAAATCGATATAGGTACCTAATGTAGGTAGGACTAAGGGAACTTTTACAGAATTAAGATTTTAATATGTGGGTATGGTTGACTACAAAAATAATTAAATAATTCATTTGTCTATAAAATGTAGATAGGTAGGTATGTAGGTACTTTGAAGCAAATCGATCACCCGTTTAAATTATCCAGATTGCGAAATGGACGTAGGGGTGATAAAATTAAATTGGTAAGGAAGCGGATATCTGATAGTTAGGTAGTTACCTAGGTAGATACATAGGTAAGGTACAGTGCGTTTTTTTTTTTTTAGTTTTATTGAAACCGGCTAAATTTACCTTCGTGTGATTTAGTAGTTATAGAGGTAGTGTAGTTTATAGGTACATATACTGCCGTGCTTCCTGAAAATGACATATCTACATTTTTTTATGATCAGGATTTTTTTTTTGACAATTTTTTCTTATGTACATAGTTATAAAACTATTTTTAATAACAAAATGATGTGTTTTGAATTGGTTAACTGCTCAAAAAGCGATATACGGCTTTAATTTCAATAAATACCATCCCAAGGATTTAAAACTTGGGCTGAACTGAAAAAATAGATATATGTATGTCAGATACGTCAATTTCAGTTAACTCGGCATCAGTATACATACCTATTGTAATACATATAACTTCTGATTAGGTTTTTTGAGTAAAAACAAACAATTGGATTTAGGTAGGTATACATACCTACAAATATACCTACACACATATGTAAATAACGTATGGTATTGATGGTTATTATTTTCAAAAAAAAAAGGGTACGTATGTCTGGTCTACTATCAGTTTAGTCAATTTTATTTTAATTTGGTTACCTTGATATTTTTGAACAAAAAACGATTGAGGGAGATGATTTTTTTTGTATTTTAAGACCAAAATTAACTGCCCTGAGACGCAACCGTAAAGGAAAATCTTATTTTCGTGGAAACACGTATACTTCCTGTATACCTCCATAAATTTTGGAAGTATACCTACTACATACCTACCAGTAAGGTAAGATTGGAGTTACCTCTTACAGTAAGTTTTTTTCTTTAAAGAACCGTTGCTCATGGTATGTATTTTTTATACAAGAATTAATTTTTGTTTCATAATTAATTCAAAAATATATTACATTGGATTTTAATTATTCTAGTGACAAAAACTCGATATGTAACGTTATTTATAGCTTTCTTATTTCCCATTAAAACCTAGGTAGGTATACATGTGTTTCATCACTTTGCAGAACAATATTTAGGGTTTGTTTCACAATGTCTGATTAAAGTTCCAATTAAGCTACATGGAACTTATTTGTCACTTAAAAACCGCATTTACGTTTCACAATATCTGAATAGGTCTAAATGGTACTTAAAGTTCTGAATATTTTACAGGCCGGTTGAGGTTCCGATTAAAAAATTAAACTGGCATTTAAAATATCTACAGCTGCTGTCAGTGCGACTCACACAATAAATACATCAATAGTTTGGACTAGTGACGGATATTTGTATGCGTTAACCCAATTACTTAAATACTTACTTCACGATAAAAATTCCACCCCTTACACCATAAAAATGCAATTTCAAAACGCACTTATCTATTTTAAATCACTCACATTCACATATCAACACAAAATTTATAACTGGATTTTATCAAATTGCAGTAAGGGGCCTTAAAACACCAAAGTAATGTTGTTTGTTACCAGTTCTGGGTCCAAAAAGTTTAGTTATGACACTTTAAAATTCACAACTTGAGAATAAATTAATAATTAGTTGATTGATTATTTTCAATCAGTCAAATTCTTTATAAAACTGGAATAACTGACAACTAGCTAAGTGGCACATAAATTTATGATTGTGAAACGCAAAGTTTTTTAATGAGAGGATTTAAGTTGTGGATAATTTATGTGTCGGATAGTTATAGGGAACTTTAATCAGACATTGTGAAACAAACCCTTAGAATTTTTATACATTTTTCCAAAATGTTTTGTTTAATAATCTACATACCTCCTAGGTGGATATGCTCAAGTTGTCAATATATACACTTGTCAAAAAAATTAAGGCAACAAAAAAAAATCACTTTTTTTTAGGGGTTTTTGAATAGCTGTATCTCGGTGAAAACTGGTCGTATTAAGATAAAACAAAAAGCATTCTAAAGCTTTATATTTTTTGTATTGATAAATTTCAGCAAATTAATTTTTTAAGGTACCGTTATTGCGCAATCATAAGAAGAAGCACGAGCCAAACATTTTAATTTTTTTTTTTTTTGAACATTGGTATTTTCTTTTAAAATTTTTTTTTTGAGCCAAATCAATGCTTTTTTTCGATAACTTGTTAAGTCAGTTTTAAGGTCGTCTTTTTTCGTTATTCTACATTTTTTTTGCAGAAGAATATCTGGCTTTGAATGAAATAACAGACTTTTGATTTTGAATACCAATATCTTCGCAAGGAATGACGACACGGAAAATTTAAGGGTAGTTTTAAAAACGGGAATTAATTTTCTATAAGATTTTTTCAAAACATTATAACGATTATTTTTTTTGGCTCCTCACCGTTACATTAAGAAAAGGTCAAAAAAGGACTATTTAAAGACTTTTTGTAAATCTTTTACTGCTTTACAAATATTGACTGCAGGACTTAATTTGGTAAGACATTTTAAAGAACTATAGACCACCAATATTTCTGTAAAATTTCAAATTAATCCATTGAACCGTTTTCCAGTACCGAATGATCAAAGTCGTAAAAAACAATTTAAGGAACAAATTGGGTGCTTCATAAACATTGTGAAATTGTCATCAAAATGGGAAAGAAAAGAACAATTTTTGTCAACTTTTTTCACAGTTTTGCATTGGTTACAATACTGATGAGATTTTAATGGGAAGAAAAACATCTTTTCGAGAAAAAAAATTACAACTCAATTTTTAAAATTTTGAAAAAATTATTCAATTTTTGTTCCATTTTTTTTTTGAAAGAAAAACGTTTTTCTTTCATTTTAACGCTTATGTAATTGCTGAATGCTTTTTGTTTTATCTTAATACGACCAGTTTTCACCGAGATACAGCTATTCAAAAACCCCTAAAAAAAAGTGATTTTTTTTGTTGCCTTAATTTTTTTGACAAGTGTATATATTGACAACTTGAGCATATCCACCTAGGAGGTATGTAGATTATTAAACAAAACATTTTGGAAAAATGTATAAAAATTCTAAGGGTTTGTTTCACAATGTCTGATTAAAGTTCCCTATAACTATCCGACACATAAATTATCCACAACTTAAATCCTCTCATTAAAAAACTTTGCGTTTCACAATCATAAATTTATGTGCCACTTAGCTAGTTGTCAGTTATTCCAGTTTTATAAAGAATTTGACTGATTGAAAATAATCAATCAACTAATTATTAATTTATTCTCAAGTTGTGAATTTTAAAGTGTCATAACTAAACTTTTTGGACCCAGAACTGGTAACAAACAACATTACTTTGGTGTTTTAAGGCCCCTTACTGCAATTTGATAAAATCCAGTTATAAATTTTGTGTTGATATGTGAATGTGAGTGATTTAAAATAGATAAGTGCGTTTTGAAATTGCATTTTTATGGTGTAAGGGGTGGAATTTTTATCGTGAAGTAAGTATTTAAGTAATTGGGTTAACGCATACAAATATCCGTCACTAGTCCAAACTATTGATGTATTTATTGTGTGAGTCGCACTGACAGCAGCTGTAGATATTTTAAATGCCAGTTTAATTTTTTAATCGGAACCTCAACCGGCCTGTAAAATATTCAGAACTTTAAGTACCATTTAGACCTATTCAGATATTGTGAAACGTAAATGCGGTTTTTAAGTGACAAATAAGTTCCATGTAGCTTAATTGGAACTTTAATCAGACATTGTGAAACAAACCCTAAATATTGTTCTGCAAAGTGATGAAACACATGTATACCTACCTAGGTTTTAATGGGAAATAAGAAAGCTATAAATAACGTTACATATCGAGTTTTTGTCACTAGAATAATTAAAATCCAATGTAATATATTTTTGAATTAATTATGAAACAAAAATTAATTCTTGTATAAAAAATACATACCATGAGCAACGGTTCTTTAAAGAAAAAAACTTACTGTAAGAGGTAACTCCAATCTTACCTTACTGGTAGGTATGTAGTAGGTATACTTCCAAAATTTATGGAGGTATACAGGAAGTATACGTGTTTCCACGAAAATAAGATTTTCCTTTACGGTTGCGTCTCAGGGCAGTTAATTTTGGTCTTAAAATACAAAAAAAATCATCTCCCTCAATCGTTTTTTGTTCAAAAATATCAAGGTAACCAAATTAAAATAAAATTGACTAAACTGATAGTAGACCAGACATACGTACCCTTTTTTTTTTGAAAATAATAACCATCAATACCATACGTTATTTACATATGTGTGTAGGTATATTTGTAGGTATGTATACCTACCTAAATCCAATTGTTTGTTTTTACTCAAAAAACCTAATCAGAAGTTATATGTATTACAATAGGTATGTATACTGATGCCGAGTTAACTGAAATTGACGTATCTGACATACATATATCTATTTTTTCAGTTCAGCCCAAGTTTTAAATCCTTGGGATGGTATTTATTGAAATTAAAGCCGTATATCGCTTTTTGAGCAGTTAACCAATTCAAAACACATCATTTTGTTATTAAAAATAGTTTTATAACTATGTACATAAGAAAAAATTGTCAAAAAAAAAATCCTGATCATAAAAAAATGTAGATATGTCATTTTCAGGAAGCACGGCAGTATATGTACCTATAAACTACACTACCTCTATAACTACTAAATCACACGAAGGTAAATTTAGCCGGTTTCAATAAAACTAAAAAAAAAAAAACGCACTGTACCTTACCTATGTATCTACCTAGGTAACTACCTAACTATCAGATATCCGCTTCCTTACCAATTTAATTTTATCACCCCTACGTCCATTTCGCAATCTGGATAATTTAAACGGGTGATCGATTTGCTTCAAAGTACCTACATACCTACCTATCTACATTTTATAGACAAATGAATTATTTAATTATTTTTGTAGTCAACCATACCCACATATTAAAATCTTAATTCTGTAAAAGTTCCCTTAGTCCTACCTACATTAGGTACCTATATCGATTTATTTCTAAATTTAAAATTATCCTTACTCCATACATTTTTAAATTAGGTACAAATCAGAAAAAAATCTCTTATCTAATGCAAAACCTACCTAGGTATACCTTGTACCATTGAATAAATAACAATATTTATTCAATAAATAACAATATTTATTCAACGCTTGTACCTAGGTACATAATTATTAAATGTACCCACAAACTGATGGACGATATCTAAACGAAAACTAATTAAAGATTATTTTACATACATACATACCTATCTATAGATAATAATAATTTTGATAAAAAAAAACGAAATCCATCCCTACCTTAATAAATTATGGTTCTCACAAAGGAACATATCTTTAATTCAATTTTTTAAACCTCAAATTCGTTTTGATTCTAATAGACAAAAAAAATATATGTACCTACCTAATAAATAAAATCTAAGTACTTTTTTCAACTTAGATATATTTCTATAACTACCCTTTTTTTTTTAATGCACTTGCCAGCACAAGACACAATTATAATGCTCAAGGACGCAAAACCAAAAAAAAAAAGGACATCCCTAAAAAAAAACACAAACAAAAACAAAACCAGGCAGTTTTTTTCTCGTCGTCGCGGTCTTCACCTTTTCATTTCGATCTGCAAAAAAAATACACACATTTACGCATCTCTTGCATACGCATACCTTACAAATGCAATGTATTTCTTTAGTAGGTACATATAATAGGTCCAGCAACACAACAAAGGAGCTAGAGAATGGCAAGAAAAGGTGAGGAAACATAATTACCAACTTTCAGATGTTGCTTTTCATTTGTAAGGTTTTGTATACATGTTGGTGGACCCATGGCTCTGGAAATTTTCTGGCACAAAATTTTGTTCTACGTGCGACATCTTTACTTGTTATATTATCTTTGGTCAAACACTTTTGTCGATAGGTGAATTATTTGCAAAAAAAAAAACCCTGAAAAGCAGTTTGAAAAAATCGAAATCATTGTTTGGCAACTACCCGTTTTATAGATGACAAAATTCGTATTTGGAAGGGAATCACATAAAACGCGCCTTAACCAAATTTTAAGTAAATCGGTAAACTTATTTGAGTTCTATTCCACCGATACACAAGACGAAATCCACTTTTTTCGGACTTCTCCATAACAGTAGTGTTAATTAATAAATAATATACAACGCAACGTTCTAAAAACGACTAAGGGCCAGTTGTACAAACGTGGTTTAATATTTAATCCGTGGTTCAGCAATTTTAACTCGCCGATTTCGGAAGATTAACGGCTATATTATTGACTTTCCTCAAGGCAAGTTTTACCGAAAAACTAGTTCTATAGGGTTTCTGCTCTTCTCAGTTTTGCAATTGATTTAAAACAACACAGATGTGGAATACTTCATTTTTTTTATTTTTAAAATCGATTGCAAAATGTTGTACCCAACACACAATCAGACCAGTGAACAAGAAAGTAAGTTAATAAAAATAATAACTTGTTAAAATAGTGATGATGATGATTCTTCAAAATTAATAAAAAGTTTAAAATCAGAGCTTATTGTTTTTGACCCACCCTGTATAAGAATCTATACTTGCATGGGGTTTGGCGCCATGTGTATAAGCCCTTTATTACTTAGTTGTATACTATTCTGTATGCTTCTAAATTTACGTCTATAAAATTTGTTTTTAAAACATCTTTTTAATTATTTAATTTATTAAATAAATAGATAATGTATACAATACTTGAAAGAAAAAATTAAAAATCAAGTTAAGTAACTTTAACTTTAAGTAAATAATTCAAAGCGTAAACCAATTTTTAACGTTATATCATTGAATCAAAGCTTTGTGAAAAAAAAATTAAATTAATTATAATAAGTGCATTCCATACAATCTGTGTGTATAATAATGTATATAGCGGCCCATATAATTGTTGTAAAAACATAACCTTGACTTTAGTTAATTAGTGCAGTTAAGCAATTAGACACTGAATGATGTCATGATATAAAGGTTTCACTCTTGGCACACCACCGTTTTCAATCAATTATAATATACCATGGAAAATTTAAATAATATTTTTAGTATTTTTTTTTATCATGTCAGATAAAATTTATGAATTTCATTCTACTGCTACAACCAAAAAAGTTCAAAAGGTTTTAAAAGTGATTAATTAACGACAGTTTTTATTTTTTTTTTGTTTGAATTTGTTTAAATTTTGTTTATCAATTAAATTTCATTCATATTTCGCATTTTTTAAACTTTGTAAACAATGACTCCAAGTACTTCACATGAAGACGCAAAAAAAAATGCATATTATCTTATCATGCGGTTTCACCACAATTATTTTGTTAATTTTACAAACATTACTCATTATGATGTTTTTGTCGGCGGCGGCGGCGGCGTCACTGCGGAAACTTTATGAACATTTCAAGAAATTTTCTCAATTTCTGATTCATGTGTAGTTTGTAGTATGTTCAGTTGGCATTTAAGCTAATTGTTTTAATAGGGGCGTATTTACCTCTTTGAAATAGTTCACTTTATCTCACTCAAGCATATTTGAAAATAAAACAAAAAAAAAATATAATTAACATAAGCAATAGAATTTAAAGGGTGTTTTTTTTTTCAAGTTAGTTAACATAGAAATTGAAAAGAGTAAACTAAACTAGCTGTCAAACCAAAGCTAACATTTTATTTATTTTTGCTTTAGGTAAAATTTGACGAGCAAGAAGTAAAAAAACAATATTTGTGGCGACTAAATTCCAGTTAAAAGCTGTTTTCAATCAATAATTTAACAAGTCAAATAAATTAATTAGTGCTAAGTCCCCTTTCACACAAGGCAACTGAGTTGCCGGCAACAATTAGTTCATAGGCGAGAAGGGCAGGAAGAAAGGTGGGGAAACGAAATCTCCCCGGTCAACAAATTCAGGAGATTTTTTTTGACGTTTCTCTTCACACTACGATTGTGTGCGTTCAACAAAGGTAGTTTAAAAGGAAAATAAAGAAAATCTCCGGGTTTTTGTTGCTTGCGTGTGAAAGGTACAAGAGATTGTTAAGGAGAATTAAAGAAAACGTCAAAAAATCTCGAGCAACTAGTATCTTCGTGTGAAGTGTGAAAGGGGACTAAGGTCTTCAACTTGGCTGATTTATCTCAGTAATATAAAATTTGTATTATTAAAAATCGACGAATATTTGTTGTATTTTTTCAAGACATGACATAACTTCCAAAAACTTCAAGTTCCAGTTTCACAGTGCACATAAACTTATCGATATAAATAAATGGATTTCCATATTGGCACTTTAGTATCACGTTTTAAAGTATGATTAAGTGGCACTTAAGTGGAAAATATGGCAGACTTATAAGTGCGCCACTAATTGAGTTAAGTTTCCGCTGTGAAATTCAACTGTTATTCGTCAACAAACCATGCAACCTTTAACACTTCAAAAATGCTTACAAATATTTGGAAATATTTTGTTTTGTGAACGAACCAAACGATCTGACTGACAATCTGTAAAAATTGCCAGTCACTATTCTATTTAACGCTTGGGAACATTTGTTTATTTCAAAAAGTCACTACCTTATTAAGAACACTTTACCCTTTTAATGAGGTGTCAAAAATGATGACAAAGTAGTCAAGAATTGAACTTCTGTCAAAATGGTATAATAAACTATAATAAACCAAAAAAAAAAAAATATATTCTTTGTCTCAATAAATTTAAAACTTGTTTCACTCACAAAAAAAAAAAAAAACACCCTTTAGTCTACTAGATTTCACTCAACCAAAATTAAAACACAAAAATTATTAAAAACAAACAATTAGGCATCTAGATCTAAAAACATAATTAATATTATAATAAGTATCTTAATTATATCAAATAACTCACTCGATTATCGATACGATTGAAAGAATATTTACTACTGCCACCTAGGTTGGTGGTGCGAGTGTAATCATCATTGGAGCGTATCTTATCAGCAAAATAGCTTTGCAATTGAGTTACGCGACTTGGATTGTTAAACGAATAGCTACTCATTCTGTCTACTGCTGGCTGATGCTATACTCTGACCACTCATAAAAACTCTATTTTTTTTTTTTTTTAATTTTCACTCAATGACAACGGTGGAAATTGCAGTCTTTTTTTTTTGTTTTTTTCTCTTTTGGCAGACAATAACAGCTAATTAATTTGCGAAGAAAAATATCTGGATATCAATATCAATTTTAACGCTCATTCACATTCACTCAAACTTAACAAAAATAAAGAAAAAAAAAACAAAAAACAAAAGGCAAAAGGCGCGCAATTTTTAGCTGACAATGCACGCACTAAACGAAATCAACTGCGGATCGTTACTAAAAAGCCACAAAAACCGTTTAACTGGGCCCGCGCTCGGTCTACATTGAGCGCGGGCTTCAGTTTGTTGTTGTTTTTGTTGTTGTTGTGATGGTGGTGGTGATGGTGCTTTTTACCTCAGAGCACCCAACGTTGTTGAACCAGTCTATCAGCCAGCTCAGCTGCAGCTCTCTGTGGCTTTGAGGTTTGTGAGAGTTGTCTGTGAATCATTTGGTGGGTGGCCCAGTTGGTGGCTTGCATCGAACAACTGAACCTAGATGAGGAGAGTTGGAGAAATGAGTGAGAAGGAAGGTATATCTATGAAGCCTCGCTCTCTTATACTTGCCTTGGATCGTATATAGTCAAAAAAAAAAAAAAAACCTATCCATCAATCTAGATCGAAGAAAATTTGATGAGACAGGGTAAGGAGGGGTGTGGTGGGTGGTGAAAGCTTTTTCTTTACCTTATCGGATTCCTACTTATGACAATAGCATTCGTGTTTTGTTGTCCATCATCATCGTTCGATTTATAGGTGCAACTTGTGATATAGACAAGTCATGCCAGTTTTGTCCCTGATAAGATTAAGGCAAAGCGAGTGAATCATGTGTATTGTATAAACAAAAGATGGACTAGAGAAAAGGTGTGGATTACTATTGAGTCGAAGGTATTCGGAATGTTTGTAAAGCTAAACTGACTACAACTATATTTTACAGACATATTTTTCCTATCCCTCCCAAGGGGGGGTATATATTCATACTTTATTTTTCGTAAGACGAGAAAATTTCAAAAACAAACAAGGAAAATGGGGGAAAAAAAACACGACTTGGAAAAGTCGCAGTCAGACGAGAAAAGATACACATGGCGTAGGTTATGTAGATACACGGCGAGAAATTTTAAAAGAATACGAAAGGGGTTTTCACATTTCTTTTTTTGTCTGTTATTTTTTTTTTTTTGTGCTTTGTATGAGATAAAGAATCTTGATGGTTTTCTGACTTGCATTATTTAAGAATACAAATAATGACGTTGGAATTAGGTAATTCAATAGTAAAGCGAACAAAAGAAAAAATATAAAAACATCACAAGGGAAATAACTTATTTTTTTTTTTAAATAATAACTCATAGTGGGACAAATTATATGAAAAATTAGGAAAAATTTCTAAAAGAAATATAAATAAAAATTAGTTGTATACAAATATAATGTTTAATGCAATTTTTAGCTTTAATATTACAATACAGAGAAAAATACTCTATAGTAAAATCTGCCACCTAAACACAAACAGTGTTTTTCAGGGCTACTGCTTCTTGCGAGGAAGTGACAAATCCTCTAATGGTATCTCCTATCATAGAAAAGTGCCGCTCACCTTAGCCGTACTGATTCGGCAATAAACTGTAGGTGGTTGGGAGCTGTTGTAAGTCACTAGACCCTAGTTTTTCATAAGCTGTTGTGCCACTGAATTTTTTTTTTTTTATCAAAATGAAAAATTTGCTTTTATAAAAAGATAAAGAAATTCCGACAAATTTCTGAATCTGCCTGACCTACCATCTGAAAGTTTAAGTATAAACTTTCGGATGGTACAGTAGGACCTCATTAGTTCGAACACTCAGTAGCTCGAACGCTAAACTAATTCGAACAACTTTTTTGCATTAAGTATCTTGTAATTCAAACACTTGCCAATAGTGGTACTCTGTAATTCGAATTTTTAGGTCAACAGCTCCGTGAACAGGACGCTGATGAATTTGCAATGCTGATGAATTTGTATTGACACGTCTTCTTGTCCAAATCACGCTACTAAATGAATTTATTGACAATGAATAAATTCGAGACTGGGTGGAGTATACAGCGAATCAAACCCTAGACAATGAATTTGTTTTAACTGATTTTGATAGCGCAGACAAAAATTCAACAACCACGAAAAACTATAAGTAGCGGCAAAGCTTTTAGAGATGTGAATCAACTGGACTATCTTTTGGAGCAAGAATCGACATTCAAAAACATGAAATCATAACGAAAACTATTTAAAAAAATTAATTATGAAAAACTTAAACCCTGGATTAAAAAATTTCTAAGCCTGATCAATTTATGAAACTACCTGACCATTTATGACCAATTAATGTCCTTTTAGATGACATACGTTTTTGTGAATATATACATATATGCGTGCGCTAAGATCCCAGAGCCGATTTTTTGCAGCATCGATTTCCACATAAAACCATCTCACGAAATTTTAATGTAAATTTGGCCAACAAAAGATCATGCGATTAAACGTCGCGATTCTTTATTTGTTTTTTTTTTTTTTTTTTTTTTTTTTTTTGTGGGTTTATAAGAATGAAAAACCAGAAACAATCCCTGACCTCACAGCCGAGATCCAAATCGTCATCGCTGATATACAGCCACATCCTTGACAATATAAGTCACCTAAATTTCCTAGAGAGAGCAATGACCTGTCATCAGAGCCGCGAGGGCCATCTGCCGTATATTTTATTACATACTTAATCGGAACATGCCTACTTTAAGTTTACATTATAATAAAATTATTCCAATTCATTCAACACGTACGTATTTTTATTTTTAAATTAAATAGTGCATTCTTATTGGAACACCCTTTAAATCGTTTAGGGCCAGTTGTACAAATATTTGATCCGTGGTTCAGGAATTTTAACTCACCAATTTCGGCGGATTAACTGTGGTTCAACGATGGTTCAGGCATGTAATTGGCTTTTAGTGCATGTTAGAACCTTGAACCATCGTTGAACCTCAGTTAACCCGCCGAAATCGGCGAGTTAAAATTCCTGAACCACGGATCAAAATTTAAACCACGATTGTACAACTGGCACTCAAGGACCATCGGTATTTTGGGTCCATTTTTCAACATTGCTCAACAGTGATGACTAATGTCATATGAAAGCTAATACTGAATACTTAGTTTTATTATAAGGCTTAATTGAAAACGAGCGCGAAAATGGTGTTTTCGCGCATTTTATAAAAAGTATTTAAAATGGAAAAATTTTATAAAAAAAAAAATAGCAACACTTACTAAAAAGTGTTGCCTTTTTAAAAGCCAGAAGTCTCTTCTTTCATTCCTTTTTTAAATCAACTTATTTCTGTTTATAGTTTTCGAAAAAATTACTTCTATAACCTAAAAATGTTGAAAAACAAAAAATTGAATACTGTTTTATTTTTTCCATTTTGAAATAAAAAGTTTGAAGAGGTTGTTAATACAACAAAAGCCCTTTTAGAACCTAGTATTAAAAATTGTGAAATAAATATTCAATTTTTTTTTGTTTTCCAACATTTTTTAAGTTGAAAGTAATCTTTCGAAAACTATAAAACACAAATAAGTTGACTGAAAAAAGGAATGAAAGAAGAGACTTCTGGCTTTCAAAAAAGGTATAAGACTTTTTAGTAAGTGTTGCCATTTTTCTTATACAAATTTTCCATTTTAAATACTTTTTTTTTATAAAATACACAAAAACACTATTTTCGAGCTCGATTTAAATTAAACCATATAATAAAATAAAGTACTCTCTAATAGCTTTCATATGACATAAGTTTCATCACTGTTGAGCAATGTTAAAATTGGGCCCAAAGTCCACACAAAAGTACCCATGGTGCTCTGGTGAATTAACTTGCGGTTTAACTTTAATCTCGCACTAAAAAACTAGTCCTAAGTCCTAAGATCACCAATTTTGAATGGAACGAATATTTTTCAACTTTAAATATAATTTGCCCCACTGTACCACAATGTGTGGGTGCTAATTGTGACATTTAAAATAAAAATATGATGCATAGAAACGTGCGTTAAGAAGACGACACTTATTGATAGTCATAAATTTTAATTAGTAGCTTTGTTATTACTTTTTGAAATATGACAAAATTTTGTGATTCACATCTCAAAGATTACATGAGATTTAGTCTATTTTAACCAAGGTTTTTTTTTCCAAATTTATAAAGAATTTATCTTTAACAAAAAATTTTCAACATTTAGAAAAATAGATAGATAAAGCAACAAAACAACCAAATAAACATAGCCAATAAATATTTTTAAGTGCCACATACAAAGATTGCAACAAACTAAAATAACAAATTCAAACAGCCACATTACCAACCCCGCATTCACCTATTTCAAATTAAGAATGGATATTAAATGGCGCCCAACGCGTGAAGAGTTTTTGTAAACCTAGCGTTACTAATTATCGAAGATAACAACGAAAAAATTTTTTTTTTATGAACCTCATGAATTACTAATTATGACCATACGCAAAAAATAAATTTTGCGATAGCCGCTGAGAACGCTAAAAATAATGTTAAAGTATTTGTCCCTTCCTCGCAAGAGAAAATTATTACTAAAGCTTCCCTTAAATCAGATTCGAAGGCAGATCCATAAAATTTTCGTATGTCTCTTTAAATATTGCAAAGTTTATTTTACCTTCCATTATTTGTATTTTTTTTGACATATTTCCACACAAAAAAATTCTAATGAGCAACCTGAAAAATGCTTATGTTTATGTAGAACCTCTTTGAGATATTTAATATTTGCAATTAAATATTTTTGTTAATTTTTAGGTTTTCTATGGAAAAACTGAAATCGTATAAGTTTTGTGAGTTTTCGCTGCAGAATTTTCAAGTTGAAACATTAAAAACACCTAACCTGTTCGAATCTAAATAAGGTAAGCTCCGACAGGTTGTTATTTTTGTTATTAACAATTGCAATCACAGAAATAAGGACACATGCTTCATTCATTTGATATTATTTCGTGCCCTCAGTTTTACTACATTTTCCTTTTTAATGCTAATTTAATTAATGGGATTGCATGTGTTTTTTTTTTTTGTTATCCAGGTCCGCTTTCACTTTTGATTGTTTTTTCAGCTTAATTAAGCAACTTTGACACGACACTGCACAAACAATTAAATCTACCACCACAACAAAAGCCAAATAGAATCCAACAAAAATGGTGATAAGAAATTTAAATTCTGTGTCGAAGTACTTGATTACTTGTTTTTTTTTTTTTATTTTTTTTTTTTTTTAGTTAAATTGTAATTAGTTAATTGGAGCAACCGTAATACAAAAAATATCTGCGACAAAAGATTTTCCTTTTATGTTGAAGAAGCCAACAGATATTTTTAAATCTGGTCTGGCCTCAGGCAAACTTTTGCAGTTTCAAAGATTAAAAGATTACAAATGTGTATCTTCTTCGACACGTGTGCGTGCAGTGTGTATTTTCATAATGTAATGTCTTTATTATTGTTTTTTTTTGGATTTTTATAATTGGATGCTTATTTTTTCTCGTACGGTATAACTATAGGTACACACAGGTTTATTCGCATAAAATGCAAATAATTAATTGGGGGTTTGATTGGGACCAGACAAAACGTGAAAGAAGTATTCGTAATTTTCTCCAAATTTATACATCAGTCTGGTTTATGTATTCGACTTAAAATTGTAAATAAGTGACTATAAATAGAAACAGAATAAAAACAAGTACCAAGTAAATTATTCAACTTTTCGAAAAAATATCAATTTCATATTTTTTTTAGCTTCAAATTTTGGGTTTGAATTTTTTTTTTTTTTTTTTTTTTTTTTTTTTTCAAAAATTGTCCAATTACACAGGTCTGTCAAGCTGGGTCCACTACAACGGAAATTCAAAAATCTAATGATGCAGAAATTAGGGGCTAATTTAGTACCCCAATCCCGAAGGAGCCCCAAATTCCCTTAACACTTTTTAGAGGGCCGAAACTGATTTGATGACGTCATAAAATCAGTTTTTGCCCTCGAAAGGGTGAAAAGAATTTGGTGCTTCTTCGGGATTGGGGTACTAAATTAGCCCCAAACTAACCCCTAATTCCTGCATCATTAGATTTTAGAAATTGTGTATTGGAAGGTGTGGTGTTTAAGAATTAAAGAAAAATCTATAGAATTTTATTGTGTTTCCGTTGTTTTTTTTTAAATATTTTGGTTTCCATATTTGAATAATTTGTTTTTTTTTTTTCATCAAGCATTCCCTTAAAAAAAAAGTCTAAAATTGTATTTACGCCAACGAACCTGATGTAAGAGTACACCATCTGATTTCTTTAACAAGTCTAATGAAATATTATTTGAGCGGTTTTTTAAAAGAGCTTGTATACAATTTTGTGGACGAAATTTTTAGAAAAAAAAATTATTAAATAATTAATTTTTATTAATGTGGTATGAAAAGGTCAATGTGGAACAATATCATCTGACTTTTTTTTTAATATCAATTTTAAAATAATAATTTAAAAAAATCCAAAAAATGTTTTTTTTTTTTTTTTGAAAATTTTTATATGTAGGATATTGCATGCACTTAGTTCAAAAACCAATCAGAAGCTTTTTTATAAAAAAATATTTTAAATTAGGTAAAGAGATCAGAAGATAGTCGAATACAAAAAAAAAACAAATGTTTTTATGAAAGACACTGTTAATAAGGGCTCATTGTACCTATAATTTATTTCTATAAGTTGATAGATCGTACGCATATCTCGGAGAATTTTTTTTTTAATTGTAGGAGACGTTTTCCATTTTTCCTTCACGACTTTTTTTATTTGAATAATTTTTGTAAGACTAGCCCATTCAATAAAAGTTTTCACCTAAAAAAAAGTCCAACAGTTTTAAAACTTGGACTTCTTAAGAGAGGCCTAATGATGAAGTGTACACAAGTCCCCATGAATCCGATGCGAGCTCTAGCGGCAGGCAAGTGTAACTTGTTGACTTTTTTGGTTTTTTGTGTTTAACTTAGAAACTTTTTATCCTTTTAAAAAATAATCTGAGACAAAAAAAAATAGCTTAGAAAATTCTATACAAAATTGATTATGACCAAATTTTTCATATCTGTCATTCAATCAAAAAAAAAAAGCCAATTTTAGGCGCCAAATAAATTTATAAAAATGACAGATATGAAAAATTTGGGCATAATTAATTTTGTAAAAAATTTCATAAGCTATTTTTTCGTCTCAAGTTTTTTTTTTTTTGAAAGGACAAACTGTTTCTAAGTTAAACAGGAAAAACCAAAAAAGACGACATGTTACACTTTCTTGCCGCTAGAGCTCGCTTCTTTTCAGGCCTCTCTTAATAAGTGCGCCAAGTTTCAAAACTGTTGATTTATTTCCAGGTGAAGGCATATTTTGACTGGACTAAGACCTGCTAGATAAAGTTAAAAAACCGCTTGATTCTGAGTTTATAAAAATAAACCAAGTCGTTTTCGAAATGCGTATTGAGTTTTCATGTTTTCAAAAAAAAAAAAATTTAAATCAAAAACTAATTTTTTAAAAATTTTGGTAGATTCGTGAGAGACTATTTACTTATTTTTAGTGGAAATATTATCTTTGGAGTAACAAAATATAGGATTGGAGTCGAATTTAAGGAAAACTTACTTTTGTTATTTTCAATTTTCTCAAAAACTAGATAAAAACTACTCAGAGGGCTAAAAAATACTTGAAGTACTGCTCAAGTACTTTAGTACCTAATACTTGTAACTTATACCCAAATAATTTAAAAATACTGGTACTTGCCTTTTTTTAAGTAGGTACTGAATTTTGAGTCTACATAATACTAACATTCAATTTATATCAAGATTTCTAAAAAAAAGTCTTAGGTTTAGAGTGAAAAAAGTTTTTTTTTTTTTTTTTTTTAATCTCTGAAACCACAAAACAAATTTGTTCAGTGTATGAATACGTTCCTGATATTCAGCATTCCATGCAACATTATGATTCTATTAATAGATTTTTCAACTACGAATGGTTACTTGCTAAATTCATGCATAAAATAGTAAAGAAGAGCTCTAGTCTTGGTGTATAAATGCAGACACTTTCTGAATGTGTGGGGGTAAGGTATCTGTATCTTCTCTATAGAAAGGATGGAAGGAAGATACACACGGTTAACAAAAAAAAAAAAGAAAAAAACTAACAAAAAATTATAATAAACCGGTAGAGGATATAAATTGCGTAGGGTAAAGTCGTATAGACCACATAATAGACTGCACAATTTTCACTTGGTCGTCGCCATTCGCCAAGCTTATAAAGACCAATAAGGAACAAAGAAGAATAAGGTGCAAATTGCAGATCGTTGAAACAGGATCCACGAGTAGTATCTAGCTAGTAGTGCAATTAATGAAGGAGAACGAATCGTTTCATAAATTTAATTCATCGGATACAAGAGCTGACACCTTCCATATTTGCAGACTGATACTTTACACAGTGCGTGGTGCGTCTGGGACTAAATATACAAGACTATCTTCATATACCTATGTATGTATTTTATATACCATAAAGATGTAGACTGTTGAGAGAAATGACATGATTCATTACAATCCTTTGCAGATATCGTGTCTGCATTTGCGATCCCAATCAATTTGGTGTGTGCTTGATGCTGACTCTGAGTCACAATATATAAATTTTCGATGCAAAATTAAAACAAAAACATGTTATGTGTCAATCAGTTGAATGGACCATGAACTAAATCATTAAGTTTATTGACTTCGTTTAAAAAAGTATTCAATTTAACAAATTTTATTGGGTCATTTATTGGAATTAATTCTTTTGTTAGACAAAGAATCCCACGTGCGCCGTTTGTTTGGCTGTTGGTCGTTGGTCAATGGGGGTTGAATTTTATTGGTTTTGTCGACGCTGCCATTTCGGAGAAAACAATGTAATCCTTAAGAAAAATTAATGTTTTCGTCCGAAAATATAACACTAAATTTAAGATTACAATAAACAAGGACACAACAGCAGTTTCAGGCTTGTGATATGAGGCTGCTATTTGGAACGTTAAGGATTTGTAATAAATTGAGTTATTGCAAAAAGTGTATATGTATCAATTTAATCTCCAATTTAGAGCCTTAGCATCAGCCCAACCGATTTTTGTTTTCAATTTTTTTTATTTAAGTTTTGTGGTTTATTGAAAACTATTATGATAGTAGAGATTTGTTGGGGCAAACTACATAATTCATAGTATTGCCATTTACTATTCTGACTTTCCGTTGGTAATTTAGATATATAAAGGCAAAAACAATACAATCAGAAGATTCAAATTTAAATTAAAGCTCATTGATGAATATGAGAAACAGAGTCGGAGACAAAACAGAGCCTTGCGGTACACCATGATGAGCACTTGTTTTGAAAATTTGATATTCCGATATTCCGACACGACTTGTAAATAATGAAAGGTGATTTCTTATCCAACGACGAAGAAAGTCATCAATATCAAATGTTTGGATTTTATGTAAGAGAACTTGTTGTCATTTTTAGTTAACACTGTTTAAGAAACTTTTTTCTTCAATTGTATGTATTTCTTCTAATTAGTGTTTGACTTTGGAAAGAAGAGACGTAAGTTCAATCCATCGATACTTTGAAGGTGAAGAAGATCAAAAATTTCTAAGAAACAGGGCTAGGCAAATGCTGATTTCCATCTACTCGATAAGAAACCAATACAGATTAGAACAGGTGAAAAAGCTTAAACCCTTTGTTCAGCTCGAATAAAACCACGAGTTTGCCTTAGCTTTGAAGCTTTTTGACCTTTTTGAACGTCTATAAAGCTAGCACATACACATTAGCATAATCAATTTAAACTATAACTAGAATTTTGTGCTCTTTTTGTGCTATTTTTGTGTGGAAGTCAATATTTTTGTGCTAGCATAGTTTTCGTTTTATGCAAGTCTATGCTACCTTAATATTAAGCTAGCAAAACTTCTAAACCGCTTAACATAATCAATTAAAATAAAAACTAGAATTTTGTGCTATTTTTGTGCTTTTATACTGTGCAAGTCTCGATTTTTGTGCTAGCATAGTTTTTGATTTATGCATAATTATGCATTTGTATGCTACCAGATAAAGCTAGCAAAACTTCTAAACCGCTCAGCACAATCAATTGAAATAAAAACTAGAATTATGTGCTATTTTTGTGCTTTTATTCTGTGCAAGTCTCGATTTTTGTGCTAGCATAGTTTTTGATTTATGCATAATTATGCTTCCCATATAAAGCTAGCAAAACTTCTAAACCGCCCAGCATAATCAATTGAAATAAAAACTAGAATTATGTGCTATTTTTGTGCTTTTATTCTGTGCAAGTCTCGATTTTTGTGCTAGCATAGTTTTTGATTTATGCATAATTATGCATTTGTATGCTACCATATAAAGCTAGCAAAACTTCTAAACCGCTCAGCACAATCAATTGAAATAAAAACTAGAATTATGTGCTATTTTTGTGCTTTTATTCTGTGCAAGTCTCGATTTTTGTGCTAGCATAGTTTTTGATTTATGCATAATTATGCTTCCCATATAAAGCTAGCAAAACTTCTAAACCGCCCAGCATAATCAATTGAAATAAAAACTAGAATTATGTGCTATTTTTGTGCTTTTATTCTGTGCAAGTCTCGATTTTTGTGCTAGCATAGTTTTTGATTTATGCATAATTATGCATTTGTATGCTACCATATAAAGCTAGCAAAACTTCTAAACCGCTCAGCATAATCAGTTGAAATAAAAACTAGAATTATGTGCTATTTTTGTGCTTTTATTCCGTGCAAGTCTCGATTTTTGTGCTAGCATAGTTTTTGATTTATGCATAATTATGCATATGTATGCTACACACAACAAAAAATATTCTCGTCGTTCACACTCTTCTATGCAATTCAATGTGTTGGTTGATGTTGGCGCAATCACACTCACCCACACAAACTCACATTATTCTTTTTGCTTTTTTTGATTACTTGTTGCATGCAACTCATAATAACATTCCTTGATTCTCCTCTCTCTTGAGTCTTGACTATTTCATATAAATAGATCTTCGAAAAAAACCATCTAATTGCGATTGGATAAACTGAGATTTCGAACTATTTGAAAATAACGACTTTTTATTGCAAAAAAAAACTTTATAAAACGTGTTATTTTATAATAAAAATTTTCTTTTTGTGCTTGTTTTTTTTTTTATTGAATTAAATTATAAGAATAAATACATATGGCATTTTGAAAAAGTTGTATGCTATTTATTTCATATTTAGTTAGGTACTTAAAGACACTATTAAAAATAGAAAATTTACTTTTTTTCAAAAGCATATAATTCAAAAATGGGGACGAAATTCAAAAATCAGTTTCAAATTAATAGAAGCCCTGTTTACTGCCTCTAAAAATATACATACCTATAATATGTATATAATATATTTTATGACAACATCCGTCCTGTTTTAAGGAAATCGGGAAGCCATTTGGCAGTTTAACGTAATTTTTCGAAACATATCATCGCAGTTTTGAAATATAACGACCCAAATGGAAAAAAAAAGCTCGAACGATTGGAAGCCAAAAATGTCAGTCTTTCATACACAATTTAAATTTTGGCAATACTTGGTCCTAGGGCTAAGATTTTTAGAAAGCCGTTTTGCCAATTTTCCATTTTTATCGAAAATATGACTGGAAGCCTCTTAAGCAAATTAAAAAAAGGTCTTCGTAAATACCTACCTATAGGTAAATAGCATGATTTTAAATGAATCAAG
Organism: Epistrophella euchroma; assembly: GCA_947049315.1. Taxonomy (NCBI): domain Eukaryota; kingdom Metazoa; phylum Arthropoda; class Insecta; order Diptera; family Syrphidae; genus Epistrophella; species Epistrophella euchroma. The sequence continues at coordinate 138,440,898 of OX346245.1, forward strand.
GAAAATTGATTTAGAATACCTACTAATGTAACAGCATCAATCTCAACTTGTAATTAAAAAAAAAAAATAATAACCAAATAAACTGGGGGGTCATACCGTAATTTCAAAACGATAAACATGAGGTAGTGCACGGTTTGCTTGTAAATAAAAAAAAATCGACAACTTTTAAATTTAATGGTGGCGCGGTGGAATAGTTACTTGTTTCTTAACCGAGAGGTTCGGTGTTCGTTCCCTGCTGGCTTTAACGATAGCGGTTTGATGATTATCGACTTACTAAATCCAATATTTGATTGTCAAAACGTGATCGTCTAGACGATGGTCATTTTTTGTGTTACGTGAAGCAGGACTTTCAATTGATTATGCTGGGCGATTCAAAAGTTTTGCTAGCTTTATATGGTAGCATACATTTGCATAAATCAAAAACTATGCTAGCACAAAAATCGAGATTTGCACAGAATAAAAGCACAAAAATAGCACATAATTCTAGTTTTTATTTCAATTGATTATGCTTAGCGGTTTAGAAGTTTCGCTAGCTTTATATGGCAGCATAAATATCCATAATTATGCATAAATCAAAAACTATGCTAGCACAAAAATCGAGACTTGCACAGAATAATAGCACAAAAATAGCACATAGTTCTAGTTTTTATTTCAATTTATTATGCTGGGCGGTTTAGAAGTTTTGCTAGCTTTATATGGGAAGCATAATTATGCATAAATCAAAAACTATGCTAGCACAAAAATCGAGACTTGCACAGTATAAAAGCACAAAAATAGCACAAAATTCTAGTTTTTATTTTAATTGATTATGTTAAGCGGTTTAGAAGTTTTGCTAGCTTAATATTAAGGTAGCATAGACTTGCATAAAACGAAAACTATGCTAGCACAAAAATATTGACTTCCACACAAAAATAGCACAAAAAGAGCACAAAATTCTAGTTATGGTTTAAATTGATTATGCTAATGTGTATGTGCTAGCTTTATAGACGTCCTTTTTGAAACCAATGTTTCTCCGCTACCTGATTAAGTCTTACGGACTGCTATGTTGCCGATGCGAGGTTCTAAATGTAAGTCAAAAAATTTCAAGAATTTTAAATACATACATAATTTATTGATGAATGACTTTTTAAAGAAAAAACACATCTGAAGTCATTTCCGTAACCGTAGAAGTTCCGTTACTTAATGGAATAGGCACGGGAATGACGCTACGGAAATAACAAAAATCCAAAACTTATGTTGGATGCAACAAATTTCCAGTTTTCTTGTTTTGAAATTTCAATTACAGTCGAATCTCTCTAAGTAAAATTTTCACGCGATATTAAAATTAAATCCAGTTAGAGGGGTTTTGGAGAGATTAATATTTTTTTTGTATAAACGTAAGTTGCAAACATCAATAGCTGTTATATTTTCTTGCGAATTAAAAGATGGAGATTTTAGTGACATTAGGGTAAGCGGTAAACGGGATTTTAGGTGTGTCGGATTGATTTTGGACAGACAGTCCTTAAAAAGTAGTACCGCTATTGAACATCGTTGCACTTTTTTTCTTTTTTTTATATTTGTAATGACATAACGAGTTGCGAGGGGGAGATTTCCGACCTAGAGAGAGTCGACTGTATTTTTTTTTTTACGCAGATACAAATACCTGTTTTCCTGTTGCTTGAAGTAAATACCTTTTCTGTTTAGGGAAATTTTTCTCAGCTTTAAAATTGCAATTGCAACACTAAAACAACTGCGGCTATGGCAGTGCAAAGTATTTCTCGTTTTTCTGACAAAGAAGTGACTTTTTCTAGGGGTCATCCGGGGGCTTTATTTCTGTTTTTCATTTTGTAATTTAGTGATTTCGCATTTTATTGTTTGTCAACTTTTTAATTTCGCTATGTTATTGTTTCGCAAAATCGTCGCAAGATTTTGCAAATTTTACATCACAATTTTTATATAACATTTCGTTAATTAATTATTATTAGGTTTCAATTTGTTTATTATTTGGCATTATTTATTTTCGCTAATCTATTATTCTGTTAAATAATTTCGCATTTAATATTGTTTTGTATAGTTTTACCTATATGCTCGGATTTAAATTATATGTATTTTATAATCTAAAAATTTAGTACAATTTTACATGTTGATAATTTTCGCGCGAAATTTTAATTTTTTAGTTAAATAATTCTTTGCGAAATATAGCATACACATCACAAATATCCATGTTGTGAATTCTCTTCACTAAATTGCATTAAATTAAACAAGGAACCAACGCTAATATTTTCTTTGGTTTGCAATATAATAATGAACATTTCTTCCAATTTCAGAGCACCAAACGTAATTTTTCTTCTGATTACCTAAACACTGATCGTACAAAAAATTGTCAACAATAAGAGATAACGAAAATGAATAGTTAGCAAAATAAAATCTTGCAAGACAGCTTGCGATACAAAAAACCGCAAGAGAACTTTTGCGAAATTATCGTTTTGCGGGTTGATTCAAAGACAAAACGAAATTTTTCAAATAAACTATTGCGAGTAGATTAAAGTTTATTTTGATAATTGCGGAGTTAGATTTCCGAAACATTTTTCGTTCGGTGTTATGTATGTATATGTATGTATTTTGATTAAGATTACTGTAATCGATCTATTTTTTATTTCTTGCAATCACAGTGGTTAGGTACCAATTATGCCAACCAACGTTATTTTTTTAATTTTTTTTTTTCAAAACGCAAATCTTTCTTCATTAGTTCAGCAAAAAAAAATATTTTTTTGAAACTAACCGACTCGTGAAATTCATTCCGCCTAAAAGTATGCCATTGCGGGTTTTAACGTTTTTTCCACTTTTCCGGTCCAAATTTCTAACTTTTGGCTACGTAGTCTGTTTACTCTGATTGAATATGAATGCAACAAAAAATCCAAATACAAATCGAACAGTTGCAAAAAAAAAAAAAAAAAAAAAAAAAACAATTTATTTTAACAATTGGTTCTAATACAAATGTGTGATTAAAAGAAAAAACCACTTTGCAAAATGCATTGCCGGATCGAATTTTTGAAAATAATGTTGAAGTGAGAAACACTGTGGTTCGAAATTCGAAAATCATGCGAGCAGTCGAAAGAACTCTTTTCCACCCGAATCGAGAAACTTATCAGCACATGGAAGAGGTGACATTAAATTGAAAGATTCTTAAAAAAAATTAATAGTCCAGTCAAGGAAGGAAAAAATATGCCTTCACCTGGAAATAAATCCAACAGTTCTGAAACTTGGCACACTAGACTAGACTATATGCCGTTATGATTTAAATTGTCAATTTTTTCCACCAGCTGATGTGTGTGTCCATTTAGTTATTTGAAAAAATTCTTTCGTATAATTTAAAGAAAAAAAAAAAGAAACACTTTTTATGTTAAAGAAAAGATCCTAAAAATTTCGATTTAGTGTTAGTTTTTGTTATTTTATTTTTGCCGGAATTAAAAAAAATTGTAGGTATTACGACACACAAAAAAAAAAACTCACAATAAAAATAAAAAAACAACAAAATTCATTCAGAGAAACAGCCAGCGTTAATATGTTTCTCAAATCCATAAGCTAAAAATCATAACAATGTAAAAACCAACAATTTTCTTTCTTTTAAAAATAAGTAGTTTTGTGTAGTTTTTTTCGTCTGGTATTTTTTTGCACAATTTTCTCCGTTTCGAAATAGTTTTGTTTTTTTCTTGTTTTAATTTTGTAAATCACTCGAAACAACTTTTTGCCTTTCCAGACGAAACAATTAATCACATCCAAACTGGCAACAACAACATTAAAGGAAAATATTTTCAATTTTTGGGATTTTTTTGCGTGTAGCTATTTTTTTTTTTCGTTTCGATTTTTATTTCTCTCGCTTACCATGACTGTAGCTGATGTTGTAGTATTATTTATTGTTGGTAAGATCGTTGACATTATTTGTTTGGCAGAATGTCCATTAGTTGCTTCATAATTAATGCCATTCTTTTCAAGCGATACATTACCCATACCACCATTCTGCTCGAGGAGTCGCTGTCGGTTTGCCAACCGATCCAGGCTAGCTAAACGATACGAGCCACCGATTCCCTCCTTTAAACAAAAACAAAATTTAACAATAATACAAATAAATGATAAAATGGAAAATTGTTCTGTTTTTTTTTTTATTTCGCAAATCAAAGAAAAAAAAACACAAATTATTCAAATCAATAATATGAAACTCAACAAAAAAAAAAATTAGAAAACTAAATAAAACAAAAAATAAATAAATAAACGGAAGGAAGTTGGTTCAAAAATAAATTGAATTATGTCCTTTTGATTTATTTATTGTTATTTCCTCGATTTTTGCATTTTGTTTCCGAGTTATTTTTTTTGTTTTGTTTTGTTTTAATTAACCTTTCTGCATAAAGCACTTTAAAGCAAAAGCAATTGCAATTTATGTTTATTAAGGGAGTTATAGGAAAATACACAAAATACTGTTAGTTGAATTTGTGCCAAAATAAAGCCAAAGCTAATATCAATTCCACAAACTGAAAAAAAAAAAAAGGAAAACACACAACTTGGAGAGTTCACCTCAATTCCTAGCCAAATAACTTTGGGAAAATCGTTAGTTTCTATTTTCGAGTAATTTTTGGCAAATTACTTGTTTTCGTATTTAGGCTTTTTAAAGGCCTTTTCCTGAATTATCTATGTTTTATCAAAATAGTTTAACAAACTACTTCACATTGTCATCATTGGATTTGGGAAAAGGGTGTTTAAAGTTATTTCCGTAGACAGATTCATTATTCAGCTTTATCGGACTTCAGAGTCCAGATAGATAGGAAATAAAGAAAAAGAAGAAGAAAAAAAAAGGTCAGGTCGCACAGATAAAGATTTATATTTATTGTGATGATTGTGTGCTGACGACAATCAGTTTGGCATATCGAATACAAAGATTGGTTATTTAGGGCATTTGTTGTCAATGTTGTCTTTTGATTGTGGCAACAATTCTAGTGAACTGGTAATAGGGGAAACGTAAATATAGACCCGAATACTTTGAATATATAAACATGCACTCTTCAGTAATCCAAATCACATACAAAGTAAATAGTGAAACAGGAAAATCAATACCTACCTAACCCCGATTAGAGAGGCGGTGATTTATTTTTGAAGATAAAAATCGTATTGAAAATTAAATTTTTACAATTACACTTAAAAAGAAAAATTAACCTATTAAAGGAGGTCGATGTCGAAGTCATGTAAATTAATCGATAGAAAGTGTTATCTGAAACGGAAGAACTTGTGCATATTTATTTACCGTTTTAATAGTTTCGATTGACTACAAAAATGTATATAAAGTAAATACAAAAAAATTAAGTCTGATAGATAATAGACCTGCAGTAGTTTCATGGTGACCACTTTTTTTCCAAAATAAATTTCCGTCACTTTGCCTGACCCAAATATTAAAAAAAAAAAAAAATGTTTAAATATTTTTTCATGATTATGTTATGTGATTGCATAAACTGGTAGCAAATGTAAATAATTTAAATATAGTGTTCATTGAACATGAACATAAAGCCAAAGGAAGTATTGAAAGTGAGGAAATAAGAACTTACACGAAGATTTTTTTAATAATAAAAATTCTAGATACTAATGAAATAAATCAGCCATAAGACCTAGCACTATTAAGTGGACAAGGCCCTCACTAGTTAACTGATGAGTCCAAGTGACATCGCCGGGACGAAACGCCAATTTTTATAGACTAAAGACCGTTAAAAGCTATTTTAAATCATAACGCTTTGGGTAATACTTTAAAATTCATTCCTTGAACACAAAAATAAAGTCACAGACTTGGCATAAAGAAAACGTCTGGCAACATAAAAGTATGGCAGCATTCTCTTTACCGCAACTAAAGGCCCTTCGTAGTTCCCCATTCTTTTAGTTCTAATGATAAATCCCATTTCAAAGAACTTAATCAAAAAGTTTGCTGTTATTTGACCTCTATGTTTTAATTGTGAAAGCTTTTGATCAAACTTTTTTCTTAAAAAATCATTAAGACAATTCAAGCTTTGAACATCTTCAAATTATGGTGGCCCACAAAACATGTAAACAATCAAGCCGGATATCTTTTTGATTATGATTGAATTTCATGGAATGGAAAATGATTTGAGATAGAGTTCTATCGAGCTGTGTGTGAGCTTTTAGAGCCCTTCAATACGCGTTACCAGATAACAAGTATGAGTAAATTTTAAAATTATGATCTACATACAATGTTGAAGAAATAATATTTAAGAGACAAGAATAGAACAGGTCAAACATTTTCAAAGCTAAATAACTCAAAAACTGTTGCTTCTATAAATAAAGTTAAGTCTTTTATTGCAAATTAAATGGACAGTTTTGCACTTCAGTATTTTTCACAAAAAAACCTTTAAAACTCAGATTAATCGATTTTTATTAAAAGAAAACTAGTTTTTTGTATTTTAACCGTTATAATTTGGGAAGCGCGCTATCTTGTAAATCTCTAGATTTACTGATTCTGTGGAAAAATTTAATTTTTTTTTGTAAATTGAAATAAATGACAAGGCAAAAGTTATAGTTTACCAACAATCTGAATATACAACGTTTTTTTCTGTTTTACGGAGGTGGGCGGGTGGTTTCTTTCTATGGACCAAGTTGAAAAAAAATCCATAAAAATCAAACGAATGGATCAATCTTAAAAATTTGGCATGTGGTTTAAATGAGACAAGTTCTCAATACAAAAATGACCAATCTGACTCGAAAATTTAGTGCACTAACCAAAATTAATACAAAAAAATCAACCTTATTTACGTGCTATATACAGGGTACCCCTAATTCGTGCATTATATTTTAGGGGATGATTCATGAAATCATTCCAAGAAAATAATTGTATGGGCGAAAAATTCAATTTCCCCCCTTAGGCGAGGAGGGTTAATTTCTGAAAAGTTGACTTAAAATGAAAAAAAAAATTATTACAAACCAACTAAAGAAAGTTCAATGATGTGCTATATTTTTTTAAAGCGAATATTTATTTTTTTTTTATTTGCTTTTCAAATCAAGTTCTTTAAATGAATAGTTTTTGAGATTTTGAATTTCAAAGTCAAAATTTTTGAAAAAAATTGTGATTTTTTTTTTTTTCAAGTTGATTTTTTTTCCAAAATTTTATGTGAAAGTGCCACTGTTGCTTAAATATTCAACGCTCTTATCAATTCTTAGTCAAAAACTGAAAACCAGATGTAATAATCTTTTTTAGTTTTTGAGAAATAAAAAATAAAAACGAAAGGTTTTCATGTTTGTTTTGTTATGTTTATACACAAAAACACTACAAATCATAATTAAATCCCTTTTTTCGGGTTTTTTTTTTGAGAAGTATCTTTTGCTTTTTAATTTCTAAAAAACCAAGAAAAATTTTACATCTGGTTTTCAGTATTTGACTAAGAATTTCCCTAACACTTTTTTCTTTCACAAAATTAAACACAAATGTAACTGCAACAATCATTTTATTGAACTATTATTATGTAAACAACAAATTTAACCTAAATAGGTGTGAAATCAGCAACGGTCATACCAGAAGTCGATTTCAAGTGGTGTTCGAAAAACACACGTTGGTTACACTTAAAAACTTATCGTGGCGAAAGTGACCTTTAGTTTTTACATGGCAAACAGTATATAGTATTGGCCTTAAAATAGTCTTACAGCTAACAGTTAGCAACGTTTAGCATCTTTTGTATAGGCCATTAAATAGCAAGAATAAAACGTTTTAGAGGTAAGTCCGGATATGGGCCATATTTTTGGGAGAGTGTATGTTTAAAATTTGTTTATCAATTTGAGAAACGGTAAATCTTATTAAGTTAAATTTCTCATTGATGAAGTAAACACTTTATCTTCAAACAAAAATGGTCCTTTTAAAAATAATAGGCATAAACAAACGGCTCTGAACTCTTCACACCATACATGGGAAACTCAAAAAAAAAAGTATGCAGTCTAAAAGGTCAGTAATTGGTCATAAAAGGTCAGCTAGTTTAAGAAATTGGTCAGGCTAAGAAAATTTTTAATCCAAAGTTGAAGTTTTTCAAGGTACTCTTAGCACCCCACTATACAAACTGCTAAAAAGAATCCTCAATTTTCGAAAAATGAGAAAGAAGCCTGTTTGGGTTAACTTTATTGCGAATCTAAATCAAATAAAAATAAAAAAATTAGTGTTTTCTTTAATTATATGTATGTACATATGTATGTAGATTTGAAAAATCATATTAAGTTTATTGTGCAAATTATTTCAATATTTGGGTTTTTTTTTTTCAACTAGGAACCACTGTGCGGCGGCACACTACAAGAAGATCGTGAATCGTTGATCCACATCGAACTAAAATTTTTAACATCACTATTTTTTTTTTTTTTCAAAGTTACCGTTATCAATGTATTCAAGTAAAATCTTTTTTTGGGGCAATGACACTCACAACTTATACAAAATTATGTAAATTTTATAAAATGCAAAAAATAACAAACCTTAATTTTTTTTAGTGTTGCCTATCAGGTCCGTTCCGACATAAATTAATTCAATTACTCGCTTAAATGGTCAACTTTTTGGTATAAGTCGCCTCCAGTCCGGCCTTGGTCCTTAACAATAGAAATTCAAGAGAAATAACTTCAAAAATATCCCTCAAGGGAATCAAGGACATTATTTCAAATGAAAACGTAAATCGATTATTTTCAACAATACTATGAGGCCTTTCAATTTCTCCATCCTTCACTCCTTTTTTCTTCAACAATTGAATTTATTTAAACATCGATATTGATTATAATATACTCTGAATGACAAAACATCCTGTTCGATATACAATATTCGATTCTAAAAACTAATCACGTTCATGTGTGATGTTTGAGATAAAAAAAAAAGAAATATAAAGAAAATACAAGTATTTTATTCCAAGCGTTGTCGATGTCGATGCGATAATTTAATTGAAAATTCTTCACACACACACATTAATAGTGACCGGTGATTGTTGTCGAGGTGATGGTGGCGTCTCTGTCAATTTGAAACCGATACCGACACTCGGACTCGAGGCTGGATTGATTAAAATAAAATGCAACTAATATTCAACTCCAGCCTCTCGCTTAATCTCATTATTTCCAGCACAAAAAATAATTAAGAATGGGTGCGATGGTGGCGATGGTGGCGATTACAGCTGTGCTGTGGAGAGTGGAACTTGCAGATTTAGCGAGCACATTCCGATTTGTTTTCATATGCAGTTGGCGCTTAACCAACTAATTAAGCTATAACTGCACATATCTGATCAACAATTGACTTTTATATTGACTGCTTATTATAGTTTTTCAATTTTTTATCTGCCAATGCCAACCAACGCTAGAATAATCAATAATTATTATTCTTGGAATGCCACTACAGTAGATTATGTCAATTCAGGATATGACGGCGCACTGCAACTGCATCAGACAAAATTGGTCCTTCTTGATTCAATTAGTCAAACCAATCTCAAGTAGCGCTGAAGCGCTGATGCTGCAGCAATTGCAGTCGAAAAATAAAAAACAAAAAACCAAAAATAAAGGAAGCTGTGCCAATAAACGAGGTCGATTGGCGAATAATAAATCCTCATTCTCCAGCTCAAGATGTAAACACTCTTGATGATTAAAGGGTTAGTTGCACTTCCTTGATTGTGTGATGCGGTGATGCTGCCGTTTGGTGCTAGTGATGGGTTATGTTTGAGCCTGAATGTGGTAAAGCAAATGCAGAGAATTGTGCACTTCAGCCAATGATGGTGGTTAATTTATGGAGAGAGTTTTTCAGAAATGCCAGCCAATTCGTTTTATTTTTTTTTATAAATGGCCAATAAGTACTTTGGGTAAAGGGAGAACAACCGTGTGTCGGTCGTCCTATCGTTCGGCATCCCGAATTACGGCAGAAATAATGCAAACAAAAAAAAAATCAGCAACAACAAAAAAAAATATGAATGAATTAAAAAGATTAACTGCTAAAAAAGGGGATGTTGCGGCTGCATTCACTCCAATCGCACTAGGGTGCAACTTCAGAACTCGGACAAGAGGTTGTTCGGTTAAAATTCTATAAAACTCAATTAGAGGAAGTGTTTTTGTGGGAATTGTGATGTAAAGAGTTTATTTAAACTGTTGCACTTTCAAGAGCAGCTTAAATATTTTGTATATTATTTTTGAAAACAATTGAAATATGTACATATGAAGTTTTGAAATGTTAAGGGATTTTGAAGAACAAAAAACTGTTGACAGAATTTCCTCATGATTTTTAAGATTTATAAAAAAAAAAAATTGATTTCGGTATATTTTTTGTCAGGAAGTGTGAAAAATTAGTTCAAGGTCGTGTTTTCTAAAGATTGTAAAGTTAAAAAAAAAAATCAACTAGCGAATGATTGCTGGAATTCGAAGCGAGTCGTATAGGTATTAATTTTTTCGCACAGTTTAAGCTTTTGCTGAATGAAATGCAATATATCGATTTTCCGCCAATCGTTGACTCAAAATATTAGAAATATTTTTTACGATTTGGATAAATCGAAGTAAGTTCCATAATGAGGTTAAAATACGTTTAATAACTACAAAAGAGAAAATTTATTCGTACATTTAGGTAACTTAACCACCCTTTTAAGGCCAATTAATGTTAAACTTGCTAGGGCCTCGTTTAAAATTAAATTGATCTCCCAGGCGGGAAAAGAAAAGCTGGCCGATGCATATATCTACGATAAAGAAGTTACTTGATCGCAACAAGTAATAAACGACTTCATTTTTTTTTTTTGGATTGCCCGCCTGAAAAACAATTTAGCTAAAAAGACCTTAGAATGCTATATACATAAATACTAACAAGGGGCAAGCAAGGCCAACAATTTTGCCTTGAGAAATTATTTTTGTTTTTAATTGGTTTGTTTTAGATTCAATCTTGATACTTTATGCTACCAGTCCGGTACTCCAACTACTGACAATTAAGAAATATAATGTTGAAAATGAATATCTAAATAGGTTATTTTCATGCCATCGTGCGATGATAATAATGTTTCCGTTATGTACGTATGGGGTATTTGTGATGGCAAAGTAAAACTTGGCCACAAAAGTTTTTAATAGCAAGGGCCTTACGAGTACTTGACAAGTTTTCCTCGTTTAGATTTTTTCCTACTCAAAACTGAAGTCAAGTGATAGTGTATTTTTATAAAGATTGGTTGATTCTCGTAGAATTTCAGTTGAGTTTCGGCTAAAGGGTTAACTCAAGTCGTAGTTAATAGACTCATATCCTACAAATATTGTAACTCTGTCAAAAATTGTTGCTTTTTTTCTACCTGGATTACCTTAAGTTGAAATTTTTTTTAAGGAAAAAACCATTAAAGAAGACATTTTTAATTTCCTCAAAAATCGTACAAAAATTGGTAACATAAAAACGTACAATTTTGAAAAAAAAAATTGTTTTCAAAATTTTTAACGATTAAAAATAAAATTAAAACTTCTAACTTCATAGCATATAATATTTTAAGTATGTGTTGCCGCTGTTTATTAATTCTGGTTGTGTACTTTTTTTTTTTTTTAAATCATTTTTTATCTCAATGAAGCTTATACGCTCTAAGTTACTTTCTCCAACTTAGGTGCGATGGTCATTTTTTTGTTTAATCAAAAATTAAAATGTATTCAAATTAAAAAAGAAAACTACAACGGCAACGCTATCAATATTATGCTAAAGCTAAAGTAAGAAACCTACCCTAAGAAAAAAAATTTACCGTTATTTACAATTAAAAAAAAAAAAAAACTCAAATTTGGTCCTTATTGATCTAAAATTGATAAACATAAAATATTAAGAAAAAAAAATAATAACGAAAATTTGAAAAAAGTATCGGAAAAAATAATTTTTTTTTCAATTAGTTTTTTCTTCTTTTGATGTGGAATATGTAATTTTTTTTTTCAAAATCTTTTTTCGAAACAACTTGAAAAAGCAGAAATTATTGCGATGTTTTTCTCCATTTTATAACCATTTTTACAGTTTAACAAAACTGCTAATCCTATTTGAATTGGGGGAAATAAACCCCCAACCCCAATGGTTTTATTCTAAAAATATGATCAAAAAGCCGGAAACACTGTAGATATAGAATAATAGGCATGCAAAGATGGAAGTACATAGGGGAGGGTTTATAGAAGTATTCAAATATCATTGTTAGAACCAAACCAAATTTTTAGGTTTCTATCTATTCAGGCTGAATTTTTAACAAATTTTAGGGCTTTCTGTCCCACTGTAAGAGACGAGTGTAATTAAAATGTTGACATCCAAATCTCCATTGTCTATTGAAAACTTGGAAAAATCTCCGGTTTGTAGCGATTTTTTAAGCAAACTATAGAATCTCTTTGAGCTATTTAAGGCGACATCAGATTGCGAGGGCTGATGTTCTATCTTCCCTGTAATTTGTACTGAAAATTTTTGATCAAGAGACTTTAATTAAATAGAAGTACGTATATTAACTGTGATGGCTTTTAGCTAAGCAAAAAAATTCACAGTCAGTCGCCAAATATTTTGATGCATCTACAATCTAAACAATTCATTCACGATCTGCTTTTTAGAGCTTTTCGGTAACAGTTCGAAAGCTATTGAGGATGTAAAATAAAACATCTATTGCAGTATCACCGCACAGTGGCGTGATTGTTGAATTTTGTTAAATTGGTGACAAAAATAATTTCGAAAATTCAGATCAGAATATGGTACGAAATTTCAAAACCAAAAAAAAAACATTGTCACCCTGGATCGAGTCAAATTTATCCTTGAGATGTCTTAATTTTTTTTAGTTTCATGTAAGAGTTTTGTCACTGCACTTATTATGTACTAAATTTAAGTCCAAAATGTTGTCGCATGTGCATTGATAATACTTTATTGAAAATGATTTTGAGACCAAATCTGACAGATTCTGATAGAAATTTTACAATTTTAACAATTGGAAAATTGCCAAACAAATGTTAGGTCAACAGAAATAATATTAAATAGTTTTTTGACATAATGTTTGTTTTTATTTTTTTTTTGGGTTTCTCTATTAAAATCTGACGCCAAATTTAAAATTCTGACAATTGAGATTACATTCCTGAGGTGATGACAGTTCTCAATAATAGGCAAATTCACTAAAACTTTTCACAAACATTCTTTTATTTAAAACACGTTTTGGAGAAGTGATGGTGGTTTAAGCATTTGTGCTTAGAAAGACAACATTTTTATTTGCATTATTAAAAGATGACAAAATACATATCATTTTGAGGTTATGAAACACCAATTTTTTTGAATTTCTTACAAATTTGTGAATTTAAGTAGAAAAACTTACAAACTTAGGCTGACTGTAAGTATAAGTAAGTTTAAATTTATGCTGACCTCAAGTTCAAAATTAATTTATTCAATAGAGTTAAATTATTTGTACTAAAATAAATTAAAATAAAAGTTCATCGGCATAGATTCATCCTTCTGACTTATTTTAACAACAAAGACATTTTTTTTTTATAACAGAACGCTAAGTGTGCAGTCCTTCCCATGAGGGATTACAAAACTCCTTTAAATAAACATCCTCTTCCTTTTTGTGTCTTCAAGTATGAAGCTTTAAAAACGAACTGTAAAAAAATATGCAAAAATAAGGACATACCATTCCCTCTATCTTTTCTCTTTAGGATACTAAAGCTGGATGGTAGCTTTGACAAATTGCACATTTTTTGTTTCTTTTTGTTGTTTATTTTTTTTTACAAGGAACGACGACGACCAACACGACCGAGATGGTCTGTGTGTCCTACCTTCATCCTTCCTGGAGAGATATTCACATTCAGAAACTGTCATAGTTTCATAAAGTTTTGGAGAGAATAAAATTCACTTACAGAGAAGAAGGAAGTTATTTCAAAATGGTAATTAAAAGTATTTTTTTTTTTTTGTATTTAATGCAAATGTAACTACATAATAATATAAGACTACGGTTAAAGGTAGAATACTACGGACATAAATAGAAATTACCACTTATTTATTCATCAACGAACTCAAAAAGCGATGACGATTCAAGTGGAGAGAAATGGGTAAAAGTGGATTTAATGTAAGTACATTATATAGAACGATGATGGTTACGGATGGGCAACGGTAACAGCACTTTATATGACGATGAACAATATTATGGATGAATGAGTCTAGTAGGCGATGCATAGCATAGGGATTGGGAACACCAATGAGGAGTGAAATTTGTTACAAATCCAACGAACGGCTCACTAAACATACTACAGTGATGTGGAAAGAAAATTGTCAAATCTCTAAAAAAATTATGCTCACTTCTTTATAATAAGCTAAATGATACTGTTTCCATCGACAATTAAACCAAGATTATTTTTAAAACAGAGATTAGACTATGTCAAATGTGTTTATTAGATATTTTTTTAGATGGCTGACTAGTTAGACAGTGTCTAAATAGTTTGAAATCGTTGGAAATATGGTTTATTTAATTAAAGAAAATTTTACTTTAATTAAGCTTTAGAGAGAGGATTTCGTTGACTAAGTTAGACAACTCATAAACAACAATTAAAAATGTTTATATAATTCTTAGTCGACTGTCGGTGCCGTTAAATAAGGCCATGCATCATAAGGCCATATTTCGGAATATGGTTTTATGACGCTTTCTTAAAGTGACATTAGACCATATTCGAACGGATGGCCTTTTGACACTTTGGTGAAATGTCATAGTGCCATATTTTTTTGCAACTTAAAGCCATATCTAAATATGGCAACTTGACATTTTATTTAGGTGGCATAATACCATATTAAAGCAATTTTGATACTAGCGGAACGAAGAAAAAAAAATTATTTTGTTTTTGACAGTTTTGTTGGACGTAGCTTTTCCTTGCAGTATTTCTAACGCCAACAGTTCAAATTATAATAATGGGAATACTTAGAACTTATAAGAGTAAATAAGATTCAAGCAAAAATCTATCGATTTCTTTTTATTTTCCCTTGGCCAAACATTTTTCTGGATACGCTATTTTTTAGAAGTTCAAAACACTATTCATAATCTTTGAGATTTTTCCACGTGAACATCTCACATCAAACTGTGCGTTCGAATTTTACTTTACTCAAAGCTTAGTGGAAAAAAAATTTGCCGAATTTGAAATTCGCGCGAATTTTTAATTTTCACACCCCAAATTGATCTTCTCCTGCAAAAATTTTTCCGCTATATTGCATTCGAATTTTATTTCACTTAAAGCGTAAATAAGAAATATGTGCAACTGAAAGTGACACAAGGCCATAATGGCCTTACGTCACTTTATGTAAGCGTCACAAGGCCATTTGTTTTAATATGCCCTTATGTCACATTGTGAAAGGGTCATATAACCATATTTCAAAATATGGCCTTATGTCGCATGGCCATATGTCACGGCACCTTGACTGTCTACAGTAAGACAACATTTATTGATAAAATATACATCGCAGTTGGTTCTCCTTGCAAGTTCCTTTTTTTTAATTCGAGCAAAGTCATAGTTCTGAACGCACATCATTTCAGTTTACTGAAACACTTTAAATTTTGTTTAATTAGACTTAAGGTAGAAACAAAATATCCATTCCATGTTGAAGTGGCATTTAATCGGGCACTTAAGTGATCGTACAAAACTGGGCGAAAGCAAGGAACTCCTATGGTAAACCCATTTTTGCGGATAGCTACTTCTCGTTAAGTTTTCCGTGCACTTTAACTTCCGTGAATGAAGAGCGCTCCATACCGTAGCCAAACACAAAGGCAGTGAAACTGACAATATGATGAAAAAGGAACATAAACAAATTGAATATTCCCTCAAAACTTGCTTTGAGAGAAAGGTTCTTTGGTTTATATTAAAAATCCAGTATCAATCTGTAGAGTTTGGTGGAGAAAACAGGCCCTACAGCGGGTAAAATGGCTGGAACACGATAAACGTATATCAACCTACCACAGCCTCAGCTCAACTTATTACCAATTCACCACCAACTTCAGTGGCGGGCAGAAGTGGAGAACGACCTCCACCAACTTAGTGTTCGTAAGTTATAGTGAAGGAAGCTATTTAGTGACAAAAGGTGAAGGGACTTGTTCGTGTTCTACTGGCCACGTTTCACCCAGGACTATAAGCCCAATACAACAAATAAAGTAATATGACTGCTTTTACTTAATTGCATTATGGGTGGCTTCTTTTTTTTTTTAAGTTCCAAAAGCTTCTTTTTGTTATTTTATGACAAAAGCTTCATTGGGACATAAATCCATAATTCGATCATGGGCGTAGCTCCCAAAAGGAATATAAATTAAATAATTTGAATTTTTAAAGATGGGTAATAAGACCATAATCATGGATTTTTTAGCTTTGCGTGCAAAAAAAAAACCCGATCTTAAGAAGAATTTGTTTTTAGAAAAGCTTATTGGTAGATTTTTTTTTAAATTCCATTTTTCAAGCCTTATATTTTTTGAAAATTTTGCCAGAAGAGCATTTTTCTGGAATGCGTTTTTTTTAAATCAAGTTTTTTGAAAAAAATTGATTATTTACCGAGTTTGCAAGCAGAAATTTCAAAAACTTACGTTTGAAGAACGAACTTAAAAAAATTCGGTTTTTAAAAATGACTTCTAACGAGTTTGCAAGCAGAAATTTCAAAAACTTACGTTTGAAGAACGAACTTAAAAAAATTCGGTTTTTAAAAATGACTTCTAACGAGTTTGCAAGCAGAAATTTCAAAAACTTACGTTTGAAGAACGAACTTAAAAAAAATTCGGTTTTTTAAAATGACTTCTAACGAGTTTGCAAGCAGAAATTTAAAAAACTAACGTTTGAAGAAAGAACTTAAAAAAATTCGGTTTTTAAAAATGACTTCTAACACAAAAATAGGTTTTTCTTACCATCCTTCAGAACTTTTTTTTCAACACAAACTGCTTCTCAAAAGTATGCCTATCATAATATTTTTTTTTTTTGTAAATTTATTTTTTTCAGTCAGTTTACTGTATTCAAAAAAAAAAAAGGTTTAAGAAATGCATAATTTAAAAAAAACTTGATTAATGCATGAATTTCTATAAATAAAAGTTTATCGAGAATAACTTGTTTTATATTTTATTTAAAAAAAAAAAATGTTACACAGCACTGTATTCATATGTAGCTTCCTCCAATACGTAGAACCAATTGATCAATGCTGGAATCATCAAAACTCAATATCAGAGCGCAACAACTTGCATATATGTTTACTTACCAACTTCAGATCGAACGAAAATGTATGAACTCTGTTCAACTCTTATTACACGGTTAAGTGTTGACACACTTTTTGCGTTTTTTTTTTTTTTACTTCATTTTACCATCGTATGTATGAAGGATTCTTTGTAGATATTTACAGATGAAATTGAAATTTTCAGTTTTAAAAATTGGAACAATCTATACATAAATAGAACAGAACTCTCTATTTTCTTTTTTTTACAAATGAATAAGCTTTTTAAAAATATCGAACAGAGTAACAGATGCAAAATAACAGTTTTAACTAGCATTCCCAAAATGAAAGGATTTTTTTTATACAAAAGTATCATTTTTTTTTTCATATAGTAGAAAAAAGTTAACGTTGTTCTGACGTTATTTTAAGCCAGTTTACCAACAGCCATAAGGAACAAAAATAAACATTAGGAAGTGTATGATTTTTTTTATAACTAATTTAAATATATATATTTTGTATTTAACAAGAACTCGAACGAACAAAATGCAAAAAAACGAAGAAATACAATTTCTAATTAAATGCTATATAGAAAATATTAATTGAATAAGAAAAACAAGTTTTAACAATAAATATATTTATGAAAATATCTAACAAGAGAAATTTACAGGTTTTAATTTTTTTCTAAAAAGCAATTATTGATTGTTTGTCGGATTGGTTAATTATATTAATTTAAAAAAAAAAAGTTTACTAATAAATAAAAAAATTAAAATTAAATTTATAACTAAACCATTTTTATTAAAATTTTGTATAGAAAATGAGATTATTTCAGATTGAGATTACCAACGTAATAGCTGTACACTTATAAAATAGCTTCAGCCACAACGAAACCCTTTTGCACTTATGACCTAAGCCAAGACATAAAGGGCCTTACCAATAACCAAATTTAGAGATGACTTAAATATTTAAGTGGAATCTAAATTAAAAACTATACCAATAATCAGCTTAACACAAAACGTCACCTTAAATTTTAAAGTGAAGAAACTCATGTTTAACCTCGTGACTAATTGTAAACACGTTGTTTTGTCATTCTGACAGCTGAAATACATAGTTAAAGAGAAAAAACTATTTTTGCTTGAGGTTTGTTATTTGTTTTGGCTTGAAGTTTTTGCGCTTTTCATTAAATAAGGTGAGTAAAATAAATTGGATTAATAACTTTTGTATAATTATTTGAAAATTTTAATTTCAGGGTTAAAAATTTGAAAAAAGAAGCCGCTCCTCTAACTGGACACCAGCAATGAAGGAGTTACTGGTAGAGTCAGTGAGCCCCTATTCAACCATTATCGACTCTAAGCTGAATGACGGCAAATCCCTGAAATCAAAGTTCGAGGCTTGGGAAAATGTGGAAAATGTTTTCAAAGCTAGCGGGTATAGTCTCACCGCAAAACAGATAAGAGACCAATACAACAGAATGAAAACGAAGGCTCGGAGTAATCTCAGTGCATTTAGTCGTTCTCAGAAGGAAACTGGTGGTGGAACACCCCCCAAAGAACCAAATAGCGGGGATATCTTCTTTTTTTAAATCTTCTACTATATCCTCGTCTGTACTCATTTTTATTTATGTAAAAGAAATCGATCTAACAAAATATATCGTTTACCTTTCACAATAACAAAAACACAAATGTCATTTCTACAGCTGTCTTTCTGACAATAAATGTAGTAGATTTAGTAATAGAGCGCTAATTAGTAAAAGGCGTGTTTAATTTGGTTATTGGTAAGCACAAGAATTAACTCATCTTTAAAGTTTAACGTTGTGTTTATCTAAACGCGTGCTTAGTGATTGATTATTGGTAAGGCCCAAACAGAATATTTATTTAAAATTATTAATTTATTTATTTACAAAATACAAATTTACGAATTTGTAAGTATGTTGTCGCGTACAAAGAATAGATTTTGTGAAATTTAAATAGGGTAAAAGAGGGTAAACCTTACAGTACGGTTTAAATTCTATATTCCTTACGGTGGTGGCGCATAAAAATTTGATTCTGTCTGCAAATGAATAAAAGAAAGTCGTACTTTTACTGAAAAATCAGAAAATTCTACAAACCGAGATAAAGTAGCTCTGTTTGTTAACGTGAAATTTGTTGCGAATTTGCTCAAATTGGCACAAATTTCTGTTTGGCGTCTTAATTTGTGTATAACGTTTGTACAAAAATTGGGAAGTTTTCTGCTTTCTAAGAGAATATTCCCCTTCTTTAAAAATTTTACAGGTTTGACGCATTTCACTGGAAAAAGATACCAAACAAACCTACTATGGCTATAGAGTATAGACGGTCAAATCGTTGACTCTCTGAAGTAACAAGACGCGCGAGAAAACGAGACATAACGAGTTCTCTTTGTAATTTTTGCCTTCTCTTAAAAACCACTTTCAAAGAATAAAATCAATAAAGCGCTTTTCATCGTCACGTCACGTCAAAAAATATTAAGGCTGTTTCACAATGCAGCCTGGTTCACAATGCGACGAAAAAACGAGACGTCAGCGTGACGAGATCTCTTCAAAGTGTCTCTCTCTTAAAAAAGAATTTTAAACAGTGAAATAATACATAATCAAGCATTTCTCGTCGTCTCGTCACGTCATAAAGTTCGAAAAATTGAAAAAAAAAAAGACGCAACGTGACGACGAAACAATGTTTTATTTCATTGTTTAAAATTATTTTTTTTAAGAGAGAACAACTGTTAAGCGATGTCGTCACGCTGAAGTCTCGTATCTCATTTTCTCGTCGCATTGTGAAACAGCCTTTAGTTTTTCAATTGGCAAGACAAGATGACGAGAAATGCCACCAATTTGAATTGGTATTTACGAGAGGACAACTACAAAGAGTATCTACTCTTTAATAGCCTGGTCAAACAGAGCGCGGGCCGACGGGACGGTCAATACTTTACAATAGAGAGAAAGAACGCGGCGGTCAAATTTTGTTTGTAAATTTATACAAAGACCGCTGGACCGCCCTCTGTTTGACCAGGCCTTAAACGTCTCATCATCTCATTGAGTAGTCAGTGTAATTCTATCTCACTTTTTTGATATGTGTTAATACTCGATGGGATAGTGTGGAAGGGCTTTTAAAGAATAAAAATGGCGCAAGCTCGTCCCAACAAATTATCAACATGTCCAAAATGAAAATCCGTAAGAATTGTCGCCCACTAGGCAACTTAGTTTCCGGCAAATTTTTACTGCTCGGAATTGTCGACAACACAAGGCAACTAAAGTTGCTTGCCCTTGCCCACTAGGTAACTTCCGAGCAACTTTAAAGTTAAAGATTTTTCATTGAAATGTTACATTGAAGTTGCATTTTGGATCAGTGCCAATATAAAACTCGTTCAGTGTTGGCATAAAGGCTTTCCTTAACCGACGCGAAATATTCGGTGCGAATCTGTGGTGCCCGAAGAATGTTCCAAGATTCGCATCGCGGCTGTGTGGGTAATCTTATTATTTTATTATGTACATTAATTTAGAAAGGCGAAAATTTCGTCTTCGTTTCGAATGTTTCGCGTTTGTTTCGGAGAGCCTTAATACTTGGTTTCCCATTTTGGGAAAATTCTTAAAAGTTGCTTGGAAGTTGCCTAGTTGACGAGGGTAAGCAACTTTAAGTTGTCCAGAGTTGCCGGCAACTAAATTGCCTAAAGGGAGCTCTCCCATATAACCTAATGTTAGAGAATCAGGAGCAACTTAAGGTTGAACTGAAAGTTACCTAGTTGGGAATAGGCCTAAATTGGGACAGTAAATAAAAAAAAAAAAAAAAACAAATTTGACGCAAATCTTTCTGTCAATCTAAGGATGTCTATGATATCAACGGGAATGGATCAAAATTCTTCTGAAAATAAAAAAAATATTTTATTTTTGCCCACGTTCTATTTTTTTTTTTTTTTTTATGATCAAAAATTAAAAAAAAAGGAAAGCCTGTCAAATTAAACCAATCCAACGACTAAAACAATCAATAATTTTAAACAATTTTGGCAACATAAATTTCAACAGAACCATTCCAACCAATTTTGTTTTTGGTTAAAAAAAATTTACAAAAGTGAAAAAATGTAATCAAATGTGTTTTAAAATATTTTACAAAAAAAAAAATATTCATACCTTTTCCCTTTCAGCTCGATCCAATTTGGCAAAATCATTACGTTCCCGATCGATTTTGCCAAAACTTGACGAATATTTGGGCAAAGTTGGCGGCGGTATTGGTCGAGCTGCAATCGCTGGTTTCTCGGTTCCAGGTGGCAAGTGGGCTTTGTTCACACTGTGGATACCAGCCGTTAGGGTACCTGAACTACTGAGATTAATATTTGTCGAATTAACATAATTATGTTTATATGCACCGGGGGAGGAGAGAATCGGTTTGGTTGGTGGAATTGGTGGTGGTCCTATGGATTTTGATGTAAGTGTTGTTGTTGTGGGAGCAGATGCTGATGATGATGATGATATTTGGGGGTTATTGGGACCACCGGCACCACCTCCGATGCCGTTATTTGTATTTGAATTGTTTGAGTTGTTCAGCGATGCACCGGCTGGACCTGTGCTGCTGTTGTTGGTAGATGGCGTGGTGGTGTTGTTATTGTCATTGGCGCTAGTGTTGCCACCATTTGATGCAGGAGTTGTATTCGCTGAAGTTGTTGTACTCATTTTAACATAGTTTTTTGTTTTGTTTTTGTATTTTTTGTTTTAATTTCACTTTTTTTTTTATTTCATATTTAAATTCCTGAAAATGATGGAAAATTTTGGGTTAGGAAAAAAACTTATTCCAAATGTTTGACATTTGTGATCCCAAAGAAATCGAAGAGAAAGAGAGCAATAAATTATTTGTTCTGGTTCCGTTAGCAGTGATGGCCACTTACTCATTTTGCTGCATGTGTCGCACTTTATTTTTCTGTTGATATTCCGAAATGGGGAACGAAGCACAGAACCGTAAAAAATCTGGTTCAAATGCCCATTTAATTATATGAATAATAAAAAACAAACGATGTTTTATTCTTCTTCGCAGTCGTGATCGTTTATGTCAACTGTCATGCAACCATAAATAGAGAAGGGGAGAGAGCGCTTCACATTGCCTGCCATACGCGAGTATATAAAACGCGATTACGCGATTTGTTCTATGAGGTTGATTTAATTTGGAAATTTATGTTACTGCGCTTTTTTTTGTGTAATTTTTTATGGGGCACAAAGGGGGCAGCGATGATTAATAAACGGATATGAAACAGACATAATACAAACAAACTGTTAAATGACCAACTTAACGATAATTATGATGAGAGAATGCTCGTTGCAATTTGTAAAAATAAAAAACAAAAATAAAAATCAGAAGCTAGAGTAGTTACTCTTTTCGGCCGGCTATTTATGGTGTTGGGCTAGTTTTTGGGATGAGCTTTGATTAAGTAGATGAATGGAAATATAAATTAATGAATGGATGCATATTAGATTCGAGAATGATGTCAGATTTTTTTAGGTTCAATTAATTGGCCCCTGTCTGTGTGTGTGTGTGTGTGTGTGTGTGTTTAGTGAGTGCGCAATGGAAACTAGAATTATGGTGTTTAATATGCGCGGAATGATGAGAACTTTTAGTGAATTTTCAGTGACACCACTAAAATTCTAGTAAGTTTAGATTAGGTCGGTCATTATTATGATTTTTTTAAGTTTGTATGCTCCTAGAGATTTAAAAAGATTTAGAAATAAATAAAAAAAAAATAAAAGGAGTAGGTATCTTAACTAGGCTTATTTTGTAGGGGAAAATTAAAAACTTATGCGAAAAGGGTTTAAATTTATTTGCTTAATTAATTTTTTTTAATGAATAAAATTCATTTTATTTACTTTAATTATTTTAGGTACTTATTTTATGTATTTTATTTATATTAGCTATTTATTATACATATTTGTTTATATTATTTAAAAAGTTCATAAATCATTTATCAAATAAAACTTTGAATTATTTATAAATTTATGTTTAAATATAATTTTTTTAAATTTAATACAAATACAAACATTCGCATGTGATATGTGTATCACAAAAAAAAAAATATTTTCAGAAGTAAGATAAGTATATAACTTATTAAAACCTTTGTCTTAGGGAAACAATAGGTTTATCAAGTTATCCAAGTATGGAACTTCATCCATTCAGTAGGGAGCAACTAACATCCTCTCCCTTTTTTACTGCAGTATACCCATCAATAAAGTCAGAAAATGAACAATATTTGCTTATCTAATCAAGCCAGGCGCCTCAACAAATTTAAACTCCTTTAGCATTTCAAACGAATATATAAGACTTAAATGATCGCTCCGACAATAAGTGACTGAAAATAATCAAAATTATAGAGCACTTAATTACGCAAAATTTGAAGAAAAAAAATCAACCTGGGAAAAAAAATTTGGGTTTGTTTCACAATGTCTGATTAAAGTTCCAATTAAGCTACATGGAACTTATTCGTCACTTAAAAACCTCATTTACGTTTCACAATATCTGAATAGGTCTAAGTGGCACTTAAAGTTTTGTATATTTTACAGGCCAGTTGAAGTGCCGGTTAAAAAATTAAACTGACAAATAAAATATTTACATCTGTCAATGTGACTCAGTCAACCAATATATCAATAATTTGAACTAGTGACAGATATTTGTATGCGTTAACCCAATTACTTAGATATTTACTTCACGACAAAAATTCCACCCCTTAACACTGTAAAAATGCGATTTAAAAACACACTAAAGTATTTTAAAACACTCATACCCACATATATAAACACACATTTTCTAACTGGATTTTATCAACTTGCAGCTAGGGGCCTTAAAATACCATAGTAATGTTGTTCGTTACCAGCTCTCGGTCCAAAAAGTTGAGGTATGACTTTTCAAAATTAACAATTTAAGAATAAATTAATAATTATTTGACTTTTTGAATTTTTTTGGAAAACTGGAATAACTGACAACTAGCTAAGTGGCACATAAGTTTGGAGGGAAGGTGTGGTATATATAAATTTTTTGCTATGCAATTTTGTTCTTAGAATGATCGAGGAATCATAAATATATAGTGCACGAATTAAGAATTAAGTAATTGTGTAATTTCTTTAATTTTAAAAAAAAAATTAAATGCCATTTTTAAGTATTTCAAAATATTGATTTTCAAAAAAAAAATATATATTTTTTTTTATTATTTTTTTTTTTTAAATCCCAACATTGTTTTTGAAAATCTGTATATGCAATATTTTTTCAGCTTAAAGGGACTACCCGAATATAAATATTTTGATGAAAACATGTAAGCCGTCAACACGAAAGTAAAAAAAAAAACAAGAAAGTCAAAAAAAAAAAAGTTTTATGGGAGGTAACGTATTTTTTGTAAGTATGTATCTGAAAAAAAAAACTTGCAATAATCTCAAAATCTTAAGTTACAAATTTGAAGAAGATCGCTTCAGGGGTTTAGGCTGTAGGTGTATAGACAGACTGAATCGCAGGACCCATTTTTTTGTGTTTTCTATTATCGAGTTCGATTTTTACGAATCCAAAACTTTTTCTTTAGTATGTTTGGATGCTATCGTATTCGAAAAGTTGTGAGATTTTAAAAGCGTCCATGTTCTAAGATCATGAAGACGTAATATATTTAGTAGAGTATTAATTTGAAACAACTTTAAAATTTGAGATAATCAATGATTTCTGAACTAACACCGACAAAAATTAACGACACTCTTATTTTGCTATGGAAATTACCTCTAACCGATTTTAAGCTTAAAGTTGCACCCATCACAAAAACAAATCAAAATTATTAAATCCTTTTATAAAAAATTAACCATATTTTTGTTCTGCTTCCAACTGATCAATTCACAAAAAAAAAAAAAAAAAAAAACGTATAGAAAACAAAACAAAAAGCCTTTTTTTTCCACGTGGTTGTAATTATCTCCATATGCAGCAGAGATGCACGCAAAGGTTAAAGTTAAATTATTTTGTTTGTATAAAACACAACATAATAACTAATTAGCATTTTTCATGTGCAAGTGAAAAACATTATATTATACTTTGCATGAAGAATATCCCTACTACTCTTCATGCACCACACTATACTTTATGAATAAAAGAAAAAGACTAATCCTTAAGCGCCATATGAATATAAATCTGTGACTACAGAGATAAAAGACTTGAACAATGTACCTGCTTAAAAAGGAGTTTTTTTTTTTTTTTTTTTTTGAAAGATAGACCCCACCAACTATGATTTAGTTTAAGAGACAAAACCAACAAGAAAGTCATTAAGTAAGGACATAGAAATTAATTTAAAAGACACGAAAGGGTAAACACAAACAGAGCTATACAACAAGTAACAAGGTATACTTGCGTGTTTCTTGTGTGCCTTAGTACAGGTTATACAAAAACAAAGTTAAGACTAAAGTCCTTAAATAATCCTTAGGTATACCAAGTCTATATGTAATGAGACTTTAAAAAAAAAAAAAAAAATAGGACACATGGGGATAATTTGTATATGTCTCAGGGTTTTTAATGATGAATGATGTCAGTTTTCTTGGGATTAAGACAAAAAAAGGTAAAACAAAAAGATAAAGGTTGTTTTCTTTAAAAGCCTAACCCCAATATCCTTCGAAATTAAAGTTTGAGTGTTTAAATGAGGCTAAGGACTATTTTTTTTGTGAAAATTCAAGAAACGATCCATGTTTGTTGACTGAACCTTTTCATTTAATTCAAGCTTTGAACAAATTTGCCCTTAGGAATTGGTGGGGTCATTAGCCATTAATAAATCCAGATAACTTTAAGTTTCAAAACATTGGTCGAAAGAAAAAAATCAAATCTCAATCATCCCAAAGGGATTTAAAAATTAATATTTTTTCTAATGGAATTCTTTTAATGATAGACGTTAAGAGTCTCATTATCCTCTTAACGCATAAAAAATAAAAATGAGACATTTCTAATTGAAACGCACACGCAATGTCAATAAACTGTTTTATAACAGAAAAAAAACACATAAATCTTAAAATAAAATCTAACATATTCCACGCCACTTACTCAGTCGTAAGGAATTTTCATCTTAAAACACTTTATTCATTGGCATAAGAATTTGTATACATTGTTTTTTTTTTTTTTTTTTTTAATGGAATGACGACAACTACTTTTTTTTTTTAATGACGACAACGACTCAGTAAAAGTACTTTTTTTCTTACCGTGAGTGCAATTTCCGATTGCTTAAAGAAAAAGGAATTCCTAAATGGAATTTATGTTGCAAAACAATAAAAAATAAAATGCACAACTTGGTTGCACGTATTTGCTATTATTTAGAAAGGATAACTTTCGTCCTAGTAATATCGAATCTTCAAGGTTGGAATTTTTAAATTAAGATAAAATATCAGTCTATATTCTTGAATACAAATTTTTAAAGAGGGGTAACAAATTTCGAACGAGAGGGGTGTTTGAAACCCCCATCAATGTGATTTTCGATTTTTAAAATGCAAAAGTTGATGAAAAATTTTACAATTTTAAGAAATGATCTTCCACAAAGATATTTCACCAATCCTCCTCCTCTACAAAGTTGTCATAGAATTTGGTGGAGTAAATGCCACAGGAGAGGCAGGAGGGGTGTCTTAAAGCTAAACATTCCATTGAACCCCATTACATATAGGTGAACTTACCTACCACCTCGACAATTTTTTTTATAATGTGGAGATGTTCCCAAACACATACGATAAAAAAATATTTGCCCGTCAAAACATGCAACTTCAATAAAAAATTTTCAATAAATCCAGTACATTATAAAGTTTGTGCACGTTTTTCTCAAAACCTATTGATTGTACGAAAATAAGTGTTATAACATTTTCAATGTAAAATTACATAAGCCTGTCACAGTTAGCCGAATCCGAACGGCTAACTGTGACAGGAGATACTCTTGGAGGATTTGTCAATTCCTCGCAAGAGGCAGTAGCCGTTTTTTCTTTTAAATAAATAGGTGTCGAGGCTGGGGATCGAACCTTAGACCTCCGGCATGACAGTCCATCGCACTAACCATCACGCCACGGCTACTACTAAACAAAAACAAACATCTCCACCAAAAAATTCAGCTTTGTCGGAATTTTTTCGTAGTGATAGTCTAATTTTACTGGGCTATAAGGTCCAATTTTTCAGTGCTAGATTTAAGTTAATAGGTATTGAGCTAATTCACAAAATTTTAAATTTAAATATAGAGTTGTAATTCCAAATGGAAAGCTATTACATTTTATAAAAATACAAAAATTTAATCGAATTTGGTTAACAGAACAGGCAAAATGTACTTAGTTAAAATTTTTAATTTTTTGATTTGTGTCGTTTTTCTTCCGAACCGACGATATACAGTAGTCTCTCGATAATTTGAACTGCTGAAAACAAGGCGTTTTCGGATTTTATAAGGATTCACACATCACATTGCTGGAACTTTTTTTCAGTGCCTACACTACACAACTGGCAGGAGACACTCTATTGACTGCAGCTACATTTAAAACCTTGAAATATGTCTAAATAAATAACAGTGAATAAAGTCTCTAAACGGACGCAAACCTACCCGCAGAAAAATATAAAAAAATTTACAGCAGAAATTTTCAGATTTCAGAGCCCGAAAATTTCGAAATTTCACATTATAGAGATGACAATGGAAATTTTTGGTGGTTCACATTTTAAAGAAATTCACATCATCTATCGGTTATTCATATTATCGAGAGACTACTGTATATACAGGGTGATCGGTATAAGATGCACCAAACTGCTGGAGCGAGTAGCTTGGGTTAAGACAAGAAAAAAATCGTATGGGAGGGGGGTCTATTTCCCCCCGTTTAGGCAGGAGGGGCAATTTTCTAAAAACTGACTTAAAACAGAAAAAAAATATTTGAAAACAACGGTACAATTTAAAATGCAGTTTTCTTTTTTTGACTGAAAGCTAATAAGAGCATTGAATTTTGAAAAAAATTAGTTTGAAACATTTTTTTTCATTTTTTTTCTTCAAAATTTCGAGTTTGGAAATTAATTTTTCAAAAACTATTCACTAACACAACTTAATTTAAAATGAAAATCAAAAAAGAGCTTTCTGGCTTTCCAAAAAGGTATAGCATAGCATTTTAAATTGTACCGTTATTTTAAAATATTTTTTTTTCTGTTTTAAGTCAATTTTTTAGAAAATTGCCCCTCCTGCCTAAAGGGGTTGAAATAGACCCCCCCCCCCTTCCATACGATTTTTTTTCTTGTCTTAACCCAACCTACTCGCTCCAGCCAGTTTGGTGCATCTTAGGGGCCAGTTATAGCTTTCATTGAAACGCATCATTAAAAATTTAAAAATTTGTAATTTAAGTTTTCAGGCATTTAAAAAGCAAAATTAGTATTTATTATGATCCCAATATGAAGCTGACGACTCTTTTAATATTTATTGACAAAAAAAAATTTGTATTTGAGCCAAACCTTTCATATAAATCGAATTTAATAATTTCAATTATTGCAAAAATAAAAGACATTTCATGAGGACGGTTGGGCCGCAATGAATCTTTTTTTTATCCAGATATATTAATAAAGTCATAAGCTTTATTTTGGCATCAAAATAAACATAAATTTTGCATCCTAAACGTCTTAAAATACATCATTAAATTTTTAAATGATGAATTTCAATGATAGCTATAACTGGCGCCTTATACCAATAACCCTGTATGTATATGCGAGACAGAAATAATTTTTTTTCCGAACTGTAGTACATATTAATATTTTTTTTACGTTAAGAATTTTTTTTCGATATTTTGAGCATTAAAAAAGTTATAGGCCAACAAAGTTAGAAAAATCAAAATTTCGAGTACATATTTTCAAAAACTAAGCACATAAAATATAAAAATTAAAAAGATAAGTGTGTACCTGCTACAAATAAAAAAAAAAAAACTCAAAATAAAGAACGCTATACTCTATGTACCAACACAAAACTGTTATCTTCGTGAAACTTGCGAAAAATGTTGAATTTTTTATGACATACCAAAATATTTGCTGCTGCTTCTTTATTTTTTTTTTTCTTTAATTTACATTAACACAATTTTTTGTTTCTTTTGGTAATACATATGTATAAGGTGTTCTCTGTTCAGCATATGCCTACCCATGTACCTATATGTTGCCTACATTAATTCATCTTTCAACAAATCACATCAATCTTTAAAGAAACAGGCTAAAGGGCATCTTAATTTATCAAAACAGCCTAAGAAGCATCCCTTTCAAGTTAAGATAACATTTTTTTTTTGTTGTTGTTTTAAATCGCTCCCTCAATTGAATAAATAATTCCATATATATTTTTTTTCATCTTCTCTTCTCTGTTTTGTTTAATCAAAATTGATTGATGTGTGTTTCTTTTATTTAACATTATTTCAAACGCTTGTCAGAGTTAAACATAACAAAAACAACAACAAAAACAAAAAATCATGTTCATTGCAGACAAGAATTCCCAAGACAACATCCAATCCAATGCTCTGGAATAAAAAAATATAAAACAACAGATGTAAAAATATGAAAACAAAGAAAACAGGACATCCCATCGGGATTGGTTTGCTCGTATCCTTGCCCTTACCTCCCCTTGATCAACCTGAACCTCATCTCTGTCGCTATACATCCAAGATCCATGCATCTCATCCCACCCTCACAATGCACTTTGCACGCCATAGATACAAATTGTATCTTCTGTATAGGTACCTACATATTTGTTTCTGTTCATCTTCTTCAAGTGATTGAACTCGGTAGATACTCAGAAGACTCTCACATCACACATCACATAGAGCGGTACCGTTCCCGTGCTCCGTGCATCATCGTCATCATTGCCTTCCTCGTCCTCGTCACTCTCAAAAATACAATTTGCTTTATAGTTTTCTTGTTTTTCTTTTTTTCTTTCAACGAAGACAACAAAAACAAAAGAAATTAATACAAAAAAAAAAAAAAAAAGTTCCAACTATCATCAACAACATACTCCTGCTGAACTCGTATGTGGAATTGATAAAGTTTTTCTTTTATTTTATTCTGAGAGAAAAGAAAACTGAAAATATGATGAACATTTAGTTCAATACACCGAAAGGATGTCAGCGATCCCCATCCCAATACTTTACAAAAGCGTCATATTCTCGACATACATAGATAGTCGGTGTACACTCGGAATCAACCGATTTAGGTCACTTTTTAGTAACGAAATGTTCTGCCATCTGTTCCAACTTTTTCAGAGCTGTAAAATTTCAAGTAAAAGTACCAGCACTAGAACAGTCCCCTTTCTTCCTTTATAAATTGACGATGAAACCAGATGGGCCACAAAGTACTGACCGAGTACTTGAAATAGGTACTGTTCAAATACTGGAAAAATACCCGGCTGGAAAAATGGCAAGTTTTTGGCTAGTTTAGACAAGGCCCTGGGTAGTTTTCGGTAAGAAAAATCTAGACGAGGAAAATATGACAGACCCCCTTTAGTGCCTCGCTGAGAATATTTATTAAGTTAAGTGCTGATGAAGCTCTAGCTAGTAACTAACTAGTGAAAACATTTTATGAAAATTAATAAAATAAGGATCGTTTTAAACTCATAACAATATTCATTTTTTCGTAAATTAACCTTATTGTCCTTCGTCGTTTTCCAAGCTTTCGCTCCACAAGCTCTCATTATAATTTTATAGTTATTTTATTATTATAAAAAGGACTCTATCTCTATCAAGTCTAAGAATTTCATGTTTTTGGAATGTATAGACAAATATACTTGGCTAATTAACACCATAGTTCAACAAATTGAAGCCCGAAGATGGATTAACATATCAGAAACGCGTCGCTTTTATAATTTATATAATTAATAATTAATGTTGTGATAATTTCAAAGTTTACTTTATAATAATAAAATTAAATTATATTTTAATAATCTAATTTTTATTTTTATTTCATTATATACACACAACATGGAGACAACACCCCAAAGATATGTATAGAGTCGGTTCAGTAGTTCAAGACTATACCCCCTAAATATACAAACCAACAAAGTTTATAACTTTATAATATAGGCTATGTCCATCGTCATGTTACCAATTCTCATACCAATCATTTAATTTATTTTCTGGGATTAATTGGAACTGGTCAGGGCTTAGACAGGATTTAACTGTCGAGGCAAAAAGGTTCATAACTAGAGAGAGCCTAGCAAATGCCTATTGTAACCCTTGCTAGACCCTTGTTAGTAACTATGAAAAACTTTTCAGGGCCTCATTGAAAACTAGATTCTTTTTCCAGGCGGGTAATGATACTTGCCGATTTTTTAAGTACTAGTACTAGGGTACTGAAGTATAAGTAGTTACAAACCTAGTACATACTTGTAGTTGAGAGGACTGAAGTCTTAAAATACTTTTTTTTTTTTTTAAATTAACAAAAAAAAAATGGCTGTGAGATCTTAAAGCTTCATTTGTGTGATATTCACAAAATTTAACCATTTAAGTCAGAATCATCGTAAAATGTCAGCTAGTATCAAAATTTAGTTAGCCAGATTTTTTTTTTCGAAATATTTTTTTTTTTTTTCAAAATCGTTGCGACTTTTAGCACCTCATTTGTGGGATATTCCAAAAAAAAATTATATATATGCCATCATCTTCATAGAAGGTAAGCTAGTTTCATAAATTGGTCAGTCCTATATTTACGAAAAACAATTGATCTTTTATCAAGATAAAGTAAAATAATGGTATATATTTTTTTCGAATATCCCAAAACCATTTTATCTAGCAATTTGCACGACCCTGACCAAAAACTTTAAAAATTCATACAAAAAACCTTTGGCTGACCTATTATTGAAACTAGTTGACCTTTATCACGATCCGGTGACCTTTCAAATCTTATATTCTATTTTAAAAATATCCCAACAATGAGATTTGAGAAAAAATTAAAAATTTTGAAAATAATAGTTTCTTTAGTTATTACCCTAAACTTCCTCTAAAAGATTGTCTTTGGTTTTGAAGAAGAAGTTAATTGAAGAGAGTTGGAAGGGGTATCTATTTTTTTAAATATCTTAAAAAAAACATCGGTTTGGTTAGTTAAAAAGACTAAGGTCCAGTTTTATATTCGAAGAAAGTGGTACTTCCCCATTATGTGAGAAGAAGGTGCTACATCTCAGTGTACACTAACCCGAATTAGTGGCACATAAGTTTGTTACTTAAGTGCCACTTAATCAGACAAAACTGAGCCTCAAGTCCCAATAATCATTAAATATTGATATAATTGGATCTTAAAGGTTAAGGTATTCAAATTTTTTTTTAAAAATGAGGTTGAAGGTTTCGAGTTTGTAATCAAAATTCATACTGCAATGATGAAGAAGACTGAAAATGTGGTCTTCGCCATACCGTCCGTCTGTCTGTTCGTCCATTAAAAAAAACTGCGTTCCAGGTTTTGCTAAAAAAGAATTCGCATTGGGAAATGGTTTTTTTTTTTTTTTTTTTTTTTTTTTGAGAAAATTGTTGTACTTTCGAGATATTTACGTATAGCTTTTTAATGGGACGATTTTGTTATAATATTGCAATTTGGTGCTTCTGAGTAGTTCAGACAGTATTGCATTTAATTTTTTTTTTTAAATAATTTAAAAACAAAAATCAAACATAAAATTAATTTTTTTTTAGAATTTTTTTTTTCAACAATTTTTCGTTAAAGATATCGTTATATTATTGAAATTAACATAAATCTTTGATATTGTTTTTACCTACAACTGCATATGTATGTACAAGAGCAAGTTCGTCTGATTCAGTCGTGAAAATTTTTTTTTTCGATGATATGGCTTCAACGAAATAAGTCAGGGTGTAATTTCTTAAGAATTATCTGATGCTAGTAGAATTGCGATGGTGCTCAATCTCGTCATTGTAATAAACAAAATAACAAGCATTCAATCAAATTTTGCAAATTCGGTTTGTTAAATTGAATTTGAGGTGGAACTGGTGGTGGTGGTGGGTAGTAGTGATAGATGTGTGGTGAAGTTAAACTTTAAAATGAACAATTCAGAAGGGTAAATAAATTTGAGAAATTTATTAAAAATGCCACACATTTTTAAATTTAAGGTTCGTAAAATTAATTCGCTGCCAACTTCACATTAGTTATATTGATGAAAGCTTTAGCAGCTGAGGCTTTGATCATCACAAAACCCTTTGTTGGATTATCCATAAAAATCAATTCAACAGAGTAACAATAACTGATGAGGCAAGGTACATCACTGGCGAGGGCCTAGCGAATGCCTATAGTGACCCTTGCTAGAACCTTGTTAGTAACTATGAAAAACTTGCCAGTGCCTTATTAAAAACTAGATTCTGTTTCCAAGCGGGAATTTAATAGAGACATGATTCTAAAAAAACTGATGAAATAATGGCCAATATATTTTTTTCCGATGCCTTTTAAAATTAATTTCTCCGAGAAACTGTTAATCCTTGTTTCAATTTCTATATTAAAACAACAAGTAAAGAAAAGTGGCCCTATAAGTCAATCATGCGGAACCCGATAAAAAAAAAAAAATAATAATTTTCCCGTTTTCTAAAACAATTCCACCCAAGGGAAATCGTGATTTTAATCATAAATCTTTGTCTTTTATATTCTTTATTGAACAATTTTCATTTTCATTTTTAAGGGAAGAATATTATTGTGAGTGAATACAGACACTTGAGTTCTACAAGAGTTCGAAATTGTCAAAGAACCGAGAGCTAAGTATCGCACTTGACAAGCTATTAATGGTTTGAGTAGAAAAATTCCACCATGCCCAAGACCAACATCAACATGACACGAAGGGAAACGAAACAAAAAATTGCATTTCTAGTCTTTGGGGTTTTAAAAAAAAAATAACACCGAGGGTGGCAATAGGGTGGAAAATAAGAAGACAAAAAATAATATGCTGTACAAATTTTTGCATCAGCCAGAGTTAAACCCAACTTTAATATATAGGGAAGGGAAGGTTTTATTGCCTTTGGGTAGGTGTATAACACCACTTGTGTTGCAGGGCATTTCACTCAACCCCTAATTTGCGCATCTATATTGCATTTCGTAATGAGAAAGTGCTAAAAGGGAAATGCAAAATAAAAATACCTAAATGAAAAGGAAAAGAGAAAAATATATGTAAAAACAAACACACGTAATTAAGTCGCGTCAAAATAAAAAAAAATGTACCTACAAAAAAAAGAGTTGCCTTTTCACCTTTTTTTCTGCACTTTTTAACATCATTGAAGGGTTTGTTTGTTTGTCTGGAAAGTGCGGGATGGTGTGTCCATTGTATTTGTGCCTTTGGGCGTTAGATTCGTTAAGGGATGGCAATATATTAAAGGAATCTCTTTATATGTACTTATGTATGGTTATTTTTTTGCTTTTTCTTCTTCATCTTGGAAAGGTTTGGTGATTTGGATAGCTAACGAGTGTCAGCAGACATATGGAAAAGATACCTTTGCAAATTTACATCCAACAATAGACTTAACGTAGACTGATTATTATTATAAGAACACAAAATACATACACATGTACACGTATACTTAACTTATACGTATTTATGCAGAAATGTTAAATTTGCATTTGGATGTGCTTGAATAAATTTAAAGTCAAAATTTTACATATGAGTTACTCTAATGAATTTCATTCAGCTACATTTTTAAATTAAAATAAATATAGGTATATCTTGAATCATTAGGGTGTATCTGAAGGGGAAATTTTTATTTTATAATTGAAAAAAATTGTCTCATTCGCAGAAAAGTGACAAATTGAAGAAACATGTTATACATTCGTCGTCAGTTCATAAGACTATATTTTTGTGAGAAAATCGTTTTTAAGTTCCATTTAATAGACAATTTTTTTAGCGCGCTCTTATAGAACGGCTCGTTTTGTCTCTTGAAAATCGAAATAAAAAATGTTGTGCTGTATTTTGCTTATCTTTTTCAAATTCGCAAATTTTACGAATGCATTTTTTTTTTCAACAACATGGTTACATTCTTGCACCTAGAAATATATGTTGTTGTTGTAAGCCCGGGGTCTGGCTCATGTAGGCGCTGTAGATTTTATTAAGAGTCGGTATTCATCGACCAAAAAATTGCGTCTTAGATAGGTACGACAGCATCTAACTGATGAGCCCAACTGTCGTGCCTGGGCGAAACGCATTGGACTAAAGGTCGCAAAAAATCTTCCATTTGAATTTAATTCAATACAGTCCACTAAAACAACAACAAAAATTATTTTCTTTTATTTTTGTTATTCCTCTTCTTCGAAGAACCTTAACGTGAAAGGACATTTTCGAAAAAAAAAAAAAAATTGTGCTATATTGTGCTCATTTTGTTCTGTTTGTGCGGTGAATTCTTTTTTTTTTTTTTTTTTTCAAAATCGCAAATATGCGAATATTTTTTTTATAACTTCGGCACTTGGCAGCACAAACTAAACACAAAACAGCACATGTTTAATTTTTTTAATTTTGTAATTTTGGAAAAAGTTTCACCCGTAAAATTTGCAAATCTAAAATCGTCGTTAATAGAATTTCTCCGAT
Source organism: Epistrophella euchroma (assembly GCA_947049315.1). Classification (NCBI taxonomy): domain Eukaryota; kingdom Metazoa; phylum Arthropoda; class Insecta; order Diptera; family Syrphidae; genus Epistrophella; species Epistrophella euchroma. The sequence goes on from OX346245.1 coordinate 138,476,560, forward strand.
AAATTCTTGTTTTTTCTGTTTCTTAATCAGACAAAATATGAAAAATAGTTAATAATAAAAAAACAGCTATTAAAATACTAAACTAATAAAGTTGGAAATGGATCCTGCTAATATATCTATCTACAGATCTGTTCCCGCGTACAATTAAATTTTCAAATTCTCCCTTATGGTTCAAAAGCGTTTCCTTAGGCCATAAATTTGCAAAACGGTGACGAGCAATATCGAAAAAAATTTTTGAAAAAAAACAAATGGCAAGCTGGCGCAATAAAATTTCCCTCGGTAAACAAAAACACCAATAGATACCCAGTTTATTGCATGCTTATTTGTTTACTGGCGCTATTTTCCACAGTTTTACTTAGATATAATGTTAACAGCAGATTCTGACAGAAGTTATTTTTAATCATAATGTATGTATATTTTGTACTACACAACTACTTAATACGTTGCAGTTAACTTAATGAATCATTTAATTATTATTTCTGAAATTTTGAAAAATCAATGTCAAAGTTTATACGTTTGTTTTTTTATTTAAACAGATTGTTTTACTGCACCGGTTTTAGTTCAATTGCTTCGCTTAACGTTGACAACGAGAGACGCAACGCGCCGGAAACAATTTTAATATTCGATAAGAACAAATGTAGTAGTACGAGAAGTAACGTTGACGAAAGGTTTAAAAAAAAATTAACAAAAAAGAATTTTGTACTTTCTCATAGGTAGTCCAGGCAAATTTTAATTATATTAATGCGGAAAAAAGCATGATGTGCAGATTTTTAAACACAATTATCCTTTTTTTTTTAAAGGAATACTACCTTAAATGACAAATGTTGAACTGGTTTGCAAAAGTTATGTGTCGAAAATACTGTCTTTAACGGTAAGAGCTAGAGAAAAGTAGTTTATGCTAAACTTGTAGATCATAAGATTCTCTACAAAATAGGTTGTTAATTTTTTTCCGACTTACCATTTAGAATATACATATGTCCATTAAAAAAAAAAAAAAAAACGTAAAATTACGAAAATGTCGATTTATTGAATATATTGTATGTAACTTCTAAACGGTGTGTGTTTTTGAAAACATATTCATGCAAAACTTAATTATTATATAACCTTTTATTTAAATAAATCATTTTATTTTATTGTCATTTATCATCATTTTAAAAAATTGGCCAGAAGTCAAACATACTGGTTTTTTGCTTTTAACTCTCAAAAGTTGAATTTTTTGAAAAATAATTTGTAAACAAATTATAATATAAAATATTTTCAATAAAAAAATATTAACAAACTTTCTTTCATACGAGCGACCATTTAAAAGATATTGCCATCTCAAAAAATGCCAAATTACGGAAATATAGGTTTTTAACACACAAAATTTACCTAAAATGCGGTAAAAAATCCTAGTGAAGATTTTTAGGTGCCGTGAACTAAATCCCCAGGAAATAAGTCCACCGAAGGTGTTAGTTCCCACTAGGCGGGAACAGAAACCACTTTTTGAAAGTGGTTTTTATTCCCATACAAGGTGGGAAACAAAATTTCAAAAAAATGGATGGTTTTAGTTCTCGTCAAATCTATAATCTTTTCCTTTCAAAAAAATTAAAAAAGCTTGCTTCCACAAATACAGCGCTAGCACCCAGCACTACGGAAACAGTAAGGTATGTATGGGGGGGCATGCTGCCCCCCTGCAACCCCCCTGCTTGGCCCACTATAGGATTTGGTGTAGGTGCGAGGTGGGGTGTATGCAAAAATTCGTTTACATTTAAAGAATCTGGATTTCAAAAAACTTTGAATTTATCCAACGTTGCACACACCTAACCTCGCACCTACTCCAAATCCTATAGTGGGCCAAGCAGGGGGGTTGCAGGGGGCAGCATACCCCCCCATACATACCTCACTTTAATAAGTTCTCTTTTCGTATTTTCAAATGCGTATGAAATTCCCATTAGAAAGTGGTTTCTGTTCCCGCCTAGTGGGAACTAACAACTTCGGTGGACTTAGTTCCTGGGGACTTAGTTCACGGCACCGATTTTTAAATGTACAAAATTATCTTTGTTTTGACATACAAAACACTGGCTTAAAAGTCCATTGCCAAACATGGCTTGGATAAAAAGTTATTCAGGGTTAAATATCGAAAATATTACGAAAAATCAATATTTTCGACAAGCAGTTTTATCTTAAGATCTATTTTCAACATACAATGTGGCAGATTTTTAGTAAGCTATTTAAAATAATAAATAAGTGTCTATGCATTAACTAATTTCTTGTTTTTAAATACTTGCACTAAGTAGAGCAAGCAAAAATATTAAAAACTATTTAAGTGAGATAAAGAAATAAAACACCATAAAATTTACAATGCAATCTCTCGGACTATAACGTGTTTTCTTATGAAATTACTACATTTGTATATTTTCGATTAATCATCGAAACACGAAACTATATTGTACCCTCTTGCATGTGTGTTAAGAAGTAATCCTTGTTTCTGATTCTGAATTTCTCATAATTAAAAACCTCTTAGCGTCAAATCGATAAATTACTGATTGATAAAGGTAACAACACTGTGAGAGTGACTCATTTGTGATCAGAGTTCACCACAAAGAATGTGGATTAGTAATATTATTTCATGAGAAAATCAGTAACCAAATACTAAATCCACTAAACTGCCAGCATTAATACCTGATAAACCAAAATATAAAACCAAATAACAAGATGAGAGAAGGAAAACAACAAAGGTATATGTACATAATGACGTCATTGCGGTAAGGTTTCAGATTTAATCTACATAAAGCAGGGTAGGTATTAAAACTTCGATTGTAATGAAAACCACAAAAATCTCAATAATTGAATGGAAGGTAATTCAATATGTTATTTTGTGTCGTTGTTTATGTGATGTAATATCGTATAAGCTGTTTCATAAGTTTACCTTAATACAAATAATAACAATTTAATGCAATAGCTTAGGGAATTGATTTAATAAGAGAAATGGCCAACGAATTTGGTTTTCAATGAATTTTGTGATAGACAAGTTAAATCACGTTTGATTGTACGAATTGACTTAACAGCATGTTAGTAAGTTGACACTATAAGAGAACATAAGAAGAGTTGAAAAAAATCAATAAAACACAACGGCAACCTTGCAATTTCGTGTTTATTTTTTTTAAAGTCAGAAATTCTTTATTTCATCCTCTTTTCAAAAAATTTTTTTTTTGTAAAAAGTTTTAGAAAGATTAATTTTAAACTGAAAATTTTGAACAAAAAAAAATAAATTTTAAAATTATTTTCAAAAGATTTTTTTTTTTTTTCAAAATTTTATCTTATTAATTTTTAGTCATATACTAAAAAAAATTAAAAAATTATTTCTTTTTTTTTTCAATTTCAATTTTTTTTTAGACAATTGTTTTTTTTTTTTTTTTTTAGATTTTCTCTTTAAAAATTGATGAAGCGATATTTTCGACGTTTGACTCTGAATAACTTTCTATGTGGACAGGATTTTGCAATGGCCTTTTTACACAGTCTTTCTTATGCCCCCCCCCCCCCTCAAAAAAAAAAAAAATTGTAGGTGAGAATATAGCACAACGTAGCCTATTTACTTTATTTCGATTTTAACACCTTAACATTCAAGAATCGAAAAATAAAACTCAAGTTAAAGGCCTAGAAAGATAATCGAACAAATGTTTTCGAAAAACGACTGAAATTCTTTTTGGCAAACGACCCTGCAGCCAGTTTTTTTTTGGTTTTTCATCTTAAATGCGTCTTTTTACATCGGTTCTATGCTCTATGATTTGACGTCACTTGGTTCCGTCTAAATCAGTGTTTGTTTACAATCTCCTCATCCCAAGGTCTTCACTTTAATCAAAAAAAAAAAAAAAAAAAAAAAAAAAAAAAAAAAACTATTTACAATCAGGATATGAGAACATCAGGACAACCACCATATCTTACAGCTCAAGAACCCTTTGCGCACCATAAGATTTTGATATTGTATGTTTCAGACTTCCTTATTAATATTTTTCCGATATTGTTTCTTAATTTAAGATGAAAATTAATCCAAAATTAGAAACTCCTCTGATGATAGTTACTATCACACCCTATTGCAGAGTTTGAAGAGAAAATCTTTGAACTTGTCTGCGTTGTATTGTGTTTTAATTAAAAAAAAAAAAAAATATTTTAAGGAAAAAATGGCGCCCAACAGCATTCTCAATCTTAACTAACATAATAATGTGTGCAATTTTTGATTAAAATCTCGAATGGCTTAAGTTACAAGTTAATTTTTAGTTATAAATTTAAGAGCAAAAAAAACCGACTCACTCTCTTGCTTTATTTAAATTGAAGCTCTCAAAGTAATTGAGGTGCATGAATGTTTATGGTATCGTTAAAAAGCTGCAACAATGAGCTTTAAACCAAGGTTAAAAACATAACAATCACTTCGGGCTTTTAAGAGGTAATCATCAGAGTTGAAGCATATAAGGAAAAATAAAGTCAAATTAAGCTCGAAAATTTATTATTTCAAACAAAACTAAGCAAAATTTATTCTTTAGGTATCTTGAATTGCCTACTTTATCTCTAATTACAGCTTCTAAACGATTTATCATTAACATGGATGCGTTTCCTATCTGTCTCCTGCAGTATTCTTTCCCATTCGTCTTCCAGTGTCAGTTTTAGTTAATAAATTGTTTCAGGAGCTGGATTTCTGGCTTTAATCTTTCACTTAAGTTCGTCTAACAAATGCTTGTTAAGGTTTAAGTCTGGGCTTAGTGCCAGCAGTAACAAGAACCAGTTCACTTTACCTTCAATTGAAATACCTGAATGTATCATACAAGACTCTCCCCCATAAGTCACGGTTTCGAAAAAACAGCATGGTTCAAGTTGCTCGCCAGGTCGTCTGTATGCATTCTGCCCCTACGATCACTTCCATGCAGACTCATTCTGCCCTCATCCGAGAACACGATTCACCTGCATTGATTAACTTCCCAATCGTAGTTCGCTAGAGAAATTTGAGGTCGAGCTTGTCGGTGATTTGCTGTCAACTTCAATCCCGTGGCAGGTCGTTTCGGGATAAGGACTGCTTCTTTAAGTCGTCTCCTACCTGTCCATTCACTAGCAATTCTTTTTCGTGCCATTTCAAGCGGTTGTTGGACGTCAAAGGCCAGTCAAAGGACAATTTTTGAGAAAATTCATTGCGATTAATCTTTCATATCTCTAAGTGGTACACCGGCGTTTGGCGTTCGCACAAACTCTCTAGTTTCCCTGAACGTGCTGTAGATCTTTGATGCATACCATTGGCTAAGATGGAGCTGACGGAACACATCACGTTAGATTATTCCTTGTTGCAGTAGTGTAACAACCTGAGCAACATCTGCAAGTGTGGTATCCCTATCCATTCATTTCCAAGGCCTATTAAATCGATAATATGTAACAATTTTTTTTTAAGAGCACACCTATATGAACAAAAACTATATTAATGGATTCGAATATTGAGTATCAATGTTGTCTACTCTAGCTTCAAATTTTAGTAAAATTTATGTTCATTATTATGGCGGATAACGCGAAAACTATGCAATAGATTTTTATGATTTAACCTCCTATTTAAAGTTTGAAGTTCAAGCTTTAAAACTGAACATTAACATTTAAGCATTAATATTGTAACCACAGATAATCTTTCTTTTAAAATGCGAAAGTAAGTGATTCCAAGTGTAGTTGGTTAAATTAAAAAAAAAAAAAAACACAAAAGATGATCAACTGTTTTGTGAATTAATTTTACTATCATTACATTGCTTTTGCAGTTTTCACGATAAGTATAGTCTAAAAACGCTACGCATTCTATTAATGTGCAACTTGGAATCACACATAAAGTCAAAAACTATGAATTGGAATTTTTGTGTACTGAATAAAAATACTCTCTAAGTGGCAACTCTATTAGTCTGATGATGGAGGTGTTGTTCATTTCTTCATCCTTAACCATGATGGTTAAAACTAAAAAATGTGTTTATTTGTTGTCAAGATCTTATATATACACATTATGAGCGTCTAAACAATGAAAAAAACGAACAAAAGTCACACACCCTGGACCTGAGATATGAAAGTTATTTTGTTTTTATTTTCTTTGGGGGGAAAGGAACATGCACAGCACTATTCTATGCCATTTCCAACAATATAATTTGTTTCATAATTTGTCGGTTTTGTTGTGCACCACGAGTAATGTGGTTCTTCTTAAACTCACAACAAAATCACCCTTCTTCTCCTATTCCTCTTCTACCTCCTGTTATATCCACAATCACAAATTTCTTTTTCTTTGCCTCTTTTGTTTGGAATTTATAATTAAATTTTCAAAAAAAAAAAAAATTGATTTCCAATTGGCTTTAGATTCAGCCAAGCAGTTTATTACTCAATTATTTTTTAGAGGCAGCAACTGAGACTGATATTGAGTTTCTATAGCTAAAAAGGCAATTTCCTTTGTGTTGTTTTTGTTGTATTTCTATCTTCCAATCTATAAAGATACCCACAACCTAAAGATGCTTATTTGATTGTTGTTGTTGGTAGTTGTGATTTCGCAGTTTGATTTGCCCAATTGATTTTGATTTGTTTAGTTTTCAAAGTATCTTGATTTGTTGTAGTTGTTCAAGGTTTCTTATAAGAAGTTTATTTTGATTTAGGTTCCTAAAGAAGATGTGAAGAGTTGATGAAATCAGTATTGGGAGGCTCTAAGTTTTGTTTTCTTCATCATTTAATTGATTGAATGAAGTTAACTGAAGTGAAAACAGATATACATTAGGGTGGCGCTTATTATTGCAATGTTCGAATATCTTTTTTCGTCCTCCCCTCCCCACAGGTAGATTTTTAGTCTTTTACTAAAAAATTCCACAAAATTTTAATTGTTGGTGAATAAAAATGAAACTTGGCAAAAATCTTAAAAACATGGTAAAGTATAAAGAAAAACTATTTTTACATTTTACAAAATTTTTTACCCACTTAAAAATAACGATGAAAAACAGTGATTTTTCGTTTTTTACATTTTTCGTTTTATTGTTGCCAATTAAGGATGCTGTGCGTATATTATCATTTTTTTAAAATTTTTTTTCGTGAAGTTATCAATATTATACTACTTATGTATATGATCAACAAAATTTAAATAATTTTCCACTATGCAATTTTTTTATTAAAACGAACCCAGAAATGAACCTACCCTCCCAAATATAATGCACGAATAAAAACTAGAAAAAATTGAAAAGCCATAAAAAGTCTATGGGTGATCTAATGGCTTAGCTCTCCGAATCACACATCAATAATCTTGGCATAATCAAATAATTGGACTGACATTTCAGTTAAGAGAGTTTTTCTTTAGTTCTGACACATCTCGCAGCTTTAATGGATTGTGAAATTCTTTTAAATAAGTAGGTATTGGCATTCTATTAAAGTCTTGAATTCACAAAAAAACAAATACTGATGGATCACCACAGGGCTTAGTTTTATCTCCGAAACTTTTTCTTATTCTTCTCAATGATTTTTTAGCTAAAACTATTTTATTGTTTTGCTTATTAAAGTGCTGAAAATACTTCTTCTACAATTAGTTTCTTGATTTAAGTCTCCAATTTCTAATGTTTGGAAGTAGAACTGCAATATCAGCCTATCTAATCTTTAACGAAAATACATAATATACATGTATTATTTTCTTAGACTTTTTCGACATTGTTTTAATACTCAGTACGATAGTGTGGAGGGGCTTTTCAGTGAAGTTTGACATCTCTCATATTGCTATCTCACTTGCACTGGTTAAACTTTTTCGTTCAGTTAAAAAAAAAACAGATGATAAAATCCAGGGATGGTTCGCAAACAGTTAAGGGCATTGGTTCAACCAATATAAATTTATCAGGCCGATAATTTTATAAGCATTTTTAGAAAAAACTGGTTTTAGTGGATTTTGGTGCAACTGGCCATAGGCTCATTAAATTCTGATGTTGGTAGAATTAGAAATAACTAACTTTTGTAAAGTTTAATTTTTTTGAATTCCAAGTGAACCTTATGTCATATAAAAGAGGAATTTAGCTCTGTTGATTATATTTCCCACCAATGGATGACAATATGTCCAAGAACATTAATTCCACCGTGACGCCCAGGACATAATGTCCATTTTTGCGGTTTGGACATTATATGGTTTTTTATGGTTTTTATTAATTGGACAAGGACATAACGCTCATTTTGACATTATGTCTCTTTCAAATGAACTAAAAGTTTGCAGTCCATGAAAAAAATGTCCAAGTGGATGTTTTATCATTCTCAGATAGGATATATGTCAAATTGTAAATGTGGACATTATTTCTTTTTTTGACAGCCATAATGTCCAAATGCATAGTACGTTTTCTTCAAACGGACATTAAGTCTCCTATATGCACTTTAATCTGGTCTTATGTCTGTTTGTGTGGAATTAATGTCTATATTATGTTGTTTCACTAAAACAAGTTAGAACGTTTGACCCAGTGTTAGGGAACACCCTGTACATGAAATATTTTTTTGTTAATTTGGAAAGTTGTACACGTTTCTTAACAAAACCCTATAGCATCAAGGTTAAATAAAACAATGTTTATGCGCAGCATAAATATTGAAGCAGCAGACGAGACGATACTATACTGAAGAGAAAAAAGTCCTTCCTTCCCTTGCGCGATTTTTTTGTAGGCTATACCCGCACCACTGTGCGTTGCGGTAAACAAGTTAGTTGCCACTTTTGTATCTAAATACCTGAATTATTTGATACTTTGGTGTGTAAGCTTTGTATTCCGCTTGTCTCTGTCCATTTGTGCAACTTCAAGTTAAAAAAAAAAACATTGCTCCAAGGCAAATTGAAAGTTTTTTTTTTTTTTTTTTGTATTTGCCTGCTCGTACCGAACCTCTTTCAGCCACGGCAGCCATATTTGGAAGGACAACATTTTGTGCCAAAGATGAGATAAAATGATGATGATGACTATGATGATGAAACTTCCTCCAATATGGTAAAGAAGGAAAATCAAAAAAAAAACTTTCGATTCCATTCTGAAGATACCATGATGGGAAGATGATATTCCATTAAGCAACCAACCTCGCTGCTGGCTATAAATATTTTTTTAAGTATTTTTTTTTTTTTTTTTTTTTTAAAGAAAAGAAAATCATTTTCTTGTGTAAAAACAATCTCAAGGATTTTTTTTTCATAATACTTTTATGTTGCCCGACAGCCTTGATCCAAATTTTATGGACACTTTTTCAAACTTGATATCGATCTTCTTTCTCTTTTTTTTGTTTTTATTTTTTTTTCTCAAGATTTACACTTTTCAAGTGTCTGAATAAATCCAATTGATTTACTGATACAAAACTTGATTTTGTACAGAATCCAAAATGCAAGACATGGGCATGGGCAATGCAGCATGTCAATGACTTGCGAGACAAGTTAGCTTATCAGCAGCATCCTTGATGTTGGGTGGCATTCAAGAGTGTAGGAAACACTTGAAATAGTTTTAATTCTTCATCTATAAGATAGCAGTGTGTTTTTTTTTATCAGAGATTCTTCTCTATGTCTAATGTGTGTCTTTGCCTGTTTGTCGACTTTGAGTATAAAAAAGTTCAATGTTATTTCTTCTCTATCTATGCTGATTCATTTATTATTCTCAATGTCTATAGTGAGGGAAGTTTTCTCGAGCAAGCAACGAAGAAGGGAAAACTTCTTCCATCTAGGTACAACACGAGTAGTGGAAATTCGGTCATAAAAGTTTGCAGTTTGTATAGTATTGCCCGTGGACTAGTTTATTTGAACGACGACGAGTATAGAGTGGGCTTTAAGAGAGCTCTAAGCTGCTTCAAGTGTCAAATAGAATACTATGTCTATTGATAGTGGTTTAATATTTAATTTCGAAACTTACCAGAAGATGTGGATTTAAAGAGAAAATCATTTGCCATAGAATTTGTGAGTGACAATTTTTTAAAACAAGCGACAGCGAGTATCAGGGAGTAACAGGATACGTTATCTTTTTGATGCCACCAGAAAACATTGAGAAAGAGCAACAGTGGTGAGTTTTGAAGTAACTTTGAAATATTGGATTGGAAATTATCGGGAATCTCGAGGGGAATTTTGTTTCCGTCGGAAGATTTCATTCCCCCGAAATTTTTTTTACTACCGTGAATCTCCAGTGGAGTAAATTTCCCTTGAACAAAAATTCAATGGAATAAAAGAATGATCCTCTTGGAAATCTCATTTGCGATACCAATAAATTTCTAGGGAAACTTTTGAGCATCGTTCACGCGTTCCAAATTTTCAAAGGAAGGAAACCTTTTTGTCCGTAAAAACCCCCATTAATGACGAAACGGTTAGAAAAGAACCAGGACTAGTAACTCGCAATCATCCCCGTGTGCGCGTAGGTCAGCAGGAATTGAAGGAACCTACAACTTTTTGCTGAATTCAAATGGTTAAGTTGAGAGGCAGTCTTATCATGAAAAAGAAGTAGGGTTCCACGCAAAACGCGGTATCCTTGAAAAAAAAAAAAAAATAATAATAATTCACGCGGAAATGGTTAGATTTAAAATGGAACCGAAAAGAACAGTTTTGTGTTAGTTACAATTTGATAAGAGTTGAAAAGAAAAAAAAAATTTTTCGAAAAATTATTTAATAGTACTTAGAAAATTTTAAAATTTTAGTTGTATTTTTTTTTTTTTTTTTTTTGAAAAGTGTTTGTTTCCATCTTATCAGTATTGTAACTAATAGATAACTGTACAAAAAGTATATAAAAATTGTTCTTTTCTGTTCCATTTTGATGACGATATCACAACGTCTATGAACCATACAATTTGTTCCTTTAATTGGTTTTTATGACTTTGATCATTCGGTGCAGGAAAATGGTTCAGTAGGTCGATTTGAAATTTTGCAGACTTACTGGTGGTCTATAGCTCTTTGAAATGTCTTACCAAATTAAGTCCTGCAACCAATATTTGTAAAGCAACGAAAGATTTATTAAAAGTCTTTAAAAAGTCGTTTTATTTTACCTTTTCTTAATCTTACGCTGAGGGGCCGAAAAAAAAATAATTGTTAGTTTTAGAAAGATCTTGTAGAAAATTATTTTAAGTTTTCAAAACTGTCCTTAAATTTTCTGTGACAGCATTTCTTGCTAAGATATTGGTAACCAAAGTCAAAAGTCTCTTTTTTCATTCAAAGCCAGATATTCTTCTAAAAAAAAAAAATAGAGCGCCGAAAAAAGACAAAATTTAAGTTAAATAAAAAAGTTATCGAATCAATACATTTATCTAGCTCAAAAAAAAAAATCAAAGAAAATGAAACTCTTCAAAAAAAAGTTAAAATTGTTTGCTCGTGCTGTTTCCTATGATTGTGGAATAAGGGTACATTTAATAGAATACTTTTTGTTTCATCTCAATACGATCACTTTCCACAGAGATACAGCTCTTCAAAAAAACACTAAAAAAAAACGTGAAATGTTTTTGTTCCCTTAATTTTTTTGACAAGTGTATTTAATTGAACAATTACTAACAGAATGAAATATTATTTTAAGTCAACTTTTCAGAAAATACCACCCCAGTCTCAGGGGTGGGGGAAGATAAAATGTTTCCCCTAGAATGATCCCCAGGAATCATCCACCCCAAAATATATTACACGTATTAAATGACACCCTGTATATTATTAAGTGCATACAAGTAACAAATTTTAAGTAATTCGGTCCAAGCGTTTTATGGTCTATATAAATGTGGAAGTGAAAAGCAATTTATTTTTGGATATATCATGTTTCTTCCAAACACTAAAGATTATGTATGTCTAGTCGTTGATACTATGTTCCCGATCGGGATTTGTACCTATTGTGCAATTTTTCAGGTCTTATAATAACACTTTCTATGAAATAATTCTGATATTTTTAATATAAAATCTTTTTACGGACTTACCACGATTGTTTTGAATAAGAGTTTTCCGACGTCACGGTCAACTCGTGACCACGACAAGTGCAACCCTGTCGAAACGTCGGGAAACTATTATTCAAAACAATCGTGGTAAGTCCGTAAAAAGATTTTATATTAAAAATGTCTCAGAACCGCGATAAAAATAATATTAAATCAAAAATTCTAATATTTCTTGAACTAAATTTTGACTTGTTTGTGTTTCGAATCAATGTAAAAAAATGTATTAATTTCCAAAAATCAAAGAATTCCCACAAAATGGGTCGGTTTTCTCTTTTGTCCCCAGCACTGTTGTTTTGTTTTTATTCTCTTTTGGTATGAATTTACGTCATTTAAAAATATTTGAAATCACGTTTTTAGTATAAATTTTTGTGCTTTTTTCGCAAAAATTTTGATACTGATTTGTGACACCAAAATCGCCAAAAATCGGCTGCTTTAAGGATTTTGCACAAAACGACTACGTTACTCGTCCGTGGGCGATGAATAATCACCCCATTACGCATTTGGTGATTTTAATTTTAATAAAGTTCCAAGAGAAGGTACGATGCTGTTAGTTTAAAATCTGAAAAATCTTTATTTTAACCTAGTATCATATACCAAAAATTCTTAAACATTGTACTAAAATGGCTTAAATTTTATGCTATTATAATTAAGAATTTTGTGTCAGAATTTTTTTAAGGCTTAATTTTTTGTTGTTAAATGTTAAAAAAAAAAAAAAAAAAAAACTGATCTTTCGAGAAATTTACAAAAAATTGTATCTCTAACCTTGCAAAATGAAGACAGTAATAGTTTAAGTTAAACGTAATTTTCATGGAATCATTAATCCATTTAAGTACCGTAAGCTCTCCACTAAAATTCAGCTTTTTCGGAATTTTGTTTTAAGTTTGGCCTTTTATGCTTTCCTTAATTATCCAGGCCTTCTTGTAGTAATGTTTTTGTTTTTGGATATTAAACAGAAAGAGAACAGTAAAATTTAGTTCTATTAGTGTCAAGCTCAAACCCTGAAATCATTTGTTGCTTTTCTTTGTTTGTGTAGGACATGGTCATCAAAAATAATTACGGTTAATTTTTTTTTTCTTTATATCATTAACAAAATGAAACAGGAGTAGATACAAAGATATAGAATGTTTAACTACGCCTTAAACTCTACCTTCAACCTTTTTAGTTTTAACCTCAAAAAAAAAAAATATATATATTTAATAGATTCATAGACATCCTTCTCATCAACACGTTATTTATCCCCCCCTCCCCCATCACGAGTGTACAAAAATGTCTAATCATTAAAACAAAGAAGAAAAAAAATAACCAAAACTATTTCAACAAACATATTTTTTCATTAGGGATTACACACCCCGGCAAACATTATAAGGTATAACATAAACATACTCGTTTGAAAGAAAAGTACTTTATAACTACTCCTTCCATATAATAAAGCAATAAAATAGAAGAACAAAAAAAAAACAAGTAAAATTCCTTCTTTAAGCTCCCCTATGAATAAATTTCACCCCTGGCTTCTGGAAAACTCATATAAGGTCATCATCAAACGTATAAACACTCCACGTATAAACACATCACTGTAGGAGCATTATTTTAGCTTAGCTCAGCTCCCAGGAGAATGCGGCGGCCAACGAAAAAAAAAATCAATATTAAACTTTTTTATTCTTCTTTTTTTTTTCGATCTGACTTCGAAAAGGAGTTACTTTGAACTTTATTTCTGTTTTGGTAAACAATTTAATTTGAAAAACGCGGTGTGGCAGGTACATTGGGGGTAAATAGATATTAAAATTTTGTGCAAATATCCTAGATTCATTTTTTATTATTCACAACGATGTACGATACGGAACGGAGCTGGATTCAGAACAGCCAGGAAACACGTTGAATCCACGGGGGCTTACAGGTTTTTTTTTTTTTTTATTTTTTTTTTTTTATTTTATTTAAAAAGAAAATATCTTTTGGAGAATTTATTTACCGAATGTACACTTCGCCATTTTGAACTTGAAAAAGAATTTATTAACCGATTGCCGCCAAAATGTCAACTCAACCTTGTTTTTTTTTTTAGGTTTTTTTTTTTTTGTTTTTGGAAAATATCTCTCGAGTCTTTAGTTCGAATTTTTTCGTATCTCTCTCGTATCGTTTCGAAAACGGAACTAAAACTGTGATCAAACGAAACTATTTACAACCTCGACAAAATGAATTGTGGTGAGGTAGAAGGTTCGAGAGGGGATTATAGATACTTTGTGTCAGACAGAAACGATTAAAAATGGAAATTTGTCGACAACAATTTGTATGACAATAACGAGAGGTGACACCATCAACAAATTTATATATCACAAAAAAAAAAAAAATGAATCTAAACAAATTGTACCTAAATTGAACTGGTATAGTGGTGCATCAAGAGATCAACCAACTAACCAAACCCCTTGTGGCATACATTTGTTTGGCATCCCCCCCTTTTTGTTGATGTTTAGCTCAGGAGGGCTTGCGTTCATAATCATCATCATCATCATCATCATTGTGAATGCTCAATTGCTAATTAATGCGGAAATTTCCAATGAAAACTCTCCACATCCAAGAGTAGGTATATATATTTTGGATTTTCGTTCCATTTTGACTTTTATTAGCACAAAAGGGGGGGGGGGGCTGAACTTTGATAACTACTGCTGAGGTTGATTATGTAGAAGTTTCCTTTCCTCGGCTCTCTACTAATTGCCACCGGACATTTTCATTAAAAAAAAATAAAAGAAAACCAAGAATGAAAAATTAAATGCGCTCTGGGATTTACATTTGAATGGCGGAGGGGGGGTGGGGAGGGGTAGCATCTGCTATCTGGATGGGCAGTATTATTTATCTTCCGTTAAAACCCCTAGAGATATACAATTTTTATTCGTTTTCTTTTCTTTCTCATTACCACTTCACTTCAGATGGCAGATGCATAATCAGGAGGTACCTACTACGTATACACACATGGGATTCGCAAAAACAGTCCATGTGGCAGAAATCTATTTCCCTGTCTCTTTCTACTTTGTATATATCTTTCTCTCTCTTTCTGTGGTACTCAGTTAACATTTTTTATATCCACCATGATGGAATTTTGTTTTTTTGGTGATTTTGCGCTGACAGAATCTTTCTCCGGAAATCGCATCTCGTTACAGGAGACAATAAATTGCTGTTTTTTTTTTTTTTTTACTTTTTTTGATTTTTGTAGGCTCTTGGATTTTTGCTACAACACCGTTAACCTAGTTACGCAACAATGGAGAATGGAGATGTAAAATTGAACGACACAGGTTTGTCTGAATGGGTTTTTTTTTCAATCAAATAACAACAGCCTGTAGTTCTTTGGCAACATTCCAAGTGAAGCAAAACAACACACATGCAAAATTTTAATAGAAGGCTCTTAAGTACATACTATACATACACATACATTATGTACCTATGAGTAGAACGTGATGATGTTATGTCCATTATGGGGCCGGAAAACTTTGTGTATATGGTGTGAAAAGGCTATCAGTATATATGTATATGTATGTGTATATATATATTTATGTAGCCTTAAACTCTGGACCTATCATTTTTAGGGTCAGTTTAATTATAATAAGAGGCGAGATTGAAGCCTATTCCTTCAAAATCAAGTTAATAGCTTGGGAGTGAATAAACTTTTGATGCAGAGAAGTACTGGCGCGAAAATCATTTCTGCAAATTTAAAAGGCCTGCTGTCAAAAAAAAAAAATTGACATAATATCCAAAAAAGTGCATAAGTTCGAGAAAAAAATAATCAGAAAAAACTAAATTGCTTCGTTTTTCCGTCTTAAGCGAGTCCTAAAAAGCACTCTTATTTTAAGCCATTGCTTTTGATTTTGTGACGAAAAAGGTGGAACATTTTTTTTTTTTTTTTGTAATTTATACAGTTCTTCGCAGTTTGTTTTAATGAACTTTTTTCTACATCACCACGCTGCTGCAGGGTGCTGGGCAGCGTTGCCACTTTTCGGCAAACTTTCCGCAGTAGATTTATAAAAAAAATGCAGTAGATTGAACTTTTTTGCAGTAGATTTGTTCTATTATTATTTATTTGTTCATAAAAACAAGGAAGATTAAAATTAAAAAAAATATATTACAGGTAATTAAAAAAAAATACACATTTATTTTTCTTTACAAATAAAAAGTGTTCTTAAAAGTAGCTAAAAGTATACATATATCAGACTATAAGTTTTATCAAACAAAAAGAAAAGGTGTCGTATTAATTAGGTATTTTTTAATTTTAAAATTTCATGTCGCTACTAAGTCTTTCAAGACTTTGGCGTTTACCAAGACTGTGCATCACTACTTAAGAAATGCATATAAAATACAATTGCATTTGCTTAATAAGAATTTAAAGATTTTTGTGAGGATTTTATTAAAAACTTGATCATATTATGACATTTTCCAACATTAAAAAAAAACGCAAAGTAACAAAAACAAGATTTTCGTCAGCTTTCATTATCATCAAAACAGAGCCGATATAGTCGAAAGGGCCCCGTGAAATTACTCCCCAGTGAAATAACCCCCCAATCCAAAAATGAAATAACTCCCCAAAATGTTTTTTTTTAAGTCCCCGAATTCAAAGATGAAATAAATCCCCATAAGCGCATGAAATAAGTACCTAAACAAAAAATGAAATATGAAAACTACGGCGTATAAACAGTGAAGTATGTATGGGGGGGATTTAAAGAAACTTTGCATACACCCAACCTCGCACCTACCCCAAATCCTATAGTGGGCCAAACAGGATGTTTGCAGGGGGGCAGCATGCCCCCTCATACATACTTCATTGTCAAAGAAATAAGTACCCAAATTTGGGGACTTATTTCATAATTGAATTTTGGTATTTATTTCATCATGAAATAACCCCCCAATTTTTTATATAAAAAACTTCCAATTTTCATATACCTTTTGAGGATTTATTTAATTTTTTGTTTGGGCCGTTATTTCATTGGAGAGTTATTTCACGGAGTCAGTCGAAAGCCGTATTAAAAAGTAGGATGTGAGTTAGTGAGTATCAGTTTCTGAAGAATTAGAAAAATTGCAATCAATGACAGAATTAAAAAATTATTTGTGGGTTATTTGTTTTAGGACAATTTTTTTGTAAAACAAAAAATGCAGTAATTTGATTTAAAGGCAGTAAAAATTAAAAAAAAAAAAAAAGGCAGTAATCTACTGCAATGGCAGCAAAGTGGCAACCCTGGTGCTGGGTGCTGGACGCGTTTAAGTACGTTTCTTTCAAAATATATTGCTCCTAGGAAAATAAGTGTTATAATAGCTGTATTTTGTTTTCCTCCAGAAAATACTTGTTTTACAAAAACAACACAAGATCCAACTTAGTTTTTGGATTTGGATTCTCAAATACATTTTTGAACACACACTTTTAGTACTTTCTTGCATAAATTAGTTTTTAATCTGACGGGTAGATGGCTAACTTGAAAAAGAAAAAGATAAACGAATTCGTTAAAATAAATAAACAAAAGGAAAAAAGAGATAGATACAAAACATTGTTGTCACTGTGTTCCTATTTGTTTTATTAAACATAATAGGATCTGAATAAGAACTAGAGGATGATAAAATGTAGCAAATATTTTATGTTTAAAATATTATAAACCACAATTTCGCCTTAAGATTTTATCTAGAAAACTCAAAATGTTCCCCACAAAGCCAAAAGTTCTAGTCCAAATATACATAAGTAGTCCATTGAAATGTTTAAAAAAAATTTGGCCGAACCTTGCATTTTGTACAGGACAATTTTTTTGTTTATATGTGTTTATGTTTAGGAGAGATAAGTGTGAGTGTAAAAATGAGTTTTCGTGGTTAAAAACCCCAATTTGGCCACCATTTCGGAAAAAGTGGTGTAAAAAGTTTTTCGCTATAGCTTCAGAGCCATACGTCTCACATACAAAATTTTGGCACCTTTTTGTAAAGAATTGAATTCTCTACAATTTACATTGAGGCAATATCATTATCTTTTTGTGTATTCATTTTATATCCCTTTAATGATAATTTTCTTAAATCATTTGTCCATTTTACTCAACTCTGGTGAAATGGAAAAATCTTTTACAATCTTTTACAATCAATATTTTAAAAACTTCTAAAACATGTAACCGACTGAGGTTCTAGAAAATTTTTAAATTAAATATTGTGTAAGAAAACAGAAACTGTGAAATGTTAAGTCGAGAATTCGATAGTAATCAATTTATATTTACGGATTTTCACGTGAGTTGTGTTCTGTAAAAAACTTGGAATATTTAGTTTCCCCCGGAATGCTATAGCGAATTTCCCTAGGAATAAATTTCCCCCCAAACAAAAATGCAATGAAATTAGGTACCTCCCGCAGTGGTATACAAAGTGAATATGTTCCACAATTTATTAACAATTTATGTTTAATTTCATCATGTAGGTTTTACATAAGGGAAAAAGCTAAAATATTATAAAGACTTTGACAAAATGTAGATATTACTGATTCAAAAAAATTAAAATATCTCCGATTTTTAATGCCACTAGCTTTTTAGTTAGAGTTTAGTGAAATAATAAGCCTGGTTAAATTTCAGCCGTTTAGAGGTCGCTCATCGCTAATTTCTTTTTTCCATACGAATTATAAAGTTTTCTTTTGATTGCTTCTTTTTTTTATAACTTTAAAATGGGTTATCGTACGGAAATGATTGAGACGTTTTTTTAAAGGGAATTAAATTTTTTTAGATGTCCTTGACTAATTTTTTATTTACAGTACTCCTGCCCAAGTTATTGAAGGTTAAAGTGGATGGCTAGTTCCATAGTTTTTTGGATTCCCTGTTGAAAATATCAGCTATTGGCTCTTTTGGGAATCTCGATGCAAATTTTGTTTCCCTAAAAATGCCTCTGACACCGGGTGCGAATTAATGTTTTTCCATCTGTGCGCTATTTCAATTAAAAAAGGAAAAAATCGTTCCAATGATTTGAGTCCCAATTTCTACTTGTTTCACTGACAGGATTGCAAACGAAAAAGTTTTTCGTGTGTATTTAAATACGGAAAATTTGGCGGTACCCTTGTTTACTGACGTAATTTTCCTGTTTGCTATAGCCGACCATATCAGAACAACAAAAAATATTTAATTTCATAATGTTTCAATTTTTCCTGATGCATTTAAATAAATTAATTAATAAAACGATAAAATTGGCAAATAATAAAATATTTCACAGACCTTTTAACTTCTAGAAGCAAATGGCGAACTTTAAAAAAATATATATTACCTGTACGTGTGGGAAAATGAAACCCTATTGGATTAAGAAAATCGTATATCTTAAGGTATTTTATTAACAAAATTCGAGGCTTTAGGCAGACAAACAAATTTTACGTCCCAGTCTTGTTCAGAATTTTTTATTATTTTTTGTTACCCATCGTAATTATGTTGCGCCCTAAATAGAATGTGTGGGCATAATCCCCACCCGGGTTGAAAATAAAGTTTTTTTTTTTTTTTTCATTTTTCCAACACACACTACGTCACAATAATTTTGAATTCCAAAAATAAAAATACCTAAACTAATTTTCAGGGTTAAGGATGCGTACATTTTGCAGGCGGCTACAAAACAACGCAACAACATAAAGTCGAGCCGAGCCAAGTCGTCATACTCTTTGGTTTGCTCAACAAAAAAAAAAAAAAAATAGGAAGCATTCTTATGGGATGTTTTTCGTTATATGTAGACATTCAGAACTTAGCTGATGCGATGATGGGGCAAGTGGCGCTGGATGGAGGAGGGAAAGACACCAGAGGAAAAGGGACCACAATTTATACCATGGCGTACTTCCTTTCCATGTGGTTTTCATTTTTTTTTTTTTTTTTTTTTTTTTTTTTGGCTGGATGTAGATATGTTGGATGCAAAAAGGAGAGAAAAACCAAATAATATTACGAAGCGGTCGGCTAATTTTAGATACCATGTCCATGACCATGTGACAAAGGCAGGAAAAGTAATGAGGTTTTCGTTTTCTATAGGTATAGTCGGGTATAACTGTATAGATGTGTGGTTAGGGTGTGCGATGATGATGATGAAAATGATGGTGTGATTTTGGAAACTTCGGATGTGTCATGCCGAGAAAAAGGATGTAAAATGGTGGATTTGGAAAGATACCTACATATTCACATTAATTTATTTTATGTATGTATGTACCTATATGAAGAGAGGACAAAAAAGTCAATTTGATAAAGATTTATGATTTTTTCATTACGATGACAACGCTTAAAAGTTTATGATACGTCGTTAACCAACATCTGGTAGGTATCTACTTAAAGTTCAAATTAGCGCAAAACTCTTGTTAAAGTTAATTTAATCTGCATTCAAAAGACAAAGATCCTTATTTATATAGAAAAATTTTAAATATAAACAAAAATCAAATGTCCAGGCCGAATCTTAAAAGTTTAACTTCTTTGCAAATATGTAAAGGCTATCGATTACTTTGGCATGATCAAAACCTAGAGATCTTTAATTCGAACGGATATTAATATAGGTATGCCACCACTGGTTGCATATTGTACAAGTACCAACCTATTCATATTAGGAAGTATAGGTAAAGGCAATTCTGAAACTGCTCGGAACTAATCATTAAAGAAAGCTCCAGTGGAAGCATAATGAAGAACTTCATTTATTAATTAATTAATAATAAAAAACAAAAAACAACTCCATCGAGTAAATTAATATTCACCGACAGAAGAAATGATCAATTTCATTAATTCTTCAATCGATTGCATGATCGGTGCTATGTCAAAAGATCAAGTGGCATTTGCACAGTCGCAGTCGTCGGTCGTCGGTTGGCTAGCTCACTTGACGCCAAGCCAATTGAACCAAGAAATTAAAGTCTCCATATATGAAACCACAGCGTGTATGTATAGGTAAATTAAATATGTACAACTATTTTCTCCACAAATATATTAAAATAAAAATTAATTTGGTGGCGCGACAATTCGTAAACAACCAAGGTCTATCGATCGACTTAAATTTCTCAATCAATCATCTGTTGGTGTTCTTAGTTGTTGGCAAAATTGAAGTATTGAAATAGAATAGACCTGCCAAAATGTCAATAGGAACCTAAGTAGGTACATATGGGTATAAAAGCCGTCAAGAACTGATTTGATTTTGTATAAACTAAATGAGCCAAAAAATAGATAACACGTCCCTTGCATCTTTGTCCAAAATGAAAATCGATATGTCAGCTGGTGTATGTAAAAATTTGAGTGCTAAAAGTTATTGACACAAATAGGTATACAAACACCTGCGAAACTGTATCTTATCAATGTCAATGCGATTTTTACAACAACAACTGCAGTCAGACACTGGTGTCAGATACTCTCGCGCTATTTTTGTGATTTGTGCCTGCTGTTTGGCATATTGTTGAAACAACGGAAAAAAAAACACACAAAATAGTTATCAACCTCTTTGGAGCTTCAAGAGCTGCATATAATTGCGGTTGGCCATAAATAAAAGAAACTATCGTATTTCATTTTTATTTTCTGTTGTTTTTTTTTTTTTTTTTTAATTTCACACAAACAGCAACACATATTATATCAAACACTGAGTGAGCGAATGACTTGACTTGAAACAAACGGACTGCAATTGGCTTCCAAGAAGATCCCAACAGTTAGTATAGCTTAAGAGTAGTTTGATAAATTTATAGTGACAAGTGGCAAACAATTACCTAGGAATATAATAGTAATTGTGTGGCGGTAGCTGTGGCGACATGCCGCCAGCCAGCCGTACAGTGGAACAGTTTACATGGCTTAGAAAGAAAAATTTGAATTCAAAGATTTTCATTATTCAGCAAGATTAAAAAAAAAAAATGTTGGAGCGTGCGACTTATTGGCAACTAAAAGATGAATTGTTTGATCTTAAGGCTATAAGCTCAGGCCAATTTTCGCAATAACATAGCTTTGTTTCAGACTTTTTTAGACAGATTTGGGCAGTCTGTCGAATTTTAAGTAGTGGGGATTCTGTTTAAAAGAAGTAAACTGCCGAAAAAGTGTAGGAGGTCACTTTTGACACTTTTTAAACGTCAAACACAAGAATCGACCAGAGTGGGCATAAATCTATGATAAATCATTTGGCATGTTAGGGAAAATGAGATCACTGAGATTTCTCAACTTCAAAAAAGTGATCTAGCGAATCCAATTTTTTTTTTCCTCAGAGTTTTGACAGCAAAACTGAGAAATTTTGCTGAGGAATCCTGTTCACGTAACTAAGATTGCTGAGGGCTCTGAGACCTCATTTTCCTGAACTTGCCGAATATTATGAAAATTTTCCAAAAATTATAAAAAAAAAGACAAATAATCTTACAAAGTTATAGAAACTTATGAGGCATAAATTTTAATTTAATTTAATATTAAATCATAAAATTTTAATTTATTTTGAGATCGAAAAGAATTTCATGAACCTTAGTCAGCAGCTTTATTTGAATTTTGTTTTTGTATTTAAATTGAAAATTCCATTTTTTGACAGATCTCAAACTTGCCATTTTTCTGCGGGAAGAAATTAACTGATCTGATCCCAAGTTGACAGAGAGGGGTAAAAATGTAGGTAGGTACCTTAACACAAAATAACAACTTCAAAATTTATAAGGAATTTATTTTCAAGAATTAAACAAATGTGTAAATGTATTCTATGACTTTGGATTGATTTAAGTCAATTTTTTAAATCTTTATTGTGCCACTGTGCCTCGCTGAGATTCACATTTCTCTCATATTGTTTTAAATTGCTTCCTATTTTTCTCTCTCTATGTAAGGTCAAGTCTTTTGTTAAATGCACTATTCACATACTCGTAGTTATAATTATAATAATAAGGAGGGAATTTGGGTTTTGAGGAAATAATAAAACAAAGATAAAATTTCAATTGTACAAAAAAGTCTGCTGAATATTGTTAAACATAATTCACATTGAAGCTTGAGAAATAAAACATCTGAAGGGAAAATACTTATCCTATCGTCGCTTTTCTGGCAGAGTGGCATAAGTCGAAATTTTTTCATTTTTGAGTTAAGAACACAGAATTGATCAGAAAAAATTCAGGATTTTTCTGTGTAATCGGCATTAATTTAGTAATTCTTGTTTCTGCGTTCTGAAAAAGTGTCCCTTTACACACTTTTTTAGTTAATCTAGTAAATTTGAAAAAATATAGGAGAAATGAGCTAAGCTTTTTTTTTCAACCCAATTCTAAATATTCCCCGGGAAAAAACTCCCCGGGAGACGCATTCTTGCGGGAGTAAAATACTCCGATTCCGAATTCCCCCGTTAAATCTTTTTACACACGATAGTGGGAATGAGAGTTCTGAATGATACAAACAGCTTTTATTCGGTATTTGACATATAAATGAAATTGTAGAAGAAAAATATTTTATTCCCGAGAATTTTCATTTAGAATTTGGCTGTTTATCATCAATCAATTTTTCGATTGTTTCATTTTTGCGCAAAAACGGAAAACGACACTTTTTCATGACATTCAGAAAAAAATAATTGGAAAAATAATCAAATTTTTTCGAAAAACGTCTTAAGTCGAATAGATGTTTTTTAAATATTGCGTTTTTTTATAAAACTTAGTATGCTATCTCATAGCAAAAAAAAAATGCTATTTTCCATATAACTTTCGAGTTTTTTGTTTATTAACAACAAAAAGAATTTTTGAATTAGACAAAAAACATTAAATTGCTCTCCTGAAAATAAGCAAATTTTGACTTATGCCACTCTGTCAGAAAAGCGACGCTATATAAATAAATTTACAAAAAATTGAGTATGTAGCTAATTTATTTTAAATGTTATCTTTGTTCGTGACTCTTGAACTTCGAGAAGATACACCTGCAGCCAAATTAAAAAAACATATAAACTTTTTAAAAATAAAAAAAAAAAAAAATTTCTTTAAATTTAAAATAAAAATTTTAGTATTTATAACAAATTAAATCTCAATTTATTTCACTCTTAGTTAAAGCCCAGTATTGTTTAACTCAGGCGAAATGAAACGGATTCCACAATCATCTAATAGCCATATTTTAAATTTTTGAATATATGGGATGACAAGAGAAAAAGCCAAAATTTCCAAAATTTCTATGAAAAAGGCTAATGGGGTTTTAATTGATAATTCAAATATAAAGAGGCACCTGCATTTTCTTCAAGAGGCTTGGCAACCGACACGCACTTGTGCTTAAGGAAAACTCTACTGGCAGTGCAGCAGCAGAGAAAAAATTTACCGCAGATTATAATCCAATTAAAATATCTTCCAAGTTAAAGCCTACTCCACTACTTTCTTCTCGTGAAATGGAATTCGTTGGATAGTTATTGTTTTCACGTGAAATTATTGATATAAAAATACGAAAAACCTAAGAACCGAGATATGACCCGTCTGAAAAAAATAGCAAGTTTTTGCCAAGTTTACTCAAGGCCCTAGAAAGCTTTCAGTAGGGATCATTTAGGTCGGGAAATCTTGTCAAACACTCGGTAAGGTGTTTGCTATAATAAGAACTTGTAGGACAAGGTTTTCTATTTCATCGAAAGTGCCTACTTCATATCAAAAACAATAATATATTCACAAAAACTTTATAACCAACATACAATCAGCCCTATCATAGTATCCGATCGGAACGGAATTTTCTCCGAATTTTAAGAAATATTAGAAATATAAGAAATATCACTTTAATTTTTCCTTTTCAACCGCACGTTGAAATAATTTTCCGGAGGTGTAACCGCTTTATGAGAAATTTGTATCATTTAAATGAAAAATAAAAAAATATTTTGTATGATTCGGAGAAATTTCCGTTCCGATCGGATACTATGATAGGGCTGAATGTTATGAAAATATTAAGATATCAAGTTATTCCTTTTTAAACATTTTGTTTACTTCTGATTTGAAAAATAGCCTCGTGGTTAGTTTATCGGACTGGCACTGGTAAACAGAAAGTCCCAGTAACGAATCGGGGATAAACCAACTTCTTTTTATTCTTTTTTGTCTCTCAAGGCTAAATGATACATATGTATGTAACTGGCAAGAACTTAGCTAATTTCTATAGTAACCTCTGCTAGCCGCTTGTTAGGATCTATATAAAACTTAAAAATTATATTATATTTTATAGAATACATTTAAATGTCAAAAAACGGGAAAGTATAAAATTAAGGCCCACTTTTTGTTGCTAGCCCCAGCAACTTTTTGTTCGCGGAACTTTTTTTCCGGCAAGTTTTTGTTGCTTACCCTCGCCTACAAAGAAATTTTCCAAAATTTTTGCCAATTGAGATGCTTTTAACCCGAAAAACAAGTTTTATTTTCACACTGAACGAATTTTGTATCGTCACTTATCCAAAATATAAGGTCGATTTAACATTTCAGTTAAAAATACTGAACCCAAAAGTTGCTCGGAAATTGCCTAGTGAGCGATGGTAAGCAACTCCGAGCAACTTTTAGATGCACAACAAAAAGTTGCCTAGTAGGCGATGGGCCTAAGAAATAAGTTGCCACATGTCAGGATGATTTTTCAATTTTCAATTGGTGAATTTTATATTGCTGGACAAAAAGAGAAGAAAAAATAGTCTTTTACAATTTCTAAGTAAAGTTCTGATTAGTTACTCCAAACATGAACATTTCTACAGGTATATAAACCCACCTGATTTATAAATCAAAAAATATATTTTTTTTTTGGTTGTATGACATGGTAACTAATCAGAACTTCCTTTAGAAAATGTGAAACAGGCCCTAAGTAACAATATTTTGTGTGCATCAAATGTAATTGTACTCGGTTCTCTTATTAAAATGAGCATGTACCTACATTCTATGATTAATACAGTTACACGATTGATTTATTATGAAAATAATCTGTGAAAAACTGGACCTAAATCCAAACTGTCAACCTATTTCCGGGAACACTTGTTTAGAAGTCTCGATATATCTCAATGTGTGTTACGCGAAATTTAGATTGTCAGTTTGCAGGGCGTTTGCCCCTTGGGCCATATATACTACCATTTCTTTATTCTGCTTGATTTCAGAAACAATAATTTCTCATATCTGTAATGTTTCTATGGTCTCCAACAACAAAACAAAATGCAACCAAAAACTTTTTAAAAAAATTCATGGAAAGTATAAACAATTAATGTTTCGGACAATAAGTTCTGTGCCAAAAAGTGTGAGGCCTTTTTAAATACCTACCTAACCGTTTACTATTTTTAAAGAAAATTGTTCGTTTATGATAGTAGATATTAGTTAATTTTGTTTTTTAATTTTCCCCTCTCCCCCTCCCCTTGACTCAAAGTCTAGATAACCTCTTGCATACTTCTCCTTTCAACCTTTAAGATGTAAGCGATTTCCACTTCAAAATTTCGACTACAGTTCGTCTTTAATAGCTGCTTCGAAGTTAAGTAACATTCTTATTTAAAAAAAAAAAATCTTTCTTGCTTATCAGCTTAATAGCAAAAATGCCATACCGGTGAGATTCTATAGGTTTAACTTTTAATTTAGAATTCATTCTTCAACTTTTCAAACCTCTTCGACATTGCATACCTCCTTAATTTTATTTAATTAAGATCTCGTCGAAAAAAAGCTTCAAACAAGGCAGTAAGAATTTTTGTATGTTTTTGATGATCACATAGGTATGTGTTGTTATTATTTTTAAAATTCTGTTATGTAGATAGGTAAATACCTACCTCTTTGATATTTGTGGTGAAATTGTTTTGTGTTCATAGAAATACATACAAAATTGCACCATAGTGTGTTTAAATAAATAAAAATAATAAATAACGCTAATTTGACTGTGGAATTAGCATTATCAGCGTTTTATTTGTTTTTTTTTTTTTTATTTTTACTCAAACAAACCAGAAACGAAAAAATATTTATTTACCAACATGATAGAATTGCCTATCAGATTATAACCAACACCTTTTTAGTTTATGGCTTACTAACCCACAATCAGCACACATCGCTTGCTAACCGACCACAACATCAATAAGTCAATTAAAAAAAAAAAGTGTTAGCGCTCTTGTCTAATCGTATCTTAAAACAATTTTGTAACCACTCAACCGGAATGGCATTCTGTAATAATAGCATTGAGTGTGTACAAAAAAAAAAATAAAACACCTGTGCTCAAGCAAGCCTAACAAGTTTCATAATAAAACAAAAAATAAAAACATCTAAAAATACCTAAACCAACCTATCTAACCTATGTAGGTATGTAACTAACTATCAAGCCGATATTGAATCGAGTTAGAAGAAAAAAAGAAAAATAAATAAACTAAATCAGATAAACAGTTAACTAATAAAGTGACAGTTTCACACCTGATAACCTGAAGCAGGTTATTTCCTTTCCCCCTACCCTGCCCCTCCAATCACACCCAAATAACACAAGCTCTCTTAACATTATCACTGTAATTAATGATAATAAAAAATATTTTATAGCCTCATCGATATGTATACTTTGTAATCCTTATCACTTCGGAGCCAAGAGCCAACAAAAGGTTCATTGGATCGCAGTGTTGAAAAAAAAAAAAAAAAATATCTATGATAGTGTTTGTTGAGATACATTATTTTTGTGATTCCCCAATATATTCACCATCTTTCTGTCACACCTGCGGCGGCGACTAGTCGAAGAATCGTGGAGAAATTACCAAATTTGTTGTTGTTATTGATGGTGGTTGTTAGAAAACCATTAGAAGGAACTTTTAATATACCGGCAGCAGCAAGACAGGCACCAGCAATTTAAGGAAAAGGAAACACAAACATTTCATTGTTGTAATAAATTGTGTTATTTTGCTGGCTGATGGCGGCTGAAGTGTAGTGTAGTTGTTTCCTCTTTCACACGACCGACACGGCAAAGGCGATGCGCTCCCTTCGCTTTCCACTACCACTAAGGGAAATTTATTTTCTTTTTTTTTTTTTTTGTATTGCTCTCTTTCTCTTTTATTTTTTTTGGGGAATAACACACACACAGGCACACAATCTTAAACACTTTTGGATTATACCTACACAAGAAGAACACGAAGAAAAAGGACTTTTTTTTGCTTCGTTCTTTTTTCCAACAAAAAAAAAATGTTAAATCGTTTTCACTTTTTTCAATTTTACTAACGAGAATTCTACCGTTTTTTTTTATCACTTGCAATCGCGGCGTATTATCTTTAAAGAGATAACAATTTCAATTTAAAAAAACTCTTCTTTTTTGTTAAAACAAAAAAAATAGATATCATTAAATTGCAACAAGGGAAGAAGATACTATCATCTGGTCCCCGACTCTGACAACGTAACGACCTCGACTGGTTGGTTTGGTATTATGCGTTCCGCTCACTCGTTCGCAGTGAAACAGTCATATTTCATTGAGTTAGAGAGTTGATCGGAGTTACATAGCGCGTTCTCGAGATAACATATGTGAAACAACAACAAAAGGTCGATAAGGGGCAATTCTCCTGATAAATGTGGTGATTCGATATTATTCACCTTGTTTCATGAGGGGAATAGATCTTACTCAGTTCCGAAATGATGACAGAGGGGTATATGTATCGGTACACACGTCATGTTGATAACAAATCGAAAATACATTATTAAATTCTATGCAACATGTTGACAGGTGTTTTGGGGGAGAAAAATAAATCGATATTTTTTTTTTATTTTTATTTTTTGTTTGTTAATATTGAAATCTCTTGGTCAGGAAATTGCAAGGAAATAATGAAAACTGGGCATTTAGAGCAAAACCCTAGAGGTTTTTTTTTTTTCTTATTTCATACTTGACAGAGAGCTCGTAGTCATTTCATGGCAATTTAATAATGCCAGGGATGAGTAGGCTTTTTGAATGGTGAATGGGACCGTTTAACATGATTGCAAATGCAATATGGTAAAGAATACAAACAAAACAACAACAACAACGAAATGAGGAAGGTCCTCTTTAGAATTGAGTGCATGGTTAATTTATCATTAAAAAAATAAAGACTTGCAGGAATAGATGAGACCTATAGACAGGAATGCGTTTGGATTTTTGGAAGATAAGGTACGTGTGTATGTAGGTTCAAGGTAAAGTGTATTTTTTCTATGTATGTATTCTGTTTGATTTGAATGAAGGTACGAGGATAAATTGAGGTCTAGGTCAACTTTATTTGAGTAAGGCAAAAGAGTTTAGATTTGAAAGAGTCACCACTTGAGAAAGGTTCCATTATAAGATTAGCATAGACAGGTTAGTTATAAATCATTATACCTATGTATGTTATAAGATAAAGATTTGAAAAGTTGACTTTTGGAACTCAAGAGAGAGAAAAAAGGAGAAAGAATTTTTGAGTTTTTTGTTTTTAAATAAATCTTAAACATTAATAGATAAGTATGCAATGCGTTGTGATCTGGCAAAGCAAAGCAGTTTATGTGCTGCGTAATGTTTTTAGAAAAACAAAAGTAGAATCATCCTGAGGCAAATAAGTCAATTTGGAAAAAAAAAAATGTCTATCTTCATTCTTCTTAAACGAAAGAAAATTTCTTCACAGGGTGTTTCTAAATCATAAGCCGAAGTACCTACCTAAGATTTTCTTAGAAAAAAGAATTTAAAAAAAAAAAACAGATAAAGGAATTTTGCAAAAAAAAAGGTCTATTTAATTGTTCAAAGGGTGTTCCAAAATAAAATTGTTCACAACAGTGGATACAAGAAGTTAACGAACTAATTTTTGATGTTTTTAGCAAGTATTAAAATCGTATTTTTTTATCTTTTGGCTCATAGAATTATATTTTAAACTGTTTCAGTGAATTATTATTTTATGTGAAACAGTGTAGGAAAAAAGTAAACGGACCGAAATTTTAACAAAAATTTGTATTTGTTTATAAAATAAAAAATAATACAAAAGAAGTCGGTTTTTAAATAATCATTGGCATCATTGTCATTTTGAATATTTAATATGTTCCTAACCTTAATAGTTCTGGACAGAAACTCTTTTTCAGATCTTTTTGAGATCTCACGTTGCCTAAGTGGATGATATAGCCGGCATATTGTGTAATAATAATAATCCATAGTTAAATAATTGTTTCAACTTTTTTATGGAGCAGACAAAGAGAAATTATAATTTTCTTTCTTGTCAACGTTAATTTAAAAACTCTTTTTGGTAAGGAGTAATTAATTCGAATTCAAAAAGGGGCGTGAAAATGGGCGGATTACAAAAAATGAATGCTTAACGTAACAATAAGCTGTTTTTTTACATGATAAGTCCATTTTTTTTTAACAATATTGTCATTTAAAAAAAAAGGGGTGTGGAAGTGGGCAGTTACTCACTTCTATCATTCAGAACTACCCGTGTATGCCGTGCGTTTGCATCGCACCCAATCAGGGGGTTTAATCATTTTGATGTCGGTTCTCGAAACTCCTATAGAACTAGTTTTGCCGTAAAACTTGCTTTGAAACAAGTCAATAATATGGTCGTTAGAGTTTTGCTAATAGTTGGTGTTATTTTTTTTTTTTTTAATATATGCTTCTTGATATTAAATCAACATAAGCTCTTTTATTTCAATATAAAAATTCACAAAATTGTTTTCAGAGAGCATTTAAAATAACAAGGTTTTTTAAAATACATTTTTTAAAATTAAGTAAAAAATAAAAAAAATCACACATTGAAATGAAAATGTAGTTTTTTGGTCTTTCGACACTGGGAACTTTAATTTAGTAAACAAAAATAAATAATAATAAAAAATAATAAAAATATAATCCTTGATTATTTTACTTACATAAACGGTGACGGGATGTCAAGTCATCCCAGTCATCGCTAACCTAAGCGATGCTTGCACTAAGGAAATCCCTAGAGAACTCGTCCGCGCACCTGATTACCCTGTTTTCGCTAAGCATCGTTCCAGAGTTAAAACTAAGTTAAGGGCCGTTGTGTATAAATTGTATAAGAGAACACCATTTCAAAGAGCTTGCCCTTAATAGAGTTCCACAAATTCAATACAACTTTGTTGTTTGTGGAGTGCTTATCCACAATCGATACTTAGAGGTCGTCCATGACAATCTCACTTAAGAGTATGCGGTTGCGCTGCTCTGGGAGATGGCATTCTTTCTGTTTTGAGTCTGACCGTCAAGCCTACTCTTTTTTCAAGGTCGTTTGCTCCCTTCTCGAGATCTGTTTCGCTTGACAGCTTTTTTTTGAGCTACTAGAAGATTCTTCAATTCTCAACAATCTTCCGGTATTTACATAATTTTATCGGAGGCGTCTCTCTCATGAATTGTTTCAGCTTCCTTATTCCTGGCAATATTTTCAAAAATAAAGGAGCCCTTCTTAAACTGAATCTTGAGAAGGAAACCCACAGAACGTTTTTTGTTTCCCTAAGTAGCACTGCTATGGCTGGTGCAGCGGTGCTTCACGAGGGTTTAGGGTTGGTATTGGTTGGCTCGGTAGCCATGGGGGTACCTACTAGGTATGGCTGGTACTGCCTATGCTACCTGATGTTTTGGGTTGCCCAACAACACTGAAACTGCCAGTGTTTGTTAAGCTCCCGTTTAGGGTCTCCTGACTGGAAGCCAGAAGGTCATCCTCGAAGTCGGCGGATGGTAAGTCTGTCATGCCTTAGTCGTCTATAGTGGACAAAAAAAACTTAAATAGAATTCCCAAGGGTAGGTCGAAAAAGAAACGCCAGCCACGGCAGGGATTACACACAAGCAAGTTAGTTTTACTTACGTAAATTCACTAAAAAACTTACAGCTTACTGTTGGTTAAATTTTCCTATGACCTAGGTATATGAGGCATTTATGTAGAGCTTAATTAAGTAAAACTATCTATGTCCATCAAGTTAAAACTTCAAAGTTTTAAGGGTCTAATAAGTACCTATGTACCAACGTATTATCGTCAATTGGTCATGAAAGAGAAAAATATTGTGGCACCCTTTTTCTTAAAAAAAAAAAAAACTTAAATGCGACAAAAAAATCTCTAAATTAGGACCAATTTCCAATCAATCCAGAATTACTAAAGCTATAATTTTTAAAAAATTTAAATTATTAAAATTATAATTCTATAATCTTTTTGTCAATAGAAGACTTAAAGTAAGTATAAAGTTGACTAAGAATCGAATTAAAATTGAAGAACACCATCCTAAACTACCTTAATCTCTTTTAAGACGTCATAAATTTAAGCTCTAACCATACATTTCATAACCAATGGTAGTAATTTTTTAGTATAAAATCATCCATATGGACAAGTTTTTCAAACACAAAAACTATTAAAATCTCATCATTTGGTCATAGGTTTATCCATTTACGAGTAGGTAGGTAAGTATCTGACAAAAAAATAACAGGCTTCTTCCATAAAATATTCAATAAAATATACGAGCACCTACATTATATCTAGCTTCCCCACAACATAAAAACGTTCGCTACTGTACACTTAAAATACCTAGAGCAAAAAAAAAAAACTGCATTGCATTTACCTATGTAGGTAGGTATATGCACTTTTTATCCAATCCAACACCCAAGAAAAGCATAGATAGACCTATAAAAGTAAGCGCTATAAGATACATTTAATGACACTGCAGCTATGAATGAATGGATGAATGAAATCCATTTAGATACTTGTAGGTTATTTTCTACTTCACATTTTACAATCATATAAATAAAACAACACAACATGAAGTATATAAGTTTACGAACGCTTTGGATTAAGATCACTTCTTTATGCAGGAAGTTCATCGTTTATATTCTTAATCCTATTAGATTCAGCAACAAAAAGAATTCAGCAAAAAAGATAAAAATAAAAACAACAGAAAATAAGACAACAAAACGAAAAATAAAAAAGAAGAAGACTAAAAAAAGATAGCAGAGCAAAAGGCCATACCCAATCAAAGTTCAATGACAACCAGAAGAACTGACAAAATTGCAAAAAAAAAAAACAAAACAAGACAAGATATTGTATATCTTTTGCTAAATGAAGAATCAAGCTCCTAACCAACGAAAAAAAAAACAATTAAAAATGGAAAGCAAGCAAATTGGAAGAAACCAACTTTAAAAAAAAAGTGAAGAAATCCAGCGAAAAATAACAGCCAACGATTTGGGTTTTGTCTTTTCGTAAAAACAAAAAAAAAAAAAACAGACCGGTTTATGAAGAAACGGAAAGGGGTGTCGTCTTCCTCCAGATTTGATTCTGCCCACGTTTGATATTAATATTTCACCCAAAGATACAAGAAGCATAGAAACTCTAAAAAAGATCATCATAGAATCAAGTGCAAAAGAACGCTAATAACTGAGATAATCTACAAAATTATAAACCAACGCGTTTTTAGGTTACTGGTGGAGACATGGATAGAAAATGAAATGAAAAGCAAAAATGGCAAAATTTTATTTCTTTTTCATTTTTATTAAAATGAAAATGAAAAACGAACGGCTGAATTCACCAAGAATGAGTCATAAGTGTCGTTGTCGTCGAGTAAGGAGAGGATGCTTTTAAGTGGACACAACCAACAACAACAAACAGCAGCAACACATAGGCATAAGAAGAAGAAGAAAATATAAGAAGGATTTCTGCATATATTTTTTTTTTTTCTGAATAAAAATCCAAACACACGGTCAAGGACCACGCCTAAATGAGAAATATCTTACGAAAGTCCTTCGCAACAAACTTCTACCAACACACAATTGGAATGATAATTATGTTTGAGAATTTCCCCAATCCCAGAGAGAGAGAGAGAATGTGGTGAATAGAGGGGAATAAGGTTTCGTTCTGTCATTATTTTCTAAACAATATGCGCCCTCTCCAAAATGGAGTGTGTAATTTTAGCAACAATGTTGCAGCTAGAGATGTGCAATGAAAATATGTATAAATAATAAGAATGGCACATGACAGAAACACAAAAAAAAAATAATAATAATAATTCTATGTTGTCGTGGGACAGTGAGTGGAAGAAATCAAAAGGAATATAACGAAAAGAACATGAGTTGAGTATCTGTCAAATGGGCGGGTGGTGCTTTGTTTTTTTTTTTTCTGTGCTTTTTGATAGCGACCATGGGAAAATAATAAAACTGACCTACACTAATAGAAAACAAAGAATTGAAGAGAAATAAAAGAAGACAAAAAGGTTTATAAGTTGTTAGGATATTATGAAGAAAGATGCTAAAAATATAAATTGGGTAGTTATTTTTGTATAAAATGTTAAGCTTTTTTGTGCGTTTTGATGTCACGATTTATTTCCTTTTTTTCATAATTAACTAATGAAGTGGACAATAATTGGAGAACACAGGTTTTGCATAAGTAGGTAGAGATCAAGAGATTGTATACCTTTCGAATAAGAATTTATTGTTTGTGATTTAATAAAGCAAGAACATGAGTAATAGACTTGTGAAGGTTTTGAGCGCATATTAAGGTTTTGTCTGCAGTTATTATAGAAATATAAGAAAGTTAGAAGTTGGAATGAGAGCGATTGATTATTTTTTTTTTAAAATATGTATTTTTTGCAAATAAAAATTAAAATACGTATGTAAAATTTTTGTGTGTGCAATTCTTCATATTGTGAGTGTTACATATTTGAAAAATGTATTTATTCTTTTATTTGTTTTTTAAGTTTTCATGTTTAAAACGCAAAAAAAAATACTATTTAAACGCATTTTTCGATTGTTTTTGGGAAAGTAACTTTCCTTTTTTTTTAATTTCTCAGAAACTTACAAAGATTTTTACTCACCTCTCGTGAAATGAAAAATCCCAAAATCTTCTAATGACCCTATTTTAAATTTTTTTGTATGCGATATAGAAAGGAGAAAAAGTGTATGTAACATGTAGGGCAGACATCCTATTAATATTATAAATGTGAAAGTCTGTGAAAGTCTGTTTTCTCTTAATCTCTAAAAATACCTAATTGATTGTAATGAGAATTGTTAAAGCGAGAGCTTGGAACACGAGGATGGACTAGACATAAATAGGCTACTTTTGTTTTCAAAATCTACAATAGTTTACCAAAAGATAGTTAAAATATATAACAAAAAATAAAGTGATAAATCGTTTGAAATGTCAGATATTCAAAAAAAAAAAAAAAATACAAAAGTATTTTACAATCATAAAGTTATTTAAACATGCGAAGCAAGGCGAGGCTATGCGAAAAATTGCCCAAAAAACAAAATGTCCAAACCTAAAAATCAGAAATCGCCCAAAATTATTGGGTGAACTTCCATAATGAAAAAAAAAAAAAATAAATTTGATGGCACAACAGCTCATGAAGAACTAGGGCCTAGTGACTTACAACTCTCAACCATTCCTGTGTGCGTGTTTGCAGGAATGGAGGGGACCTACAGTTTATTGCCGAATCCGAACGGCTAACGAGCGGCACTTTTCTGTGACAGGAGATACTCTTGGAGGATTTGTCAATTCCTCGCAAGAGGCAGTAGCCGTTTTTTCTTTTAAATAAATAGGTGGCGAGGCTGGGGATCGAACCTTAGACCTCCGGCATGACAGTCCATCGCACTAACCATCACGCCACGGCTACTATAATGAAAGAAGACCCAAAAAATTAATGCAAAAACTAAAATGAATAATCGCCCAATTTCTTTTTTTTTTTTTTTTAATAATAACAAAACGCAAGATCGCCCAAATGTACACGGGTGTGTGCGGGTGCAGCGCGAGCGGCGCGTGCGTGTGCGGCTGGCGCGGTCACGTCACGACACGCCCGCGCCGTACGCACTGCCGACCGCGCGTTTACATTACCTACTATACACTCCAAGTATTTATGTAAACAATTAAATTATTTTTGATAAAGAAATCAGTTTACAAGAATACTAGATATTCTTTTTTATTTCTTTAGTTAAGGCGATATTTTTTATGGATTTTTTCATTTAATATACATCAAAATACATTTTTTTCTGTTTTCATTTTTGGGCGATTTTTCATTATTTTTTGGGTGTTTTTGAAAATATGTTTTTGGGCTTTCTTGCATTTTTCAAGTTCGCCCAAATGTTTTGGGTGATTCTTCATTTACATTTTTTTGCCAAAAATATTTTGGGTAATTTTTCATAAAAAAAACAACTGTTTTGGGCGATCTTTCATTATGAAAAATCACCCAAATAGTGTAAAATGAAGAATCACCCAAGAATAATTTTGGGCGATTTCTGATCTTTAGGTTTTGGGCGTTTTGTTTTTGGGCGATTTTTCGCATAGCCGCAAGGCGAGCACGGGCCTGCTAGTTTTTCATAATTTACAATTTAAAACCGGAATCAAACTTTTCTCGTGTGATGTGTTGAGGAGTGGTGTGTCTATATTGTAAAGGTTGCGCCATACTACGTTATGACGCAGACATTTTTTTTAGAGTGCGCGAAGGAGAAAACAATTCCCTTCGACAACAGAATAATAAAAAATAAAAAATGTCAGTTTTTAGGACAGCACGCTTGATTAGAAGTGTTCAGTACACAACACTCCGCAACACACCACACGAGACATGTGTGGATCCGGCTTAAAGTTCAAAATTTCACACTGACAAATTTGTAGGTATATGTATGAATATGTATTGTTTTTTTTTTTTACTCTTTTTTTAGACTTAAAAGTCCTAACGTCCTTTGTACGAATAAAAAGGTTTGAGAAAAATACTACTTGGCTTTTTTGCATTATAGTTTGCGACTTCCTGATAATTCAATCAACACAATTATTCAAAATGAAAAATTAAAATTTGGGGTAGAAGCCCGAGGCATAATGGTTAGTGCGTTAGACTGTCACGCCAGAGGTCTGGGTACGATTCCTAGCCTGTGTTTTTCAGGGCTACTGCCTCTTGCGAGGAGGTGACACCTCCAAGAGTATCTCCTGTCATAGAAAAGTGCCGCTCTACTTAGCCGTTCGGACTCGGCAATAAACTGTAGGTCCCCTCCATTCCTTCAAACACGCACACAGGAATGGTTGAGACTAGTAAGTCACTAGGCCCTAGTTTTTCATGAGCTGTTGTGCCATTTTATTTATTTATTTATTTATTAAAAATAAAAACAACCTTTAAACTTCTTTTCGTGAAGAGCGTCATCAACTTATTATACCTACCTACCTGCCTAAATAAACCAAAACCCGCAATTTATGTTAACTTTTCGATACACAAAAAAAGAAACTATTAGGTAGGTAAATATGTTTTTTCGGAATTACATTGGAATAATTTGTTCATTCTCTGACTAAGAGAAATAGAGTTCCCATTTGTTCATAATATTGAAACTATCAGATAAATTAAACCCAATGAATAAGAGTTTGATTCCATTGATACACTCTAAAATCAAAGCATTACCTTACCAAGCCCTTTTAGTACCAATAAAATTCTACACTTCAATAAATACCTATTTTACCACAACTAATGTGCATTCATTTTATCTCCACAAACAAAATGTGCACATTGCACTTGTAGTCTTTTATCCACTTAATAAATATAAAATTAACCAAAAAGGATTTTCCCATTAAATAATACCTATCTACAATTACTGTTCCAATTCAAATAAACCCTACCTTGATACTCCAAAAATAATAACTAAAGCCAACAAAAAAATATTCCAATAGTCAGGGCAATGTTCAAGTATCAACTACGACTACGCTACGTAATCTATGCCCCAATTCCATTCAACAATGAACCCTTCTTTTCTCTTCTGTTCTGCCATTGCCGCCTATAAATTAATTTGTGTTATTAAGTGTTAATAAACAAAATATAAAAACCTAGAACAAAAGAGAAACAAAAATAGATTGATAAATAAATCGAAACACAAAGGCATGCCTAAAAGAGACGTGTTAAAAAAAAATTAATAACCAGCGAGTCCATAAGTACCTACTCGCGCTTCGTTTGTTTATCTTGACTTGATATCATTTTATTCGATGGCTATCGTTATTTTCTTTCACTTTTTATTTTGCTCTTCGACGAATTCAGAATAAACTCGACTTATTTAATCGCAGTCCTCGAAAACCATGGCAACACGTCCAATACCTTTGCGATGATAGTCTGGGCGGTAATGTTAGTTTTTCGGAAGAGAACAGTTTTTGCATAATTTCAATACAGCATCTTTCTAAAATTCATGAAATGTAGCTCTAGCTTAAGCAGAAGTTGAAGTTTGCTCCTTCTGTTCATATTTACTAGCCAAAACTGGCATTTTAGTTTTCAAAGTTCTGTTAAAGTTCATATGAAAAAAAAAAAATTGGACTTAAACTGGCAGTTTTTGGGAAGTAAACAAACACTACTTTACTGGTGTTCTGTTTTCGTACCTTTCAGTTTTCATAGTCAGCTTCAGTTTCAGCTACACCACAATATTCAGCCCGTGAGGTTATTTGGCAGGGATAAATAAGTTTTCATAATTGAAATGTGCTTCAGCAGCCATTTTTAAAAATTGCGTTTTTAGGTAGTTCGTTGAGAACGCGTATTATGAATTGCTCCTACGGCACAGCCCACACATTGTGCTGGCATCGAGGAGGGTTTAAGAATTGCTTTAACGATTTTTTAACCGTAAACCCTCCTTCAGCACAACGCAAAAAACGAATAGGATTTTCAAGGCGTTTATCTAATATGTGTTCATAATTCCGTTCTATCTTTCAGCACACCCGTCTGCGTTGCGGCGGAGTAGGGTTTTAGTAGTATTTTTATGATTTTGAATTCAGAATTCCTCCTCGATGTCAGCACAAATCAGGAAATATACCCGTGCTTCTACTTGCTCGACGCTTTTATTTACAAATTACAAACTTCTGTGTACGCATTTATGGGTCGCTTAATTCAGCGCATAAATGGAGTAGGGTTTCTGAACAAGATTTGATGATTTGTCACAAAAAACCCTCCTCGAGCACAGCGTAAAAATCGGGAAGGGGTTTAAGTGCACATTTTGATATTTTCCTAAAAAAAAAAACCCCCCTCGACGACAGCGCAACGTGTGCGCTGTGCCTTAGGAGCAATTCATAATACGCGTTAAGAACAGCTTATCGTACAGAAAATATGTTCAAATTTTTTTTTGAAGGGAGTTTTATTACCTTAATTTTATCTTTGACATTGGCCGCGTTCATCAGCACATTTGACAGTTCTGAACTGTCATTTTTAGAGCTTCTGATTGGCCAGCAGTCATAAAAGTTCAGTTGACGTCGATTGACATTTAGTTACGTTTCTTACGTTTTTTCTGAATTTTCAGATGAAAAATTCTATCTGAAAATTCAGATGACAGCTAATAGCAACAAAAAAAAAACAGTTCTTGATCCAGTTTTTTTTTTGGTGTGTGGTCTGATCGTCTGGGTCTTGTATCGCTTTTCGGATTTTGATTTTAAAGTGCAAAAAATAATAAAAACAGGATAAATAATTTCAGACTTTTTTGTGCGTTCAGTGTTACGTTTTTCAAAACTGAATTTTCAGATCTGTCAAAAACGTGGTGATGAACGCGGCCATTATTTGTTTAATTGTTAGGAGCTAGGAGCAGTTAAAGTAAACAAAACTGGA
Source organism: Epistrophella euchroma (assembly GCA_947049315.1). Taxonomy (NCBI): domain Eukaryota; kingdom Metazoa; phylum Arthropoda; class Insecta; order Diptera; family Syrphidae; genus Epistrophella; species Epistrophella euchroma. The sequence continues at coordinate 138,515,825 of OX346245.1, forward strand.
GCACTCTTATAATATGCGGTATTAGGCAATCAACGGCACGTAGACTCTCTAAAGTCAAAATGAGAACTACCTAAATATTGACGTTTATAGAATTTAATCGATCGAAATTTCAATAAAAGAAATTTCACCGTAACGAACCAACGAAATTCCAACAAAAAAAAAATCATTTTTTAGTTTTTATTTCTTCGACATTGTTGCCATCCTTTGATGGAATTTGACAATTTGTACCTTGACATTCTATATTAGCCACGAAAAAGTCAAATTGACTGAACATGTTTGCGTTGTGTGATCGTCAACTCTCATAGTGCTCGAATATGGTCAAGTTGTGTGATTGTCACAATTTTCTGTTTCAACGTGTTGACACTTACATAAGTGTAAAACGTGTTTTCTACCATTTTGTTGACCCATTGTTTGCTTTAAAACACGACACGATTATGGCAATAAATGGATAAAATATGACATATATATTGACATTTAGTCGATCGTTTAAGCCCATCAATACCTTCCAGACTATAGAGCCGGTGTGGTTAGGTTGAGTTGTGTTGAGGTGAAAAAAAATAAAGATATACAACTTTAGCTGAATATATTCACTGACAGCCGAACGGAATTACCGTAAAACATTCGAAAATAAATCGATGATACCTTACCTACTCCATCTACGGCCGTTGCGTTGTCTATTGGTATCTTAAGACCAACACGCTTAGTTCACAGCACAAACGCTTATTTATATAAGCTTAACCGAAAATAGGCTTACAATCATATCGAGAGGGGAGGATGGGCGCAATATACCTTACAAGGGCAATGGTTTGATGGTCTGATGATGGAGTCAACCCATTTAAGACTCGAAACTTAGCAATGTTGATCTAAAACCTGAAGAAGGAATACCTAGTTTTGTTGTTAACTCTCTGGCACTGGATGGCGTACGAGTATATGAGGAGTAAGCGCGTGTGTGGAATAATAAATGAAAAGGAGAAAACAAATTAAAAGAATTTTAACAGTAAATAAATAAATAATGATTGCAAGTGCTAAGCTGAGCTGAACTGGATGCCAGTAATACCACTGACTTCAAAAGGGCAGGCGTGCTTAAGGTGCTGATTGATTGGAAACATTTGTGGTTTCATATAAGTCACATAACCTATAATAATATCTACAGTATGTAGAGAGAGGTAAACGTCTCTCTTTGTCTTAAGAGGGAATAAATTTGAAAAGAATTTCATTTTCCAAATAGGGGAGTTTTAATGGGGAAGGGGTTCTTGTGCGTGAATCTTTCTAAAAATATACCTATACGCAATGCAGAGCAACAGGGAAAAATATTTTTTTTTCCTATTTAAATTAACATTATTGCACTTAGATTGACTATATTTGATTGAATCACTTATGGGTCGTGACTTTAATTGTTATGTTTTTTTTGTTGATAAGCAGACGACCTACATACATAAATAAAGAATCAGGGGGAAAATATGAGATTTCAATTTTGATTCCGATTGTAATACCTAATAATTGTTGTTTGACAGACTGTTGGGCACTTTATTTATTATTCCATACAAAGGCTCATACTGAGATCGAAATGGTTTTATTTAAATATTCGTATTTCCTATGTATCAGCCAGCGTTTTAAATATTTACCTATTTATAATACATTTACATAACTTTGGGTTATATTATACAAAAAAAAAATCTAATAACATTTTAAATAAATTTTAATACCCAAAACAAGTGCAAATTTTTACAAAACATAACTTTTTTTAAATCGTCAAAAAATCACATGGATAGATGTTGCAGTTGTGACACTGAAACTCATAAATTTATAAATATCTAAGTCACTTTAATTCTAAATCTTCATGCGGTGTGTTGTATGAAAACGATGTCTAATTTGTTTGAAAGCTGATAGTCCAGGAAAAATATACTTTTACAAAGAAAAAAATAGTTAAAGGCTGAAATTTGGCATGGACGTTGTTAATGGGACTGTTTAAAAACTGAGAGAGTTCCTCATCGATCCGATGACCGCTAGGTCAGTTATAAGGGGTCCAAGGGTCTAAAAATTAGTTTTTTGCAAATATCTCAAAAACGGTTTGTGCTAGAGAAAAATTTTATTCCCCAATCTTGGAGCTGAAATGAGGTTATTTGGCAAATTACAGAAAAAGTGTTTAAATCTCAAATTTCCTAATTTCGTTTGACAGTCCAGATTGTCAGTCGCTTATTTTTGTTATACATTGAATTCTGTCATTTCAAATGCGTTACACTTTGAATGGATTCCATTCGGGTGTGTTCATAAAGTGTTTACGTAATTTCCTATCGAATTTCTTCCAAATTTGGTTGAAATTACCTTATTTGGAAATATGAATTTGAATATAAAATGAGATATAATTTCGAATCAAATTTGGAAATTTTCAACAAAATTACCTCATTTGCTTTAGTGAAAACGTAGTATTAAGTACGAGTTAAGAAATGATAAACAAAAGTGTGAAAAATTCATGTCGAAAATTTTAGTTTGATATATGTAGTTACTTGAGTGACAAGTTAATGTTACGACTGTGACTTAGTATATGATGCATGTACGCATAAAATTCTAACAGAAAATTATTCTTATCGGACGTGTTGCCGCTCCTAACACGAAGTAGAAAATACCTCTTCTATGACATTATGTATAGGTTTTCTCAGTTGAGAACGAATAAATGTTTTTTTTATAATTTTTTTTTTCGTGGGGAAAATAAGCCACTCAAAATTAAAAATATTAACGTGGAACCACAATATTTTTCTTACCACAGCAAGTAACAACTTAAATTTTGTTGTTTTGTATAACAAAACATTAGGTACAAACATATTTTTCTTTTGCAGGTATGTGGGACTTTTTTTTTTTGATGAATTAAGTGGAAACGTTGTTTTGTTTCTTTGATTGTCTGTATGTTCGGGCTTATGTATCTCTTTGATTGTCTGTATGTTCGGGCTTATGTATCTCTACTTGTCCGATTTCAAAAATTCTTTTTGTAATTGAAAGGTTATTTTCAAAACTTTGCTGTTTTTAGGGTGAAATGGAATTTTCAAAAAACAAACAACAGCTATCAAATTTTTTAATTCTTTTATGTGTTTGAAAATTAAAATATGGAGAGGATGTACTTCGAGAAAAAATTTAGTGCTGCCTATGTATTTTCAAAAATCAAGCATTGATAGGGGTAAATGGGATTAAAAAAAATGCATACGATTTAAAAGAATCTTGTGTTTGAAAGATTATTTTCGACGATGTAATTTGAGGATCACTTAAGGGCTATAAAGTTAGATTCAATTTCATTTTTGTTTTATTTAAAAGGAATTACAGTAAAAGCTCTTATAAGTGGACAATCATGGTCCCCTCATATTTGTCCGGTTATGAGAACTATCCGATTAAAACAGATTCTGCAACCTGCTTTTCTTGACATCGCAAAATTAATTATTGCGAAACGAAAATTAAGAGCAGAAGAACATGTAAAACTCCAGAATGCAGTCGGAAGCAGCGTTGCGGAAGTGGCACGATTGTGCTTTTGACACGATAATTTCCTCGTCGCACGGTGGCACGAAAAAGTTCAATATGGCACGTTTTTTATTTCATAATTATTTTACTTAAAATGAAGCAAATTTTGACAAAATTTAATGAAAATCGATTCAAATTCCGTAAAAAGTGGACATATTTTATTTGATTATTTTTGTTGCATTAAACTCCGTATAATAATATTGATTAGTTTTTTTTTTTTTTTTTTTTTCATTAAATAGAAAAATTTGTGGGTTTTCTCCTATGGCACGAAAACTGGCATGTTTTTGCAGAAAATATGGCACGTTAGTTTTATTTCGGGCGGCAACACTGTCGGAAGTGGGAGCCATAACTCTCATCACAACGCAAACTATGTTACTAGGTCATTAGAGCTTCGCTTCCGCTTACTGAAGATTTTCACTTGAAATTTGCTTAGGTATTAAAAAATAAAATAGAAACTATACTAACCCTCTGTTTCATTTTTTGATACAAAATAACTCTTAAATAAAATTATGCTCCCGCTTATTGGAAGTTTTGTATCTAAAATGCTCAAGAAAAAAGTTTCGGCATTCGATTATGAGAATGTCCACTTATAGGAATATAATTCGTACGAAAAATTCACGAAAAAGTTTGTTCCCGAAAATGTTTCCGCTTAAGACTAAGTACGCACTCGAAATTTCGATCGCGCGACTATTTAATCGCAAGAAATAGAACAAATGAGTTTTAATGTGGGTGACCTCACTTTGACCCAGAAATCGTGACACTTAAAAGACTAAAATTTGTTCCATTTTTCGAGCGTCGCAAACTACAATTAAACAAATGGAATTACATGTTTGTGACCGCACTTTCGATTTTAAAAATCGAAGTCGTGGAAAGAAATGAACATGCACGCACTTGCGATTATCAGTCGCTCGATTTTTAAGTCGCAAGAAATGAGACCCATGGTTTTAAATGTGAGTGCACGCACAGCACATGCGACTAAAAAATCGCGGGGCTTAAAAAAATGAAACAGGTTCCATTTTTAGAGCGACTTTTTAGTCACAACGACTTTAAATCGCAAGTTCGTGCACAGCCATTAAAAGACCAATTTTGCATTCGTTCGCGATTAAAATTCGCACGAATAAAAATCGTAAATGCATGCACAGCAAAATGATGCGATCGCGATTTTTTAATCATAACGACTTAAAATCGCTAATGCGTGCTTAGCCTTGGCTTCCCAGAGCTTTCCGGAAGTACAGTGTTGTGCAAATTAATTGAGACAACAAATTTTTTGAATGAATTGGTTACTATGGTAGAAGGCTTTATTTTGGCGTTAATTTTGACTTTGAAGAAAGTATAAAAACTAATTTGAAAAAAAAACTTTGGTTGAGCAATTGATATTGATAAAATTATAAAACTGAATGACCTTTTACATGTTTTTTTTTTTCGAATATCCCACGACCACATATGAGTTGCTAAGATCATAGGGCCCAATTTGAATCTCGCAAATGTTAAGGGTACGTTTGTCATACTGTCGTAAAATCGGTACAAATTCCCTTTACTTTAAGTTGTGGTTTCTCCCATTTAAAATTCTTGATGAGTTAATCTCTTAACAAAAATAAACTTATGCCTTTCTCCATACATATGTAGTATGTACATATACTATATACTCATGTAGATATCGATTATTTCAAAAATCACAAAAACAGATGGCTTAATACCCTAGAATTTCATACACAATACCTTTTCCTTATACATACATAAATAGTACTTTGTCATAAATCATGAACATACATTACCAATTACTCGGCTTCAGAGACAACACAATTTGTTCAAATCAACTGATTCTAAAGAAACATAATACATTTTAAATTGCTTCAATTACATTGTTGAATTGTTATATGTTCACGTGCCTTCAGTCAACATCCACAAGGAATATTATATAACAAAGAAATTTTGATATAGATATTTATAAACTCAATAATATACCCGCATTTCCTATTTCGAATGTCATAACTCATAATATCAATGACAAGTTACTCTCGATCGTAATTATTGAACTGTCTCATCTCTTATTCATTTAATTCTGATGTCTCGTATGTTTTTATCCGATGTTAGTCACAAATCAAAAACTTCAACCCCACCCTTCCCTTTTTTCTCAATCTTAATAGCTACTTCTAGATAATAAAACTGCATTAACTCGAACGGATGAAGTGAGCAAATTGAAAATATAAAAATATAGATACACTTACTCATTGGATCGGCACTCAAGACGCAACCAATTACTCACTTCAAGTAGTTTCATATAATTAACTTGTAATTTACAAATAAAAATGTTTTCAAGCGAAGCGCACATTACAAGAAGAAAATTACCACACCACACATTCCTCTGTGGAAATAAAATATATGTAAAATCTCATTTTTATTTTTTTTTTTTTTCAAGACTTTCTTCTTCGGGACTAACATCAACGAGGAATATAGGCTAAAGCTAAAAAAAAAACCAACAAGTCAATCATAAATCGATGAGGAAATACTCAATAAATTCGATTCAAGGTAAAAGCCACATAACCACCTGGAAAAGGAGCCCCACACCGACCCTAAACTGAAACAAGAGTTGCTTGCCCCAAATCTGCCCATCAATTATCTAAATTTATAGAAAAAAAAAAATAAAAAACCGTTCTGTTTTAGTATAATAATGGTGCAACCAGCAGGCTTTCTCATAAGGAACAATGTTTTTGGCTCAATAAATACCTGACTGGAATTTATTATCAAACTGTTTCTAATTTATTTATTTTTTTTTTTGTTTTTGTTTTCGGTCAGCAAACATTCATTAGATATGAATGAATGAGGGAGACGGACGACGACGACGCGACGAGCGGAAAGATGAATGGCTTGAAAATAGGTAATAATAATAAGTAAACCAATTTTAGCCCCGTTTACTTGTTGAATTTGATGAGCAATATTACCACTTACCAGCAGTAGCGCAGCTCCGGCACAGTGGTTCATTCGTGATAGACAAAAATCCTTTCTCAAATGTTTATGTTTAACATGCCAAAATGGAAAAGATATTTTATCTCTAGGCCAAAAGTTTACATTTTGGGATATTATTTATTCAATGTCGAGATTTAGAGAAAAAAAATTCAATTTTTTATTATAAAAAAAAAAAAACAAAAAAAAAAACAAAAAAAAAAACAAAGAAAAAACAAAAAAAAAGCAAAAAAAACAAAAAAAAAAAACAGAAAAAACAAAAAAAAAAACAAAAAAAAAAAAAACAAAAAAAAACAAAAAAAAAACAAAAAAAAACAAAAACAAAAAAAACAAAAAAAAAACAAAAAAAAAAAAAACAAAAAAAAAACAAAAAAAAAACAAAAAAAAAAAAAAAACAAAAAAAAAAAAAAAACAAAAAAAACAAAAAAAACAAAAAAAAAAACAAAAAAAAAAACAAAAAAAAAAACAAAAAAAAAACAAAAAAAAACAAAAAAAAATAAAAAAAAAACAAAAAAAAAAAAAATTAATTTTGATTCCATTTTTTTTTTCGGAGAGAAAAAGGCGTAAACTCAAAATCTTCAAAGGTATATACGAAGATTTTTTTTTTTAATAATACAAATTCTATATACTACTGAAATAAATCAGCCAAGTAGAAGACTTAGCACTATTTTATTGGACTTGTTGAATTATTGATTCAATATAGCTTTTAACGGCCTTTAGTCCATGGAAATTTTTGGCGTTTCGTCCCGGCGATCTCACTTGGACTCATCAGTTGACTAGTGAGGGCCTTGTCAATATGCAATTTCCATTAAGTTCAGTTCATCTTACATAGATTTCATGGTGAATACCTAGTGTGAACTATATCTAACCAGATTAGAATTCCTAATCATTAAAGCTAGAAGTTTTTTGTGCCCGTGGCCTGGCAATGTTTATATACACGGGACGAAACGCCAAAAATTTTCATGGACTAAAGGCCGTTAAAAGCTTTATTGAAACAGAGGTATTGTTTGCATCTGTAATCATTAAAAAAAAAAGTGCAGTTAATTTTTGTCTATGTAGGCGTAATTTTTTTTTGTTCAATTTCCGTAAATCATATTGTATATAAATCATATTGTTTTCCGGTCACTTTTTTTGTACAACTTGAACCACTGTGCTAGATAGTCGTTTTGTTAGAGAGAAGGATATTATGTTCAGACTTTAATCAAATCAATTTAATGGATTTCGGTCGGTTGCTAAAGCTGGACTTAATGAGAAAAACATTTTAATTGGAATAAAAAAGTTTTTTTTTTTTTCAGTTGGAACATTAAACATAGCGCAGTGCAACTAGAAAAAAAAATAATATTTAGTAGACAAAAAAAAAAAAAAAAAAACAAACCATAAAGATCTTTAGTTCTGGTGCACTCAGGTATAACGTATAACACAGGTACACACACATCATTAAATAGCATTTTTGTGCAATTAATAAAAAAGAAGAAAAAATTATATTCTATAAACTTACAGCTATTTTTTTTGTTTGTAGGTATGAATAAATATGTTTCAGGAATCATTATCAAAGCAAATCATGTGTAAATGCAGTAGGTATGTCCATTTAAGTGATTAATATGACGGTGCATGTAAAGAGATTACGAGTTGTTGTGTTGTTGTTTTCAAATTGAATCCAAATAAGATGCAAGACGAATCATTTTGATGATGAGCATGAAATGAAAATAAAATAAATAAAGAAATTAAAAATACATGAGTTATAATATTTAAGTGATAAATTAAAAATATCAAGTTTAAGTAAATTGTACCTGGAGAATTATTTAATTAATACCTACATTAAGGCCTATAAAAAAAATTAAAAATGTATTTTTATATTTCCATTTTTGTGGGACCTCATAATCTATTATGTGGATATAAGAAGAGAGAGAGAGAGAGAGAGAGAGAGCTGAATAAATCCTCGTAATTAAGCTTTGCCTGTTTTTGGTACATATAACGAGGTAACATTAGAAATTCTTTAAAATAAATATAACAAAATAATCATTAGCAGAGTCACTGTGGCGTATACGTACTTTTTTGTATCAGCATATAATAGTTAATTTTAAAAATCTATTCATCACTGCTTTTCGTTCATTTTGAATAGTATACACCTCTTAAATCAAAATAAGTCTTTATGTGAGTTACATAAGTCAGAGTTTGCTGTTTAAAAAAAAATTCAAATCAATTGCGATTTTATCCCACTAAAATTTTACTTCTTTCGGCACAAATATTTTTTTGTCTTTTGATAATTGTGGAGTTGGTGTTAACATAACCAGTGTCATCATTAAAATTTAGCATGATCTCTTCGTCAAATTCGTCGCACAATTTTTATATAAAGTTTTTATATTTAATTTTTCTTACTACCATAAATTCTACATCAATAGAAACAAATAAGTTATTTTTTTTAATGATTAATTAGTTAACCTGGGGAACTTAGTTCCACCTAAGATTAATTAAATTATAAATGTCTTTTCCTATGCGAATCAGATCGTGTTCAGCAGAGTTATGTGCGCACAAACAAAAACCCAACTCAAGAAGTATGGTTTTCACGATTTAGGATTTTCCCAGCAAATTTTCCAAGTTTCTTTTGGTAAGAACCTTCTAACAAAGTATTAGAAAAATTAAGAAAAAAGATAAATGGAGTCGGTAAAGTCGTTTTCAAGTTATAACGTGACAAAGGGAAAAAGAGATTCATTTTTATATATGTACATATGTAAATATTATGTAGATTAAAAAAAAGTTATAAATGAATCAGCCGTTATAAGGCCAATTTAAGGATTCCTAAAATAGATAACATAAGTCTTAAGATAATAGAGAAGACGGAAAGAGAGTGCTAAGGATCTGTTTTTCTGTTGAACCTGAAACTTAGCTTTCATCAACATATATGATGGCGGTGCCACTAAGTGTAAATTTTTTTTTAAAACCCGAAGGGATAATGGAGAAAAAGCAATTATTTAAGTGCACTTTCAATGGACATATTTAGGCTGTTGAATATTCCGAAAAATTAATGTCTTTCAAGTTAGCACTACCACAAAATTTTGAAAAAACAATAATGGGATTAATTGTCGTGAATTTTTCGTGAAAGAAAAAAATTTGTCGCGTCCGTTTTTTTTTTTTTTTGAATTACCTTCTGGTAATGCTAGCAAGTTAGCATCCACAACCCCCCAAAATGAATTTCAAAAAACAAATTTGAGTATGTCATTAATGTCGTGAATTTGTCGTAAATTTGTCATGAAAGAAAAAAAATATCGGACTTGTTTTTTTTTTTTAAATTACCACCTGGTTACCACCTCCCCCTCCCACCAAAAAATTAATTTCAAAAAAAAAATTAAAATTAAAAAAAAAAACAACAATTTTTTTTCTTTCACGAAAAATTTACGACAAATTCCCGTAATCAAATAATTGTTTTTTTTTTTTTTTTTTTTTTTTTTTTTTTAATTTTAAGTGGTAGTGCTAACTTGACAGACATGAAAAATTAAGAGTGGAAAGTTTTTTTTTATTTAATACATATGTATGTTTTTGTGGGATCTAATTATGATTAAATCACAAAATTGTACTGAACTCACCCGTCTATTTTTGAGAGAATGGTCACACTGATCACTGTTCAATATTTTTGGTATAACGGAAAAACTAAGCCGAATTTTACTTTTTGTAGAAAAATTAATTTCCTATCGGCATGTTCAAAACCTCTTTTTGAATACATATTACAACTGGTATAGATAACCCATTGAAACGTAAGCATTTTTTTGGCAGTTTCTGCCTGCCTGGAAAATAGGTTAACGTATTCTGACCTGATATTAATATTGCCAGTTTAGTGCAATTTTGATTTTCACAAACATCCCATATGTTGCAATGTCAGAATTATTGGACGAAATGTCTAGTAAACTATGCATATTTAATATTCCTTCATCGATGTTGCCTACATCATACACTATACATAATTTTTTAAGAATATCCATAAACAACAACAGCAACAGCCGCAACCAAACATAATTCAAACAGGTGACGCAATTCAAATTCAAACCAAAACCAACGCAAAAGAAGCCAACAACAGGAAAACAACGTTGCTAAGATAACAATACAGGAAGAATTGCTGAAATGTGAAATGGCATCGGCAGCACAAAAAATAAAAATAAAATGCACGACTGGGTCGCAATTACTTGCTCTTATCTTCAAAATTACAAAGAATTTTAAAAGTTCCAGTAGCCATATAAAAGCAAGAAAATATTCAAAAGCAAAGAAAAAACAAACGCAATTTTTGATTGCTTTGTATGTAAAAAAGCATATAGTATTAGTTTTTAAGTAAAAAAAAGAATGTTGTATTTCTTGAACTGCGAATTCACATAAAACAAACTAAAAAATCCTTAGAGCCGTTTAGGTTTAGACTGTTGATGCACAAACACACAGCCAAACAGATTTGCGGGACCCACTTTTTTCGAGTTTCCACGTTTTATTAAAATCGCGAGTTCGATTTTTCTATGAATCCAAAACTTACCCTATCGTAGGCAACTATACCTACATCGCAAATAAAAAGGAAGATACCTACTTCCACTATACGAAGGTTAGCCATCACCAGAGCAAGAACAGTCTTGATGGTATATGGAGAAGCAGTCAATGACTTTGTAAAGCAATTCTCTTAATGCACCTCAGACAATAGAAAGGAACATGAAAAGCAAAATAGAAAAAAAAAAAACAGAAAACAAGTACAAAATAGGAAACGAACAAGAAGCATAAACTTGCGGAGTTGAATTGGCTTTAAAAGGGGGTTCCTTTCCTATTGGCTTTGGCATACATGGACTTAACAGCTCGTATGATGGTATGTACATAAGTAGTTGCTGCTACTGTCGCTGTTGCTGGGCTGAATGTTAAACACATTCATCAATCCTGGTAGCAGGTAGCAAGTGGTTTGCTGTCAAAATCCTAACTTCGAACAAGAAACAATTTCAAAAAAAATTATACAAGAATGTGAATGCAAAAGAAGTTTTGGCACAAGAGAATGTGGATCTGATTGTTGTGTGTATCTTCTTTGAATCTATGACGATACGGTGTAAGATATTGATTTAAAGGCCGGCCGGCTGGCACAAAAATAGCTAGAAAAGTTTAATTCAAAATTCATCTTTTATAATTTTTTAAAGTTTTTTCAAGTTCATGGGTTTGAATCCCACTTCTGAGACCATGTAATGATCCATTTCGATTAAAATTTTGTCCGTTCTTCAATATCATGTTCGCTATCAGTAGGAAAGCGAAGCTTTATATTATATGAAATTAATTAAAATTTCGATAAAATCCTTCCGAGTTAGTGTGTTTTTAAAACTTGTGGTAAAAAGGTTAAATCATTTTTTTAGGTAAAAAAAAAATTACTATTCATGAACAAAAAACTTTTCATCTAGTAAATTATTTTCCAGCTTTTCCGAACATCCATCTTCATTTTATCAGATAATTTACTTCTACAAAATATAATCTTGCAAATAAGAATAGTCTAAAAGTTAGCGTTACAAATGAGTTAGACATTTTTAACTCTCCCAGTCCGCTATTATGCGTATTTCTTTTTTAGTTCTGAGTTGGTTCAGAGCAGAGCACTGAATTGACCCTGAGCGAATGGAGTGAACTCTGAGCAAAGTATGTTCAGAGCATTCCGATTTAATTACGAATCAAATTACATGGAAATTGTATGAAGTTGTTTTTTTTTTATCTTTTTGGTACATTCCCCTGCATAGATTTTTCCATAAAATTTTTACTTCGTGGAGCCGGTTTGACAATCTGTCAATGATGTCCTGAACATCCGACTGAGGGATGTTGTGCAACTCCTCTACTGCAGCTGTCTTAAGCTCTCCTAGAGTGGTAGGGACATGTGTTCTCGCCCGGATACGTCTTTTGAGGTTGTCCTAAAGATGATCGATAGGTTTGAGATCTGGACTGCAAGATGGACATGGCAAAACTGGAATCCCGACCTCATTTAGGTAGCTAGTTACAGAATTTGCGGTATGGCAGAGTGCGTTGTCATGCATTAACCGAAAGTGTTCACCAAAAATTAGTGCGAAAGGCATAACATGGTCTTGCAAAACGTTTTCCACATATATCTGAGCGTTCACACTGCCTTTATCGAACATAACAAGGTCCGTGCGAGCTTCATAACTGATGCCTCCCCAAACCATTATAGACCCTTCTTAGTAACCCACTGTTTCGGTTATCGTGCATGGAGCAAACCTTTCGTTTTTTCGCTTGTAGACATGCTGACGTCCATCTGGACCTCGTAAACCTATTCTGAGGTTAAGACGTCCATTCCTTTCTCTGCAGCCCAGTTAACACATTCTCGCGCAAAACGAAATCTTGCTGTACGGTGCTGTGGGAGCAATTTGGGGCACGCGCTGGTCGGAAAGCTCTGAAATTTAATTTTGCCAACCTTTTTCTGATGGCACGTTCACTCACACCAACATTCCTCACCTCAAAAAGACGTGTACGAGCTTAGGTAGCGATGCAAAACCGATTTATCGGTATGTTGTTCAAGTAACTGAAACAATATTAAAAATCGCTTAAATTGCAAAAAAATGCTTCAATGACAATTTTATCGGGCGAAATAAGGGTTTTGGTTTTTTGTTTCTTGCGAAAAAATTCGCTAAACAAAAAACAAATCAGCAGATAAATTATAGTGAACTTAAAGAGTTAGGGTGACGAAAAATACAGGTGGACGGATAATTGTGCCTGTGAGTGTATATAGGTAAATCTAGTAAAATCACAAACGAAAAATTTCGTTTTGCTTTTTGATCTTCAGTACTGTTCGATAAACGAAATTGATAATTTATTGTAATAGATTATTAGGAAAGGTCTTCTCGCTTTTTTCGCACAGAATAAATTGCCCGAAATATTAATCGTGTGCGAAGAAGTCACAATTTAGCTTTATTCGTGTCTGCATTTGTTGCTTTTCTTGTGGCTTTCTTTGATTTTTGTTCTGGAGACCAACGAAACTTAGCATACGAAACTATACCAAAAATATTGAAATGTCATTAGTGTGACCATTCTCTAAAAAATTCAAGGCTGAACTAAATAAAATTTTGTGCTTGTTTTAAGCATGCTTAAGTTCCAGACAAAAACATTTTAAATACTAAAAATCTTTTCACACAATTGTTTAATAAACGACTTTTTCTTATTCAACATTCCTTTGACTAAAATTTTTTAATCAAGCTTAAATAAATCAAGCCATTTCTTGGAAATCCAACTATTGCCACTATCTTTTTTTCTAAAATTTCAGTTTTTTTCTGTAGTGAGTTCACAAAAATTGAATTTTAGTTTTTATAATTTTGGTAATATATGGCGTGTTTTATTGAAAAATATATATAGCTAACAAAGTAAACTTTCTCTCGTTATTCAATAATAAAACCAATTGCTATGCACTTCATTGCTGGCTTATTTATCGACGATCTCTTGGTTTTGTTGCTGTTTACAGAGCGAAATTTTACTGAGCTAGCTGTAGCTTTTCAATAAAACACGCCTCTAATTGACAAAAAAAAATTGAATTTTGTTGTTTTAATTTTCTGCTACAAGTAAGAATATATAAAATAATAGTTCAATGTTATCTTTTATACATTATATATAAGAGGCTATCAATTATTAACAAAGTTACAAATATTAGATTTTAAAAAAATATTTTTTTTCCAAGAAATTCCATTAGTCCAGTTTTCTTTAACTCAACAAACCTAGACTCGACATATGTTTGGTTGGCGCAGGGACATAAGGCCCAGGGACATAAAGCCCAAAATATTTTTTTTGGGGCTTATGTCCCATTTGAGTGGGAAATACAGCCGAAATCTAATTTGGGCGCTAGGTCCCACCCAAATGAGACATAAGCCCCAAAAATAAAATTTGGGCTTTATGTCCCAATAAATAAGAATTCCCGAATGATAAACCTTGGGGCATTTTAGGACCAACAAGTTTTTTTTTTTAAATAATTAAATATAATTACAGTTTTAGTTTAAAAGAATTTGATAAGATCAAAACCCACAATTTTGATGAATTCAAAGTTTCTTTGAATGCAGATTCTTTAAATGCAAGAGAAACTTTGCATGCACCCAACTTCGCACCTACCCCAAATCCTATAGTTGGACAAGCAGGGGGGTTGCAGGGGGGCAGCATGCGCCCCCTTACATATGTACCTCACTGTGAATACACGGTGTATAAATAGTGAGGGATGTAATGCAACCCCCCTGCTTGGTCCACTATAGAATTTGGGGTAGGTTCGAGGTTGGGTGCATGTAAGGTTTCTTTTACTTGGTGCTAGACCCCCCCCCCCCCTATAAAAAATTATTACATTAAGCCCCCCTACAAAAACCGTTATTTTGCGGCGCCTAAGTTTTCGTAATCGTGCCTGTTTTTCCTAATTTTCGTTCAAATAAAACACCCAAAAGTTTATTGTTTATTGTATTGAAATGCGAAATGTTTTTACTCTTTTATGCTTCTTAAAAATTTTGGATTTATGTCCCATTTTTAACAAAAAAAATATTAGGTCTCACTTGGGTGGGACTTAACGCCCAAATTAAATTTCGACTTTATGTCCCACTCAAGTGAGACATAATCCACAAAAATAAAATTTGGGCTTTATGTCCCTGGGCCTTATGTCCCTGCACCTGTTTGGTTATTATCTCTTTTTTTTTTCAGGAATGAAAGACTTGAATCTTGTGCTGCTATGATATCGTGTTATGATATACACCAATGAAGCACTTCGATTAACTCAGCTCCATTCCTTAGTTATTATTCGGCAACAATACCTCCCAGACTATTCATATGATAATAATCTCAAATGCATTTTAATTAAAAAGTTAAATACACAAGCAAAAGAGAAAAAACACAAAACAAAAATAATAACTTACGCGATGAGATTGTGGTTGTTGAGTGATGTGGATGCCTCTTTAAAGCTGCTGCTGTGCCATTACTCAGGAACATTTCCTTCTTGGACTCGCATATCATAATCGATATCTTATTCTCGCCAGAGACTAGGTTCATTTTGTTTTTTGTTTTTTGTTTTTTATATTTAAAAAAAAAAAAACTTCCTATCTATGACCGATCTTATATTTTTTTTTAATAAAAAAAAAAAAAACATAAATTGATTAAAAGTGCGTTTTTGTGTCTGAATATTTCAAGTGGAAGTGCGATGAATATCTTTTTTATTTCTTTCTAGAGCAAAAGAATTTCTGGAATAAATTCCGACAACAATGAGTCCATAGTGCGTTTTATAATATAAAATACATATCTATATTTCCTCATCCGTTAGGCGGATAAGAGTTCAATTAAGGGCCACAACCACAACAATAAATGAATTGTGACTCTTTTAGGGTTTTTTTTTTTGCTGATGTGTGGGAAGTTGAAGAAAGGAAAAAAAATATACAAACAACTAAAAAATCCAGACGACATAGATTCCCAAAGGAAGGGATCGTTTATCCTACCTTCTTCCTACATTGTTCCACAATGCCCATTTAAATTTTCATTTTTTTTTTTTCTTTTTTGAATTTCTTAGTTGACGTTTTTTTTTTTTCTTTTTTTTTTTTTTATTCTTCCAACCAAGTGCATTTATTTTATGAGATATTTTTTTCTTTTGTGGAACGATGAACACTTTCGAATCGGCTTGGTGTGATACGAGGAAGAATTTATTTAGGTTGTGAGGTTGATAAGGAAGAAATGCATTAGTTTTGAGATTTTTTTTCGTTTGTTTCTTCACGAAAACATTAAGCATTTGTTACAGTCCAGTTGGCAGAATGTTTCCTGGACATTTTCAAATTTGAAAGGCTTTTCTCTTCAAGGCATTTAGATAATTAGTTCAATAAATTGAGGGTATCCTTTTTTTTTTTTTTTTTTTTTTTGAAAGGGGTCTGAGGGTAGATATGTATTGTCTTTTGTGACAAAGTTACGTAATTAGAATTGTTTGAAATCGTTTTTGCCGGAAATAATTTTATGATAAATTTAGTTTGACAATTTAAAGCCTCTTCTGAAGACCTTTTTCTTCTTTATTATTAAAAAATCTACTTGATTGGTGTTGGGCCCCCTTGGGTTGACATTTTAGACAGATAATTTGAGAAAGGTTGTACAAAGGGACATATTTAGACCTGTTCCTTTTGAGAATTATTTAAGCATACAAATATAAAAAAGATTGTAAGACAAAGCATAAATTAATATGGAACATGTTCTTGAAGGGCATTAGTACATACTTTAAAATTATAAGGCTCCAAAAATTTGATTAATTGTTGTGAATTTACCGTAAATTCTCCACAAATGTAAATGTGTCGTAAACGTGTCGCCAATGTGACCTTAATGTGTCGTTAATGTGTTTTTAATGTACCGTTAATGTAGCGTTAGTGTGACATTAATGTAGCATTAATGTGTCATAGATGTTGTAAATGGGTCGTAACCTTTTAAATTTGTCGTAAAACAGTGATTTTGCAATATCACCCCTTTAAAACCAGGGTATAATGCACTTAAAATAAAATGCACGACTGGGTCGCACGAACTTGCTCTTGTAGTAAAAGTTTCTTCGAATTTTAAAGATTGAGTGTAATTTAAAACACATAATTAATAATTATATGTATGTATATGTATTTATCCATTTAATAAATTGAAGAACGGAAATTTGAATATGGAAAAAAAGCATGAAACACGTTCTTTAAATTAATAAAATAAATACTTAAAATGTTTTAATCTCAGAATGAAGAACGCCATTTAAATTCTTGAAAAAATGTGAATTTTTGCAGAAAAAAATTATTAAAATCGTTGGACCGGTTTTCTTAAAAAATTATTTTTTATATATAAAATTTCTTGATGTTTTTTAGAAAAAAAATTTGTAATGCCATTTTTAAGAATATAATAATATACAGCTAAGACCATAATTTCAAAAATATTCATCAACCCGTTTTCAAAAAAATTATTTAAAAAAAAAAAAATTTGAACTTTTTTTTAAAAATCCAAAAAAATATTTTTTTGAAAATATTTGTATGCAGTATTATTCACACTTGATAGGAACTCATAAGTAAAAATTTTTATCAAAATCGGTTAAGCGGTTAACGAGAAAATCGAAAATTAAAAAAAAACGGTTCTATGGCAGGTACCTTTAACAACGGTTTTTGGTAATTTTTTTTCACTGAAATAAAGACCATACCACTACTAGTACACACAAAAAATTTAAAAAAAAAAATCGTTAGAGCAGTTTTTGAGATAAATAACTTTTTTTAAAACGATTGTATGACAAGTACCGTTTTTTTTTTTGAGTTTAAAAAAACAGTCTCGATTTCCCCTCTAGGGAATAATCAAAAAATCTTATGCTCCAAGTTTGAAGAAAATCGCTTCAGGGGTTTAGGCTGTAGGCTGCGGTACAGACAGCCATACAGACAGACATCGTCAGTCTCGTATCATCGTAATGTCAAGTTTGATTGTTATCTCGAGTTCGATTTTTTGCACGAATCCATAACTTACCCTATAGTACCTATGTATATCGCAAGTAAAAAGGAATGTAATGGGAATAATTGTTGTAAAATTGTCGTTAAAGAAAAAAATCGTAAATTAAAAAAAAAACATTGGAAAAATTTTGCCTTTCACGACAAATTTACTTCAAATTAAAACTGACATGATATCTCCAAAATTATTTGATCATTCAAAAACGGCGATTTTTTGAAAAAAAATTGTTTTTTATTTTTGGCGCGAAATTTAAGTATTCTAACTTAAATTAATTCCTAATTAGATTTAAAAAGCATTCGACTCTTAAAATGTTTTGAACTAGAAGCTTAAATTCGAGCTTTAAAAACTAATATTTTTCAAAAGTTAAATAAATACGAATTCTGTATTTTACTGTTTTATCATTAAAATTCTCAACTCACGTTGGAATTTATTTATTTTACTGTTTCAAAGCGAATTCCGCAAATCGGCGTATTTTACCGTATTTCTCTATCGACATCTGGAGCGTCTGCATAAATAAGGTCACATTGCACTGTAAAAACCTAGACCTAGGCTACCAAAAACTTAGATCTGATACCACACCTATGATAGCAATTCTGTGCTTCTTCAATTGATAACCCGCCTGGAAAAATGTCAAGTTTTTGCCAAGTTTAAAGAAGGCCCCGGCAAGTTTTCGGTAAGGAAAGCCTGGACGAGGAAAACTTGACAGACCCCTATTAGTGCCTCGCTGAGAACATTTATTTAATAAAGTACTAGTGAAGTTCTTGATGGTAACTAACTATGAATAGTGAAATCATTTTACGAAAATTAATAAAAGCAGTTTTACCAAAAAACTAGTTCTATACGGGTTTCGAGTTTTAAATTTTTCACAAAATTTTATTACTTTGACATCTAAATCAAAATATTCATACATATTTTGACATCTAACTCAAATCTGTAATTGTTTTTGATAAACTGAGAACTCGATACCCCTATAGAACTAGTTTTTCCTTAAAACTAGCTCTGAAGAAAGTCAATAATATGGCCGTTATTATATCGTAATAAAAATCGTTGTGTGAACTGTGCAAATTTCAAATAATGATTGTGAATCGGTGTGTCAAATAGTAAAATCGCAACTAGACAAAACAGAACAAGACAAAATCACAACTAATTTTGACATTTCTCAGAAAACCGTTCTCAGTTGTTCTACCTAAAAAGCAAGTATGCAAACAGACTCACTGAACAGCAAGCCAGAACAGTTTAGAACCGAAGATTTCTCATTGAGCTTGTTCTTTTATGTTCTAAACTGTTCCGAACAACATCACTGAACATACCTTCAGTCTTTCACACATACTTGCCCACACACCTAAGTAAATGGGGCTATAATATAGCCCCATATCTGAAATGGTTGAATGGAAAACCATGTAAAACAAAACATGTGAAACAAATCTAGTTTTACTAGTCAAAGCTTAGACAGAATTCAACTGACAAGGCAAAAAGGTTCATAACTGGCGAGGGCCTAGCGAATGCCTATAATAATCCTTGCTAGACCCTTGTTAGTAACTATGAAAAACTTGTCAGGGCCTTATTGAAAACTAGATTCTTTTTCCAAGCGGTAAATAAAACAAAAAAATTGACTGTAAACTATTTATAATTCTTCGATTCCTTCCTACATTCCCTCTTGTCTTGTACAGCCAAGACATCCTTTAACATCATGAAATTAAATATTGGTCTAGCTTTTAATCTCCATGAACTATAAGACTAAAAATATCTATCGCCTTAATTTATAATTCAACAAAACTACTTCCTGCAACTTGTACTCAATCATATAGATATTTAGGTTGATGTACAGAGTTCACTCAAAACTTCTAAGAACAAAAGTTTATTTTCCTTTACTGATGCGCTCCTAAAGTTGTCTTTCCATGGAAGCCCTTTCAGT
Source organism: Epistrophella euchroma (assembly GCA_947049315.1). Classification (NCBI taxonomy): domain Eukaryota; kingdom Metazoa; phylum Arthropoda; class Insecta; order Diptera; family Syrphidae; genus Epistrophella; species Epistrophella euchroma. The sequence goes on from OX346245.1 coordinate 138,535,665, forward strand.
AGAGAATAAAGTTTCCTGTAAAATCTATTTGCTCTAATTAGGACAATACCTCTACCACTTCATTGATGATGGTTGCTCAAAGTTCACTTCCTCTTCCTTCAAGGAACTATAAAGTTCGAAATAATAATTAATTGTACCTGCCTGTGAGTTAATTCAACTGAGGATAAATTATACCGAAAACTTTTACAATGTTGTACGTTCAAGTCTGATGTGATAATAGATACGGATGTTACTGTGTACAACAACTATACAGTGCAGAATTTATTTCAATAAAACAGCAACACTTTAAATAATGTTTTTTGAGCTGAGGTGTTTATACGTATACTTCGAGAATGATACGTCAACTGGATGACATACTCCATAAAACAAACCACAGAAATGTATGCGGTTAAATGATGAAATTTATCATTCATGATTGTAGTATAAATGATTTGCGAGGAAACGCATCAAGTATCTTCTAGATACACTTTGTGTTTTTTTTTTTTTAACGGAGAGTACATCTGCATACAATATACAAAACAAGAAGAAGTTACCGGTTGATTGTGTATTTCCTTTTGATCTTTACGCTCAGCTAAATGCTTTTTACTTGCGAGTTCATAGGCAGGAACCCACTCTAAAGGCAAGTTATGGATTCGTTGGCAAAATCGAAGTCGAGATATTGATCTTGAATGAATTAAGAGGACTTATAAATCATGAGTTAAGACAACAGAAAACAAAATTTAGGAGAAAAAAAATGTATGTCACCACAAGCTCTTACAGAGCCAGGATCTAGTGACTTACACTCTCAACCATTTCTGCCGAATGCAAGAATTTCAGACAGCGTTGCCGAAGTCGCACGATCGTGCTTTTTTACACGATAATTTTCGTGGCACGGTGGCACGAAAAAGTTCTATATGGCAAGTTTTTTTATTCCCATTATTTTACTTAAAATGGAGCAAATTTTAAGAATATTTAATGAAAATTGGTCCAAATTTCGTACCAATTGGGCATAAGCACATAATTTTTGACAATGATCTATTTGTGCAAATTAATTCCATTGACTTTTGTTACACCCCGTAATAAAATTAAATACAGTTTTTTTTTCAACAAAAATAGAAGAATTTGTGGTTTTTTCATGTGGCACGAAAATTGGCACGTTTTTTCAGAAAATATGGCACATTAATTTTATTTCGGGCGGCAACGCTGATTTCAGATCAGCAAAAAAAAATTTGAGGTCTACAAAAACGAATAACTTTAATAACAACTTAATGCAGCACTAATCGAGTAGATATAACCAACCTAGTCGTGCACTTTACTGCGTTTAACATTAACTCAAGTGAAGTCTATCTACTTGAGTTTTAAAAAGATTGCTGGCGGCAGCAACAGCAGTAGGAGCAGCAGCAACGCGGCCCATCGCGTCCATCGACTTTTTGTGCTAAGAAAACATTAAATTGAACTTGAATAAACATAAATCGATAAAACATCCAAATCCGGTAAATGATTTATTGACACCGTGAGCACTACAAGTATAAGGTAGGTACAATGTAGTACATATAGGTAAATAAATTTGCATTTGTTTTTTTTTTTTTTGTGCTGAGTTTTACTCAAGTGGTTCTCGTGTTAATGTCGGAATATATGAAATTATGACTTCCCGGCAAGAAGTTTTATAATTTGCGAACATTTATTTCCGGTGAAGAAAGTCGTATGCCAACTACCTTTTACATTATGTTTATACATGTGTGTCTGTAGCTAAAGGTTGGAAAATATAAATAACAACTCTTTCACAATGGAAAAACTTTGTTCTCGGATATAGGTTCTGTTTTGCTTGATTTGTTTTTATTTTTTTTTTTTTTATTTTTTAAGCTTGGTTATTTTTAACAAGAGGGCTTAAGGAAAAAAATATTTGCAAAAAAAATAATAAAATTATTTCATATGTTATTCGTGCTCATTATTTAAACAACTACATCCGTCTGTAAAAATAAATTCTTATCTCTCAATGTTTATATCCTAAAAAAAATATATGAATATCTGGTTAAACAATACAAAATTGCTTGGGTATTTGTCAATATTTTGAAATTAAATAAAATATTTGTTTTTATTTCGCAATATTTGACTGAATATTTGGCTGAGAGCTTTGGAAACTTTAAACTGCTCGTACTTTATGGCTGGGATGGGGAGCAGAGAAGAGAGTATAGCCCGGGACAAAACGTAAATTTTTGTAGACTTTAAAGCCTGTTAAAACAATTGTTGAATAAATTGATAAGAAAATTGTAACGAAAACTCTTTAATAATAAAGAATATTATCATACGTTTTTTGTTCTCAATTATGTATGTATAAATATTATGTTAAGTAAGATACGCAAAAAAAAATCAGACTTTATGAATTTTCTGCTTTTTGACACACAATTTTTATTATTTGTCTGGTACTTCAATTTTTTGGAAAAAGTTACAAATTTGATTAAATACCAAAAAAAATCCAAATCGAGTGATACTTAAAACTTTGGCTAATATAAAATTCGGAAAAATCTGAAAATATACCCCTAACATCAAAAGATAAAATTCTATAATTTCTAAGAATTCAGTGAAATTTGTAATTCTCGTCTCGGTCTAGTTTAAATCGTTCGGTATGGGTTTTTTTTTTTTTGAATTGAAATTTTTTTAAATGTTAAAAGTATTGACATAAAAAGTCAATTTTATGTACATACTATGTAGCTAATTAAAAAAAAAATATTTTTTAATTTTTTTCTAAAGAAACAAACTCTTTCGGTTAATTTCAGTCCAAAATATACAATTTCACCTCGGGCCGTTTCGGGCGACCGAGACTTTTCAACGCTGGCAAGTAAACCCTTTTCTTAGATCCATTTTATTTTTTTCGTTTTTTTTTTTAAGCCCCGCACTTCTACTTTCGAAATTGAAGAAATTCAATACAAGAAAATGCAAAATTCTGATACATGGTACATCAGAATTTATATAACCAACATACACAACACATCTCTAAAATAACAAAATTTTTTGAAAATTCAAAAATTTAGTAAAACTACAAGATTCTGTAAAAACAGAAAATTCTGTGCAAATATCAAAAAATATGTGCAAATATGTAAAAATATAAAATGCTGTAAAAATACAAAATTCTGTAAAAATACAAAATTCTGTAAAAATACAAAATTCTGTAAAAATACAAAATTCTGTAAAAATACAAAATTCTGTAAAAATACAAAATTCTGTAAAAATACAAAATTCTGTAAAAATACAAAATTCTGTAAAAAACAAAATTCTGTAAAAATACAAAATTCTGTAAAAATACAAAATTCTATAAAAATACCTAATTTGGAAAGAATACAAAATTCTAGGAATTCTATAAGAATCTAAAATTCTGTAGGAATCTCAAATTCTGTAAAAAACCAAAAATTATATAAAAATACAAATTTCTGTCAAAATACAAATTTCTGTAAAAATACTAATTTCTGTAAAAACACAAAATTTTTAAGAACTCAAAATATGTATGTACTGTAAAACAACGCTATTCTGCAATATACAATTTTGTGAAAATACAAAGTTCTTAAAAATAAACAAACGAAATTATGTTAAAAAAAAAAAAAAAAAAAATTATGTAAAAAAAAGGCTCTTAAGAAATAGAATATTATTCACACAGAATTTTCATTTAACAAAACTATTTATTCTAAGAAATTCAAATCGAAAATTGTGTGATTTTTGTTTGCAGAATTGTGATAGCAGTATTTTTTGAACAAATGCAAATGCACAACACAAATTTACAAATCATTGGGTATTATTAAATTAAAACTGTCATCGTCTTGTTTGCTAAATCATAGCTTATTATTTAGAATTTGACTCATATCAAGAAATTCGAATAGAAAAAAAAAATTAAAATAAATAATCTAAAAATAAAAATCCATATTAAAAACATGCTTAACATAGACACACAGTAAGTAATCCCTCATCAGAATATCCTCTTCCACACAACAAACAAAGTCATCATAATTCTGCAGAATATAATGAACCTCGCGTTTCTTGAGAATAGAAAACATTCCGCAATCCACTTGAATTTTTCAGATTATTATCCAATCCATTTGCTGCAAACGCAAATTCGTTGAAGAGATTTTTTTTTAAACACAAATTTTTGAATTTTTTTATGAAGTATTTTCTCAGAAGCGTTTCCTTAAAACATGAATGGAAAACCCAAGGAAATATACATCAAATGATGAATCAACAATGCAAACGAAGGAAAAAATGCAAAATTTACATTAAATTAAAACACAAAAGGAAACACTACACAGTTTGGGGTAGACAAAAAAAAAAAAAGAACAAGAACACTACATTTTTTTTATCTGTAAAAATACAGAAAACACTCAATTCCAACCAAAGACGCAACGACGACAATTTACAGCAAAAGCAATTGCAAAGACCGTCAATTTCGTTTAGGTACACAATAACAACAACAACAAGAACAAAAAAACCGTTTTTCGTTTAATCAAAATCAACAGTAAAAGCCTATAGAAAACCGTATGTGTGGATACAATTGAATTCACATCAATTGAAGCGATAATCCAAAACGCAACTAAATTAACAACACGGTCAGGCAATCCATTGAACCAAGAAACCACCAGAAGCAGCAGTGGTAGCGTAGCGGCAGCGGCAGCGGCAGCGACTCAATTCTCTTTCTCTCTTATTCCCTTTCTCCTCTGGCATTTGTGTGTAGACATAGATACCCCTTTTTCCCGTTAAAGGGTGGAATGAGCCCCCTCGCATAAGCAATTTGTTGTAATCCGCTCTAAACTGCAACCACAAAAATGATATCATAGTGCCACCGCGAGGAATTCTGGTCCGAACGAAGAATTCCGAAATAAGAACAGGAGGGGCTCCACACTGCTCTCTGATACCATAGTCTGTTACCCTTCCATGAGACGAGACGACGACGCGAAGTATTTAATAGATGAAGACGCGGGGAAACAGAAATCAAAAAGAACAACACCTTACAGGTCGAGAATAAAAATTAAAGTTAATTAGTTTTTTTTTTGTTTTTGGTCTTAAATGTTCTTAGTTTTGGCGTTGGTGAGTCTGCTGCCTACATGGTGCTCCCCATATGTGGGACATATAGCGGAATGTCGCGTCGTCGCCACTGTTTGCTGCCGCCATATAACTACTTATTTGCATTTGAATTGCGTATATCGCAAGAAAAAAAAAACAATACAATCATATCTCAATTGAGTGGGAATCAAATGGGGGCTTCTGGATGGGGTTTACCTACATAATATGCCTGATGTGCATTCGAACCCTTTGTATGCCTTTGGTATATAATGTTGCGTGATGATAATGCAGCCAATGCCACCTCATGCCCCTCACAATTGATAATGCGTCGTCAGTAATCTAACTTTCACCATCGCACCTAAGCAAGTGGAAACTAATTGAAGGGGCCCCATATTATGTGTGCAAGGGAACGAACAGTGGCCTCCTTTCATTGTTTGTCTTTGTGTTGCAGGTGCAATTTAGTTTTTTTGTTCCGAAAAAAATTTAAAAAAAATCGCATTTCAAACAACATGAAGGCTAAACAAAGATATAAAGAAACTGATGGTAATTAATTCATTATTTTAGCATATAAAGTCTTACGAACAACAGAGTTAAGCTTTTATGATAGCCCCACGAAAAACTAAACAAAATCCCTGCGAGACAAATAGATATCTGTGTAGTAAAATTGATCTTGGATATAAGTGATAGGTTTTGCAATTCAAAGCAAAAACAAAATAAATACCTTCTCGGATATCAGTTCAACCAACTACAGTATACTCTCTCATTTCGGAAACTTCCGATATCCGGACACATTTATATATAAAAAAAATAAAACAAATTTGGTGGCACAACGGCTCATGTAGAACCAGGGCCTAGTGACTTACAACTCTCAATACCATTCCTGTGTGCGTGCCTGCAGGAATAGAGGGGACCTACAGTTTATTGCCGAATCCGAACGGCTAAGGTGAGCGGCACTTTTCTGTGACATATTTCCGGACACATTTCCGGACACATTTCCGGACACATTTAGTCCAGGAAAAATAGACTTTTTCAAGGAAAATATTAGTTAGAGACTAAAATTTGGCATGCATGAGTATTGGTAATGGGACTCTCTATTAACTGAGAGAGTTCCTCACCGACCCGATGACCTTTAACCCCTTGTAACAGATTTGTTGACTTTTCGAATTGCTGTAACCTTGCAACAGTTTTTTATGGAAAATTGGTTCAGCTACAAGAATGCAAAATAAAAAGTTTCTTTAAAATAAATAGTTTTTGAGATATCTGCAAAATACCTATTTTCATGGCCGTAGACCCCTTATGACTAGTTTAGTGGTCATCGAATCGGTGAAGAACTTTTTCAGTTTGTCAAGAGTTCTTTTATTATCAATATCCATGCCAAATTTCAGCCACTAACTAATTTTTTTCCCTTCTTTGAGATTATTTCGCCTATTCTTACTGGATTAATTTTTGGAGCCGTCAATATCCGTTTTTGAGAGAGTTCACTGTTATATTTATGAGGATGGCATAGGGCTTCAAATCCATTTATTCATGAAATGAAAAGTGGACAGGCTAAGTTTAGCTTTGAGACAATTTTTTTTTTGTTCAACTTTATTTGCTTTCTTTAGTTTTGTTATTTTGTTATTTTGTTTTTTATTTAGGTTATTCTTTTTTTTATTCTCCGTGAATTTTCGTTTTAATCCTCTTTCTGTTCGTACTATTACCTTTACTATCTTCAACGTTAGTGTCACGGGAATATAAAATATGTATATTTATGCATCAGAGTTCCAGTGATAGTAAAGTTTACGTTTGTAAATTTTATAAATGCAAGAACTTTTGTGATGTACATATTAGCGGAAGAAAAATCGCACATACGTGCAGGAAAAAAAATCGTGGCTTAAATTTTTCGGTTACAGGTATAAAAACTTACACGCGTTTGTAAAAATTGTATGATTGCAAACGGGCATTTGTGATGTTTTGGCCCGGAAAAGCATGCAGGAAGAAAAACTGTGGTTTAACCTGTTCGAAGTAAAATTTTGTGCACCAGTCCCAAACTGATAGTATATTGTGAATTTTTTAAATAAAGGCGGTTTTATAGTAAAAAAAAAGATCAATCTTGGCTTAACCATTTAGTGGAAATATTTTTTGTATCAAGGTCACACTGATACTAAAATTTGAATGCATTTGTAAATTTTGCGGTGGTTCGACTCGTGAGTGCATATAAGAAGAAAATCGTTTCCTGCGATTATTTTGTACACCAGTTTCAGCCTGATAGTAATTTTTACATGCGTTTGTAAATATTATAAACTCAAGCAGGCGTTTGTGCTGTATAAGTCTGGGAGTTCATTTTGGAAGGAAAATCGTGGAGTAGCCTGTTCCTCAAAATAATTTGTGCAGGAAAGCCACACTGATAGTAAATTTTACATGCGTTTGTAAACTTTTTGAATGTAAACGGGTCTCTTTGAATTGATTTTTTTTTCAATATAGGTGTGTTTTATTGACAATTTTATAGCTAGCACAGTAAAATATCGCTTGGTGAACAATAACAAAACCAAAAGTGTCGATAAATAAGCCAGTAAATAAGCGAATATAAAAGTGGCCAAAGAGTGTGGACTTGAACCCTAAATGTCGGTAACGTAGGGTGTGAACACACACAAAATAAAGAGTGGACACAAGTTTCACTGAACTTGTATTGCTGCGCTAGCTATGAATTACAAATAAAACACACCTTATGTTGTGTTTTATTTTGCGTCTTATGTGCTTAAAAACTATCTAATCCTGTGGCTTTAGTGGATATCTAATTTGACGAATAGATAACATGTTCTTCAGAATTCTTTGTCAGAATAAAGCGGTTACAATTCATACGTTGAAATGCCAATAAATTGATTCTTTTTTAAATACACGATCAACTCATCTGTCACTGCCCTTCATCATCATTAGTTCTGACCATCTCTTGACCAAATTAAATGATTTTAACGATTAATCTGTTCTGAAAAACTTGTGCTGCTTCTGACGAACACAAAGTTTTCAGTATATAATCAGCCTCTGCCTTAGAAAAATTATTCGTGACAACACGCATGCGTTGTAACCATTTTATTTGATAAATGTCCCATGGGATAGGAAAAATAAAGTTTCCCTTTTCTGACCAAAGATACCTAAGTAATCTACTCTTTTCAGAAATTTTGTATAAATAATCGTTTTTTTTTTTCAAAACGATCGGATATTAACCCCATTTTCAAACGCCTCAATGAGCTAATTTTATGGTCTTCTCTCTTATTATTAGAGTAACGAATATCCCTATCCCTTGTCAGTTCTACACTTACAGCAACAGCTCTAAGTACAAAGAATCGAAAAACAAACGACCGCAATCGGAACTCACCACTCTCTTACCTTTCATTTATATAAATCTGCAACTTTATTCCATTTAGCGTGAAGCTTTTCAGTTGCACTTCATTTAACAACCACCACCACCGTACACTGCGGGTGTCATCATGTTGTTTTAATTATAACACTTCAAAGATATCAAAAGAAAGATAAGCTATCATCGCGCTTATAATACTGTGAGTCTGAGGCTCTTATGAGAATATACTCTCGTTGGTATATGCAAATATTTTTCATTTTCAGCTATTTACTCGCCTTGGTGTTGTGATACATATATCGTAGAACCAGACCGACTTTAGTTATCCATTCACCCCGCTGAGCTGTGATAAATGTTTGTCCTACATTAATCCAAGGCTCATTGCTCTCTAAAATCTCTAAACAATGACAAAATGCATCTGAAAGGGTTGTTGAAAGCAACCAGCCAGCTTCACCCTTTTTTTAATGAGCATCTCGTATATAGTCTGTAAAATTTATAGCTATACTCTGAATCAGTGAATCATGTTTTTTGTAGAAATATTTCATAGTCTTCCATCATCACCCCGGATGTTCACCTTCTTTTTCATCCATGAAATGCGTGTAATGAGTCCTCGTTTACATTCCATAGTTTATCAGTCATTAACCACACCTTTGTTTGGATGAATGCATTCAAAAATATACAAAAAAAAAAACAAAAAACGACCAAAAGGAGTAATTTGTTTAAGATAATAATCATCCGCACAATCTCCATTTCATCACCACCATTATCTCCATATAACTGCATCTGCTTTTGCGGGTGGTTTACTTGCTCCAAATACATTCTTGCACATTTCAAAGTCTGCTAGTCTGAATAATTGTTGTTTATATTCTTGGAAAAGTTTACTTTAACCAAGTTCAATAGGTACTTGGAGGTAGGAGAGTGAGAGAGATCAAGACCAAGACAGAAAAAATTAATTCTTCTTGTTTACATTACAATCTTGAAAACGTTTTTTTATTTTTTATTATTTTTTTTTATCTTCAAAGTTTAAAAAATTCTTGAAGAAAAATCCCACCGCTTATAAAGTGATGGGAACTTGTCTTTGAATTTTATTGAGTTGAAACCAACTTATAATTTTTTTTTTTATAATTTGCCTTTGACCGAGTTTCGTGTGAATCATGTCAAAGTGGCAGCAAGTAGAATCTACTCTCGTGTAATTGCAGGCATAAGGCTACATAAAAAAAGTTGTCACTATTGCGGCAGCTATTTTGTGGCGCCTAGAGACAAGGTTACCATCATGATGGGCTATATTTATCATTCCATAAAATAATTGCTCATCACGAGAATTTAAAGGAATTTGAAGGCATCAGGCCAGAAAGACGGGAAAGCCAAATAAAAAAAATTTGTTAACCATTTGAAACACCACCCAAAAAGATATTTTTTTTTTTTAATAAATGAAAGTCGTTGAAGTCGATTCTTTTAGAAAAAATAAGCTTTTTCTTCAAAATTAGCATAAGTGGTTTAAAAAAAAAAATCTGGCAACCCTGTCAAGAGATGTTGGTTTTGATTTACCGGAAAATTGAGATTGCTTAAGTTTTCTATAATTTGTTTTTTTTTTTTCTTTGTTCGTTTGAATAACGATGGGTATCAAAGAAAATTATTTTGCGTATTATATGAGTCTGGAGTTCGCTCGTGCCAGCACTCATTCAGCTGTTGACGACTGGTGGCGCGGCCGGCGCGGCGGCGCGCGCGGCGGGGTGGGGTGGTGATTTGAATGTCAAAGTATTTTTTCGTCTTATAATTTTTATATAATTGCCAATGGTAAATGTTGTTGTTGTTGGTTTTTGTAAAATTCTATATTATGAGACACACGTTTTGTATGGCTTTGAATTTTGACATCATATTTTTTTTAATTTTGAGGGATCAATGGACTTAATTGTGATGACAGCATGATACTCTTTTATTTATTTAATTAAAAACAACATTGATCACGTATTCTCGAGTTATTAAGATTTATAGACCGATCAAATTTTTTTATGAGTTTTGGAAAAATGGAAGCTTTTTTTTTTTACTTAATTTCAAGAAGTTAAGGATTTCGGTTTATTGCAATTGATATAAGGACTGGCTATGGCTTAGAGACTAGACCAGATGAGACTTTTATCTCTCCAAGATCTAGTTAAAATCGGAAAACTTCAGTATCGCAAACTAAATCCCAAACTTAAATCCCAAAATCACGAAAACACAAAAACCCGAAACTTCCCAAAAAAAAACACTGTCCCTAATTTGTTTTCCCGAAATCCCAATAAGTACCTACAAAAATGCAAATTTTTCATTTTATATAATTTTCCAGAAATTCTTTCCTTCTTGTGGGTTTTCTTGATTTTGAGTTTTCCGGGTAATAGTTTTAAGTTTCATGGGGTTTTGATTTTAGTCCTTCTGGATTTTGGGAGTAACGGGGTTTTTAGGATTTGAGTTTGGGGATTTTGTGTATTATAGTGTTTCTGGACTTTGGGTTTTTGGGATAATGAGATTTTTAGGATTTGGGGTTTTGAGATTTTGAGTATTCGCGATTTTCAGATTCCTGGATTTTAGGATCTTTGGATTTTGGGAATTCTGGAGAGTCTGAAACATTTCGGGGAAATCTTAATTCTGTTAAGCTTTCCTTTTAGGGCGTACGCAGGGGGGCAGGAGGGTCGGTTCCCCCCCTCCCCCTTAATCAATATTTATTTCTTACATTTTTTTGTTGAGTAATGCACACTATTAATTATAAAAAACTATCTTCGATGATAAAATTTTTCTTTAAACATGTCGTTCGTCATTGCACAAAACAAAAAAAACGTTTCAATACTTTCTTCAAAATTAACAAAAAATTCAAATTTTTGGTAGATTTCTGTACTAACTAGGTACTATTATATACACTACGGTGTCCATTATTTCCCAAACCAATTTTTTCATCAGACATCCCCTAAATCAAAAGTTTATGCCCTACAAAAAATTTTGTCATTAACCTGTGCCTCTTACATAAAAAAAATAAATAATTTTGAAAATATTTTCTATAGATTTTTTTCCTCCATAAACTTTAAATGATGTTTTTAAAGGATGATCTTATAATAAAAATCAACAAGAAAATAAGGAATATCTGCAGTTGTTTGGGAAGAAAAAAATACGTAAAAAGTTTATAAATTCAGTAAAAAGACTATGGCTTTAGAGGCACAGGGTAATGAGTTGGCCAATTTTTTTTTGGTCCATAAATTTACTGTAGGGCGTAAACTTTTTATACAGGGGGTGTCTGATCCAAACAAAAAATGAGTTTGGGAAATAACGGACACCCTAATATGCATGCACATTGCACAAGCTGTTAAAATTTACATTTTCAGTCAAATTAATGAACTAAATATTGTATCTACGTAACGAGGGTCTGGGTCAAAATTTTGCTTTCAAAATTCAGCTTCTCAATATTCTGCTTTTAAAAATTCTTTTTAACAAAATTCTGCCAATAATAAATAAAAAAGTTTTAGAAAATTTGAAAAATGTTTGATTTATTTTTTATTATTTGCATTGTTTTACAATTTTAAAAATTATATTATGTATTTGTTAGCAGAAATAATGTTATTTTTTGTTCTTTTGTTATCGTCGCTGAAGCCAAAATGAGTTAACACATTTCAAATTTCCTAATTTTGTTTGACGGTCCAGAGTGTCAATCGCTTGTTTTTGTTGTTTTTTACATTGAATTCTGTAATTTTAAATGGGTTCCACTTTGAATGGATTTCATTTGGGTGTGTTCATAAAAGTTGTACGTAATTTCCTACAGAATTTCGTGAAAAATTTTGTTAAAATGACCTCATTTGAAAATTTGAATTTGTATGGGAAATGAGATGATTTTGAATTAAATTTGGAAATTTTTAACGAAATTACCTCATTTGCTCAATGCAGTATAAGGGCTTAGCCCAGGCCAAATAAGATTTCTTAAGAAAATAGCGAAAAAAATCCTTTAGTTTTTTTTTTCACTTATTATTTATAGGTAAGTGAAAACATACCGACCGATATGTTGTTTAAAAAAAAAGGAAATGTGAATTGGATCTAGGTTTCCACCTGGGTTTCATTCAAAGACCCAAAAAATAATTCTAATATGACGGGTAGATGGTGGTGTGCCTGTTGTAAATGGTAAGGTAATGTAAAATTTAGTGTAAGGAAAAGAGACAGGGGGGTCACTCCGTAATTTTCAAAACGATAATCATCAAAACGATTATTCTCTGACGTGATCGTCAATAATTTGTTTCACGTAATTCAAACACTATCTCCTCATCAATCGTTTTTTCAGAGATTGTCAAACCATCATTGAAATGTCATAATAACAATTTGCGTAAGTTCTTTAGTGCACGGTTTGTTTGTAAACCCAAGAAATCGGCAGAAATTTACATTAGATGGTGGCGCAATGGAATAGGTACTTGCTTCTTAACCGAAAGTTTCGGCGTTCGATCCCTACTTGCAAAAAGTTTTTTTTTTTTTGTTATATAATTTCATATAATTTGTATTTTTCTCAAATTTTTGTTGTCATTTTGCAAAATAAGTAAATTATTTCACTCATTTAACTATAGTCGTGTACAAACTTACATACAATCATGAAAACAAAAGCCATCGTTTTGATGATAATCGACTTATTTGATCGTCAAAACGTGATCGTCCAGACGATAGTCATTTTTTTGGTTACGTGAAGCAGGACTATCGTCAAATCGTTATCGTCGGGTGATAATCGTTTTACGAAATGAATCCCCAGGTAAATACATGAAAAGTAAACAAACGTAAGGAAAAAAGAGGTGGGTATACAACAAAGGTTCAAATATCTGTATCGTTTTATTTTTTCGGGTTGAACCATATAGGTTATCAGAGATAATAAAACGCACTTAAAATGGAAAAAATATTTAAAATCAACGAAAGCACATACAATGATGTTCTGCAGTTTTGAAAGCTAATTTTCTATTCTTTTTTTTTTTTTCAATCAAGTTGTTTAAGTGAATAGTTTGTGAGAAATCTAAATATATTTTTTTTTTTTCAATTAATTTATCCCATACAATTTTTTTCTTAGAATGATACCAGGAATCATCCCCCAAAATAAAGTGCACGAATTAGGGGACACCCAGTATACAAGGTAATTCACCTATGGTGTGACAAAAAGCTAGAGCGTGTAGGATGAGTCGAGACAAGAAAAAAATCATGTATGAAAAAAAAATGAATTTTTAAACTCAAAAAGTAATGAACAAAATTGCGTTCAAACTAATTTTGTTCAAAATTTTACGTTATTCCTTTTCCCCCTCCTCGGGGGGAAATAGACCCCTCTCAAACGATTTTTGTCTTATCTCGAATCAACATACACGCTCTAGCTTTTTGTCACACCTTATGTAGTATATGGACATAGGTACATTATGTATACATCCCTAGATACGTACATACACATATTAAACGAAAACTACCTCTCAAAGGTTAAATTAAAGCAAAAACTAAACTTCCAATTTAATTATTTTAAAAGCTTTTACTTAAAATAAAGCATTAAAGTTGTGTTATTTTGCTCTAACTTTATAGTCCTGTTTTTGTCGTCCTTTCTAATTCGACAAAAAACACTTTGATCAGCGAAATTACGTAAAGTAGGTGGTAGGTATAACACGAATCACGCGATTTGGTTTCAACTGTACATTGTATGTAATGTAGATATACTGTTATTAATGTTCAATTGCATATTATGATGAGCCACCATACCACATCAGGAATACGCAAAGTTATTTTTACACTTTCGTACTAACTGACTGACAACACAGAGATATATCCAATTGTCACACACACACTGTCGCTGACGTCACCCTCGATTGCTGAGATATTTCACAGTTATTTTTTTTTTATTTTTTTATTTTTTTTTTAGCATTTTAATTATTTGCACATTCCAAATGAGTTTACTTAAGGACGACCTCGCTACCGCTGATGTTTCACAATGTTAAGTCATATCCATTGGGACGGACACGATAGGTAGTCGCTTCCCCCCATCATCCTCCACCACATAAAAACCAATGACGAGAACAAATGCGAAAAATGCAAATTTATTTTCCTCTGTCCTGGTTTAACAGAAGGGAGATGGAGCTGGAGGGTGAGCTTTAATCAGAGTTGCCAGAATTTCAAATAATCATTGAAAAAAATGAAATTTGAAGCCATAAAAACAGCAGGAGGAAATATTTTAAAGTATGCATTTCCTTTCTTCGCCACACCTGTTCCCTACAAGAAAAATACAAATTATTTGAATGTTGGAGAAAATGGCAAAGATGTCAATTAAAATTTAATAACCAAAATGACAACCGGAAATTGATTGACTGGAAATAGAAATTAAAAGGATTGGCAACACTTTCCAAGCTCGTTAAGCTACATAGCAGAACTGTCAAAGGTGATTTGAAACTTTAAGGTCTAAAATATTCTAAACATGTTTCTCTGACAAAATATAATGGCAAACCTACTTCCTGTAGCCGCAGTTAAAAAAAAAAAATGGGTAATCAGGCCATTTGCTGAAACGAAACTTAAACAATTAAATTCGACAAAAGCACTTATTTATGTGATGACAGTGACAGGAGGAAAAGTTGAATATAAACAATTCAGCAGAGTTGTAAAAACTGCAGTCTTTTCGGTACTTCAGTTAATTGACTAAAAAGACTAATTTCATTAAGTCTTTTAACTTACAAAAATACTTTAACTAAAATCGAGCAGTCAGCAGTCAGTACTAATATTCCGACTGTACAGTTAAAAAAAAAGGTTATTAACTTTAAGTTAATTAACTGCAGTACTTTTTAACTGCTTTTAGTCTTTTTAGTCAGTAAAAAGTCTTTGTACTGCGATGATTTAACTTTTAGTCAGCAAGTCTTTTAACAACAGTCAATTAACTGTAAGTCTTTTAACGTTTTCTATAGTCTTTTAACTAAAAGAAACAGGATGGAATAAAAAGAAAATAAATTTAAAGGAAAAAAAAGTTAAAAAAAACTTACAGTTAATTGACTGTAGTTAAAATACTTACTGACTAAAATTAAAATCATCGCAGTACAAAGACTTTTTACTGACTAAAAAGACTAAAAGCAGTTAAAAAGTACTGCAGTTAATTAACTTAAAGTTAATTAACTTTTTTTTTTAACTGCACAGTCGGAATGTTAGTACTGACTGCTGACTGCTTGTTTCGCAGTTAAAGTACTTATTTACAGTATTAACTTACATTCAATAGGTAAGTTAATTAACTGCGACTTTATTAACTGCATTACCAAAGTACTGCAGTCTTTTACAGCTCTGCAATTCAGGCTGTGTCAGTATAGCCCAGGAAAATTAGACTTTTACTGCGAAAAAATTCCGACAAAGCTGAATTTTGGTGGAGATGTTTATTTTTGTACCTTAAGCATTTTCCAAAAAGTATCCTAAATTTGGACCGGGGCTAAAATTTTTACGGGGGGTGAAAGGGGTTGAATTTCAGTTTTTCGCTAATTTCTCAAAAACTATCAGTGTTTTTAAAAAAATGTGAAGGCAAAAGTTGTAACTTATGTAATTTTACAATAAAAATGTTATGACACTTTTTTTCGTACAATCAATAGGTTTTGATAAAAACGTGCACAAACTTTATAGTGTACTGGATTTTTTGAAAAAAACTTTTTTGAAGTTGCATGTTTTAACGGGCAAATATTTTTGTATGGTATGTGTTTGAGAACATCTACACATTATAAAAAAAAAATTGTCGGGGTGGTAGGGGCTAGGAAAAAGCAGCCTTATTGAAACAGCTCGCCATTTTGTTTTCATTTGATAACTTGCCTGGATTTTTTCTGTAACAAAATGGCCAATAAAAACTTTTAGAGAAAAAAAAATATCTACAATATGAGGTATTAACGATCTCTGGGACTTTTTTCATCTTTAAGTTATAGCTTGTCAAAGTCCACATGCATGTAATGGGGTTCAATAGTGTGTTTAGCTTTAAGACATCCCTCCTGCCTCTCCTGTGGCACTTACTCCATCAAAACCTATGACAAATTTGTAGAGGAGGGTTGGTGAAATATCTTTGTCGAAGATAATTTCTTAAAATTGTAAAATTTTGCATCAACTTTTGCATTTTAAAAATCGAAAATCACATTGATGGAGGTTTCAAACACGCCTCTCGTGCGAAATTTGTTACCCCTCCTCAAAAATTTGTATTCAAGAATGTAGCCTGATATTTTGGCTTAATTTAATGACTCCAACCTTGAAGATCCGATTACTATATGACCAAATTTAGGGTACTTTTTGGAAAATGCTTAAGGTACAAAAAAAAAAACATCTCCACCAAAATTCAGCTTTGTCGAAATTTTTTCGTAGTTTTGCCTTTTTTTTGTCTAATTTTCCTGGGTTAGTAGATGGGTTTTAAAGTAGATTTTATTTCGCTTGACAAAATTGTAGAAAAAGTCATTAAGTCATCCTGAAATTTGAGGTTGAGATTATTTGATCTGGCAATCCTGAAAATGAGAACCTTCCATCAGTTTTTTTTTTTTTTGTCATATTTTTTGCGACAAAATAGCGCGTGTAACAAGAATATGCAAATCTATCTGCAAATAAGTCTACAAAGTTACGATTGCTAGAATATTTTCTCAACTCATCTCTCCGACTGTCCTCGTTGTCGCGTCGCGTCTGTTGTTGAGTATTAAAGTACGAGTATTAATGAATATTGAGTTTGCGGAAACGCGTCCTCCTCCGTGTCAGTCGGGAGGATTAGTGTGAATTCGAAATGAAAAGGCTCATTGTAAACTGTGTTGCCGCCTCTTATGATGTTTCATACCACAAGCTTGATTCTATATTCTGTCGCGAATTGACAATGACAATATTATGTTGGTTAAAATGTGTAGCTATATAGTTAGAGAAGCAATACACAACATTTTTTTTTTCTTTATTTAAAGCGAACGTGATGGAATGCTATAGAATGTCAGTTAACAGTGTTTTGAATAATAAACATTGAAATGGATTTTTTTTTTTTTTGATGTTTCATTTATTTGTTTAGTTATTTGAGTCATTGGATAATCAATCCTATGCTCATTAATTTTTGATTGTGTAACGAAAGTTGAAGTTGGTTGCAGCTTTTGGGACTGTGACGGGGTTCTTTTTTGTACAAGGAATATTTTTTAAAGGAGAATTGACTTCGTTATAGGTTGAGGAGTGTAATTAGATTTTGTGTATGTCTAACGAGTGAATTGAGTATAATTTAAAAACAGATACCTTATGTGTAGGTTTTTGCGCTATTTATGGACTGTGAGAGAAAGGCGTGTTCGTGTGAAACAAAAATCGATAAAAAAAAACAAATATTTGGAGTGTTTACCTATGTACACAGCTATTGAATTTATTAGTTATGGGTAATTTAGAAAATAGTTATGTCCTCGTGTGACAGGGCTTTTTCGGAAAATATTTAGAATGAATCATATTTCCGTGTAAGACACACGAATAGAACAATATTATTTGTTAATCGCGTATGAAATTAGTAAAACAAAAAGAGTTAGTTTAAGGACTGTCACGCTTGAGGTCTGGGTTCGATTCCCAGCGTCTGCCACCTAAATACAAAAAAGTGTTTTTTCAGGGCTACTGCCTTTTGCGAGGAAGTGCTAAATGCTCCAAGAGTAGGTATGTATATTCTGTCATAGAAAAGTGCCACTCACCTTAGCCGTTCCGATTCGGCAGTTAAGTGTAGGTCCCGTCCATTCCTGCAGACATGCACACAGGAATTGTTGAAAGTTTAAATCATCACTAGGCTCCTAGTTCTTCATGAACTGTTGTAGTGCCACCAAATTTATTTTTTTTAGTTTTAATATCAATTTTTTTTACAAAATATTAATTTTAGCAGAAAAAAATTTCAAAAATCGCTGAAGTGTTTTTTTTTCAATATACATATGAATTTTCTTTAATATTACAAAAAAAAAGTAATCTTTTTTTAGTAGGAACTTAATATGGACCTAAAACAGTTAAATCAAAAAGATTAATTAAAATTTGATTATTTTTTTTAAACCCAAAAAATATTTAATGCAATATTTTTCCAGCATCCTTAATAAAAATTTTTATCAAAATTAAGCTGCAAAAGAGAAAATCGAAAAACAAAGAACGGATCTTTGGAAATTACCTAACGTTAATAACGGTTTTAGGCAATTTTTTCACCAAAATGTAGGCATTTAGATCATTCCTGGGATTATTCTAAGAAAAAAATTGCAAGGAGAAAAATTCTATCACCCCCTGAGCAATGATGGGGGGGGGGGTTAATTTCCTGCAGATTGACTTAAAAGCTAATATTCCAGTCTTGTATGTGTTTTTTTTTAAATCAAGTCGTTCAAGTGAATAGTTTTTGAAAAATTAAATTTAAAGTCAAAACTAAAAAAAAATGTGTTTTTTTTTTCAAGTTGATTTTTTCAAATTTTTGCTGAATTAAGTTCCATTGTTTTTTTTTTTCTAATATTCTCTCTCAAGTTGATTTTTTCAAATTTTTGCTGAATTAAGTTCCATTGTTTTTTTTTTTCTAATATTCTCTCTCTTTTTAATTCTTAGTTAAATGCTAAAAAGCAGTTGCAAAACTCTTTCGTTGATTTTTTTTTCATTTTATGTGAAGTTTCAGAAGTTGCCTCCCCCCCCCCCCCTCCTTCCTTAGGCCGGGAAGGGGAGAGTTTTCCCTAAACATTTTTTTCTTAGAATGCTCCCGGGAATCATCCCATAAAATTTGCTGCACGAATAAGGGGACACCCTGCATATTGTAAGTAAAAATGTACGGCGCACATTTTGGCTTGAGGGCTTAAAAAATTTATTTTTGGGTGGGTCTTTATTTTCAGTGAATTTTGAAGAGCTATGTTCATATATCTCTGTGAAAAGTGGTCGCATTGAGATGAAACGAAAAGCATTCCAAGGCTTCGTTTTGTGTGTTGAGACATTTTAGCAGATGATTTTTTTTTTTTGTTTTTGTTTTTGTTTTAATTTTTAATTTATTTTGTTATTATTTGACCAAAGTTTTTCAAACCAATTAAGAGAACAAATTGTACAGTTATCAAACATTGTGCAGTCAACATCAAAATGGAAAAGAAAATAACAATTTCTGTCAAATTTGTTCGACAGCAATGGAAAGCGTTAGGTAGTCCTACAAAAACAACGAAAATGGCTAGATGAACTTTTATGTGGGCGTGTAAATGGGCGGAAAATTTCTGTTATGTTGTGTTTTATTAAAATCGGTTTGGTGGTTCAGATTTTATCAAACTAAGACTCCTGATATACAAAAAAGTAGCAAAAAAAATAATTTAAAAACACCCAAAGGCTTGGGAAAGAACTTTGTAAGTCGATTTTCTTAAAAAAAAAAAAAAAAAAAAAAAAAACAGCAATAAGGTTTATTATAGAGAACATCTAAGATTTTTAACATTTTTAACGAAGATAATACTTTTATTTTTTAGGGTAGGTGGAATTAATTATTTTGATTTTGCATCCGCCATTTTTACAACGCCTAAAAATTTAATCAACATTGGTTAAGTGGTGTAGTTTTTTGGAAATTTTGTCACAAAGTGTACCACTGTGCGGCCAAAAATGCATGAGAGATTTGAGGGCATGGTCATATAATGCGCGGCCACGTGATCTGGCCAACGAAATCGTGCGTTCAAATGTGTTATTAAAGTCAACATAACGAATGCCAAGATGGCATTCTTTCTGTCTTTTGCACCTTTTATACATTTATCTCATAAATCCCGATTATCGCAACAAATGACTAACACATGGCATCAATTATGACATTTTTTCAGTCGCATGAAATATTGGATATCAAACAAAGTCATTAAATTTTAAACGAATCTTTTACAAAAACACTTAAAATTTTAAATATCCCAAACGAATGCATTTTCATCTCCCCATATTAAACTGTTTTTGACTTTTATTGTCATCATTCCCATTTTGTATCCTTTAACAGTTTAACTTTTAGCCATCAGCAAACTTTTCCCATTCAATAGCAAAAAAAAAAAAAAAAAAAAAAAAACATCCACTTTGCGTCCATATTCAGGACCTAAACAAAAATAACCACTTAATCCAAAATAAGAAAAGGTATTTAGAAAGTCAATCAAAATAACGACTCTTTAAAAACACGTTCAATTATTCAGCAACATAATAATAAAAATAACAAAAAAAAAAAAAAAAAGTTCTTTTCGTCTTTGTATACACGTTTTATGTGTCTACCGTTGTATGTATG
The DNA here is from genome assembly GCA_947049315.1 of Epistrophella euchroma. NCBI lineage: Eukaryota > Metazoa > Arthropoda > Insecta > Diptera > Syrphidae > Epistrophella > Epistrophella euchroma. The sequence goes on from OX346245.1 coordinate 138,556,232, forward strand.
ATTTTCGGGACTATAGCTGCCAGAAAGTCATTTTAAAAAGTGATACCCCTCGAATGCCCTTACTATCTGGTTTACCTACATTTTCTTATGGTGGTTTCATTCCACCTTTATCGATGTATCTCGTTCGGCCAACAAAAAGGAAACAGCTTTTTAGTTAAAAAGGATGAATGACTTTTAGCACAAAACATATAATTTGGAAGAATTCCAAAAATGAATAAGCGCAGAAATAATTCATAATTTGCAGATATTGATAATTTTATTGTAAGGGTTAACGACATTGGTATGGAATATTGAATTGAATTTTTGTTTTTCCAAACATAAATAAAAACAAAAAAAAAATATTTTTACTTGAAGATTATTCAGTGAAAGTAAAATAATATTTTTGTATAAATAATTCAAAATTAAATTTATATTACACACTAACGTATTTTTGGGCATTCGACAAGCAAATAGAAAGAAAATTTACGCACAATTTTTTTTTTAAGTTCTAATCCCACAAAAAACTTGTTGGAAAGAAACTAAGAACTTTATGCGGTAAAAATATTTCTTCATTTCTGGCGCTTTAGAATTTAGTTCTCACTTTAAGAAAGTACTTCGATCATTTTGGACTCTCGATTTCCGGGGTCTATGTACTTAGAGCTCGGCTTAACAACATTTTCATTTCTTCACAATATATATTTTTTAGAATTTTCAGAGGGCTTTGGGATTTTATGGGATATTTGCAAAAAAATGTATGCCAGCTGCAAAATTAGAAGTCTTTATAATTGCTCAAAAAGGTCAAAAATGTCCAAAAATTGATCGGCCATAGAAAATCAATCAATAGTTAAAGTTTTCATGCTCATTACCTATTTGTAACACCTCATTTGTGGGATATTCGAAAAAAATATATACCATATGTGGAAGTTTTAGAAAATTTCCATAAAAGGTCAACAAAAGTATCAGTAATTAGTTAGCTTAAAGTTTTTTTTTTATAATTGTTTGAGGGTTTTCCAAGGTCTTAGAAATTGTTAGAACCCCATAAAAGTGTATTCGAAATGGGGAATTTTTAAATGGTCAGAATATTGTATAAAATTTCAAAACTTACGAAAGAAGTGAGTTTATTCAAATTTGTTTTTGAAATGCCTTAAAATTATTGCTTAAATTTGTACTTTCATAAGAAAGTGATTCCAATGCATATTGTATTGTACCAAATTTTGAAAGTCAAGTCCAAAATGTTTTGCAATTTTTCCAAGGGATTCGAACTAATTTTTTGCTACGTAATAACTTTGAATTTTTTTTTATTAAAAATAATTTTTAGCCAAATTCTGGTTAATTCCGATAGACAATTTTGACAAAAGTTGCAAAAACAAATTTTAGGTCAATGACTCAACTACTTGGGTGCTTTGAAAGGAAGATTCTTCGGGTGATTTTCGGTCCAGTCTGTATCGGTGGAGTATGGAGGAGAAGATTCAACAACGAGCTTTACGGGCTTTACAGCGACGTCGACCTGGTCAAAAAGCTTAAAATACATAGATGGCTGGGACACGTGGAGCGTATGCAGAGGAAGACCCCACCTTAGGTGGCGCACACAAGTGGAGAACGACCTCAACCAACTTAGAGTGCGTAACTAGAGGCAGCTAGCTACGGACCGAGCTGGCTGGAGGGGTCCATCCTGGGCTGTGAGCGCCATCTAAAGTGAGTAAAGTTAAGACTCAAAAAAAAGAATACTGTCAAAAATATTACTTTTTCTGATTGCTGTATTGAATCTCAGCTGTATTGAATTGAAGTCAGACTAAAAATTCAAAAATGAATATTAAAATTTTAGCTTTTTATGTTTTGGCAGTTGCCAAGTAACTTAGTTTAGTGCTCACAAAATTATTGAGTTACATATATGATTTTTTTTTCAACTATACATATTTAGCAATCAAATAGTTGTTCAAAAACTGTGAGTTGTCAGAATTTTTGTATGACTTTAGATGACATTGTACATTATAGGAACCAATTTTAAATTATTATTCAAGATTATTCCGAATTTTTCAGTCGTTAATCTAAAATTTGGTTGGCAACTTTTCGTCAAAAATTGCAAATTTTTATCAGAATTATAAAGATTTGATCAAAAAATAATTTTCAGTAAAAGAATACCAAGGCCGTTTTGAATCAATAAATTCAAAAAGTCCAATCCATACATTTTTGTTTGTTATAAAAACCTTCATACAAAAATATTAAACATCGCAACGTTCAAAACTAAAATAGACCTAGACGACTATTATTCTGAAAACAAAAAAAAAACTGAAAAAACATTTCTAACACCAATCTTCAAAAACGGAGATAGGTCGAAAATCAATAATTACCGAGGCATTGCAATTTTGTTAGCTATTCCCAAATTATTTGAAAAAATTGTATCTAAAAAGTTGAGTTCTGAACTTAAGTCATTCATTAGTGAGCATCAACACGGTTTCTTTAAAGGTAAATCCACTACTACAAATCTTTTATATTATAACTCTAATATTCTTTTAGAAATGGAAAAGAGTAACCAGGTTGATGCAATCTACACTGACTTTAGCAAAGCCTTTGACAAAGTTGATCACGGCCTGCTTCTCTTTAAATTAGAAAAGTATGGCATTCAATCAAATTTATTAAAGTGGATAGAGTCTTATTTGTCAAAACGAACTCAGTGTGTCAAGTCCTGTGATGTTTTTTCTCGTCCGATACATGTCACCTCTGGGGTACCCCAAGGTAGCCATCTTGGACCCCTCCTATTTCTGCTTTTTATAAATGACCTGCCCTTATTATTATTTATACGCAGATAACCTTAAGTTGATTCAGAAAGTTAAACATTATTGCAACAATGCCTGAACTCGCTGGTTAGATAGAGTAAACTGAACGGAATTATGTTAAATGTGGAAAAGTGCAATATTATTTTCTTTTTCAGGAAAAAAAATTAAATAAATTTTGAAAAATTGTCAAAAAAAAAGAAAACAAATTTAAATCCATTGAAATTTAAAACTGTGTAGATAGTGAGTAGGTATCACTTCAAGACCTCTTACTTAGCCCCCCCCCCCCTTCCTTCCTCATTTCCACCATTTTGAATGTTACGTATTTTAAGGATGATAGAAGTCAATTATTTTATATTGATTATATTTTATATTGATTTTAGAAAAATAATGTTATTACAAAGATTTTTAAGGACAAAATTCCTGAGAACTTTAGTTGAAATGTTTCGGAACATACATAAACCAATGGAACCTCATGAAACCAAACAGAAAATCGGAATTTATTTTTTGTATGTAGACCCTGCGACGATGTTTCGAATTCGATTTTACATATATTTATGTACTTCGATAGATGTAGACGTGAGAGAAAATATTTAAAAAAAATTATTTCATCATTTTATTTGAATTAAAATAAAAAACATAATAAAAACACACATAACAAACTGACTCATTCGTAGCTGCTCCAAAGTTTTTTCAATTAACGAGGCGCGACGATGCAAAACGCATCTAATCACTTATGCCAAACCTACACTCTTATAATAAAAAAAAAAAACTCTCATGTCCGAGCGATTTAAAAAACAAACTAAAAAAAAAAAAACAAATCCCACTCATCTGAGTAATTTATTTCAAGATTAATTCAAATTAGTTTATTATTTTTTTTTTTGCAAAAAAAAAAATTAAAAACAAACATAATGATATTTTTTTTTTATTTACTTTTGCATTTAATATTTTTTTTTTTTCCATTTTTTGCAACAATAATTATTTGTGGATTTTTTGTTTTGTTTTGGAATGAAAACGTGTTTGGCGTACTACATAGCTATATATAACTGAAGGTGAAGAACATTATTATCAAAACGTGTTCCAACACAGTTTACGCATTTGCTGGACGGACGGACGATACTCAACTCAGCGTGTAGCCGATGATGATGAGATCCAGATAATTTCAATGATTGTCTTCTTTAGATTTTTTTTTATTATTGAATTTTTCTTTCATTTTGTCTTCCATTATGTTTACTTCGAACATTCATCAAATATTCCCAGAGATGTGGGATTTGTTTTTTTATAAAAAAAAAAGTCAGAAGAAGGTATGATAAGTACCAGAAAATTGAAGCACGTTGCAAACTTTTTTGCTTCGAAAGAAGAAGAATTTTTGAATTCCCACCGCATACAATGTAAACGAACTGATTCAGTTAACTGATGTGATATGCGTTTTGATTAAAAAATTTGTTTATTAAAAAAAAAGAAAAAAAAAAGCAACCTCAGATATTGGAATTTGTTTGATCTGAAGAGTGATTGTCAAATCTGAAGTCATATATAATCTGATTAAATAAACAAATTCGTATTTATAAGTAGGTAAACTGAAACCTCTCTATTTATCATGTGGTGTTAATAATGCTGCATTCATCGATGAGACGATTACTTTTAGTTTAAAAAAAAAATAGAATAGATCATGAAATGTTTGTTCGCATATTTCGGTGACATTTATCGCATGATAGTTTACTCGAATATATTTCCCGCACGATATTTTCCCCGCATAGTGTTTTTTTTTTTGCATGATGCATGTTTTTAGCAAAGATATATTTCTCGAATGATATAGGGGCCTATCGGGAATCTTCGGAGAATTTTGTTTTCCACGGATTATTTTATTCCCTCGAAAATTTTTCTGCTATCGTGAATCTCCCACGGAATAGATTTTCCTCGAACACATATCCAATACAATGACAGCCAAATTCCTCTGGCCAATTTATTATCGATACCAAAAAATTCACATGATATTTTTCTCCCATGATACAAATATGTTTCTAGCACGATATTTTGCTCAATGATATTGCATTTCTCGCAAGGTATATTTTTATATTATTATTTACTACGTATTTGTTGTTTTTTTTTTTTTAATTTATTTATACAGGGTGTCCACATTCACCGATGCAGGCGCAAACCATGGATTCCTGATGTCATTTTAAATCGAAAAACTTGAGAGGTATTTTTTTTGGCGGTTCCTTTTCGACTTATAACAGTTTTAATGATTTTTGGAATTTCACAATAAAAGAGGAAAAATGATACTTAAATACGTTCGTTTGTAAAACAAAAAATCTAAAAATGCTAACAAATGGCTTTGATAACAAATTGCGGGAAAACCGTTATCCGCATTGATAACAGTTGAGTGGCGTATAAAAATTGCTAACCCCTAAACTGTAAACACGAAAAGAAATTCAAGAATCGGTTGCAATTTGGCAAAGTTAGAGCAAGTTAAAAAGAAACGAGACCAAAAACCATAAAAACCGTTATAAGTCGAAGAGGAAGCCAAAACGAGAAAATTACATCTTAAGTTTTTGGTCTGCATCGGTGACTGGTGGGATATCCTGTATGTACACTAGTAATTAATTTATTAATTTTTTTTTTATTTGATGTATTTGTTTTTTTTTTTATTTTTGATTTTATGTAGATATTTTTATCTGTGAGGTGGCGCCAGCTTTTTCAGTGACTTGCTTAATTCATTCCTAGCTATATCAATTCGTAGCGAATAGAAACTTCACCAATCCTTAATATCGGTAATCAGTGATCATAAAACATACATTTATGTGTCTGAACTTTTGATATGACACAACTATGTATCTGTCAACCCGCACCTTATCTTGTATTATTAACCGGACATAAAATGTCAGTTTATTTTTTTGATTTAATGTTTGTTTATGCAAGTGCATATCTAAGCACGATTGAAATTTAAATGTTTATTTGTTTTGTTTTTGCCAAGTTTGGTGAAAGACCTGGAAAGTTTTCAGTAGGGAAAATCTATTCGAGGGAAACTTGCCAAATACTAGCAAACACTTGTTTTTTTTTTTTTTAGTGTAGACGTGTTTTGTATTCGCTCCTGACATTTAAAATAAATTCACCCGTAGTATCTGCACAAACATGGTTTAAATTACTCCATTTCAAGATAGATAAAGATAATTAATATATTTAATTAGTATTGCGTGTAATTAAGCTAAATAATAATCAATACAAAATAAAAAATAAAAAAGAACAAAACAAATAAAAATATATACATATAACTTGAAGTAGCCCATGTTAGCTTATCGGCCTGGGACTAGTAAGTGGAAGGTCCTAGGATCCAATTTTAAATACTTAAACCAACTTTGTTTTAATTTTTTTTATCTCTCGAGGCAAAATAATACATAACTGGTAAGGGCCTAGATTATTGCGATAGGGACCCTTGGTAGCCCCGTGGATACCCACCTGGAAAAAGAATCTAGTTTTCAATAAGGCCCTAGCAAGTTTTTCATAGTTACTAACAAGGGTTTAGCAAGGGTTAATATAGGCATTCGCTAGGCCCTCGCCAGCTATGAACCTTTTTGCCTCGTCAGTTTAATGCTGCCTAAGCCCTAACTAGTAAAAACTAGATTTGTTGCACAAATTTTGTTTTACATGGTTTTCCATTCAACCATTTAATATTTGAGGGTCAAAAGCTATTAGCTGTCAGTCACTCTATATTATATTAATCTAGATAGACACCCAGTTCCTCGATGGCCACCACCCTGGTTATAAACTCTACATGAAGGCTGTTTCACAATGCGACGAGAAAATGAGACGTCAGCGTGACGATATCTCTTAGAAGTTGTTCTCTCTTAAAAAAGAATTTAAAACAATGAAATAATACATAATAAAGAATTTCTCGTCGTGAGGCTGTTCGGAACAGTTTAGAACAGAAAAGAACAAGTTCAATGAAAATTTTCTGTTCTAAACTGTTCTGGCTTGCTGTTCAGTGAGTCTGTTTGCACTTGCTTTTTAGGTAGAACAACTGAGAACTGATTTCTGAAAAATGTCAAAATCAGTTGTGCTTCTGTTTTTTCTGCAGTTGCGATTTTACTATTTGACACACTCATTCAGAATTATTACTTGAAATTTGCACAGTTAAAAAACACACAAAGATTTTTATTACGATATAGGACATACTAAGATCCTGCTTTTATTAATTTTCGTAAAATGATTTCACTATATGTACATATAGTTAGTTGCCATCAAGAGCCTCACCAGTATTTTATTAAATAAATGTTGTCAGCGAGGCACTTAAAGGGGTGTGTCATGTTTTCCTCGTCCATGTTTTCCTTACCGAAAACTTGCCAGGTCCTTGCCTAAACTTGCCAAAAACTTGCCATTTTTCCAGGCGGGTAGTATCTATGTAAAACATTTTAGACTCTCATTAAGAACTAGATTCTTTTTCCAGTTGGGATTTAGTTTATGTAGACACGCCAACAGGAATGGTTAAGAGTTGTAAGTTGTAAGTCGCTAGGCCCTAGGTCTTCATGAGCTGTTTTGTCACCAAATTTAATTTATAATTTTTATTAATTTGTTTTTTAATTTTTTTTTTTTTAATTTTTTTTTAATAAGCAAACTTGAATCTATGAAAAAAGTTAGTTAGTTAATAGTAAAAACCAAAAAAAGGTACTATTTTTTAATATTACTAAGAAAAAAGGGTGAAATCTAACAGTTGCATGTGCCTCACAAAACTTTTTATATTTTTTTACTGACACCTCATTAACCTCATTTTTTTAATGCAATGTTTGCGCTTATTAATACAAAAACAAAAAAACAAGAATAAAATAATATTAATGAAAACATGAAAATGGTGGGTCTATCCCAAATAACCACACTGTAACATAATCACCATTTTATGATTAAAGTATTTTCGTAGATAAATTGCTTTATAAAACTAAATAAATACATGTGTATATGTACTTGTACATATATGCATAACCTTTGACTTTTTTGGATCTTATATTCTAGCACAGCAAGTACAGTGCCACAAACTTTTAGATGCTCATTCCTCATTCATTTATATATGTCCCAACTCCCAAATTGCTTTTTTTTTAACCTGAGTTATTATATGTAGCTGGGTAAACAAAGTGGTACAAAGTTTTTTTCATGCAAAAACTTTCCGCAGGAGCCCTAGATCTTTAATAAAAGTAATTAAATTTTTGTATGTGTGTATATGAATTTGCTTCAAAGGTTTATTTTTTTTTTAATTTGGCATTCTGGTGGGTATGTTTTGAGGCAATACATGTATGTTATGCCTACATTCATAATATGTAGGTCATGTAATGACCCCTGAAACTGAAAAATATATTAAATCAACTTAAAAATTTACTTTAAAAACTTAAAAAAAAAGGTAAAATTTATATTTGAAAAAAAAAATCACGCTGTAAAGAAAATGTAGGTAAAACTTAAAACGTGTAATACATTTAAACAAAAATAAAGAAGTTATTAGAATTTCACGAAATAAATAATATAGAGTTTCTGTTGATAGAACAGTCGAACCCTTTATGCCTAAAGCTTGATTTCCCTCAAGTTAGCAGAACAAGGTCAGCAGAACAAAGATTTTATTATGTCATCATTAGGTGCTTAGGTGCTAATTAAGTATCCAACAACAAAATTAAGCGCTGCAGTACTTTTGGAAAAAATTAATTAACTTAATTTCAAGTTAGCAGAGCAGTTTTCAAAAACTGGTTAAATCGTAGGGAAAAAAATTGGCTTCGTCTCATATTTACGAGCTACTTAATTGTTCTACGGATTAAAAAAAAAAAAATAAAAAATTGTTTTTTACAAAAAAAAAAAAAAATATTTTAAAAATGTTCCAAAAAAAAATTATTTATTTATTTTTTTTTTTTTTTTTCCAATTTATTTCGCCATACTTAAATAATTATGATTTTATCTTATTCGAATTCCAAGCATTTTCCAAGATCTGAGGCAAAAACAAAATTATTCAAATTCCTATATAAAACCTGCTCTGCGTTCCTGGGCTAGGGATTTTGAGGACCTATGTTGTTGCGTGTGCCTGATTGTGGGCACCCTTAAACCAATAACCCAGACTACATGATTTTTTGCATTTTTTTTTGTTTGTATGATTTTGGGTCTTTGTTGATTTCACTATGACTTTATCCGTGTTTTTTTCAAAAGTACATATAGTCAACTCAGCTGGACATATATAGTCTACGGACCTGGATCAGGATCAATTTTTAACACATAATACAAAAACAATTTGGAATCCTGCTCTCTATCTGGATCTATTTCAAAGATCCAAACATTAATTCTTACTCTGGCGGGTAGATGGCTTTCATGGTAAAGTAGTGTTAATTGCAGTGTAAAGAAAAGAGCCGGAAAACAACTGAAAATAATTAAAACGTAAGAAAAAAAAAAGATATGCTCATATAACACTGCTGTCATTGTGATCCATATCGTTTTATTTTTAAGGGAGGATCCTGATCCAGATCCGTAGATAATAAAACACGGCTAATATTTGATTTTGATTTTGAAGTTTATTTGGCTCAATAGCCATTAAAATTTACAAAATAATTTACATTAAGGTATTATTTATACATTCAAAATGATTTTTTTTTTTTTTTTTTCTTCTAGGAATTTCAATTAATACACGATTTTGCATATAAACAAATTTGGTTTTTGAAATGATTAAAATTATTTATATTTCTGATATTAGAAGGTAGGTTGTTGAATGCTTGAAGTCCCATATAAAGAATGCTTGCTTGAGCTCTAGATGTTCTAGTCCGGATTATGTTAAATTCTTCGATGTTTCTGAGATTATATTGAATGACTCTTCTTTCAGGAACACTGGATTGAAGATATTCGGGGCACATGTTGTGTTTGATTTTAAAGACGAACATCATTGCCATCATATAAAGCCTTTGGGCTATATTAAGCCATTTTAGTGACTCAAGCATTGTCGACACAGATGTAAATCTATCACACTTGAGGATGACGCGCATGGCTTTGTTTTGAAGCTTTTGAAGTCTTGCCTTTTGAGTGTTGTTACACAGATATAGTATACTCGCACAGTATTCGAAATGGGGCTTGACAGTTACGTTATACACTTTGATTGCACTATTTTTGGAGATATTTCTGCGTGTCCTCCTCAAGACACCTAACTTTTTTGACACTTTCTTACAAATATAATCTATATGTTCATTGAACGATAGTTTATTGTCTAAGACAACGCCTAAATATTTGATTGAAGTTACTTGTTCTACTGGTATGTTGTTAATAGATAAATTGATTTGTTGTTGCGGTAGGCGGTTATTGTATATTATGAATTTGGTTTTGTCTATATTTATTATAAGTTTATTCATATTTAACCAAGTATATATTGCACATAAGTCTTTTTGTATTTTATCTACCAAGGTATTTATATCATTTCCTGTTATATAAAGTAAACCATCATCTGCGAAAAGTACGAGTTTACTGTGTTGTACAACCTTTTCCATGTCGTTTATGTAGAGTAAGAAGAGGAGTACACCTAAGATTGTTCCTTGTGGGACTCCTGTTGTGGTTCTTGAAGCGTCGGAGGTATTGTTATTCACAGATGTTTTTTGTGTTCTGTTATAAATAAAAGTTTTGAACCATTTAAGTTCAATTCCCTTGATGCCATATTTTTCTAGCTTATTTAATAAAATAGCATGGTTCACAGTTTCAAAGGCACGTTTCAGGTCTAGGAAAACAGCTATAACATAATTCTTTTTATCAATTTCATTTTTCCAATCACTTAGCACAAAATTAACGCAGGTTTCACATGAATGATTTGAGCGAAATCCTGATTGGTTTACACTTATTATATTATTATTATTTAGGTGTTCTTGAAGTTGGATCATTGCAATTTTTTCTATAATCTTTTCATATAATGGGAGCATATTTATGGGTCGAAAATCACTACACTTGACTGAGTTTTGAACTTTTTTTTTTGGAACAATAAGGGACTCTTTCCAGGTTTTGGGAAAGACACCAGAGCTGAATGAAGCATTAATTATACGAGTAAGGACAGGACCAACAATTTCAAAAGAGTCTTTTAACATTTTTACATTCATGAAATTAAAATCACTTTTTTGGTTTATCACAGTAAGAGTATTTAAAATATTATCGGAATTTACAATAGTAAACTTAAAATCTATATTGCACACCTCGATTAGACTTATATATTCAGTAAATATCACAGAATTGGCAAGATCATTCACACTTTTAATGAAAAAGTTATTGAGTTTATCAGCTATTATTGCACTATCGGTTACGTTATCACAGTTTTCAAATTGCACTTCCGTTATTTCATCTTTGTTTGTTTTTAGCACGTATTTTTTTAAATGTCGCCACATATCTTTTTGATTGTATGCATTAAGTATTTTGTCCGATATAAACTTAGATTTAGCACTTTCAATTTGATGTTTGTAATAGTTTCTATATTGATGATAAGCTTGCCAATCATGTGAGCTGTTCGTTAATATAGCTGTTTTATACAAACATATTTTTAAAACTTTAGTTCTTTTCAGCTCATTACTGTACCATTCACAATTTCGATATGGCACAAATCGAGTTACTACCATACTATCAACTACTTTTTTTAGTTCTATTGCAAATTGTTCACTTAAGACATTAACGTTATGTGCATGTTCTGGATTAAAACTAGAGAAAAAATGGTTTAGTCTAAGTTCCGCAATAAAATTTTCTTTGTTGTACTTACAATACTTGATAGTTTTTTTGTTTTGTTTATTATGTTTTGTGCATTTAATTAAAACCTTAAGAGCCTCGTGATCACTTATTTTTAGGCTATGATCGACATAGGCACTGCAAATGCTATTGTTATTTGTTAAGACATAGTCAATAAGTGTTCTTGATGTTTGTGTTATTCTTGTTGGTTCTGTGCATAGAAGAGTTAAATTGTTATCCGTCATTATTTGTTTCAAGCGTCTTGAGTAGGTATCAGTTCTATCTAACCAGTCTATGTTGAAATCACCCATTATTATGAAGTTATTATTGCATTGTTGTAGAAAATCGATCCATTGTTCAAAGTCATCACAAAAATAATTTTTAGTCGACATATGGGAACGATATATTGCACTAAGATAGATCACAGAAGTATTTTCATATTGCACTTTAATAATGAGACACCAATAGTTCATCGCAATCACATATTTTTTTACAAAAGAGCATTTTAGAATTTTTTTTGACATATAACACTAACCCTCCAGTATGACTAGACTCACTATCACAGTTGAACATATAGTAACCCTCTAATTGCATCTCGTTAATGTCATGGTTTTTTGTCACATGTGTTTCTGTCAGTATGATTATATCACAGTTTGTTTCATTTATAATTATTTGCAGACTAGTGAAGTTGTTTGCCAAGCCACCAATATTGGAAAAGAAACACTTAATAGTTTCTAGTTGCTAGAAATTGTCACGTTCTTCAGCAGATTTTAATTTTCTTAAAAATACTGGGCAGTTGTTATCAGATGCTGTGTGATTTACATCAATCTGTTGGTTTGTTTGCTGTCTTAAAGTAAGACAGTTAGTACATTTAATTGTATCACTTGTACAGTCCTTAACATCATGATTTCCAGCACACTTTAAGCACACTTTATTTTTGCTGCAATATTTTGAAATGTGATTGTAACCACAACAATTATAGCATTTTAAAACTCTTATATACTGGTACACACGACATCTGTCCCACCCAATATTTAACTTTCCCTCATTCATAATATGGCTGTTGGTAACCCTATCCACTTCAATAATTGCATTATATTTTTTTGTTTTATGAGACAGGTATATCTTGATACATTTAATTATTTGACATTCACTATCACTCAGTTGATTTTGGCACTTTATTGACTGTATCAATTCATCTTCACTAATTGTCTCTTTCATTCCAACAATATTTATCCGCGGATTTCGATGTTCATGAATTTGAGCATCATATTCACTCATTTTTGTTTTGATTTCTGATTCTATTGTTTTAACCGATTGTTTATCGCACTTTATTAGTATAGCACCATTTTGCACATTCTTAATTTCTTCTATTTTTAATTTCATATCTGTTGGTTTTATCACATTCTTTATATCTTCTCTCGTTTTCTCATTATTTTGATCATTCTTTGGTTTAATCACTATTATTTCACTTTTTTCTTTCAGCGCTTGTGCGTATGATGGTTTTTGTTGTATTGGTGTAACTGGTGTAACGTTGCTTTTTGCTTCATCCAAAGTTTTTTTCATTTGGTTATTGCATTTTGCAAATTCCTCAATTTGTTTGCTCATCGAGGACAAAACATTTGGACAATCCGAACACATAAATTTGATTCTTGGATTCTTTTTAAGTAAGCCAAAATCAAACTGACTAAGTTCGGCGCATTTAATATGAAATTTTCTTCCACACATACCACTACACAAAACAAAATCATCATTCCTGTTGATTCTTTTTTTGGCACAGTTTAGACCACTACATTCGTCTTCCATATTTCACTCAAATAAGTATTTAAATGTTATGTTATTTATGCAAAACCACTAATTTAATTTGTTTTTTTTTCCACTATTTTAATTGTTAAATTCAATTTTTTGATAAGTATTTATAGTTAAATAAGCACTATTTATCGATTTAATTGAATTTTTATATTTTTATTTAATCAAATTAATGGATTTATTGTGAAATTCCTAGCAGCTTTGTTTTGAACGTGTTCCGTTTAAAAGTTTTCACTCAAAGGTTAATAACAAAAAAAGTGATCATAAAATACTGTAAGAGGAGAAAGATTCGAAGAACATAAAAAGCTTATAATTAATTATTTAAAAATTTATTACTTAAGACTGAGAGCTGTGGTTCCCGATAGATTTTTATTTTAATTTCAAGTACTCTCTAAGATTACAAAAAAAAAGAAAGCTTTAGCCTCGGACACGCTACATTTTAAAGCATCCCACTCTATAAAAGTCGATGATAGCTTCAACTCAATTCATGATTGATTTCTTCCTCACTGTCCAAACATTTAATTTCTAACAAATTCGAATTTGTCAACAAATTTGGTAATTCGTAACTATACTTTAATTTGTTTAGGCAGGAAAATGAGATCTCAGAGATTTCGCCTCGTCAAAAAGTGATCAAGCTAAGTCTAAAATTTTGTTTCCTCAATGTTTCGACGCAAATACTTTTTATATAAGGTGCGACAAAAGTCTAGGATCGAGACGAGAATAAAATCGTGAGGGGGTCCTATTTCTCTCAGTATAGTTGGAGGGTGGGGGGGGGGGGGGTAGTTTTCTGGTCTGAAATGGAAAAAAATAGATAATAATATAATATAATTTATTATACGTATTAGAGTGGCACTTATTTTAGAAATGTTCGAATTTCTTCTTCTTTCTCCACCCTAATATGTATAGTTACTTTTTAATCTCCATTCGAAAATGTGTTCTGCCAACTTTATGTACATGAATTTTTTCTAAAGACGCCTCTTCACGTAATTGAGATTGCTGAAGGCTCTAATATATAATTTTCCTGAACTTGCCTATTGTTTGCCTTCAAAACAAAAAGAGAATAATAAAAGTTTGTTATTGTTATCGTAAAAAAAAATTCTGTACTGGCTATACACTTTCAAAAAAAAAAAAAAAAACAAGGCTTACCTAAAACAAAAAATTAATATACAAATGATTTACTGATTAGTATTTCCAAAAATTCTTATGGCATTAAAGGTATAAAAAGTTGTACAGTTCTTGTGAATGGTTGCTACCGTGATTCTTGCTTTGTCACCCAGGTAACACATTTTGACATTTTTCGTTCTTGTGTACACCAGCAGCAGCTGTTTATGCCTTAAATCTAAACACAAGACCATGGTATTACCAGATTTAAATATGTAATAACAAAATTATCATAACAAACAAAAAAAGATTATGGTTTATTTTTATTGAATTTTAGAAAGAAAACAGATGTCATTTTGTCCAACTGCACTCCATTGCACCAACCCGTCTATATAAATCATCTTGTTATTGCTTATAAAAAGCAAAAAATGTTCTCCATTTAACACGCTCCAAAACGCTCATTAGCATCTTTATTGAGAACAGAGAAGAGTTTTTTGTTTTTCTTTCTCAAAACTTCCTCTTTGTTAGACTTCTTGTTCTAAATATTGTACAGGGCCGCGTGCTCGTCATAATAAAAACGCATTTAATCTCTAACCAAAAAAGAGATTTGAATATTTTAGTTTTCATATTCACATCTCTTTGCTTGTATACATTTATGTACATATATAATGGTTAAGGAAAGATGTATACTTTTATGCAAGAGTAATAAATTTTAGAAAAATTTGTCAACCCCAACAGAAACATTATACCCAAAAGAAACGATGCGATGATAAGGAGATGGTGCTAGAACTATGAGGACAACGAAACCAGCCCCTTGTAGAAGACAGATGCAAGTTAAGACCTTGAATATTTATTCTCGGTGTTTTTAGTTTTTTTTTTTGTTATAATCTGTCTTCTGGTAGCTGCACTAGGTTGGTTCTCTTGGTGAAATATCCATAAAAATTGTGACGAAACACGAACAAGGAATATACTTATAACATTATGCACATACATATTTATATAACTCTTTACTACCTCTAGAGACCATGAAGGTAGTGTTTTGAGTTATAAATAGCTCCATTACGACCATAACCAAATGTGGCAGTGCACCAAGATCACGTACTATGTGCATTTGCACAATTTGGTTCCCTTATTTCATGTTTTTATTTTTTGTTTTTGTTGTTGTTGTTGTATCATTCGTTAAACAAAAATGTTGTAAAGGTACAAACCATTACTGATTTTTCTTTATAACAATTTTCTCTTATTACCTATAATAATTCCTGGGAAAACGAAAACATGCTATATTCTGCATTCTTACTTAAATTGGAACTGAAGAAGGTGTACCTATATAACAGGAGGAGAAGGATGTCTTTTATTTTTGTATATTTAGAATGGTTTGCGAGTTCGACATTTTTGATGTCCTTGGGCGTGTTATAATTCAATTTCTTGGTTTGCATTTTTGCAAACATTTTTATAATAGATACGTCAGGAGGAAGAATATCAAGAAATGCTTGTACGGAAGTCTTTAAAAAAAATTTAACATAAATACAAACATTGTTTTAACAAAAAAAAAACAATTCTGCAACCAATATTTTTGTCCCCTTGAAGGACCCACATGACAGGTTCATCGATTTTAAACTTATACCTATTCCGATGAGGTAGACATTTTTTTACTGAACAGACAGACAAGAAATCCAATAAGAAAATAGTGTTGAGAAGTTGATATTTTAAATCCTCACTTGTAGGTTCCCAAAAGATTTACATACATACATTATATTTGGCACAACAAAAAAAAAAGAATAAAAAGGACGACTGTGTCGCACGAACTTGCTCTTGTAGTAAAAGTTTCTTTAAAATTTAAATATTGAGTGGAAAAGCATAAAACACGTTTTTTAAATTGTTAAAACAAATAGGTACTTTAAATGTTTTAATCTCAGAATAGGGAACGCCATCTCAATTCTTGAAAAAAAAAATTAAAAATCGTTGCAGCAGTTTTCTTAAAAAATAATTTTTTGTAATAAAAATTTCTTAACATTTTTTAGAAAAAAAATTTGATATGCCATTTTAAAGAGTATAATAATATACAACTAAAACCAAAATTTCAAAAAAAATCATTCACCCGTTTTCAAAAAATTGATTTTTCAAAAACAAAAAATTTGAATTTTTTTTTTTTAAACCAAAACATATTTTTTTTTAAATATTTGTATGTAGTATTGTTCACACTTGAAATGAGCTTCAGAGCAAAAATGTTGATCAAAATTTGTTGAGCGGTTAACGAGAACATCAAAAATCAAATAAACTGTTCTATGGCATGTACCGTAAATAACGGACCATACCACCACTAGTACACACAAAAATTAAAAAAAAAAATCGTGTTTTTGAGGGAAATAACATTTTTCAAAATAGTTCTATCTAGGGAATCACCAAAAAATCTTATGCTCCAAGTTTGAAGAAAATCGCTTCAGTTCCTTAGGCTGTAGGCCGAGGTACAGACATACAGACGCAATTGCGGGACTCACTTTTTTCGTGGCTTCATGTCAAGTTTTATTGTTATCTCGAGTTCAATTTTTTGCACAAATCCAAACGTTAAAATGTGCTCCGTTGAGCTGATTTTATTATTGGCAAAGTTGCTGTTTAAAATGTAAGAAAAAAAATTATCAATTGATTTTCTTTAATTTTCAAATTATGAAATCATCGCAATATTTCTCACCCTCCTCATATCTCATAATTCTACCATCCGAAAAATTTTGTTCAACCAACTACGAACATGAACTGAGACTTACGTCAGAGTTTATCATAAAAACCAGTCAATACGCCAGCTATAAAATTATTTTTTGTCCACGATGACTATTGTTTGTTACACTCAAACATTCTCCAACTCTACTGTATCCACAGCCATCACAGCCAAGCAATCAAACAACAACAACAACAACAATAAAAAAAAAGACTCATACAATTCGTCAGAGATAACACGCAAAGATTCCTGCGGTAAAAAACAGCAAACAAGTCACGTGTACCAGAGTTCCACAGTGTACTACTACACAACACACCGAGCTTTGTACATATATTCTTTGTGAATAATTGCCGACAACATGGGGCATGAGGCCAATACACCTCATCATCATCAACCTCAAGCCTATATACCTACCCTCCAACCCACTATGGCTAATTCTCGCTCTCTTGCTCAGGCGAAATGAGTCATGTCCGAAATAGAGAGTGATTTATGGAATATGAAACCTTGCACAAGGCAGAAGCCAGATGTACCTTCTATGTACAATGGACTTAAACTATCGTTGCATCGTCTTCTGCTTCATTAATCGTTGATTTCTATAGAAAAAAAAATTGATAGGGAACGAAGGAGGATGGCAGGTGAGAGGGTGTATTGGAGATTCACGACAACAAAAGAGACAAATATGCCAGACACGCAAAAACACAAATCCATATATATGTATGTATAGTTAGATAGGTTCCCTCTTATCCTTGGAAATGCAATATGAAATGAAGAAGGACGATATGTATATCTATGCTCTCGAGTAGGTAAGCTGCTATTTTCCACTCAACCTTTGTGCCAGTGTCACTTAACCCTTTTTATGTTTAATGCCATCCAAGAGACGTCACTCGAAGTCGTTTGGTTTTTCAGTGTTTTACCGAATAGTTGTGAATACAAATTCTAGCTTCTTCTTTTTTTTTTTTTTTTTTGTGCTTTTTTTTGAATCCATAAAGCAATGTGATTGTGGATTGCCTAGTGCCGCCATAGTACGATCGATACCACAACATAATCCTCTGCCTCTTAAAGCAACAACAAAGCACACATGAAAACAAGGTTGCTCAGTGCTCCTTGTTCCTTGCTATCGTTGCGCCACACCAACCATACTGTGACACCATACATTGTGGATTGTCGTCGTATGTCGCATATGGTCATATGGGCAACATACGAGTTTTTGTTGTGTTGTATATCTTGCCGCACATACATACATATATGAGCTCTTCATTCTCCCACCCTCCCTCCAAACTTTTTGTTCTGTATACACGAGGACAACAGAGGAGCTTGACCTATTCCTTGACGCCTGTGTGAGTGCGTACTTAAATTTTTGTATTCTATAAACCACGGCAACATATAACTGTTATTATGTAATTAACAAAGGACATGAGAATTCTCTTTGTCCTCATAGCCATGAGGAGATGCTGGGTAACGCAAAGAAAATGAGAAAATGTTTTTTTTTTTATTCTCATTTGAAAAAAGAGAGAATTTGTTGTGTCGAAAAATGTACCTATTTCTGTTCGGCAAGGTTGGAATATGAAAATCAATTTATTGTTGCCAGGCAAAGGAATACGTGAATACGTTTAAGCCCAAATCAAGTATTTTTGGTAAAAATAGTTTAAATACAAATATAAATATATAGTACACAAATCTAATAGGTATATTGCCAAGTGAAACATGTTCTGTTCGGGTGGCCCCAAAAAACCAAAAACCACCGCAATTCCGGAAATCTAAACGCCGCACGCTAGTCCTCAGCAAAATTTCTCACTATTACTGTCAAAATCTGAGGCTGCTAGAATTTTTCGATTCGCTATTAGATGATTATGGGTATGGGTTCATTTTTAATTTTAACGAGGTGATTAATAGGCTTAATGTATGAACATTGAGGAAGCTTTTTCTATAACAGGCTTTTAAATATTTATAAACATACGGATCTCCATATGTTGAAAAGCATCACCCAACCTCCCCCTTCACTTCACACACTACTTTCACACTGAGGATGACGATGCCTGCGAACTTTATGCCCCTCAAGGTGGCATCAACGTGCACCAATAAATTGTTTGGTTCATTCTAGTAGCGGCTGAGTGCACACATTACCCTATTCAAATTCTGAAAGCCGGGCGCTAACGCCATCAACAAAAACAACAAAACAATCGTCTACGTACATCACCGGTATATGAACAAAAAATATCGGGAAATATGCAGAAGAGAAGAAATTCATTGTTTTAGCATGGTCCTTGTTGAAAAACAAAAAAATCAACAAAAAACCTTTTCTAACTCGAAAGGACTCTTTTTCTGATTTGCTGCAATGCGTCGTCGTTGGTTGCAGGAATAAGAGAGTATCGTCTTCGTCCTGTGTGTACGTATACATGACAAAAGCACACACCACACAGGGGTTCCCTTTTCTGGCCCACATTTCGATACCTCCTTTAATTACAATCGGCTAATTGTGTTAATTTTAATAAGAGTCGATACGAGAAGGTGGTCGTGTCGTGGTTTTCGCTGTGGCAATGGCTATAGCTGCGCCGGCCGGCGTACAAAATTACCCATTTTCAGTTAAAACAGGATGCACCCCGTGGCAGTTTTTTGTCCTCAATAGGGAAATGGAAACAATATGCTCATCGTTCAATATTAATTTTTTTTTTTTACCACAAAAACCAAGAGGAAGGAAACGCTTAAGTTAAAAAAAAGTTGCAGTAATTTAGAAGGCTAATGCAATTGTGCGGTCTAATTTGTCGATGGTTATTGGTTTTTTTAATTTGTTTTGTGGGTTTATGGTTGGGCGTTGGTACCTACCAATATTATGAAAATTAAAAAAATGACACTGGAAATTGAGGTTTGAATTTGAAATAAAAAATGTGATTATTTCGTTATAAGGCAACAAAGAATTTCTTGTTAACACGCCAGAGGCTAAAAACGTTGTGATAGTTTCGATATTTTAACAAATCAAAATTTAAAAATTAGATTCATCTAAATAATGTAATATACATGTATCTAACATTGTTTGTTTTATAATAATTGAATTTTTCTCGCCGGCATGAGCGTTGCTGACGGTCGTTGTAAAATTCCATTTTGTATGGGACAGAAAGAGAATAGCCAAAGTTCCTCTGGTTTGACAGGTTAGCGCAGTAGGTAGGTACTACATTTAAATAAATTTAATTAATATTTGGTAGAACGAAGTTTGCTGGGTCAGCTAGTTTTAATATAAAACTAAAGTATCATTTTATTTACGTAGTAGAAGGGAGATTGAAAAATTCATGTTAAGGGAATATTTTATTTTATCGCCAAACCACAATAATCTGCATTTCTGTATTTCCAAAACCAAATCCCCCATTCAAAAAGAATTAACATTTTTATCAGAATAAAAAAAATCTTATCTAAGAAATTCCATATAAAACATAAAAAAAAAGAAATAAACATAAATAAATAGCTTGCGTCGCCGCCGGTCCCCTTTTGATAAGAAATTCATGATTTTACTGAAGCCAGCCATCTGTTATAGTTTGCAAATTGTAATCAGTTTGTTTCATTGTTAAATAATTAAAAAATGTTTTTGATAAAAAAAACTGCAATTATTCCACGGTTTTGTATCTTTTTTTTTGTTGGCCTTGAGAATTTGAACTGGTCAAGCAAGTGTAATGACAGTTTATTCGAGTCTCGTATTTTAACCACATTGGACTGGACTTGGAAACCAAAGGAACAGAAAAAAAACATTAAAAAAACAAAAGTTAGTTTAAAGTTACAACAAAAAGTAACCACGAACCAAACACCGAAATGCGTCAATGGTCAATGTTTCTTTTTTGTTTATCATACAAAAAAGTATATTTATAATTAAATACCTATGTGCCTTTATTCAAAAATGCATAAAATAACAAGCAAACAAAATTAAATTCAGTAAATTATTGTTTACAACAAACTTGCTTGTTGTATGAGCTCAGCTAAGAAAAAAAATGCCAATAAAATTGAGGCGGTAGTGGTGGTAGGTTAGTGAGACACCACCACCCATCCTTTTCTTTCGTTTGCCATCATATACCTATGACGAATGCGACAGACAAACTTTAAAAACAATTACCGGTGCAAAATTGACAGAAATTTGATACAAAAAAATAGAATAAATTGTTTATTACTCACTCGAACGGTTCATCTTTAAATGCTGTTATTACAGAACAATGGGGTTGAAAGATTCCTACTTTTTTGCCTTTCCTTATGGAACTGGATTAACAGAAGACCACCTGGGGGATTTTGGATTTAACACAATTTCAAGTAATTCACTTTGTATTTTTTTTTTTTAATTTTCTTTCAGCTTTTTTGGGGCAGGGCAGAAAGCCTTTTAAGCACTTCTTTCGTGAAAAGAATTAAATTTTGCACACACTGTTTTTACACAAAGGCAAGGTTTTCTTTTGATGAATATTCTTAATTGGAAAGTAAACGAAGAGGACTTTTTGCTTTCTCAGACAACACGGCCGAATGGTAGAGAAAAGCGACAAAACGTCTGACTCGATTTGGAACAAAACGCGACTGCTGAACACTGATCTCTATAATATACTGGATAGTGTATACCATTCAAGTATAACAGTTTTTATCATTCCAATTGAAGATGACATAAGGTGGCTGAGTGGCCATTTTTGACATCTGTGAAACAAAAACAAACAAAAAGTATTTAGAGTTTATTTTTTTTGTGAACTCAACAAAACAAGAGCTTGAGAAGAAAAACACAATTCATTTGTAAACATCAGCCGTGGCGAGCAAAATATCAACAGTGCAATTAAAAATATACAAAAGTAATTAAATATACTTCAGTAATCAATAATAAACTTGGAAAGTTTTATCAAATCAAACATTATAATATTGAAAAGACAACAAAGACTTTAATAAAAATTGAAACAATAAAATAGTTTTGAATCAAAGGATTGTAAGATCCAAAAGAAAAGGATTATGTTAGCACTGCTGAAAAAAATTGAAATAGAAAATGGTGAAGGAAACAAGAATGTCGGAAATGAAATCAATGGAACATGCTACGCTCAAAGTGCCTTACGAGGTGTTGAATAAGAAGTTTCGTGTTGCCCAGAAAACCCTGGATAAAGAGAAGTCGATCAGACTTTCAGTGCCACCAAGGAAGTTGAGAAGCTGATGAAAGGAGAAAATCCAAAAAAGGAGAAAATCCAAACGTCTGCAGGTGCTCGAAAAGCTGACGACAGTATTTCGGATGAGTTGGCTGCCCTGCCAGCTATGTGTGTAAAAGAAAGCTAGAGTATCTGAAGGTTAATGCATCTCCTGAAATAAAGACCAGCTATGAAATTTGGCAAGCATCTGTGGGACCAATGGAAGAGGGTAAGATTTAGAACTCAGTTGATTAAGTAAGCTTCTGATAAATGGGTTTGTTGTTTTTTTATATAACAATATAGATTTGCCTGGATCGAATGGTTATAGAACATCTTTTAAGAGTGCTATACTGTTAGACTGCAAAGAAGTTGGCTGATCGCAGTGATATCAGACATTTAACGAACTTGGGTAAGCATTCTTGAATCCACACTTTAAACTTTAACATAGCAAATTTGTTTAAAAACCTTTTGAACCTTTCACACGATGACACGAGAAAAAAAGGCATATTTCTTTTATTTTCAGTTTATATTTTACTGAATGAACAAACAACTTGGAAAAATGTTGTTTGTATAAACAATTTTTGTTTAAAACATAACACAATTATTGCAGTGGTTTTAAACATTTAAAATGACCGCCTTTATAGTTTCTAATTTCGAAAAAAAACTAATTTTTTTAAATGTTCACTTCTAACCAAAACTTATTATTTGCTTTTATTTTCAGAGATTTTCCAGACATCACGTGAAGTCGAAGAAGATTTGGCTAAACATCGCACCACAAAATGTGTACTCTGGTGCAATGACAAAAAATCTAAAACAAAAATTTTGAATCTGCTTTTAAGGATTACGGAGCTACCATTAACGAACACAATGAACCAATGATGCTTCCAAACGGTCAAATATATGGCCAATTGGTAAGACTCTAATTTTGGCCGTGTTTTTTTTTTTTTTTTTTTTTGCTTAATGTATAAATTCTTAACATTTATTTTATTCTTTATCGAAATGTGTATTCTATTTCTTTAAGAATTCGTTATGTTTGATTAACTTTAAATTTTAGTATCATATTTACTTAATATTATGTTTTTGTAATGTTTAATATTAAACAAAACCACAATTAATTGTTGGTTATGCATTAACAAATATTCACTTTTTGAACTCCCATATAAATTCATAAAAATATATTTTTATTAATAGTTTGTACAAAAATATATAAAAATTCATAGAAAATGAATTGCTGCTAACTATGTATAAGTATATCTTTGAAGTACTACAAATATAAAATAAATTTTAAAAAAAATTATAAATTAATTTTTCTGTATTAACTTTGATTCAGGCACAGACAAGAGAAATACAGATGTAGAATGGTAAAACAAAATCATGTTCAAGAAAAAGTTAAAAACTAGCATACCAAATTGAAAAGCTATCATACCCAATACAAAACCTGGTATGATGACCAAACAAACCCAGCCGCCATACATCGATATCCTATGTTAGTATGAAATATTGAACATGCGACCGCATCGCAACTTTTTTTTTTTTTTATTAAGTGCTTGTGGGCTTGTGGCAAGGATCCAATGATCCTTGGGGCTGGAAATATTTTTTTTCGTGTTACAAGACGGAACACGAAGTACTAGACATTTTGATATCTTATGGATTATTTTTCTTTTAAATTTCAGAAGATACCCATTTTACTTTTTGAAGTGAATGTTTTTGTTGACGTTTTTTGAGAGTTAAATTATCAAGGTTGAATTTGATTGTAACAAAAAATCGAAACGCTCCCATGAATAATTGATGTTGATAGGTAATTTAATCGGCCAATTCCATGGAATTTTTTGATAATCCATAGAAATAAGAGAAGCGAGGGCAAAAGTGCTCCGAGGTCCATTTTCTAATTTTCTTAGTTATAATAATGGTAGATTTATAAAATTATTTTCGTGAATATAAAATAATTTTTTAAAATCTATTTTTAGGTAGGTGCATAATATTTCTCTAAATGGTTGAGATAAAAAGCAATTCGTAGTAGGTATTTGGAAGTTAGGTATATTTAGGTATTAGGTATATTATTGATTTTGAAGCAGTTTTGAAAGTAGGAAATACTAGAACCTTTCAAATTGTTTTTGACACATTTTCATATTTAAATCAGTACCTGCTTAGGTATGTATGTACATACATAATCATCAGAGGGTGGGCGGAAACTGATTTTAAATGGAAAGTTTATTTGTAATTTGACTTGTGATCTTTTATAACAAAAAATTCGTATGTAACGTTAAAAGGGTAGTTTTTAAACTACCGATACCGGGTTCACTAAATGATAAGATAATTTGTTTAAAAAAATGTCGATAGAAAAATCTATTATTCATAAACTTTTACTGAGTGAAGGGAAGGAAAAGACATTTGATGAAAGAATACTTTTGAAAACAGATTTATTTGAAAAATATTTAGGAGTTAATGTACAGTGGAAATTAATTCAGTTCAGAACGCAAAAGATGTAGTTTCTAATTGCACGCGTTATTATTATTATTTTTTTTTTCAAAGTAAAACTGCATAGGTATACATAGATAAGTTAGTAGGTATGTCTACAATCGCTACTTATTTACACTTATGATGTTACAAGCCTTGCATTTATTATTTTATGACTCGGATTTTTAAAATATTTGGAACAAAACGGCTGTAGTTTTAGTGGAGCTAAGAGAAAGGAAAACATAAGGAATAATTTATTTAAACTCCCATAACAGGAACACTTTCCAGAAATTGGTATAATTTTTACAAATAAAAAAAAAAGATCTCACAACTCAAAAAATTGTATGTAGGTACTTGTGTGAAGTTTCTTTGAAAGCATTTTGACTAATGTTCCAACATTTAAACTTGAAGATATTTTTAATTCAAATGTTTCAAATCATAAAAATCAAAAAGAAGGCATACCTACTATCTGCTTTAGATTCAAGCCTGTCTATCAAAATTTAAGAAAAAAGTGTGTTTGAAAAAACTTTCAGAAACTTGCAAAATTTTCAAAATAAAAAAAAACTCAAACAAAAAGTAGGTAGGACCTACCTACCTAATTTGTAAAAAAATTAATTAAACCAAAAAGAAAAAAATGGTATGATTTAAAACATGGATGATGGGCTTGAAAATCATTACAAATTTTATGAAAATATATAACAGTATTACAAATTGTAATGCAAATGGTGCAAAAAACGATTTTGAGTAAAAATAAAATCTATAGGCCAAAAACTAGATTTTTCGAAATTTAGTTTTAAGAAGAGTTCATAAAAATTATTAAATGAGAGAAACTCTTGATTACATCTTGTGCAAGCAAATTAAACATTTGTCGACTGTATTCTATAAAGAAACTTTATCGAAAATAAAAGAAAAGTTTGACGAACACTGCCTGAAATAAGTAAAAATGTAGTTAATAGTTATTTGCAATGACATTATCGAAGAGAATGTGCCTATAGTATGCAGGGTGATTCACCTAAGGTGTGACAAAAAAGTAGAGCGTGTTGTTTGGGTCGAGATAAGAAAGAGGGTCTATTTCACAGCCGGGAGGGGCAGTTTTCTAAAAAATTGAATTTAAACAGAAAAAAATATTTAAAAAACAACGGTTACATTGACTAGGCCATAGCATATCTTTTTGTAAAGCCAGAAATATCTTTTATTTTATTTTGTAATAAATCTATTTTAGAGAATAATTTTTGAAATATTAATTTTCAAACTCAAAATTTTGAAAAAAAAATAAAAAAAAAAATTAACTGCTTTTTTTCAAAATTTTACGTCATTAAGTACTAATTTTGTTTGTTTTATTTTATTAGTTCTTATTCAAAAACAGAAAACAGATGAAATACTGAAAACAAAAACCACCATCGAGTTGGATATGGATGTTGTTTGTTGTTCTGCTTCTGTATCTTGTTGCATGAACGTTGCATTCTTCATTGCCCTCTCGCTTCCTCGTGTATTAAAAAAGACAACAATGTTGCTTTTGGCTGCGAATTAAATTTTTCATAGAAGATAAGGTGTTTGATAACCAATTCGACTTGCATGATCATAAAATAATCTAAAACAAAATATTTTTTCTTTACATTTCGATATATGTAGGTATATGTCAAATACTCAACATTAAAAGCTGTTCCAAGCTCTCGCTCCCGCTTTCGAAGGTTAAAATATCTCTAGCGGGGAATTCGGAATAGGAGCGTCTTACTCGCATTCGGCTTATTTATGTGACATCAAATTTTCCTATAAACTTTATGCCCGATACCATTAAATTGTGAGGGAAACTTATGACCATTATAATTGACCACTAATTGACTGAGAAAAATTCCAAGGGAAATTGGCGATACCTCCCATAATTTTAAAACAAAAATGACAACGCGATCATAACGAAAAAATTCCTTCTCCTTTTTATTTTTTGGTTGTGGCTTGATTAGAGACCTTAGTCTGTAGCACTAAGTATCGCTCCACCAACATTCCACTCAAAAAGTTTTGTCACTTATTGTGATTCACGTTTCACTCGAAAAATGTTTCATGTTCCGAAAACTCTCCTTATTGTAAACATTAATTTCAGTTGGAATGAAATGCCATCCACAGCTTTAATGTTCACTTATTTTTACAGAGTAGAGCCGCATAAAAAGTATTTTTATAAACAAAACTTATATTGGCACATCTAGGCTCATACCATTAAAACATCCCGAAAAAACCTTATACCTACATAACTAAACTTGGAATAACATCCTGAAAAATGCACTTTAAAATATTAATTTAAAATCATAAAACAAATGTTTATCATTATATTTTTGTATATTTAGTTTCAAAATTGGTATCTTGATGCCATTAATAAATATGTTAACATGTTTATATATAAATTTGTATCTACATACATAATACAAAAATAATGTATATTTAAGTATATACCTACTTAATAAATAAAAAAAAAGTTTGCGAATTATGAATTTTTCTTAAAAATACATGCATATGTACATATCAATGCCTTCGTCGTGTTGACTAGAATTCGCAGTGGTTGCGATTCCACTGCAGCTATCCTCCTACATTGCTGAACCACTGTACAGAGTCGTCAGCATTGTCGGCACCCTCGTCTTCGTGCGTAAGATAATCTCCTTTGTGTCGGTGAAGATATCTTCCGATTAAAACTGAACAACCAGTAGGATAAATAAAATAGCAAGAAGACCTGAGAAAATACAAATACATATAATAAAACTTCTTTGCATAAGATTTCTTTGGGTCTATTTTTTAAATCTTGTGATATATCATCGTAGACTTGAATCAATAAACTAAATTAAAAATCCAAACACTGCCACCTGATTGCTAGTTCTTGCAACTCGATTTTATAATATATTTATTATTATTTGTACATAAATATTAAGGCACAGAATCGTTTAATAGAATTTTCTGTTAATAAAGTTTTTGTAATCATGTGCCGATATACTCTATTTTAAATCAGACCAAGGGCAAACCCATTAATATATTTCACAGACATTTTAACATATGAGCCGTTTTTTTTTTGAAAGTGGAATAAGTCCACTTTTGGAAAAAATGAATTAGTTGTCAATTAAGTAAGATATTTGGATCCTCTTTTTATATAATTAATCATATACCCAAAAGAGTATGATTTCTTCCTTAAATAAACAAATGAAGTTTACGTTATAAAATTTATTGCATTTTTTTTTTTGAAAGTGGAATAAGTCCATCTTTCTTTTAAGCATAGCTTAAGCAACTGCAGTTATTATTGGTTGGAGTTATATCAGTGGGCATTATCCTACAAAAGGTATCAGTTCGTACTAAGAACAACATCATAGACAAGATAACGATATTTTTAGTGTGGGAATTGCAATAAAAAGTCATTTTCCTAATTTTGTTTAGCAAGCCTATCCATTTGGTTAACTTATTACTAAAGCTCGGATTTTCATGAAAATGCTTATTGGAAAACTAAGACCAAATTATCTTTACGAATAATGAAATTTCCTTTAAAACTGAATTCTACCAATGTTGCATATTTAACATATTTTAGGCAAAAAGCATTTTTTCGCAATAAAACGAATGCATATTTTTATTTTTAAATAAACTGTATTTTACTTTCAAAAAGATTCAAGACCGTGTAATACTCGACAAAGTTTTCACGTGCAATAAAAAAAAACCCTTCTCACTCAGTTTGAATTGTTCAGGTTTTGGACACTTTCACTTTGACAAGCAGCTTTTCTTCCAAAGTTTACATTATTTTTAAAAGTTTTTGATGACTGAATTCATATTCTTTAGTAATAAAACCTGAATGAAATTTTTTTTTGGGAAAAATAATGTGTTAGTTAAGTGCAATATGCAATATGGAAAATATTTCGCTCCTAAGAGCATATTTTAAGCGCATATTTCGATTTTTAGGTTCATTAAAATCCTTTTTTTTTCTTTTATTTCTTTTTCTTCAATTTATTAAAGAAAAGTCTTCATTAGTTTTCTCGAAGTTTAGACTAAGTTTTCAGTCTTCTTCAATGGCAAATAAAGTTGGAAATTTTGAAATTTTTAAAAATATGTATAAAACTGTTTGAACAAGAAGTTAAGTTACACTTTTGAGCACTTTTTTGTTAGAAGTTTAGTCTATAACTTTAAAAAAGTAGTTTTTTTTTTAACACACATTTTAAAGCATACAGAAATTAAGTTATTATAAATTAAAACGACAAAGCAATGTGGTCTGATATTGTTGGTAAATAGAAAATGATTTAAATATTTTTTTAATTTTTTTTAAATAGACATTAGACTTATGAATGTTCGCAAAAGACGGGTAAATTAAATTTATAATAAACTTGGTGGATATTCATGAAAATAAGTTTTTTAATTTGTTTTTTACATTTAAAAAATCCATTTAGTAAAAAATGCTATGTAAAAATATGAACTTAAATTTTCTAAATTTTAATTTTTTATAATTTGTTATTATTGAAAGTGGAATAAGTTCATTTGAGGCTAAAAACCCTCAACTTTCTTTGAGAATTTTAATAAATTTGATCTTAAAATTTAACATATTTATAATCTAAAATGCATCACCTGAATTCTTTAACACTTGCCTATATTCTTAAACATATTCAAACGTAAACCCTTAAATATCTCGAAACATGAAATATACCACTTTTAAAAACAATGGCTCAAATATTGATAGGTACTTACTTCCCAAAGACTTAACACTTGGTAGTCGATTTTGTTGGAACATAAGTTTAAGAGGATAGATAATGAACTCTAGACACACAGCCAATGAATCCATCAGGCATCGACGCTTTGATGTTGAAAATATATTCGACTGGTTCATAGCTATCCACCTGGAGCACAACAGTGGAGCGACTATTCTTTCTTGAGAATCGTACATCGCGATAATGGTCCAAACCGTAATGTTTCTTGGGATAAATTATCTCTCCCCGTTCGAAATCGAAAGCAAAAACGCAACGTAAATGTCCTAGCAAAACAAAAAGTTAAAAATACAATCTTATACACTTTTTTTTATTTTGTGTACCTGGTGGTTCTCTAACTTCTGCTTTGTGTGATCCATCCACGACAAG
Source organism: Epistrophella euchroma (assembly GCA_947049315.1). NCBI lineage: Eukaryota > Metazoa > Arthropoda > Insecta > Diptera > Syrphidae > Epistrophella > Epistrophella euchroma. Next base: position 138,585,981 of record OX346245.1, read on the forward strand.
AGAGCTTCTTCACTGTAAGAAAAAAAAATAGGTTTTATAACTTGGTCTACAACCTAGAATAATGAAAAAAGACAAAATTGTTCGAACCAAAAGTATTGTTCAAGGAGAAATGAGTAGCCTAGCTGCTCTGCAGCCTGCGCATCTGTCTTATACATCCCACGAAGCCATTCTTATCCACCAGCAATGTTGTACACAGACCACGAAGAAATTTGAATAATTTTTGTTGTCGTGGGTCGTTGACCAATGTCCAGGACAAGTTTTTTCTTTTCATAGTGAGAACTAAAGAATGCCAACTGCCATCATTGAACTTTTCCTCATAGTTGTCCAATATTATTCTAGGTTTGTCGCCTAGCTTCAAAACGATCATCACCTTTCCGAATGCCAAGAAAACGTTCACATAACATATGTAAAAAACTGACAATAAAGTCTATGATTTCTTTTTCTCTACAAATCCACACACCACTAAAAACAAAAAAAAAAAAACAAATTATTCTTGTATCCAATTGTTGGTCACGTTTAATGGTTCCACACAGGCTGGATATTCGGCTGATTTTTTTCTGTTACATTGGATTTTGTTCTTGAAAAAGTACAACTAAATTAAATATTCACAAGTTCAAAATCCTGGCAAAATCTAACAACAAATTATTTGTTGACTTGACGCCATCTTGAAAACACAAAATTGTTATATTTGTTATATTTTTATATCTATTTTGACAGTTGGTGTACGAGTGTCCAGTATAACAATTCTTCAATTTGCTTCAACTCTTTTGTATGGATGCGCTATCCAGTATATTATAGAGATCAGTGTGCTGAAGATGAGAGAACAAAACTGTAATTGTTGCGGTCTCTGTCGGTGGAAAATTTTTGACAGCAAGCTGGCAAAGTGATGCCAGAAAGTCCCCTTTCACACAGGGCAACTGAGTTGCCGGCAACAAATAGTTCATTGGCGAGAAGGGCAGGAAGAAAGAGGGGGAAATGAAATCTCCCCGGTCAACAAATTCAGGAAACTTTTTTGACGTTTCTCTTCACACTACGTTTGTGTGCGTTCAACCAAGGTAGTTTAAAAGGAAAATACAGCAAGTCTCCTCCAACTTTGTATCTGCGTGTGAAAGGTACAGGAGACTGTTAAGGAGATTTAAAGAAAACGTCAAAAAAATCACCAGCAACTAGTATCTTCGTGTGAAAGGGGACAAAGCTATTTTTAATTGGTTGAAAATATTTTGAACAGGGTTGTTTGAGGAAAAGCTTTTTTCATAAATTTTAGTGCTGTATCAACACTAAAGCCCTAACTCAAAAATACTGAATATAAAGATATGAATCCTCGGCTGTCACTTGAGTTTGCCTACAAGATCTATCATATACAAAATGAGAAAGTATGTGTAAAAATGGCGGTATAAAACTCACACATTCACAGTATTTATCTTCACAACTCACACATTCACAATATTTACCTTCACACCACCCTGCTATATTGTTGTTGGATTTCACATCTATTCATCGACACAAAATTAAATTACAAATACAACAATGTAAACAAAAGGGTTTTGGATTTTTGCCTTAACTACATTGGCCTAAAAACTGAAAAAGTGAACATTTTCAAACTCATTTTGGGATAGTGTTTATCACTGGAAAACTTATAAAAATGATGTAGAAAGCCTTAAGTCTTAACTACATTGGCCCCTTTTTGCAAAATTACAAAAGTAAAAATATTTTTTTTGCCGCTAGCGCAATTGTTTTGTGAAGAAGAATGTATACAATTCTTTTTAAACCAAAATGTAAGCTTTCTGCATCATTTTTATAAGTTTTTCAGTGAGAAAAACTATCCCAAAATGAGTTTGAAAAATTTTACTTTTGTACTTTTTTCACTTTTTTGACTTATGTAGTTAAGGCTTTAAGGCTTAAGCCTTAACTACATTGGCCACTTTTGGCAAAATTACAAGATTAAGGCTCTCCCAAACCAACGCGATTAATCGCCGCGACAATACAAAACAATAACAACAACGTGTTGTTTTGTTTGACAACCACGTGTTGTTGTTATTGTTTTCTATTGTCGTGGCGATTAATCGCTTTGGTTTGGGAGAGCCTTTAAAAATATTTTTTTCCGCTAGCGCAGTTTTTTTTGTGAAAAAGAATGTTGACAATTTTTTTTAATCCAAAATTTAAGCTTTCCGCATCATTTTTATAAGTTTTCCAGTGATAAACACTCACTTTTGTAATTTTTCACTATTTGGACAATGTAGTGAAGGCTTTAGTTTTTCACTTTTGTACTTTTTGCAAAAAGTCTTGAATACATTTTTTATTTTGATTTTCCACTTTTTCTTACTTTTGAACTATAATTTATTTATTTTTATATCCTATGTTAAGAAAAGTTTAAATCTGAATTAAACGAGTGAATAATATGGCCGTAAATCTTCATTAAACGAGTAAATAATATGGCCGTTAAAGGCCTGGTCAGACAGAGTGCAGTCCGGCGGTCTTTGTAAAAATTTGCAAACAAAATTTGACCGCCGCGTTTTTTCCTTCCGTCGTGAAGTATTGACTGGACCATCGGCCCGCGTTCTGTCTAACCAGGCCATTGATATGTGCGAAGAAATTTTGTTTGATCTATGAAATCAATCTGAAATGACATATCAAACACAGTATTCGTACACTTTTTTGCACATAGCCATTTTTAGCGCACGTTTTAGTTTTCACTTTTGTACTTTTTGCAAAAAGTCTTGAATGTAGAAAATCTAACAAATATACGGCTGTTAGTTTTAGGCAAGAGGCGTTTGTGTATTTTACCTAAAAATTATGGCTATAAATATCGCTTTGCTGTGCGCAGCTACTTAGTACACGTTTGAACACTTTTTGCGAACTCAAACGTTTTTACGTTGCATCGCCTAGCTATCCGCATTAAGCCTTAAGCCTTAACTACATAAGCCAAAAAAGTGAACAAACTCATTTTTGGTTTTCTTACTGGAAAACTTATAAAAATGATGCAGAAAGCTTAAATTTTAGTTTAAAAAGAATTGTATATATTCTTTTTGACAAAACAGCTGCGCTAGCAGGAAAAAAAATATTTTTACTTTTGTAATTTTGCAAAAAGTGGCCAATGTAGTTAAGACTTTACTATGTTCGCAACTTTAAAAACCCAATAAATACGCGTCGAACGCTGAATGTGTTCGTTATTATTTTGCTATCCTATACACGAACCCTTGATGACAATCACTGTCTCAATTCTGACATTTGACTGCCGGGTTGTTTTTTTTTTGTGATATAAAAATCGAAACATTTTATTTTGTTTAATTATAATTTTCCAGTAATGAATAGAATTCAATCTTTAATTCTTACAGGAAAACAACGTCTACCATATATACTAACAACATCCGCTCGCCTGTCAACTTCCATCCAATTACAATGCGAAGAACGTAAAGCCAAAGAAGCAGCATCCAAAGGTCAACATCTGTCCCGCGGAGAGCCGACAATTTTCGATAAAATCATTTCTAAGGAAATACCAGCTAAAATTTTCTATGAAGACGATAAATGCTTAGCATTTCACGATGTCGCTCCCCAAGCGCCAGTGCATTTTCTTGTTATCCCAAAATATAGAATACCGAAGCTAGAAAGCAGCACAAAAGAAGACACAAACATGCTCGGCCATTTAATGGGAGTTGCTGGGCAGTTGGGCAAAGAAAGTGCTCCTAAAGGATTTCGCGTGGTAGTCAATAATGGAAAACATGGCTGTCAGAGTGTTTATCATTTGCATTTGCATGTTTTGGGAGGTAGGCAATTGAAATGGCCACCAGGATAGAATATAAAAATTAATATTAACAGTTACTGTTATGAATATTAACAGTATCACTACGCATAGCTTCTCGAAGTACTGTGCATGCAACCTAGGCTTTATTGTAGCCAAGATTTAGTAGAAATAAAATTCAGCATGTAGTAATTTGATATAAAAAGATCTTTTTTGCTTTGTTCATCGACAATAATTGCATTCATGACTTCATGTAAAAAAAATATTTACGGTATTTATCAGTTTTAACTTTGCGTAGTTAAGATGTTTGTGAAGTTTAAAAACTGGATTTCCTCATACCTTTTGTCCACCTTCAACCATCAACCTCAGCCGTCAAACCGAACTAAACTGTTGATAGGTCGGTGTTGCTATTCGGTTGGGTTTTTTGAACCTCCCCAACCAAACAAAATTGATGTTATACGAGAACATAACATATATATGTGCATACATACGTACATATATTGTACCCATCTTCGACGCTTCTGCGCAATACTCAAAAGCATTACTGACATCACGCTTAGTTCTGCAGAGTGCAGAGCTCGGTTTGGCTTCTGCATTCTGGACAGGTTATTTTCACCCTTTTGCGTTTCTAATGCTTTTGAGTATGCTCGTAGGATTTACGAGCAACTCAGATCGTTCTATTTGCGTTGCGGCCAGTGCCGAAATCACTTAGTGGTCCTCTGTTGGACATTCATGAGACTGGAGGAATGTTTTAAGGTGATAATGTTCATAATCCACTTGATGAAATGGGTTAACTTAAGCTTAAACCGTAAATAGAGCACCTATAAAGCTGCATGGTGAAACTTTTCCTTATTAGATAGTTTGTTTCTTAATTATTTTATCATTTTATTCGGTTATTTTGGTATATCTCTGGTATTACATACATGAAACAAATTATTAGTGACGTCTATTTTTGCTTTAAAAATTCATTAGTATGCAAAACAAGAACATAAGAGCTTCTCTATAAGTCGCCCACTCCAAGTTGTTATGCATTTCCTCAACACCATAACCACTAGTACCAATACTTCAAACCAAACGTGCAAAACCTGTTTCCGCATTGGACATTGCCAACATTATAACCGGCAAATTGAACTTGAAAAAGTTTACGCTCCAAATGGCTACACCCAGATGCTAAACTTGAGTAATACGTACCGTCTAAGATCCAATACGTAATAATAGACTAGATTGGAAAAAGAACTTTGAACCTTGAATTGATTCCAACAATTTGTTGATCCAATTGGAATCCCATTCACACGCTCTACTGGATTTTCCAGTTTTTTTTCCGCAAATCTTTGAGTTACAAACATTTTGATTGTTTTGAGAGACTTTGTTGTTTATTGTGATGTTCGTTCATGATATCATATTGTTAATAGATTACTCATCGTACCAAAAGCAATTAATATGCGCAGAAGCAACTTAATTAGTTTTTTTTTTTTGCAAAGCTCAAACTGCAGAAGCTGTGATGTGATAAATCGTGAGCCACTGGAGTGTAATAATAGAAATGACTATTTCCGTACAGGGTGTTATTAAATTCAATAGCATGAAGTTTATTGTAAGAAAAATGATATTTTATGAAAATATTTCCATTCTTTTCAAAAAGTTAAAAACGATTTGAAATAAAAGCCTAAAATTAAAAAAATCTACAAAAAACTTCTTCAGATTGTACAACCTTATTTTGGATCTGTATTTTTGTTTTCGGTTTAAAGAGGCAATATTAACTCATGGAATTCCTGTAGCATTTTAAAACTGATGATTTTGATTTGAGCTAGAGCCTAAAGACTTGTATAGGAAGTGCCTTCTCTTACTACATTTTTGTCTCTAATCGCGTCAAAGCAGTTATAAGCAAGAAATACCCTGTGCAATAAAAGTATGTACATATGTTTGTATGTATTGTGACAACACGATTTAAATAGACAGGTTGACTTTAATTTTGTAAGAGTAATTTTATAAATATTCAGACGAGATGATAGTATCGACGCAACGATTAAAAATATTACATTAGAATGATTCAATTTCAAAGGGTGTGGTACTTCAGCAGACAAGAGTAGGTGAATTGTGAATCAGTATATTTTAAAATGAGATGGAGATTTTGAACTTGAGAAAAAAAAATACTTCAAGGTTATTTTTATTGTAAACTCGCATACAAATGTTCAAAAAATCTAGAAAATTCAATGAACTAGGTTTTTAGCTTGCGCTAACATTTTCGCCACCATATTGTCCTTTATTTCGTTGGCGGTAGACTTGTGCAAGTTTTGAAAGGAATAATAAAACGGGACGAAGGATATTAGTTCAGAGCTATAACCTGGCTTAAAATTGAAGGTATAATATGGTATGGTATGGTATGGTAATGGTTTATTTAAAACAATAATAACCTTGATAAAGAGACAGCGTAAAAGAATTCAAAAGTACTACGAATAGAATATACCTACTTCTAAACAAAAAAATATAAAATTCTGAAATGCAATATTATTTTAATTGTTTTGAAATACCTGTTTGACTACGAAATTATAGAACCGTTTACACAGATTGATTAAAATTGAAAATAAACAAAATCGCTGTATTGAGACTACCCGTTGTAGGTGAGCTAAATAAAAAAATTTGGTTTAACATACAATTAATTTCCAACTCAAGCTACATAGTTGTATGACAAATATAATCACCCTTATTACGGTAGTCGTTTTACGAAAACGACAGTAAAACGACACGCCTCTAGATGCCATAATAGGCGTTTAAGTGAAACTAAACTCCCTTCCTCTCCCTTCTAGCCATCAAAACTTTATTCGTTTTATTGAAACCCCAAGAGTCACTTCTAGAGTCGTGTCGTATTACTGTCGTTTTCGTAAAACGACAACCGTAATAAGGGTGAATATTGATCTAAGGATTAGGAATACTTTTTAACTTGTAACTCAAAAATTAAATGGGATCCTGATTTCTATCTGGGTTTATCACAAAGACCCAAAAGTAGCTTTAATTTGATCGGGTAGATGGCTTTTTAGTTTTACAATAGGTTTCAGTATTGTAAAAAAAAAGACAAGAATAAAGCCTTAACTACATTGGCCACTTTTTTCAAAATTACATAAGTAAAACTATTTTTTTTTTCTTGAAAAAAAATATACCTACACAATTTTTTTTTAAACCAAAATTTAAGCTTTCTGCATCATTTTTATAAGTTTTCCAGTGAGAAACACTATTCCAAAATGAGTTTGAAAATTTTCACTTTTGTAATTTTTCACTTTTTTTGGCCAATGTAGTTAAGGCTTTATAAACAAGAAAATTAAACAAACTTATCACTTTAATATTGTATGGAATGATCTACATAATAAGCCAATAGCGATATGTTGACCAATTGACGTTTTTCAATATGGTGAATTTTGCGAGGGTTAGGACGGTAGTGCCGAATACCTGGACTTGAGTTTATCTTATAACAATCTTTCAAATACAAAGAACAAATTCAGGTGGCATATATTTCTTCCTACAAATAAGTCTTACATTTGCTGGACAAAACATTTCAACTCTAAATGAGTAGACTCATCCTTCCTTTGGAATTTGACTCTTGGAACCTCTTAGCCAACCACCATTTGATGAATTAAAGCAATAACTAGGTGACGATATTAATCGATCTCAACACAGTAATGTACTGTAGGTTCTTAAAAGTTAAATACAAGCTGAATCACTGCTAAATTCATTTGCAAAAAATGGTTTTTGTCGCATGTCCTTTTTGAGTAATATTTGATTTTATTGCAGAGAAACCTTAAATGCAGTAATTGTTTTTATGTACTTTCACTATGTGGTTATTTAAGCTGAATATCATAAACCTATTCATCTGACTTTAAAAGAAATAATTTAATTATTGGAGCCTTTACTTTTAAAACTGTAGTTTAGTTTAAGATAGTATTATAAATAATATTATGCACTTTATGTCAATTCTTTACAAAATGGTCTCTCTCTTATAAACGGGGGGACATAGACCCCCTCTCCTAAACGATTTTTTTCTTATTACATGTCCAAAAATTATTTTACAAAGTAATGGTCAGTAACTTGGAAAAATCCAGTACACTTTTTACCTTTGAAGAAATAGTTATTTTTCATAGTGAATGCAAACATTGTAGCAAATAAAGTAAATTAGGAAATTTTAACCCTCGCCACCTGTTTTAACCCCCTAAATTCTAATCCAACACATCAATAGAATAATTATGAATACATATACTTACTTTTTCTGTTATTTTCGGGTAAAATTGATCAAAAAAAAACACTAAATTTTGTAGGCTAATGACCAAGTTTTTATATTTCTTGACATTTCTCTACCCCGCATTTCCCTTAGTGTTGCTCCCAGCGAAAATATAACGACAACATTTCTGTAGGAAATTTAATTTACTGTAATTTTTTAGAGCAGACTTTTCCACTTAAGACGTTGGTTTTCGAAATATTCGCGAGAAACTTATGTTCGCGGCCCTGGGCTTGGGACTTTTAGTATGTTAGACCTGAGGGTCACCCCTACCACTAAAAAAAAATAACCCAGGCTACACGATTTTTTTCATTCATTTTATGATTTTGGGTCTTCGTTGACTGGACTATTTCGAAGCTTTTAAAAATCGTCAAAAGAGGTATAAAGAATCGTGATACAGTTGCGGGACATCAATTTGAATGTACATATATGTACATGTTCTTTTTTTCAAGCTATTATGATCCGTTGAATTTCAAACTGTAATCCTTTTTAAGTTAAGCTAAAGTGAATAAATAATAACTGTATGCACTTGATAAGGTACGAAAATACTCGGAAGTATATTTTCAAAAAAAAAAAACAAACAATTAAATTAAATACTTTATTGTTAAAACAATATACTTTTAAATATAAACTTAAAACTTAATATTCTTAAATATTAAAAAATGATTTTGTTTTTATTTCAAATAATTTTTCTTTTGTTTTTTTTTAAATAATTATTTTAAGTACATTTTTGGTATATGAAGATGCGCACAATATGTCTGCTAGTTGATCGGATGTAAAATTTGAAAAAAAAAAAATAGTTAAAAATTTACAAAGTTATGATGCACAACAAGAAATACTGCGATGACTCTTAAATTTGTAATTCTTTTGAGCACATTATTTAAGCAAATAACACAACTGTTAGAACTTAACGGAGGAGAAAACTTAAAAATACAGTCAGCACCACACTCGTCCAAACAAATGTCGCTTTTTCAGCTGCACTATAATAAGGATCACGTCCTTCCAATGGGTTATAGAATGGCGTCGTTGATGACAAACCATAACCAATAGAATTGCCAAAAGGTTCACCTTCCGGCACAAAACCTATAGGTCCGATGTTGCCAACTCCTGGGCCATTCGTAAAAGTGTATCCCAAACCTCCTGTCTTTGCTCGCAATATGCGGAAATTAACTTCATTCGGATTAAGTCGACCAGCAACAAAGTTAAACAATCGATTGACAACAATATAGAGGTAGCCATTCTCATCGAAGGACATACCATCTACCCACTGAATGAATTCATCATCCTTTGCAATCACATGCTGATTGATCGGAGTGAATGGTTGATATGAATCCCATTTGGCTACAGCGTGTTCTTTCAGCAGACCATAGTAGAGTATTCCACGATTGTCCATAATCATTCCGTCAGTTTGTGAGATCTTCAGTCCATAATCGGTAACAGATTCGAAAACATGCCTTGGAGTTGATTTTCTTGTGAATTCAGGATCACGAAGAACCGATGCTGGAATCGAATACAAATGATAACTGGACAATGGTGAGTAGTAAACATTTCTTTCGTAGTTTTCATTGAAAAATTTCGGTGAGTTGATATTCAGTGTATCGCTACCAATGTTGGGATTGTAATATGGGCCTAAAGCGATTCCATCGATGTGAATTGAAAATCTTAAGTTTGTTCCATTTACAGAAAAGTCGACTGCATTAAGGGCTGCTCTCATGGAATTTGGCTCCCTAACCTTCCATGACTGATTGAGTTTTCGTGAGAAGACTACGATGCCTGGATCTGAACCGCTATTGTCGGTTATGTAACCGAATCCACCATAGGCATCATCAACTACGATTTTATTGAGGTAATTTGTTCCTCTGGAGACAACTTCTTCGGGGAAATCATATCGATGAACAACGGTTCCATTTCGCTTAAGGTCGAATATCATCAGTTTAGGTTGGCATATGTTCTTTGGGCGATCTGAAGAAATATATGTAATAAAAAAGTTAAAAACTGCTGAAATATGTGTGTCGATAAAGTTATGATAGGAGAACTAAAACCAACCATTTCGTGGATTTAGTAATTTTTTTAAATCAAATGAATTTCTTAAAATTACTGGATTAAAATTTTAACGGCCTACTGTTAAGGTAGGTACTAGCATGATACTTCTTAAATTTTTTTTTTATTTTAATCATTACTAGTATCGTGATAAGCCTGTTTCTTTAATACTGTTCCCCAAATAATATGTAAAATTTCTTAAAATAAATCTTACCTGGACTGAGTGTATGAATCCTTCCCGAATCAACAGCCCATAATAGTCCATCGGCATCAATTGCAATTCCCTGCACGAATTGTAATGCCCTGCAATCCCCTTCGCGATTCATCTCCCACGATGGGAAGGGTTCAATGAGTGGATCAGTTCGTCCATTATTATCAGGAGATATAATCCAACCGAGCGTAGCTGGAACACCTGGCATCATTCGTGGCAGTGTCACATACAAACGCTGGGCAAATGCCTTAACGTCCGATATGAGAGCATTCCTTTCGATAAATTCACCCGTTTGGCGTGCACGTCCACGCTGATACTCATCTGCATAGGCAAAATCAATTGTTCGCCACTCATAGACGACTCTAAATTGTCTGTCACTTAACGAGATCTCCTGATCGGTCGGTCCCGAGGGAGGGAGTGGTGGTGGTGCTCCATTGAAGTATGTCTGTTGTGCCACACAATTAGCTGCCAAAAGACAACTTAGCATGCAAACTATGTGCGGATGCATTGTCACTTAAAAATATTTTTGCGTTTGTTTTGCTCCGAAAGATTCTTGCCCTATTATAATGATCAGCACCTGAAAATATAAAAAATGAATTTGAAATCAATTGCTGTATAGGCTAGAGTGATGACCATGTAATTGTATTCTTATTTATAGATGATATATAATAAATCCTATCATACCACACCAACGCAATCAATTCACCAAATGCTAATTAGTTGCTCACGATTTGTGCACGATAAGTAATTTAAATTTTTCAGAAAGCATCTAATTGTTTCAAACGAGATGTGGTCGGTTGGGGCCTTCATGATTATATCGTGCGCCATTAAGCAGAAGTGATTATTGCTAAGTTGTGTCTAGGTGAGATGTTGTATTGGAATATCGCCATAGCATCGCATCGGGTTCGTTGAGTTAAAATCTATTTATGCACACGATAGATTTGATGAAAATATTGACTTCATTTTACTTTCATTAAAGTTTTCAATTTTAATTAATTTAATTATTTTATGGGAAATAATCATGATACATGGTTCTTGGTGTTCAACAGGGCGTATGAGTAATTTTTTGTTTTCTTATTAATCATACACTGGTACTTGTATCAGAAACATAATTTAGAAGATAAAGAATATGTTTTGGTGTAATTGAATTTAATTATAATTGCCTTACTTTGATTGCACACATGATTCAATGTTTATTTGTTTAGAGTGATCAAGAAAGCATTTTTTTTGCTCTTTTGTTATGGTTTTTGCTTCCAAAAAATATCGATGTTTTAATTAAAAGTAATATAAGTGGGGTTATCCAAGTAAAAAAAAAAAACATTTTTATCCAGATCTCTCAAAACACAGATTTTGACAATTATCGCCTTCCAATGGGCAGAAAAAAATGTTTTTTTTCGAAAAAAAGTCAATTTAGAAGATCTGATGTCGTTTTTCTTTCAGCCAAAAAAAATTGATCCCTGTGAGGGATTTTGATCCCGGACAAGTTTTCGCATTTCTTTCAACCAAAAAAAATCAATCCCTGACAATTCAGGATCAAAATCTCTGATCCCGAATAAAAGAGAGATTTACGCCTACATGAAACACGCACTTGCACACACACTATTTATAAAACGTCATTTTGTGCTTTTGTGTGATTCTGAAATTCTGTGATTTTCTTTTTCATTTGCACTCCGTTTTTGATTCTTTGCCTATCAAAATTATTTTTTTCTTTATTAAATTAAAATTATTTTTGACAAAATTAAATTTGACATCCCACACACACATTTGCAAACAAAAAACAAATCCAATCTGCGTTTCTTTTGCCAAGAAAATTCGTGATCCGGGATCAAAATCCCTATTTGCGAAAGAAAAACGATATGAATTTGTACGCAGATTTATGAGGTTTTCCATTGGTAAAATAAATCAATTTATTTTTTATTTGGATCTGTCAAAATGACAATTTTCCCTCTTTTTGCGTTCCATTGGGCAAAATAAATTGATTTATTTTTGGATTTTAAATCAAATTTGCAAATCTAAATTTTTCCGCAGTTTTTTTCAGTTTAAAAATGTTTTCCGTTGATATTTCGGTTGTGAAAATTATGTTGAAAAATGTGGAAAACAATTGCTAATAATTAAATGGTAGCAGTTTAAAATGAACCGGCAACTTTATCAAGTAAATCGAGGGATGAAGATTTTTTTGAAATATTGACATAGAAGCAATAATGCACAAATAAAGTGAGAAAAATAAATCAATTTAAAATTGTGTTCCATTGGCCACAAAATAAATCAGTTCTGAGTTCTTTCATTGAAATCTTAATATACCAATGGAAAACCCCACAGACACGAATATACTATGACAAAAAAAAATCAATCTGAAATCTTATGCGGTTTTTGTTAAGAATAAATTCAGATTTCTGCCTAAAATTTGATTTTTTTCGTAGCGGATGGATTTACGATTTCAGATTGATTTTTTGTGTGTCATGGTATTAGTGTGGATTCGTGTCTGAGAGCTAGTGTCGTCAAACTGTACTGGTGTAGTAGTAATGTTATTAAAAAAAAGGTTACATCTGCCGAAAAATCCAGATCTGCCAAATTTATTTTTTATCGAAAACAAAAAAAAACAATTTTTTGCCATTGGAAGGCGAAAGTTGTCAAAATCGATGTTTTGACAGATCTGTATCAAAAGAAAAAATTGATTTTTTTTTACCATTGGATGACCCCATTAATCCATCTGCCACGAAAAAAATGAAATTTCAGGCAGAAATCTGAATTTACCAAACAAAAACCCTATAACATAATGCAGAAGGCTAAATAATTGGTTTTCGATAGGCCCTTCCTGTGCGTCCGTCCAGGCTCAAGCTAGATCCTAAACTCGATGTTGCGCAGGCAATCAGACCGACGGAATGGCATACTGAAATTTTTTTCAATTTGAGCCCAGAACCATCTGTGTAGAACCAACTGTTTCGAAAATAATTTAGCAATAGTAAATTTATAACAAAAAGTAGTATAATTTTCAGTATAGTAAAGAAAAATGTTTCTTGGCACAAGATGCATAAAAACAATAGAGCGTATAAGATGGGTCAAAAGAAGAAAAAAATCCTTTGGAGGGGGTAGTCTATATCCCCCCGTTTAATTGGGAGGGGCAATTCTTCAAAAAATGTACTTGAAATAGAAAAAAAATCATAAAGATCCAACGACAATATTTGGAATAAAATCCTATACCTGTTGTTAAAGCCAGGAAACCAACCTTCAATTTTCTTTTTAAAAAAGGGTTTTTTCGGCTACATGAAATTTGGACCCAATAAACAATGGTCCCGAACAAAAATAAAAAATGGCCCCAAAAAAGTATATGAAAAGCAACAAAAACAAAAAATTGATTAAATTTTCCATTATTTTAGGGCCTCTTTTAATTTTTAATTTTGGGCTTAAATTTCCTTATGAAAAATTGCCTAATTTTTATCTTTTGATATTGCTTTAAGTATATATTTTTAGGGCAATTTTTCGATTTGGTTTAAGTATTTCTTACTTTTTTGGAGCTTTTTTTTCCATTAAGTTTGGGGTCATGTTTCCATTTTTAAATTATGAAAAAAAAAAACCAATTTTGGGGCTATTTTTCATTTTTCGTTTGGGGTCATTTTCCATTGGGGCCAAATTTCATGCAGCCGTTTTTTCAATTGATTGGTTTTGGAAAATTTATTTCCAAACTCAAAATTTTGAAAAAAATAACTGTTTTTTTTAAACTATTTTTTTTTTTTAATTAAAATTTTGAGTTATATAATTAATACGCCTGCCTCTTGTGAGGAATTGAAAAATCCTGCAAGTTTATTGACAGCCGTTCGGATTCGGCAATAAACTGTAGGTCCTCTCCTTTCCACACACGGGAATGATCATTGAGAGTGATGGTAAGTCACTAGGCTTTAGTTCTTTAAGAGCTGTTACGCCACCAAATTTAATTTAATTTAATGTAATTTATTTCATTATTTTGAATTTTTGGCTAGCTTTGTATGTATGTGGTTACTTTTTTGCATTATTGTTTATTGTTTTTTTTTTAGACTTATAAAACCGTAAATTTTACTGACAAATAAATATAAGCAATATAATTACCTATTAAATATTCATTCAAAATAAATTTAAAAAAAAACGCAAATTGAATACGACGAACTCAAATGATTGTAAGGGCCACCTACACAAAACCCTAACGCTTTGACTTGCTTTCTCGTAAGAAATTCTATAATTTGACGTGAGAGCTATTCAGAGTTTAAATATTTATCCAGAGAACGAGGAGAAGATAACTTTTTGACAGTGACGTAATATGCATGGACTGCTATAGTACCTACCCAACTTCACTCGTGTTCCAGTTTACAGCAGCGCTCTTGGGATCCAGTGGTCATTACAGGAAGCTTACTTTTCAAATACTAATGTAATAATGCATTACTATTGCTAAAAAAAAAACAATGTGAAAGATCACAAAAAAATTTAATTTAACAAAATTGTAGAATTCATGGACCAATAACTCGAAAAATTTAATAAAAACAAATTATTATTCAATTTAAATAAAAACGAACTTTCGTGGTGTCATCTATTGTCAGTTCTTTTTAAATATTAAAATTTTAACGTCTTTTTTTAGCTTTCGACGTCTGCTTATATAGTAACGAATGTGGCCGCTCAGTCCCAAGAGCGCTGCGATTTCTTGGAACATATTTTTCCGCGAGAAATGTATGAAAGTGACTAGAAAACCATATATAATACGTCAACGCTTTTTAAACTTAAATAGAGAAAAAAAAATATTTTGCTTAAACGTGATTAGAATCAAATCAGTCAGATAGCTCCTCAATTATTTATAAACCAAAGGTAACTGCTGTCAGAAAACTTTTGTGCAAGTGGCCCTAAGAGAATTAAAATAGATAATTTAAACTAAAATGCAAAATAACATACATAAATTCTTTGCTAATCTTCTTTATTATATTTCTTTTTATAGTTCTAAGAATATTAACAACCTTTAAACAGCCACATTGTTGACACTTTCAAAGACGACATTGTTCACAGTCTTGTTTGTTTTAAATAAAATATTGATAAAGCATATCTATGCATTGCATAATAATGCAAATGTGGAGTTTCCATAATTTTTGGATATTTTCTTGAGTCAGCGGTTAACTATTTTAAGGCATTCTTCACCAACGAAGATAAAATGTACCTATATGTGTGTCAAAAAAAAATTATTTTATCTTGAAACAAATACTGATAAAAGAAAAGCAATTACTTTAACTTACATATTTGCTTTAAAATTTGTAAGAGATATCATGCTAATTGCAGTCAGACTCTTCACGTGCATAGAATTGCTTGTCAAACAAACAAAATTTTTTTATTTATGTGCTTTAATTTTTAGCACAATCACACCGCATTGTTTAATGCCTCGGCAACAATATACAAACATTGTTACTTCTTAAACAAACTAAACAACGTTAACTCAAAATAAA
The DNA here is from genome assembly GCA_947049315.1 of Epistrophella euchroma. Taxonomy (NCBI): domain Eukaryota; kingdom Metazoa; phylum Arthropoda; class Insecta; order Diptera; family Syrphidae; genus Epistrophella; species Epistrophella euchroma. The sequence goes on from OX346245.1 coordinate 138,601,691, forward strand.
AAAACAAAATTACTCTGTCTGTCATTGAAAATAACTCCCAAATAAAAAGAGTCTTCTTTGTTGTAAGAAAATGATGTCTGTGATGCAAGTAAATCACACAAAACAATAACAAAAAAATTATTGACAACAATTACTTGTCACATCAGATTAGAAGTCTGAATGTGAAGAACATTTTTAAAATAGAATTATAATTGAATGAACAAAAAAAAGTTTCCACTTGTGTGCCTTAGGTAACAATTTTGAATAAATGTACAAACTCCTTATATTTTAAGGTGTTCCGTCTTAATAGCCTTTTTCGTACTCAAACAATATAATTTAAGCTGATAATTTATCATTAAGAAGCATTCAGACGTTATTATAGTTTTATTTACAATGTATAGCATATAGCACTGAGAGGTTCTAAAAGTGTCTTTTTCGTTTTTATAAAATGTTTGGTTTTTAAGTTGAAGGTTAAATTTTTACATATACGGAATGTGTTTTGATAAACTAATCATCAGTCATGGCTATAAATGGTGCCGTGACTTAAGGCCAAGTGACATAAGGCCCAATTTGGGTGTTTGGCCTTATGTCACTTTTCAATAGCGACATAAGGCCAAATTTTAAGAGTTGGCCTTATGTCACTTTTGAAAAGTGACGTAAGGCCAATTGGGCCTTATGTCACTTTGAACACTTTGAATAAATTCGGCATGTCGCCACGTACATGTATATTATTACTGTAAAAAGCCGAAATAATGAAATTCTAGAATTTACCGGTAAATTCTAGAGCACTCAGCATTACGGCGTATAAAAGGTGAGGTATGTATGGGGGGGCATGCTGCCCCTTGCAACCCCCCTGCTTGGCCCACTATAGGAATTGGGGTAGGTGCGAGGTTGGGTGTATGCAAAGTTTCTTTTGCAGAATTTACCGGTAAATCCTACCTCACTGTTTATACATAGGATACATTTAAAGTTTCTTTAAATTCAGATTCTTAAAATACAAAAAAACTTTGCATACACCCAACCTCGTACCTACCCCAATTCCTATAGTGGGCCAAGCAGGGGGGTTGCAGGGGGGCAGCATGCCCCCCCATACATACCGCACCTTTTATACGCCGTAAGGCTGAGTGCTCTAGAATTTACCGGTAAATTCTAGAATTTCATTATTTCGGCTTTTTACAGTAATATATACATATACGTGGCGACATGCCGAATTTATTCAATATAGTTTACTTTTGAAAGATGTCCGAAATTTGTTTTACTGTAAGGGGGGCTTTTGGGAATGTTATACAATTATATTTGGCCTTATGTCTCAATGAAAATTGGCCTTATGTCACTTTACAAAAGCGACATTAGGCCAAATATGTAAATTTGGTCTTATGTCGCTTTTGTAAAGTGACATAAGGCCAAACACCCAAATTTGGCCTTATGTCACTTGGCCTTAAGTCACGGCACCGCTATAAATATATTTAACACTTTTTTTTTCTAAAGAAATGAGTTCTCAACTCAGCTCTTTTGATTTGATAATCACGAAGAATTATTTGTGTAAAATCTAAAACAAAGTGCTTTTGTTTTTAAAAACGCTTTAAATCTCTTTGAGTGTTAATTTAATTAATAGATATGTTATTTAAATAAGTTCATATTCTAAAAGCTGATATTTTGTAGACTAAACTGGATTTTTCATTTTGATTAATTGATATCATAATCCACGAAACCTATAAAATTCAGGTCAAACAATCAAGTATACATACATATAACATCTCTCCCAACCCAAGGACGCTTTTAGTGATTGTTTAAGAAATTTTCATGGAAGTGACAGATTTTTTAGCATGCGCATCATTTCAGGTATGCTAAAACAAAAAAAAAAAAACCGAAAATAAATTGTCATTGGCCATGGCAGTTAAGATTAATTTTGAAATATACCAGTTTATAAAAGCCATTCAAGAATGTTAACTCATTGCGGCGCGATAGTGCAATATTTGTTGGTTGTTTTTTTTTTGTTTTTGTTTTTGTTTTTGTTATTTTGTTTTGCAAATACTATATACTTGACTTATATATTTTCTACAACGGTATTGTATTTTTTGTTTGTACAAATAAATAGAATTAAAACTGCAAATGCGCCATTTGATAATCAAAGCTTAAAAAAACAAAACAAAAATAAACAGATCAAGATTTATACAAAATTATATTACATTGTTATCATTCAATCTGGAAGAGATATATACAATAAGTATGTATGTAAGTTTGATGTGAGTTTAAGATACTTATTTGGCTGACAAGAATTTATGATGCAATTAAACATTATTCTTAGCCGTAAAGATAAAAGGTTATTACAAACCAAACGTCTTTTTTCGTAAATTTTTAAGTACATACATAGTTGTTGTTGAGATTAAAAGAGGTTTGATTAATCAGTAAAATGATGAAGTTGTAAAGATAGCATTTGAACATTTAAATTTTTAATGTGAACATTTAAATGCAATATTTTTTTTTGTTTAAAAAATTAAATTTTAAGGAATTTAAAAATTATGTGTTCTTTTTTTTTTGTTAGTTTTTGGAAAAACATGAACTGCCTCATTTATAAACAAAAAATAGTGTGTAATTTTCCGCAACCAAATGGAGCAGTAAGCAATCGCCTTTAGTTTGAAACTGGAAAATGCCTATTCTATGGTGTAGTTACCCTAAACACAAGAGCTGAAATAGCAATTTTTGTTTATAAATAAGGCAAGAAATGTTCAGAAGTTTGAGGTAAACATTATGTACACAAATATTTTGTATCGTCAACTAACCGAAATTGAAACCCGAAGAAGAGAATAAACAAAAATAAAAGAAAATTATTTTTGTTATTGTTTTAGTGGACTGTATTGAATTAAATTCAAATGGAAGATTTTTTGCGACCTCTAGTCCAATGCGTTTCGCCCAGGCACGACAGTTGGGCTCATCAGTTAGATGCTGTCGTACCTTTCTTAGACAAAAAATTGCGTCTTAGAAAGGTACGACAGCATCTAACTGATGAGCCCAACTGTCGTGCCTGGGCGAAACGCATTGGACTAGAGGTCGCAAAAAATCTTCCATTCCAAATTGAAACCAATTGGCTTTTCTAAAAGAGACAAAGTGGGAGGTGACGAAAATACATCAATTTTAGCATAGAGAAACAATGAACCCAAATTCCTGGTTCTTGTGTGGAATAATACTTGGGAGAAAAACTATTTTTTTCATGAAACGAAGTCCTAAATATCAAGGGCGTACGCAGAATTTCGATTGGGGGGAGGGTAAACCCAAATTTCATATTATTTTTTTTAAATAAGATATCAGTAGGTACAAATTACCTTTAATAATTAGTGAAAAAAAAACTAAAGTATATATAAAGATATTTTCTTAAGAAATCTTATTTGGCCTTAGCTTAGCGCCTTAGGTCTATTTTCTAAATTTTATAATTTTTTTCATGTTCTCTCCATTTTATGGCTCTATCTGCTATCCAGCTTTGAAAGTAAATAAGGGCTTTTCTTATTGTGATTTAAAAAACTTAAGCGACGATAACAAAAAAAAAATAAAAAACAACATTATTTCTATTAACAAATACATAATATTATTTTTAAAATTGTAAGACAATATTTTACAAAATTCTGCAAATAAAAACAAAAAAAATTTTTTTTTAATTTTTCAAAACTTTTTTTTTATTATTTGCAGAATTTTATTAAAAATATTGAAAATAAACAGAATTTTTAAAGCAAAATTTTGAAAAGCAGAATTTTGACAACCCTCGTAAGGTAGATAATATAATATTCAGTGTTTATAAAAAAACTCCGTTTTATTATTCTGACTGAAAAGGTAAATTTTTATAGCTTGTGCATGCATATTAGGGTGTCCGTTATTTCCTAAACTCATTATTTGCTTTGATCAGAAACCCCCTCTATAAAATGTGTATGCCCTACAATAAATTTATGGACCAAAAACAAAAACTTGGCCGAGCTCATTAATTCGTATGGTGCCTCTAAAGTCATAATCTTCCCATACACATTTTTACAATATTGCAATATTGCTAATTTTCATCCTTTTGAAAAAACATTATTCAAATTTTATTGATGAAAAAAATTTCTATAGAAAATATTTTTAAAATTATTTCTTTTTTTTTATGTAAGATGCACAGATTAATGAAAGAGTTTGTTTGTAAATAAATTTTTTGTAGGATATAAACTTTTAATTTAGGTGGTGTCCGATAAAAAAAAAATTGATCCCGTAGTGTATATAATAGTAGCTAGTTAGTACAGAAAACTACAAAAAATTTGTATTTTTTGTTAATTTTGAAGAAAGTATTGACCAATCTAACCATTAACAAATTCGATTGAAAAAAAAATTATTTATAGTATTTGATAATAATAACTATGAGCTGCACCTTTGAGAATGTAATTTGTATCCATTAGTTTTATTCTGTCTTTAATGTTGAAATAAAAATGATTTATTAATGAAATCTGAATTCGTGGGTGGATGGCGTGGGATTACATAAGAATACATAAACAGAATGATTTGGTCGTTGCACCCATATCGTAAAAAATTCTATAAAAATATTTTAAAATAAATGCAGTTTTAATTATAAATCGTTTAAAACAAAAATTGCTAAAACTTTTGTTAAAAACAAATTAACAGAAAATGGTTATTAATGGCACCTCTTATCGAACCATTTTTGTTCTCGTTTTTATCAAAAATGGATCAACTGATTGTGATCAATTTTTGTTTACAAATTTTCCGTAAATTAAAGAGAGAAGTGTTAACTAAAATTTTTTGAATATAATTTTTTGGAAAACATTTTTTTATTAAAACTAAACATTTTGAAAACTTCTTTATTGATTTTTATTAAATTTTATTAAATTGAATTTTTTTTAGATTTTAAACAAAACATATTGTTGTTCTTATATCAAGTATAACGGTGCCTATCATAAAACTGTTTAAAAATCGTAAAGGGGAATCTTAATTGCATTAAAAATTAATGATCAAATAAAGCCCAAAATCAAAAATACTAATGAAAATCTTATTCTTTTCGAAAATTATTTCTACGATTTTTATATTGTGTGCTTGTATTATTACGATCTACATTTAAACAGGAACAGAAATTTACATTAAACTTGTTGTAAATATTTATATGTTAACAACGCATATTTGAATTATATAAATATTAGTTAAATTTAATATAACTTTGCTGAAAATAACTTTGATTATATACATATAACTATATCTAGATTGTGATATAAATTGTATCAAATAATTTATTTTCCATTCTGATTATTCTCTCTTTATAATTCATCGAATAAAGAACTCTATATTGTTTAAATATAAAAGCGTATTCTGCTATACGCTTATATATTAATATATATATTAATATAAATATTAAAAAAAAAAAATAACGAGTTCAAAGTTTAATGAAAATCGTTTTAGCCGTTTTTGTAAAACTGAAATCTTTGCATGGAAGCTTCTCGTTCTAGACTTTAGCTCGATTTACAGTGGACGCCCAAATTAATACTACGTTTTCACCGACCACTAAACCGAGATTTAGGTAGATTTACCATAAATCTCCTCCCAAATCCCGTGATTTACCATACAAATTTTAATCTCCACAAATAGAGATTTAAAATAAATCACATTTAAATTTTCATACGACCAATATATAGGATTTATCAAATCTAAACGAGATTAACTTACGGTGAAAACGTAGTATAAAGCTAATAAAAAAACAACATCACGTTGGAAGCTTGGAAAACCATTGATCCGAAACCTATTTCCTTTCAATTTAATTCAAAGAGTTCAAAGGACCATTGAAAAATATATTTAGAAAAATAGAAGGTGAAAAATTCCTTTTTCTTTCCTAAAAACAAAACGTAGGTACTTGCAAGCAACGCCGATCTCCAAAATTTTCAATACTTAAAATGAATATAATATAATTTCTTTATCAGCGACAATAACAGGAAAAAAATATTATTAATTTTAAAGACATGATGTAGTAGTAGCCGTGGCGTGATGGTTAGTGCGATGGACTGTCATGCCGGAGGTCTAAGGTTCGATCCCCAGCCTCGCCACCTATTTATTTAAAATAAAAAAACGGCTACTGCCTCTTGCGAGGAATTGACAAATCCTCCAAGAGTATCTCCTGTCACAGAATAGTGCCGCTCGTTAGCCGTTCGGATTCGGCAATAAACTGTAGGTCCCCTCCATTCCTGCAGACACGCACACAGGAATGGTTGAGAGTTGTAAGTCACTAGGCCCTAGTTCTTCATGAGCTGTTGTGCCATCAAATTTAATGTATTTATTTATTAAAGACATGATGTGCACATTATTTAACTCGTGGAAAGAAATTTTAACAGCTCACAGAATTATTTTTGCACACTGTAAAAATTTTACAACATCAATTTAATGGAGGATGTATTAATTTTTATCGTTAAGACATAAAAAACACGAAGAAATAAAATGTATCAAATGGAATATTTTGGGATGTAATAAACTTTGGTCAAAATCATGCAAGCAAGCATTTTGAAAATAAAAATAAAAAAATTAAGCTAAAGAAAAAGACGTAATTGCAATTCAAATAGCTCGGCACTTGTTACTTGTTAGAAGGATAAATGAGATGATTTTTTTTTTGGCACAATAATTATAAGAATAAAGTGTTTATTTTCTCATGAAATTCCATAGGTGTCATCACGTTCCACAAAAATATTACCTGTCAAGTAAGGCTTGGACTCAATACCTTTAAAAAAGCAGTTAACAATCAAATCAACTACGATATTGATTTAATTAGATCTCTATGGTTTCATTTTTCACGTATCAAATTAAACTTACTTTTAATGCATTTAAAATGCAGCCTTGAGGATTATATTGTGTTTTGAACAATTTAAATAAGATAACATATAAAAATAAAATAAATAGTAAATAATATATGCATAGGTAGTTATTTTAATCGGGAATTGTCAAAATATGCTACGTGCCAAGCCTAAAGAAAACCGAAGAAGTCGTTTCAGCAGACTCTCCTTATTCGCCTTCTTTTCATTTGATTCAAATCTCAAGTCAAATTTTTTTCTTACGAATGCATAGCTTGCCATAATGTAAGTTTATACAATTTTAATAGCAAATACGTATATGCAAAAACATTATGTTCACAACTATAATTGAAATGAACATTATAAGAAGACACGTTCCGAAACAAGAAAAAATAAAATGCAAAACTTGGTCGCACGAACTTGCTCTTGTAGCAAAAGTTTCTCCGAATTTTAAAGACTGACTGTAATATAAAACACAAAAATAATAATTATATACATAAATATTAATCCATTTAATAAACTGAAGAATGGAAATTTGAATATGCAAAAACAAGCATGAGCCACGTTTTTTAAATTGATAAAACAAGTACTTAACATGTCTTAATCTCAGAATGAAGAACACCATCTCAATTCTTGAAAAAATATGAATTTATGCAGAAAAAATTTTAAAAATCGTTGGAGCGGTTTTCTTAATAAAATATTTTGTATTTTTTTATATATATTTCTTGAAATTTATTAGAAAGCCAATTTTGATAAGCCAATTTTAAGAATCTATATATAAATAGCCTTAAAAAAATTTATTGGTACCATTTTCTCAAAAAGTATTTGACAGATTTCGATAATTTTTATATGGCTGGAAAGCCAGATGTGCAGAATATACTTAAGACACAGATTTACACAATGCGGGTCATTTTTATTTTTGTACTGTCAAACACTGTGCATATTAAAAAAAAAAATTAAAAAAAAATACTAGTATATAATAATATACAACTAAAACCATAATTTAAAAAAAAAAATCATCAACACGTTTTCAAAAAAATGATAAAAAAAATTGAACTTTTTTAAACATCAAAAAAATATTTTTTTGAAAATATTTGTATTTGGTATTATTTACACTTGATAGCAGCTTGAGATTAAAATTTTTGATCAAAATTGGTTGAGCGATTAACGAGAAAGTCAAAAATCGAAAAATTTTATCTCATCAAAGTGCAGACCATACTACTACAAGTACACACAAAAACTAAAAAAATAAATCGTTAGAGCCGTTTTTCCCCTTTTTTGGGAATCACCCAAAAATTTCATGCTCCAAGTTTGAAGAAAATCGCTTCAGTGGTTTAGGCTTCAGGTCGAGGTACAGACAGACATAAAGACGAAATTGCGGGACCCACTTTTTTCGTGTTCTCTTAGAGAACTTCGCTATCATCGTAATGTCAAGTTTGATTGTTATGTCGAGTTCGATTTTTTGCACGAATCCATAACTTGCCCAATAATAGGTACCTACATAACATCGCAAGTAAAAACCTACACAAGAAAAATAAACTCATCTTTTTGCATATTTATTTCATTACGCAGGTGTTTTTAAATGCCAAGAAAAAATAATAATTCATCACAACAAAGTACAATTATTTGTTTAAGAATATGTAATTATTAACAAGTTTGTATTCCCTTTTAAAAAGAACTGAGAATTAAAATAACTTGTTGTTTTTTTTTTTCTGTCGGCACACAATTCATCCTTGATAATTTGTGCACTGCACTTTTTACGTGAGTATGGCCTGGCGTATACCAGCCTCAGTTCTAGAAACTTACATACATTCACATACGAAACAGCATCGCAATAACTATCATCGAAAATATCATAATATTAATATTCATTGCATGGTAAGCTTAATTTATGTATTTCATGAATCCAATTTATTTAAACCTTGGAATTCAAAATCAACAAGAACTTGCCAAGAATTTATAAAGCCATTCCATTCCTGATTTGTTTTAAATTTATTTATTAACATTCAAAATCAATATTATGTATGAAAAGATCACATAAAGTTAAAATTTACATAAGTGATGATGATGATATATTTTTCTCTACGCACAAACTTAATTTAAAATTTTAAACGACTTGAAACACTGCGAGTTGGATTTAAAACATTAATTTTTGTTTTTATTAAACACTTACATTATATGAATTATCAGGGTTAAATATATGAATATATTGTTTATCCCTTGGTAAATTGTTTGTAAAATATTTCAGTCTTTATTTATGAAAGAGTATTTTATTCACCCACACGTTACAGAACGTTTTATATCAATATAATGTAGTTTCTGTATCTTAATTTGAACCCGCGTTCGCGATGATAATCCGTCAAGATGTTGCGACAAAATAACTGACATCTTTGATGATCACTTACCTTTATTCCCGCGTCTTGTTTGATCGCACAAAAAAGTCATGCTAATGATTTGATGAGAGAAATAAACATGGCAGTAAGGGTTGCCGCTGTTTGTTTTTGAAAAGTTTCCGCACCTTTTTTCTGTGCACGAAATTAAAGAAAAAAGGGAAACAAAAATGAAAAAAACATAATTTTAACTAAATACTCCGCTGTTTAACCCTAGCCATGACTAAAAGTTACCCCTCGAAGAATACTTTTTGAGACCATAAGGTGATGTCTCTTGATATGCTACGTAAGAACTAAAGTTTATTCCAGAATTATAGCATATTTAAAAATGCTATACATAACTCATGGAAAGTTCTTAAGTGTTTTCCAACTTCATCAAAACTTTAGTAGGGAAAATTAAATTTGTACAATGGCAACCATATGGAAAAATAAATTATGCCAGAGAAAAGAGAGACAAAAAGCGATAAAGAGTTGGTTTATTGTTTACAATTATTTTCTACTAATAAAAAAAAAATTGTTAAAACTTAACTCACAGTGGCCGGCAATTGTGTTTATTGTGGTTTTGTGGGTTTGTTTTGTTTACCAATTAGCGAATTCATGGCGGTCGGTGGCATGGATGGCGGCCTGTAGTTGATGTGTAGGTATTGTTAATTTACCAACATTTTCTCGTGGTTCGAGAGGGAATTGTAGGAGATCCAAATATAAAAGTTCGTTAAATAATATTAAGTTTGGTTGAAGTCACAATTTTATGGAAGGTATTGAATTTGAATTTAGTATTTGAATTATTATTTGTGTGAAAAAGATTTATGAATATCATCCTCATTTATTTTGATTTATTGTAGGTACATTTTAAAGCAAAATAATATGGAGTGTAGGTAGTATGAAATTAGTTAAATCAAATTCGAATTCTATACTATATGTTGTTGTCCATCGGAGAAGAATTTTAAAATAAGAATGCATATGCAATATAACCTGATGTAGGTCGTCATTAAAAATGTTTAACTGATTGTTATTGTCGCTTATGAGCTCATAAGCCATGATTTTATTTTAAAGAAGACGCAATTATTTTATTATTATTATTTGAGTTCATTTATTAAAAAAATATATTTTAATACTTCAAGGTTAAGCTATAATGAGTCCTGGTTGTTTAGTTTGTGGTTTTTAGTCCAGGAAAAATAGACTTTTACAAAGAAAAAATTAGTTAGAGGCTAAAAAGAACGTTTGTAATGGAACAATTAAAAAACTGAGAGAGTTCCTCATCGATCCGATGACTGCTAGGTCAGTTATAAGGGGTCCAAGGGTCTAAAAATGAGTTTTTTGCAAATATCTCAAAAACGGTTTGTGCTATAGAAAAATACTGTTCTTTAATATTGTAGCTGAAGCGATTTCCTATAAAAATGGGTTTTTTTCGGTTTTTTTGTAGCATTAACCGTTAAAAAGTTACAGCTAATGAAAAGTTAAAAAAGGGGGCAAATGTCATGAAAATGGGAGTTTGTTCAAATATCTCAAAAACAGTTTGTGTTAGAAAAATAATTTCATTCCCCAATCTTGTGGCCCATGTCATTATAATGAAATTGGCTTTTCACTTTTTTCGTAGCATTAACTCTTAAAAAGTTACACCAAATCAAACAGTCAAAGTTTTTTGCAAATATCTCAAAAACGGGTTGTCATAGAAAAATTTTATTTCTCTACCTTGTAGCTCATGTAATTTCCAACAAAAATGAATTTTCACTTTTTTCGTAGAATTTAACTTTAAAAGGTTACAGAAAATGAAAAATTCAAAAAAACTCTAAGAAAGGGGGCAGAATGTCATGAAAATGTTGTTAGTTTTTGGCAAATATCTCAAAAACAGTTTGTGTTAGAGAAAAATTATATTTGTCAATCTTGAAGCTTATATAATTTCTACCAAAATTAGTTTTTCACTTTTTTAGTAACATTAACCGTTAAAAAGTTACAGCAAATCCAAAACTCCAAAAATCTCTTGTTCTTAGCATTTACCATTAAAAGTTTATAGCAATCCAAACATGACATAAAATAAGATTTTTTTCTCTGATAATCCGGTTTTGAGATATTTGCCAAAAACTTCCACTTTTATAACTTTTACCCCTTTTTAGAGATTTTTTGACTTTTCGATTTGCTGTAACTTTTTAAGAGTAAATGCTACGAAAAAGGTGAATAGCCATTTTAATTGAAAATTACATAGTCTACAAGATTGGGGAGTGAATTTTTTTTTCTAACACAAACTGTTTTTGAGATATTTGAAAAAATTTCCATTTTCATGACATTTGGCCCCTTTTGAAAGATTTTTTAACTTTCAATTTGCTTTAACCTCTTAACGGTTAATGCTACGAGAAAACCGAAAAGACTATTTTCATAGGAAATTGCTACGAGATTGGGGAACAACATTTTTCTATAGCACAAACAGTTTTTGAGATATTTGCAAAAACCTTTGGACCTCTTATAACTCACCTAGCGGTCATCGGATCGATGAGGAACTCTCTCAGTTTTTCAGGAGTCCCATTACGTCCATGCTAAATTTCAGCTTCTAACTAATTATTTCCTTTCTTTGGCATTTTTTCGTCTATTCTTACTGGACTATTTGTTGTCAATACGTATATGTAGGCTAGGTGCATGGTGTTTTGCACAAAAGATTCAACAAATGATGGCTTAAACGTTTAGGTTCGATTGAAACATGAAAAAATTGTAATGAAGGGCTTAGGTGGGAGGGGAGATTTTCTGAAAAATTTTACTTAAAAAAAGAGCAACATATTAAAAAAAAAAAACAAGTCAAAACGGTAGCGCGTGTGTAGTGCACTTGGCCCGGAGACGCTTGGTCTAGGTTCGAGCCTCAGTGGGGCAAATATATATAATAAAATAAAATTGAACATAAATAGACTAAGCTCCACTAAAGGAGTCTGATGATCGGCCTGGCGACCGTGAAATAGCTATAACTCCAGCCTATAAAACTTGGTGGTAGCTCACTCAAGTTGTTGTTCTTTCATTCAAACCTCCAAGTCAAAACTTATTTTTTTTTTTTAAATTTTAAAATATTTTTTTTCAAACTAATTCAATTCAAACTAATGAATAAAATCTAGATAACTTAACTTAATTTTGAATTTTTTTGAAATTAAGTTTTTATGTAAGTGACATGCAAACCTTTTTCATTTTTTAAAAAATTTGATTAAGCCTAGTTTATAGATCGAAGCGAAGTGAAATTTTCATACAAAAAATTAGCTTTTTTCCCAGGCGTGAAAAATTCAATAAAATTAAATGCAATTATTTATTTAAGCGACAAGGAGGAAGAAATTTGGTTCGAAGTGAATATAATTCAACGGACTTACCTAAACCAAATAAAAAACAAAATTTATTTTCTTTATAAACCTTTCGAGGCAAGATTTATTGATGTTTCATTTCGATTTGGATTTCACTTCGCATTGATGTATAAACTAGGCTTTAGAGAAAAATTATTATTTTTTAAATGCCTACGAAATAAATACAAAAGCGGCAAAAGTTTTCTTATAAGCATATTAATAAAACAAAATTATTATTTTTAAAATGTTAAATATCCTTGGTAGAGGTCGCCCTTCTGGCACTTATCGAACATAGATTACATGTCTGTGCTATTAGGTTTATCGGAAGAAAACAAATTAACGATTGGTAATTTGTAAAAGGGATGCCGCTTTTTTAAACCATATTCTAATGAAATAATAATCCACCCAGCTCTCCGAAAAACCTGCAATCCATGTCAAAAAATCAAAAAGTAGTTAAATCTATTAGATAAACATTTTATAAAAAAAAAACGTTAAAAGAAAGCAATATGCGACATGTTTTATTTAAATTAATTTCGATTCCACGGAAAACAAGGTAGTTAGTATACATCTAAAATGACTGTCCAATATCGGTTTTTTTGGTGTGCAAAAATTGTCTGTAGGAAATTTAATTGTGTATATCTCTTTTCACATATCACGGCCCACCCGCTAATTCAAAACATAAAATTTCAGCGGAATATTTTGGCATTATAAAAAAAGTATTGATTGCTTCAGCCAACTGGCCTATTATTATTGTTGTTATAATCTATGATGAGTTATACCCTTGAAGAAACAAATTAATTTGATTTATTTATATCTATAATATTAATCAATACAATCTCTTATTACAAATTCTAGAATGTCTCAAATTATGACAGCATAATTATTATCTTTTTCTTTTTTTGTCTGTCATATTTGGACAGTCTTAGACTGAAGTGGACGCCTTCATTCAGATGTTAAAATATTTATATTAAATTCTTGTTTCCTAAACTATCATAGAATTCTTTTGATCAAAAACCAGTTAAGACCACATTTCAAAATCACACTAGAAAAATATAATGAAAAACAAATAAAAAAACGAAGACCTTCAACTTTTGTCAATGGGTGGTGCTGATTTGCTCTTGTGGTTAACGAACTTCTGAAAATATAGAAATACATAAGCAAAATATATTATTGTCGTCTTCTTTCCAATTATTGGCACCGACAATATAATTTGTCAAAATAATAATCATAATCATACGCATTGGCCGTAATAAGTTAAAAACTGAATTTATAAACAATTTCCCGAATGGAATAATGTTATTTAATGTGACATCACTTTGACAGCGAACGCGATGGCGGTGGCGGGCGGCGTGTGAGCGGTGCCAAGAAGTAGGTATTTATAATTTATAACATTGGCGTGACAGTGAACTTGAGTGTCTCTCTGTAGCATAATTCATACTTCACCGCGCATTCGATGACACTTTACAATGACATGCCTTTGGATCTGAGGCGAATTGCAATTAGAAAATCACCAACTAATCAAAATCAAACTCTACAAAATTGTAATCACATACATACGAGTATCTAATTTAATTAATTCAGTTTGTTATTGTAATTATGATTTTAATAATTATTTATTCATTGGATTATTTGGAGTCGTGATGTTCCCATCACACCTATACTCATTTATCTTGATAGCTATAATAAAATTCTCAGGTCATTGATAATTGCCGAACTAACTAAATAAAGTGGCAGTCAATTTAAATAATAATAATCGCATTTTCATGGAGATTAGTCAATAAAATTCTTGCGATTTATTTATTTGAGTTATCACGTGGAGGAAAAACAAATACAATGCGCTTATAAGTCAGTAATAACGAAAAGTTTACATAGTTACTTAGTTAGTGAAATAGATTTGCATTTTGATTGGATGTTTGTGTTCCGGTTGATTCCCGCCTGGAAAAATGGCAAGTTTTTGGCAAGTTTAGGCGAGGCCCTGGCAGGTTTTCGGCAAAGAAAACATGGACGAGAAAAACAAGACAGACCCCTATTAGTGCCTCGCTGAGAACATTTATTTAATAAAGTACTATTTGAAATCATTTTACGCAAATTAATAAAAGCATATGTATATCGTAATAAAAATCTTTGTGTGTTAATTAACTCTGCAAATTTCAAATTATGATTGGAAATCAGTGTGTAAAATAGTAAAATCGCAACTGCAGACAAAACAGAAAAAGACAGAACCACAACTGATTTTGACATTTCTCAGAAATCTGTTCTCAGTTGTTCTACCTAAAAAGCAAGTACAAACAGACTCACTGAACAGCAAGCCATAACAGTTTAGAACAAAAAATTTCTCATTGAACTTGTTCTTTTCTGTTCTAAACTGTTTCGAACAGCCTCAATAAACATACACACACCAAAGTAAAATGTTGCTCCTCATCGATTGGGAAATAACTGAATTTTATCATCTAGGACAAGTACACAAAGTCGATGATATTCCGCAAGGAGCCATCCTTCCATGGACATGGACTGGACTGCACACGACAAACACACGAGGAACTGGATATCTATCTACATTAAAATATTATAGAGCGACTGACAGCTTCTAGCTTTGGCCCCCATATCTGAAATGGTTAAATGGAAAACCATGTAAAACGAAATATATGGAACAAATCTAGTCTTTACTAGTCAGGGCTTAGGCAGAATTTAACTGACGAGGCAAAAGAGTTCATAACTGGTGGAGGCCTAGCGAATGCCTATATTAACCCTTGTTAGATTCTTGTTAGTAACTATAAAAAACTTGCCAGCGCCTTATTGAAAACTGGATTGCAACCAGACATAGCAGGCCTTAAGACCTTTCAGAAAATAGCATACAAAAAAATATTAACCATGTTATCTCCACTTATTATTTGCAAATACTACTTTTATTAGTCTAATAATGAACTATTCACTGTAACTTAATTTAAATTTCAAATAAATAAGAAAAGCTCCTTTAGTTGATTTTATTAGTTATTGTTGTGGGCTAAACCATTTTTTGTACCATTTTGAAAAGTAAATTAAACGGGCAACTTTTTAACGTAATTGGCCACAGATGTTCTCATACATTTTTATTTTTTTTTACAGATGGTCAAACTTTTGTAAAAATAAATATTTTGTAATTTTTGTATTGAAAAACTGATTTTAAAAAATTATAATAAAAAAAATGCAACAACCAGTGTTAAGTTTTAATATTTGTTTATTAGAATGGTTATTCAAGAAAATTATAAAAATAAAAAAACAACGAAAATCATTCACCAATGAATGGTTTTGTTTGTCCTAGTGTTAAGGTATTCGAGGAGAGACGTAGTTTTTTTTTTTGAAAAACTGTTATACCATGGAGACCACATGGTAAATATTTTTTTGTATGCTATTTTCTGAAAGGTCTTAAAGCCTGCTATGTCTAGTTGTAAGGTTATCTATTATTTACTAGACACCCTGTATATGTGAGTATACATGTAACACATACAATTTCGATTGAATTTCAATGAATTTATAAATTTTGCATACAACTTTATCGAAACTGTAAGCTATATAGGCTTCAAACAACAAAATAGGTCGAGAACTGCGACTTTTAGAACTCACAGTACCTAAGATAAGAATGTCGAAGTCGATTGGAATTATGTGCTTGGAATTTTACCTTTTTTAATCAATAATTCAACAAGTCCAAATAAATATTGCTAAGTCTTCTGTTTTATATAAAAAAAAAAAAACCATCGTATTTCCAGGCCCCGGGCAAAAAACGTTCCAGCTTTAGTGATTAGGAATTCTAATTTTTATGTAGTTCACACTAGATATTCCTAATAAAATCTATATAAGTTGAACTAAACTTAACAAAAATTGCGTATTTAAAAAGCCCAAACTAGTTAACTGATGAGTTTAAGTGAGTTAACCAGGAAGAAACGCATTTCTTTTTACTAAAGGCCGTTCAAAGTTATTTTTAAAACCTTCCGTCCTCACAATGGGGTGGAAGATACTCCAAACAAAAAAAAAATTGTCGGCCATGCCATGCCTATGTAAATTCACTTTCACATTATTTTCTGCATTGGTATGGGGTATCACACACCCCAGTCTGCAGTTCGTGTAAGTGTTTTTACAGTTTTTTTTTTATATGGATTTTTCAGTGTTAAAATTTAAGTTTTTAATTACTTTTTCGCACAAAAATTCTATTGCAATTCCAGAAGCATATATGTATGTGGACAGTTTTTTAAACAACTTTTGAGAAATTAGTCTTTTATTTGAAACTTAATTTATGATTTTTTTATGATTTTTGTCATTTTATTTCATCACTTTATTTTCAAGTTCCATATTTTCTTTAATAACTATTTTGCTTTTTTTAAGTGAGAAAAATTTTGGATACTATATTAATCTACTACATTTATGAAAAATTAATAAAAATTTTGTTGAAGTATGTCACACCCCAGTATAAGGACCGCGTAAGAAAAAATATGTTTCAGGATGAAAGGTTTTAATCATAAACTACATACATATATATTTTTTTTTATTAAAAGGAAAATCTTTCTTAACATAAAAATTATATCTCAACAGCCATCATCTATGTTGGTTAGTTTGAATTTTTCAGTCTTTGTTTTCTGAAGTAGTTTTTTATAAAATTCACAGAAGCTCATACGCCTAGCAGTCTCAACTAAAATTCAGATACTCCTTCGGCTACTCACATATGAAATATGATAATAATGTAGGTATTGAGGTTCATTATCATTGGTGTAAGTTTTGGTGCGTGTTAAGTAAGTGAAAATTTCATTTGCAACGCCATCGTCTCCAACTAGTTTTTATTTAATAGAATATGAACATTTACATTTAAAACCAACTTGAATAACTTAATATACATTATTTTTGAAATATAATTCAGCAAATATGCGTGCACAGGCACACAATGCAGGGTCTATACTATTCACTCTCTGAATGTCTTGGTCATAAAGAGTGCGAGTTAGTGATGTACGCAAAAATACAACAAAAACTACTCATTGTTGGAATTTATGTATGCTTATTGCATAACAATAGTATATATGTACATACAACTCGACGACAACTTCGTCTAATGAAAATGAAAGCAATTTTTGAATAATTTTATGTGGGTGGTTTGGTTAACCGCACTTAAGTATGGGAACGTTTATCTGCAGTTTCAAACAAAGAGCTTTAGTTTTTGCAATAAATGCAAACGGAATATTGCATTATCAATCAGATACTTACAGTTCTTTTTTTTGCTCATTTTTATTATTTGTATTTTTCAATTTTATTAATACATATTTACAGAATTAATATTTAGATTTTAACAAAAAATTCTAGTGTTTTAATTTGAAAATTAAATACATACATATTTCGGTTCGATAAATTTAAATTTTTAAAAAATTTTGTTTATATTTTTAATATAACTAAATTTTAATTAAAAATATTTTCAATTAAGAGTTAGGTATATAATGTATTTTTCTATAAAAACAAACAACGCTGGTAGATAAAATAGCTCTTAAAGAGGCTAGAGGAACTGACTAATTTAATAATGCTTCAAATTGATTTATGATTCAATTTATATTTATCGAGATCAGAATATGTATGCAGTTAAATATTATACCTATACACACAAATTCAGTATCTTATTATATTGAAATACATTCAGCGCAGCACAAATTATTTACATTGTGATTATAACAAAAAGAAAACTAAAATAAATTTCAGATCGTTAAAAATAGGATATTTTTAATAACATCATAAAGATTTCATTAAAACTTAGTTACTTATACACATTAACTTAATTCAAAAGCACACAAAACCTTCTATATTATTATCTTCAATGAAAAATTTGTTTATTATAGCAAATAAACTTATGGGTAGAATAAATTAATAGAACATTATCATTACGTGATGTTATATAAACAATATAATTAAATGTTATTCAAAGAAATTTTAAAACCCATTAATATTATGGACAGTAATATAACATAGCAATTCAAAAGCAAACAATAATTGTAATTAGGGAATAATTAAATAACTTACAATTCAAACAGTTTCAAATATACATATTCTATTAAGAATTGTAGAAAGATACATGAAAACAAAAGAGCTGAGCTACGAACTTGTTCACAACTAAAAATCAATTTGTCTAAAAACTTGAGACTAATAAATTTCTGTCATCAATTAAGCTTTCATCCGGGTAATGTTAGGAATATAATGTTTAAATGTTGAGGTAAATTTAATTTAGAGTAATGAAGAATTCCATGAAAAAGTGGAACTCTCAGTTTTTCGATTTTTTTAAATTTTAGTGTATAGGTACGTTTAAAGCGAGATGGCGTCCAATAATTTTAATTAACAATAAAATTCATGTGATGTGTTTGAGTTTTTGCCATATTTATTTTGAGAGTAATAATATCAGATGACTTTTACTTCTGATTTTCTTTCAGTCTCATGATTGACTGACAAAAAAAGACTTTTTGCAAACTAAAAATGCCAAACCAATTTCGACTTTCCGCCAAAACATTGAAACTGACAAAAAAAAAGGAAGAGTTCCGAATTCATAGCCTATCAGAGGACAAAATGGTTATTAGCTATAAATAACTACTTATAAAAACTGTTAGATAATTTCAACCCTATCATACACGTGACGCAATGTGTCTGTACGTGACGATTAAAATATTTCTAAAAATATAAGGATAAGCCTTTTATATATTTTTTTTTTTCATAAATACCAACTATGTTTCTTACTTATTATTCGGTTCTTCTTATGAATTTTTGATCGATTCCTAATAGTTTCACTGAAATCTAAATATTAAGATTACAATCTAGAACATTGGTTTACTCGGCCAGTCTGTATGTGCAAGCTTTTCTTATTTTTTTTTTTTTCTTAAAAATGTAAAGGAATACCTTTAAAGTTTTTGAAAATAATCGAAAATGAATGTACAAACTTTTGAATAAAATTAATACATATATGACATAAATTCACGTATCGAAAACTAATCGTCTTACAATAACATAAAAGTAGTTGAATTTGTCTTTACGTAACCATGGAATGCTCCAATTCATATTATGGAATCAGTATAATTGATAATAATTTACATGCAAATGTTCGTATTAATCGCTCTTCAAAATAATTTTGTTTGTCTCCGCCTTAAGTGTATTTGAAATGTAAAATATTTCAAATAATAAAAGATAGGTCAAAATGTAGTAGCCGTGGCGTGATGGTTAGTGCGATGGACTGTCATGCCGGAGGTCTAAGGTTCGATCCCTCCTATTTATTTAAAAGAAAAAACGGCTACTGCCTTTTGCGAGGAATTGACAAATCCTCCAAGAGTATCTCCTGTCACAGAAAAGTGCCGCTCGTTAGCCGTTCGGATTCGGCAATAAACTGTAGGTCCCCTCCATTCCTGCAGACACGCACACAGGAATGGTTGAGAGTTGTAAGTCACTAGGCCCTAGTTCTTCATGAGCTGTTGTGCCATCAAATTTATTTATTTATTTTTAGGTAAAAATGTTCTTTTATTTGAAACGAATAAATTGAATTTATAACCTATTGCATTTAATGAATATTGCATTGGATAATAAAATATTTAATATTCGTAAGATAGTATGACAAGTTTTAGATTCTTTAAAAAATTGAGATCGAGATTTTGATCAAACTTGGCATAACGATGATAGGGATGACGAAAAAAAGGCCTTGCAATTCCGTCCGTCTGTCTGTCTGTCTGTCTATCTGTCTGTCTGTCTGTGGACTCGACTACAGCCTAAACCCATGAGCCGATTTTAATTAAACTTGGTATATAGTGTTTTTGGGACATTCCCCCGATACGTCTTTTTCATTATCTTTTTAGGACCGATAATAACGATACCTGCCATATAATTTTTTTTAGCATTTTTACCAAAAAATGGTTTTAAATGGTACCTGAAATAGAACCTTTTTTTATTTTAAATTTACTCGAAAAGGAATGGGCTAATTTTGATAATTTATTTAAGGAGAATCTTCTGAAAAATTTAAATAGTATTGTATACCAGCATTTTCAAAAAAAAACTTTTTTTTTTGTATTTTTAAAGGAAGTTTCAATTTTTTTTGAAAACCAAATATTTCGAAAACTACTTGGTTGACTTTTACGAAACTTAGTACCGAGTGGTTTTTTAACATTATCTAAAATATTGTGAACAAAAATTTTTCTTATAGTCAAAATTAACGGTACTTCTATATAAATGTTAAAAAAACCGTTGCAGAAAATATAAATTTTCTCGAAAACGACTCCTACGATTTTGATTAAAATTGTTCTGAATACTAATATTAGTATGGTCTATGATCTACCAAAAACAAAATAATTATTATTAATAGCCATTATTGAAATAACCTCTCATAGAACCATTTTCTTTATTACATACTATCTCATATTATGTGTGTAACCGATTAAAATTAAATTTTTTATACAAAAGCTTCTCAAAAGTTGAAATCATACTGCATATCAAAATTTTCAAAAAGACAAAATTTTGGATTAAAAAAAAATTACTAATTTTTTTGGAAAATTTGATACCTATTGCAAAAACGGGTATATAATTTTTTTCGAAATTTAATTCTTAATTCAACATAAATAAATACTTAGACATTGTGTACCAATTTTTTTTTTTCTTAAAATGCTTACAAAATTTTATATACAAAAAATTAATTTAAGAAAAAAAACCGCTCATACGATTTTGAATTTTTTTTTCTCCAAAACTAAGATGTTTTAAAGAAATCTGATGGTTTAGTTTTTTTAGCCCTCAAAATATTTTGAGAAGATATTTTTAATAAATTAATCTCGAATTATGTTGATTTGTAATAATTTTTTAATTTAAGCCCATGTATGTATATATATATTTATCTGCTATGTACATACATACATATATGTGCAGTGTGCTATATTGTTCATTTTTGTATATTAATAAAATACTACCTTTAACTTAAGGCTTATAATACACTCAATCTTTGAAATTCGAAGAAACTTTTACTACAAAAGCAAGTTCGTGCGATCCAGCTTTGTATATAAAATCCATAGTACTATCATGGTGAGCAGTGATGGTGGCGACACCTACATTATACGTGCACAACTTCCGTGAGGCAGTGCGGTTGAGTGTCCCGACTAGTCGATAAGTGAAAAATGTCGATAAATGATAGAACGGGAATGCTGTATACTAAATAAATGAGAGTTCGAATGAGAGAAAAAAAACACATTTATATACAAAGGATCCAGTCGTGCATTTTATTTACATCTAAATCCAAAAGTGTTTTTATACTAAGTTTCAAATTATGTTTTCTAATTTACCGAAAATTGCCAATTACTGGTAAATAAGAACACCGTCATTGATTGAACACCAAGTTATTTTACAGTGCAGCAATGTCCTATCTTAATTAATTTAATTATTGTAGTGCAAGAGTTTTTTGAAATCTTGGTTTCGGTACAACCGCGTTCTCTTGACTCCATTTAAAATTACACGATAGGCAAAGATGATGTTTAGAAAATAAAACTCCAAATAGAAAATTACATCCAGCCAGCCCGCACTTAAATACCGTTCAAGGTTCAAGAACATTCATTTTTGACATTGTCCTTCTGTAAAAATAAAATTACAGTTATTTAAATGATAATCCCCCTAAAATACTTTTAATTATTTAAACATCTAGATCAATGGCAATTTTGTTTGTAGAATTCTAAGTCATCTCATGATGCCAAACCAAGCGAAGATAAGTAGATAAGTATATATACCTCCTTATTAAAAATCTAAAGATGAAACTAAATCTAAAAAAAAAGAAAATCTTTTTTTTAAAGTGCTAAGTGATTTGAACTTGAATTTGACGTTAATACAAAATTTAAATACATTTTCTTCTTCTGTGGACTTGTGGATAATAATGACGTCATCTCTGTCACTAATTGCCTGCTCAAGAAGCGTGTAATATATCATTTAAGCTGTCCAAAAACTGATTTCTATATATCCAAGAGCACTTGCACGCGATAATAACGTCAAATATAGTAAGTACGTTTGCATTTTTTTTTTTTGTTGTTGTTGTTGTTATTTATATTACTAACGCTGCCGTGTATCTGTATAGTCTGTATTGAACGCATTGCTCTCTGCCACATTAAGTGGCCATTGAGATTGAGTTAGGGTCAAAACAGCAAAACAATGCTTGTATTATGCTCATGATAATAACCTCGGACATAAGTTTGAGACGCAATTATTGTAAAGTAGTTTAGGAAAAAAAAAATGTATTTTATTTAATGAAACAGAATCGTTTAAAGTCTCACATATGTGAAAAAGTTAATAGTAGTTAGTTTTTTATTTTTTATTTTTAACGATTTTACTCTCATGGGATCCAGGAAGATATATAATTTTACAAGTGCTGTATAAAGCTTAAATAACAAAATAAAGCTTTGTGGGAATCTAAGAGGCGATGCGTACCGGAAAATGTCGGTTAATGGTTACTTCCCTGTGAGTTTGTCAAGAAGTGGACACACTGCACTGGTAAAATTTCTATTGACAATTATGTGAAGCTACATATATGCAAGCTGTGACTTAATTTTTTGTTTATACCAAAATTTGGGTTTGTACAAAACGCAAAGTCCATTCGTTGATATATTAAATTTTTTTTAATAGATTTTCTGTTCTACTATATACTCTTAATAGAGACATTGGCGTAGTTAGGGAGTTTCCCTAGGGGGGGGGGGGGCAGTCAGCAATCTGACCGCAAGTTTAAAATCATATGGCTGTACCTAGGGGGTACGGGGTATTTTTGCAAACGTAACCGAATTTTCTTTGGATTTTTGGCATTATCTTATGTTTACTTATGCGTACTTTAGAGGTACCCACGTTTACCTACATGCAGTGTTGAAGTGAACTTGTTTTAACGTAATTTATTATCGAACTAAAGTCGGGAAATTGATTATTATTCTCCCGTATTTTTTGTATTCTTCGTTGGAATATTTTACATTTTTTTCTCTGAAAATCTTAAGAAAAACAGCAAATATTTTTAACGAAACAATAAGAAGGTAAAATTCAGATTTGTAAAAATGCATATTTAAGGAGGTTTTCAACCCTCATCGATATCAGGTGTGCTTAAGCAGATATTTTATTTAATGTGCCGATGAGAGAATATTAAAAAACATTACTTTTCTTAAAATTTATTGTAATTTTAAAAAGTTATTAGTGCCGTTTAGTACCTGCATATAATATGAAATTTAATTTAACGCAAATATTATTATGAGCATTAATCAATAAAAATTGTATTGCTTATATCGCAGTCATTTGTTTAAATTTTAGCAAAAATATGTAGAAAAAATCTTCATTTGGGGTAGGTTTGCGTAGTCATTTTGGGGGCAATTAGTGTGCGCATGGAAATCGTATAAAAAAATGTCTGTGTCTGATTAAATTCGATTTAAAAGAAAAATTTCCATGAGAACTTGTATGGAAATTCATACATTGTTAGTAAAGTTGGATTTTTTTAGATAAATTCTTTAATTCAACTGAAATGTTTGACGTGTTAAAGTTCCATTTATTTAAGTAGTTTCGTTTCCTTGAAATATAATTTATTTTTTGTAATTTTTTGTTTTTGTTAATGCTAATGCTAAAAAAAATAATATTTACTGGAGCATTCCATGAAAAATGAGATATCTCAAATTTTCGATTTTTTAAAGTTAATGCACGTTTAAAGCACGATGGCGGCATATAAACAATATTTTTTTTTTAAACATACAATTAATGTGATGTTTTTGAGTTTTAGTCCTATTTATTTTAGGAGTAATAACATCAGGCTCATGAATGTCTGACAAAAAAATACACTAAAAATGACATTTTTTCAATCGGAAAATACCAAACCTACCCGGCACTTTGACTTTCCAATACATTAAAATTGACCCTATCAGAAGAAAAAACGGTTGCTAACTATTAAATAACAACTCATAAAAACTGTTAATTTCAACTCTATCAGACACGTGATGCAATTTGTCTGTACGTGACAACCCATTAAAAAATTTCTATTAATATAAGGATGAGCATTTTAATATCATAAATATCATAAATTCTAACTCTGATTCTTACTTATTCGGTTTTTACAAACTTTTGATCGATGTCTAATAGTTTTGCTGAAATCTAAATATTAAGATAAGAATATAGCACATTGGTTGACTCGACCCGCCTGTACGTGAAACCTTTTAATATATTTTTTTCTAACAAATTTAAAGGAATACCTATACCTTTAAAGTTTTTGCAAATAATCGAAGACTAATGTACAAACTTTTGAAAAAAAAATAATATATAAAATATCTAATCAATGTTTCAAAAATAACAGCCTTATAATAACAGGAAAATAGTTGAATTTGTCTGTACGTGACCATGGAATGCTCCTACTAATGGGTTGAAAAGATAGTGAAATATCAAAACTGGGCTTTAAACTTAATTTTATTATAAAAACGTTGAACAAGAACCCTGGTGCACCCTTAACCCATAGACTGCGTACACTTACCCCTACCTGGGGACAAGTATATGTACGTACACGCTTTGGTTTGTTTTTTTTTTTTTTTTGATAAAAAAAATCCAATAAATCTGTCGATAAAGACTATTTTCTAATTCTTATTTTTAATAAGTAAACAAAACATGTATGTATCCTCATAATCCAATTAAAATTTCTTGAATGAAAACTTATATTCTACTTTGAATCCTATTTCAAAGTCAAAAGTCCGCACACTTACCCCAAACTACTCTACGGGTGTACGCGTATCTTTAAAATTTTACTCTTCATGAACTTTTCCCAAATGTTCGTTGAATTCCCGAAACTACCAATTTTAGTCTTATTCAATTCTTTTATATGAACTTTGACCTAACTTTTGACTGAAACTGTCAGTTTTGGAGAGCAAATGAACAGATGTTCAGGCTTATTGTGAGTTTCACCCGAACAAGATTTCACCTTAAAATTTTCTGTTCGCCCGGAATTTTAAGAGCTCTCGTAAGTTTCGCCCGTACAAAATATACGTTTTCGGCCTCATTGCTCCCTCGTTCGCCTACTAAAAAAAGGTAAACATTTAAGCTGTCGATGCCATTACATTCTGCCTGAAATTAAGGGAAATTTTCGGAACATGAAATATTTTTTTTTGGTGAAACTCACAATAGGCGAAAAAATTTTCCGGGTGAAATGTTGTTCGCGCGAAACTCACAATAAGGCTGGTTAAGTATTTTACGTTTCTCTAAAGTGGCCAATAAGTTTTTTTTTAAACCGTCAGGTTTTAGTGCGAACGTTTATTTCTGTGGAAGAAGGGGGACGGGGCAAACATTTATCTAGGGTGTGCATTGCCCCACCGTGCACCTCTTTACTACGGGCATGAATATAGAGAAAGAAAAAGGGCTTGAACAAAACTTGTCTATGACGCTTTGAACAAAACCTATTTCCCTTTCATGTTTGATGTTTTTTTTTTTAATTTTGTTTACAATTATAATAAAAATTCAACCATTAAAATCTATAATGGGTATTGAAAACATTTTAATGTAAATTACATCCAATCTCTTTTCAGTTTAAATAATTTTAATGATATGACATGTTAATATTGTTCCATGGAAATTACATATTTGTCTATTTAAAAACTTCACTTGCTTTAGTTAATCATGGGAAAATATATTTTGCTGATTTGTATCTATGTTCGCAAAAAAATATTGCTCACCCATTTCGATCA
Organism: Epistrophella euchroma; assembly: GCA_947049315.1. Classification (NCBI taxonomy): domain Eukaryota; kingdom Metazoa; phylum Arthropoda; class Insecta; order Diptera; family Syrphidae; genus Epistrophella; species Epistrophella euchroma. The sequence continues at coordinate 138,627,865 of OX346245.1, forward strand.
TATTAGATATCTTAATGAATATATGCTGGCACATACATACTTCAGTAATAATAATTAATGCCACGATTTTAAATTTCATTACAAACATTCCCATTGTAAAACTAGAATTTTATAGTTCTGTTGATGGCGCAAAAGTTGAGTCAATGTTTTTTTTTTTTTTATACATAATCTAAAGATGTGTTTATGGTTTTGAAAGTTTCATATTATTCACTGCCAAGGTCAAAACATATTCAAAATGTAGATATTATGTATGTATATAGTTTTATTTTTAATATCTCAAGTGCAAAATTACCTCACTTGCATTATATTAAATTGAATTATAAAACAATTAATTAAGTCATATAGTTATAGGTTTTCATTTATGTAGAATCATTTCTTCACATCAATTAGTCAAAAAAAAAATAAATAAATCATCAGATCTGTCTAATTTCTTATCTGTCATTTTAATGACGTAACAGATAACCTTTATGTGTCAGTTTTAAAGTGAAAGTACTTTCCGCTTAACTAATGGTACCTATATAATGACCGTAATATGACTTGGAAATAATTTTGAAATGATAACGTTAGGAAGATTGGAAGACATCACTCCGCGGTGCTGCCGACATGGCAAAGGTAACATTGATTGCTCTTTTCCATCAAAAACAGAGGTGAATCTCTGGCGGTGATTATGATATCGTTGACCCTTTAAACACGCATCATGCAATGCAGAGACGTTGATGTTTTTGTTCAGTTCATAAAAATTATTTGGTAATGGTGCACGAATAAAATGAGCAGAGCACATTAATTTGCATAACAAATCTATGTATGTGATCTTTTTAATCGGTTAGACTTGTTTATATTGACAGCTTGACAGTAGTTGAGTTGGTGAGTTGTGGTTTCCTATAAATTGTTTTGAACTTGAATTTTTTTTTTTTGGTTTTTGAAAATTACTCCTATCTCAACCACGTTATCTTCCCATAGGATTAAAATATAAATCTCTTTGAAACACTCCATGCCTCTAAGCAATGCTTTTTCTTGCGGTTAATGTTTTCAACTTGAAGGCCTGCAATAATATTCTAACTGGTCGAATAAAAAATACATAATGCAAGGTTTTTTTTTTTTAATTTTAATTTTTATCAATGATCATCGCGTACGTTGTAAGCCAAATAACTTGAGGCTGTGTCTATGCGATGCGATTCATTTAATTATTCCCAATCTAATTATGTATTCTGTAAACATTATACGGTGTCACTTGAAGTGCCGATTGATAATAATTACGTGATATTCAAATTGTAATGAATTCGTTAGCACGCGGGGATGAACATTTGAATTTTTTTTCCGGAAGTAGGTACACTTGCTGTGTTATTTATAAAAGCATTAAGTTGGGATAAATTTTCGAGGTTGAATTATATGTAAATCAGGTAGTAAACTAAATTTTAAAAGTCTGTATAAGATACTATTCATTTCTCTTTTCGGCTTATATGTACATTCATATTTATATGTAGTATAGGTACACTTGTTTTGCCAAATTATAGATACTTTTATAAATAATGATCTTTAAATATTGGAGAAATTACATAGAAGTGGTTTTAAAAATTCATATTATTCAAAACAAGGAACATAGTGTATATGAAATAAAATATTGGGTTTAAATCCAAGAAAATATTGCGGGTGCGAATATGAATTATTTGTCTTTGAATTGAGTTTTTAGAAATTTGTTAATAAATATTAAATGTTCATTGAAGGTCTTTGACTTTCAATAATTCAAATATCTGACCAAAACTTTGAATCCAGAAAAACCAAAAAATTCAAAATTCAAGTTGTATTAACAAACTCTTTAAAATAAAAAAATTGGAATTTTTTTTCTCCGTGCTATTTTTTATGATTGCTAGATAAGGGTATTTAATTCTATTTTCACAAAGTCTTAAAACTAAAAACCTATAGAAGAATTCTTGTTTTTTCATCTCGATTAGACCGTTCTTAACAGAGAAAGAGCTCGTAGAAAAGAAAACTACTAAAAAGGTAAAAAAAAATGTTCCTTTAATTTTTTCTAGCAGGTATTTAAAAAAAAATGTATGTTTTCTTCTCTTTGTTACAGTTTTGTATATACTATATTGAATACAAAAAATCAATTCCATTCACCCATTACCTTAAATGCAAAAACGCCACCATAATGGAATGACACATTAATTATGCGAAGATAATGTAAGTACATAGTTCTTTGAAGACATTCAAAAGTTACGGTTATTGTTATTGTTTGTAAAGCCAAGTTTATACATCAATGCGAAGTGAAATTCAAATCGAAATAAAACATCAATAAATCTCGCGTCGAAAGGTTTACAAAGAAAATAAATTCTGTTTTATATTTGGTTTAGATAAGTCCGTTGAATTATATTTACTCTGAAACTAATTTTTTCCTTCTTGTCGCTTAAATAATTGCATTTAATTTTATTGTATTTTTCACGCCTGGGAAAAAAGCAATTTTTTTGTATGAAAATTTCATTTCGCTTCGATCTATAAACTAGGCTTATCAAAATTAAGCAGCCTTATTGCGAGCTTCACGTGATTACTATTTCACCTTAAAATTTTCTGTTCGCCCAGAATTTTAAAAGCTATATGAGTTTCCCCGAACGAAATTAACGTTTTCTACTTTATTGCTCTCTTGTTCGCCAACATAAAATAGGTGAAAATTTAACCTGTAAATGGCATTCTACCTGAAATTAATGTTCACAATAAGGGAAATTTTCGGAACACGATATACCTATTTTTCGGGTGAAATTAACAATAGGCGAAAAAATTTTCCGGATGGAATGTTGTTAGGGTGAAACTCATAATAAGGCTGAAGATGTGATATATGTAAGTACAAGTAAAATATGTACTTAAATGATAAATTAATATTTTATTTTTTAAATTTAAAGGCTGACAAAAATATCGATTTGGTGAAAGAAAAATCTAGAATTCAGGTAAAATCCGTTTAGGTCAAAATCGCAAAGGTCTAAAGCAACCCACTGTGCGATTAAAAATGGTGGCAAAAATTATATTCACATTAAAAAATTACATTCAGGGGATGGATCGCTTTCATGGGGGCAAAATCTGTTTTAACAGTTATACAAATATAATAAATAGATATTTTAAAAAGATTCTTAATTGTGATTGCGAGAATAGAAATTAGTAGTTTCGTTGCTTTACTTTGAAAATCTGTGCATTTTAGTAAAATTTTATTTTATTTTTATTGACTTTGGACTGAAATTCACACAAATGTACGGAAAATCACAGTTTCAGAGAAAAGGAATGAATCTAGTAATTCAACTTATTTTAATTTATAAACAGCATTTCATAACAGCAGAATTAACGAACAAGGAAACTTAATTGCATTTTAAATGTATGTTGGGTGTGTAAAGTGAAATGAATCACCCAAAATCCCAAAGGCAGAACGTTTTGATAAATTACAATATCAATGCACGAATTAATGAGTAGGTATATATAAATTACAAGTTGATTCATTAACATTTGTATGAATTTTAAATTTTAAATGCACCTTAATGAAGAGCTACTTTTGTACACGAGATGTGTTTCTGAAACAACTAACAGAACATACAGCTACAGGTATAATAACCTATGGGGCTTTTCCAGAAATTCGAATACAATACCTTTGATGTCATTTTCTTTTTAATTTCTCAGAAAGTACGATGATCCTTGAATAGTTAATTTTAAGGTAAGGAATGTACTATTTACCTACAAACTTTAGGTACCTACTTGTAATAAAGTAATTTTACCTACCTTGTCTCATACAATAGTGACAGTGACAATTACATAATTGCAATGCGCGGTGTCAAGACCTGTAGTCTCATCTTAAACAATGAAAGCCTTTTGTGTCATTGGTACGTGATCGGGTAGTTAAATTATAATAATGTTTTAATGCGGAATGAACTTCTATCAACCATAATTTAAAAATGAATTCAACTTCGGCCTTACGAGATCCATTAACCTAATTAGGATAGTTGTGTTATTGGTAATTAGGTTCTTAGTAGTCATTACACAGCGCGCGTTCGGAAGACAGCACACTTTCCACAACTTATTTTGATAAAGATATTTGCTCAGAATTTAACGTTGTGATGTGATCCAGAATAAAATTGAAATATTGACACAGCCTATCAATTACGAGCTTCATGTTTATATCACTACAAAAAATGTAAACTATAACAAACAAAAAATGTGTGATGTTTATTTGAAAACAAATTACCATGCAAATTAGTTGTAAATCAACAAAATTTATTTTTCTTCAAAAATGTAAAAACATGAATTAATTTAAAAATTATACTACATATAGGTATGTAAGTCTAACTACTTATTAGCTTGTTGCTGGCACACTCAAGTTGTCAAACATTTAAAAAGTGGGTTTGAATAAATTTTTAGGACTTAAATATTTTGCATACGTTGTGCTTTGTAATATCGTTTTATCAATTTAAATTGATGTGAGGCCTATGCTATGCTGAAATCGAAGTTCTCTGATAAAGTTTGTTTTGATTTTAACAAAAAAATCCTTAGCATTTTATACATTATTATGTTCAAAGAAATGGTAATGCTGAAATCATGCGATTGGGAATAGATCTAATCCGGTACAAAATTCAAACTTTTAGAATCTTTTCACTGCAATGAGTGCAATGTCACTCAAGCAAGTCATCTGATTTTGCTCTTTTTAAACATAACTAACCGAACCGGAGTGTACGTTTTCGTCTTTGATGGTCAGAATCTTTCTGTGGCCTAAATTGTATGTTAGCTAAAATTTGGTTTTTAAAGACATCCTCTGTACAAGTCAGGTGTTATGGCACACACTCCCCTGATGTGATGTTAAAACCTGCACTTTTCATGAGTATTTGATTGTAGGTTGCGATTGCAACATGTTCTAAGCTCACTACAATAATATGATAGTGTAAAAATATATTCGCGTTTTTCCAAAAACTGTGCTTATTAAAATGAAACGAGTTTCTAATTAGTGCAATTCTGTTTTATTTTATAAACTTAAGCAAGATAGTTATAAACAAATATCACTTAGAGAATATAAAGGTAAAATAAAAATACAAACGATGAACAAAGGCTCCTTTTATAAATGAAAAATAAAATATCTCTTGTATTTGTAGAAGCTGTATTTTTTAAAATATCTTTTTTTCAATTCGTGTTTTTTTGATAAACTCCTATAACTTCCAATCAACAGTAACAATAACAAGATCAAGTGGAAAGTTTCTTAGTCTCATCATAAATGTACTTGAAAACTTGCATACAATAACTAGTTATACCTATTTTAGCAAAATAAAAAAAAAATTAAAAAAAAAACAACAGGAAAACTACATACTCTTGAGAAGACAAATTGTGAAAGAAAATTCTCAAAAACAAGTTTTTTTTGTTTTTACATTTTACTTCGTTCTTGTTTATTCGTATCTTCTTGTTGTCGACTTTCTTTTGAATTTTCTTTTTGTTGAATGTTCTTTGCTTCTTCTTGTTGTTTCTGCTTATCAGTATTTTCAGCTTGACTAGGCGCTGGCGCTGGTTCTTCTTTAAGACTTTCAGCAGCTAATTTTTGAGCTTTTAAAGCTGCCTTTATAGCCTCTGTTAGATTACTTGGATTAAATGTGCTCTCTTTTGTTCCTGAAATTAAATAACAAAATAAAACTTGTTGATTCCTTCAAAAACAAAAAACTCATCAAAGCCTTATAATTGTTTTTTTTTAATTTGTTTTTTATTTCGCTAATAATGTTTTTATTTACATTAACATTTAACAATTTTGTTGTTTTTTTTTTTTTAGATTTTATAAATATAAAAGAATAATTTAATTTTAAATTAAAAATACAATAAAACAGTTCTTGAATTGTGTTTGGTTTATTAAATTGGGCTTTATCTGGGAAGAAATACTTCAACTTGATTTGCCTTCAACGAAACGAATAATATTATTAAAAACAATTATAAGACTTTTTTAATGGTTAAATATTTCATATTAATATAAATTCAATAACAAAAATCGGGGCGCAAAGTGCAGACCATAACATATGTATAAGCAAAGTAATGTTGTACTTTAACTTAATTTTATCCTTTTATTTCAGTTTTCAAATAATTCAAATATGGGTAAGATTCAAGTGTTTCTCTAAATATTCAAAAAATGCACCCACTGTGAGCTTTTATTACCAGATCCGAAAAAAAAACATACATATATACCCTTGCGATTAACATTAGCATTTCAAATAGATCTATTATTTTTAATGGCGCTATCTAGATTGATATAAGTTGGATTGACAGTATAACTTTTTTATTGGACAAAATTGCAAGATCACAACACAAACTGGACCACTTAGTTACCGTTACAAATAAATACCCCTGAAGTGCAATTCATACTTTATTTATTTTAAAATCAACAAACGACAGTTCAACATAATCGGACAATTAAAATAATTTGGTAGCGCAACAGGTCCCAAACTAAAAATTAAAGCAAGTTACTCAAAAAACCCGCATCGGTGATTAATACTAAAACATTGCATGATCTAGACCGTCCAGGAACTATGGCATCCAACACGCGAATAAATAGAAAGTGGCAGCTCAATTTCAGTTTAATAATTATGTATGCACGTATGTTCTGTAAAATTTTCCATTCGATATCGATACCAGTTCTGCAGTTTTAGACGGTATAAAAATTCAAGATGATCGCGAAATAGTGTAATTAATAAATCATCAATTAGGATTAGAATAGCAATCGTCTATGTCTACAAGTCTATTTTTCAAGTTCTATTTTAAGCAAAAATTAGGAACATATTACTTTAACCGCCATATTATTCAGTCGATACATCCAGATTTATACTTAAATCCAGATGAATTTGTATGATTTACATCCAGATTTAAGTTTTAGTCTGGATGTATTGAGTGAATAATATGGCCGTAAAACTAAGTTTAGTATATGCCTTCAATAAAGTTACACTTTTTTCTAAAAAAACAAAAATTAAGTACATCAGGGATTTTAGGAAAAAATTAAATTTTCATAGACACTTGACCACTATTGTTTTGAACGTTTCATTTATTAAAATGGAAATTTGGCTGTCCTTAAATTAACGGCATATATTCGAATGTTTCAGTGATCTCTCTGAACATAAATATTTCCGCGCCTTTTGGTATGATCCACTACATAATCAAGATACAAAAATTCTTATCATAATTGTTAAATAAGCTGTCCCTTGAGAAGTAAAGTGAAATGTAAAGACAAAAAAGCCACCAGTGACTGACATTTTGAGGCAATGACAACCATAGTGGCTTAATTGGTTGAACTTATTTTTAAAATGGCAAAAACTAATACATATGTACATATTTATCATAACAATAACTACCTATCACTTTTTGAAACACTTGTGTTTTATAAGTCTTTAGATATAACTTTTTCAAAAGAAGCAGGATTTTGCTTTAACATTTAATTATAAATTTTCGTATTTTTTAAAATAAGTTAAGCCACTCTGTTTCTTATGTCTTCTGACAAAATATTTGTTATAGTAAAAAACTGCCTCTTTTGAATCAATTATATATAAGGATTATTGGAGCACATACCTGTTTCATAAAAAGGAAGTTTTTGTTATGATTAAGATTAGTTTTCGCCATTTTAAAAATAAGTGCAAAAATCAGTTAGACCACTATGGTTCTGATGGCCTCTAGATCTACTTTGTTCTAAAAATTAACTAAACTAAATTCTTAATTTAATTTAAATTTCTTTTTCTTTATCAAAATCCAGTCAAGCTACATCCAATGGAATTTCAACCAACGATCATTTTTCGTGATTAGTATATCGCATAATATTTCAAAAATAAAATACCTAAAAATACCCCATCTGAACTATAAGCGCGACCAGGAATAAATTCAAAGACTTTTGTTTTTAATTTAAGTCTTTATGAATTAAAATATTTCCTCTTCAAAAAGTCTTATAAATATTTTGTATAAAAAGCGCGAAAACCCTTATTCACCTTACATTCTCATTCAACTAATTTATTATTAATTTTTCAATTTCGATACAATTTTTTCTTAAGCTGATTTAAATGGACTTTCATAATTTTGTCGTGATTTATTAAGTTGATTTTCTCGCAAGAGCATTTCTCTTTCGCGTTCCAATTCTTCATTGATTTGTCTCCTCTGTAAACTATCTAAGCGTCCATCTTCCAAATAGCTATCCATCATAGTGTCATTGTTTACACAATAATATGCGATTATGAAAACAATAATCATGCCTATTCCAAAATACACTCGCGAATCGAATGGTTTTTCTTTAGATGCACTATCATCGTGTTCGGTGTATGTTTCGCGTGATTCGTCTGCACCTTGCGTATATTTACTCGACAGATTTTCTTTTTCAGTTTGCGATGATGATTGGTTGTTGGACTTACCGTCTTTTTTCTGAGCAATGCCGTTTATTTGTCCGGGTGTGTCTTTTTCTAATTCAGCGTAGGCCTGACAAGTGCACAATAAACAATTATCAGTCAAGATTATTTTTCAATCAATAATATTGTTACTTACTTGAATGATAGCTCGTTGTTCTGCTGTTAGTTTTTTTGGAATATCTATTTTGATATTTACAAAGTGATCGCCATGTCCATGAGCATTGACACGTTTCAAACCTTTACCACGTAGAGAGATCGTGCGATGGGATGATGTACCGGGTTCAATCTAAATTTAAAAAAAAAAAACGAGCAATGTGGGCACAAAACTAAATTGGCAGTGATTTTCAAATAAAATTACATTGATAACATGATCTTCGTAAATTCCTTGTATACGAATAGTTCCACCTAAAATTGCCTGTGATACAGATACTGTGGCATCAGTATGTACATCGGCACCATCACGGCGGAAATAATTACTTTTCTCAACCCTACGGAATACAAAAAAAAATTATTCGATTTATATATTTACCTACATTATGTTTATATCAAAGTACATTTTGTTTTTAAATTTTAAATAAAATAATAAAAGAGAAAACAATTAGCTAATTTATGTTTCTAATCCGACTGCGGAGGAGAAGAAACTTGAACAAGATTTCTCCGTAAGAAGTCAAAAACAATCTCCATCTCTTTTTTGATAAATCGAAGAACTCCGACAAATGACCAGTTTATAATTCTGAGCGCTCACAAATTTTCCTCGGTCAATATACACAAGGTTTCTTATCTTGAACTCAAAAACACTTTTTTTCCCGATGTTCTTATTTTATTTGCTGCGACAGGAAATAACTGATCAACAAATCCAAAACAAAATTTATTCTCACTTCTTGACAACGAAAATGAGGAGTTTTTGTGAGGAATTGTTTAAATTCAAATTGGCAAAAAAAAATATTTTGAACCCGTTTGATTAAGTTTGGTCAAAATTTAGTTGAAAGGTCTATAAAATAACTGTATAAAATATTGTGCTCAATTAAACCTGAGATACAAAACAGATAAAGACCTGACCTGATATTTCGAAGATTTTTCATTTAATTTTAGATGGAATAAATTAAATAAATAAAATAAGTTCTTAAGTTATATAAAAAAGGACACTCTCCTATCTTAACCTGCATAAAATCTATTTCGATTTAATAAATTGATAAATAGTTTTTTCAAATGTTGTAAAATGAAAACTCAGATCTTACTCACCTGAATGTAATAAAAATCTCTTTACGTCCAACTGCCAATCGTACAGTTTGTCCGTGTTCAACGCCAGCAGGAACAGGAACAGTTACTTTTTTCCTTTGCACCTAAAATAACAAATCACATGAGTGTTCTTATATAAGCTGATTCTATTTTATTCTTACAGATTGTCCTTTTCCTTCACATTCTACACAAGGATATTTTATAAATTGTCTTGTTCCCTGACAATAGCGACATGTGGATCTCATCACAAACGGTCCGGTGGATATCGTCTCCATGCCGGTGCCGTTGCAGTACTGACATTTTCCTGGCTTTGTGCCTGGTTCACACTTTGTGCCATTGCACTTTGGACATGTATCGACGATGTTGACATTCACGTCTTTGTTTACACCTCGTGCAGCCTGTGCGAAGGTCAGGTCCATGACCACTTCTTGGGCGGAGCCAAACCCGTATTGTGATTCAGCAAAATCCTCGAAATTGTTAGAACGGAAATTAGCCTCTCCGAAAATCTTACGGAATAGCTCTTCCGGATCAATTGTCGAGCGGAACTGCCAACTTTGTGAAAAACCTTGTGGTCCTCGAGGGTCTGCACCGTAACCAGCACGATTCATATCCTCAGAAGTTTGTCCATAGGTGTCGTACTCTCTGCGCTTTTGTTCATCACTAAGGACTTCGTAAGCCTCGGAGACTTCTTGGAACTTCTTACCAGAATCTGGGTCGTCCTTGTTTGTGTCGGGATGATACTTTTTGGCGAGTTGATAGTAAGCTTTCTTTATGTCTTTGGCTGAGGCGTTCTTCGGCACACCAAGTGTTTGGTAGTAGTCGGTCTTGTTCAACCGGCCAGATCGATGGAAAGACCTAATCACTGTTGTTATTGGCTGATTGCCAGTTGATGATAGCACTGCAATTAATAAAAAAAAAGTTGTTTCTAGAAACTAAGGAACTTTTTTTTACAAATTAATGCCCAATGATGATTTTGATTAAGTATATTTATTAAAGCATACTAACAACATTTTGTTTAATTTTTTATTTAAAAATACTTGGAAGCCCCGGGAGGGTATTTCGGCATGGAATGATGTAACTTTTTGATAGAATGAGAAAAAAAAACTCAGTCAACTTACACGATTTTGTATGATGTTTTCCGGTGAAGACATGCTGAACTGGGTGGTCAAAACTATTTAAACATGTTGGGAATGATGTTAATTGTCGACTGGAAAGAGATTGTAGCTTTCCGCATTGAAGAATTCTAGAATTTTTGGAAAAACTAACAAAACCCCGTGCAGCGGCCGCCATGCTTATCAGCGCGATTTCGGGAGAAAAGAATCGAGAAATCTAGATGTCATTTTTGACAGTTTAATGATTTAACGAGACTCGATTTGGATTGAAAATTAGTGGCGTTGCCAGGTAGGATATGTTGTTGATTTAAAAAAAAATTGCCCAGTTTATGTTTCTGAGATCTAGAGGGCTCTGTATTTAAAAAAAAAAATAAAGACATACCCTTACTTTTGCTAAAATCAATCAATTTTTTTGGATTCGTTGCTCAATCATTTTCTGTTGAAGTAAGAAATCTTGTTTATTTATTGCTCGTGTTCTTTTAAAGGGGCAAGCAGTGACAAGAGGAAAATTAAACTGGCCAAATGTGACTGAAACGTGTTATCTAATTGGCAGTTTATACTGCGTTTTCATTAGAGCAAATGAGGTAATTTCGTTCAAAATTTCCAAATTCAATTCAAAATCATCTCATTTCCCATACAAATTCAAATTTTCAACTGAGGTAATTTCAACCAAATTTGCACGAAATTCGATAGGAAATTACGTAAAACTTTTATGAACACACCCAAATGGGATCCATTTAAAGTGGATCCCATTTAAATTGACAGAATTCAATGTAAAAAACAATAAAAACAAGCGATTGACAATCTGGACCGTCAAACAAAATTACGAAATTTGAAATGTGAACACTTTTTTTGTAATTTGCCAGATTACCTCATTTCAGCTCTAATGAAAACGCAGTATTATACTACGTTTTCATTAGACCTGAAATGGGGTAGTTTGGCAAATTACAAAAAAAGTGTTCACATTTCAAATTTCCTAATTAAGTTTGAAGACCCAGATTGTCAATCGCTTGTTTTTTGTTGTTTTTTTTTACATTGAATTCTGTCATTTAAAATGGGTTCCAGTTTGAATGGAATCCATTTGGGTGTCGAAATGAGATAATTTCGTAAATTTCGTAAAAAGTGTTTTCATTATAAATTTGCTAATTTCATTTGACAGTCCAGGCTGTCAACCGCTTGTTTTTGTTGTTTTATACATTGAATTCTGTCATATTAAATGCATTCCACTTTGAATGGATTCCATTTGGGTGTATTCATGAAGTTTTTACGTAATTTCCAACTGATTTTCGTGCAAATTTGGTTGAAATTACCTCATTTGGAAATGGGAAATGAGATGATTTCGAATCGAACTTGCAAATTTTCAGCGAAATTAATGAAAGCGTAGTATTACGTAATTTCCGAATTTCGTGCAAATTTGGTTGAAAATTATCTCATTAGGAAATTTGAATTTGTATTGAAAATGAGATGATTTTGAATTGAATTTGTAAATTTTGAACGAAATTACCTCATTTACTATAGTGAAAACGCGGTATAAAGCCTAAGTACACACTTGTTAACCATGTCGTGAACCCATACAAATTTGCATTTTCGTTCCACGTGAACGTGCACATTAAGCCGTGTGGGAGAGTTTATTAGTTTACGAGCGGTGAACTAATTCCCGTGCAAAATGTTCGGGAACGTTTCGATTTGGTTTTAAACTTCAAACGTTCACAATCGAAATGAATTCACTCATGAATTCATTTCAATTTATCACTCACATTCAAAATTAATCAAATAACAGAGTATGCTGATCATGGAAAGATGATAAGGACATGATTATTTTAAATTATAATAGTCGCGTTTTATTATCTATGGATCTGGATCAGGATCATCCCTTGAAAATAAAACGATGTGGATCACAATGACAGCAGTGTTATATGAACATCTCTTTCTTAATTATACTCCGTTTTCATTAGAGCTGAAATGAGGTAATTTGGCAAATTACAAAAAAAGTGTTCACATTTCAAATTTCGTAATTTTGTTTGACAGTCCAGATTGTCAATCGCTTGTTTTTGTTGTTTTTTACATGGATTCTGTCATTTTAAATGGGATCCACATTGAATGGATTCCATTTGGATGTGTTCATAAAAGTTTTACGTAATTTCCTACAGAATTTTGTGCAAATTTGATTGAAATTACCTCATTTAAAATTTTGAATTTGTATGGTAAATGAGTAGATTTCGAACTGAATTTGGAAATTTTGAACGAAATTACCTCATTTGCTCTAATGAAAACGCAGTATTACTTTTAAATTATTTTCAGTTGTTTCCCATCTTTTTTCTTTACACTGCAACAAACACTACCTTACCATAAAAGAGTAAGAACTAAGTTTTGGATGTAGATCAAGATAGAGCAGGATCCCAAATTGTTTTTTGTATTAGGTGTTAAGAAGTAATCGTGATCCAGATCCGTAGATCATAATAGCCGCGTTTTATCTACGGATCTGTATCAGGATCATTCCTTGAAATTAAAACGATACGGATCATAAATGGCCACGTTCAGAGTTCACTAGGATAGCCTATCTTGGATACTCGAGTATCCATATGTGTTTCTGAACGACTAAGATCGGATAGGTTATATTTGGTATCAAAAATCAGCTGCTCTTGACATTTCTCATAGGATAGATGAGTATACCAGAATTTTTAGGATAGCTTGAGATCTCATTTTTGCAAACTGCTGTTTTGTAATCAGCTGTGTTTTTACTAGGGATTACAACAACACAAAGCTATCCAGATCGCTTTGGATACAATCCTGAACGAGGCCAATGAAAGCAGTGTTATATATCTACACATGTCTTTTTTACTCACGTTTTGTTAATTTTCAATTATTTCCTTACTACCTTTCTATAAAAGCCATCGACTTGTCAGAGAAAAAACTACTTTTTGGATCTTTGAAAAAGATCCAGATAGAGAGCAGGATTTGTATTACGTTTCAAAAAAATAAGCCTGTTCCAGATCCGTAGATAATAAAACGCTGCTAATCACTGCGTTTTATTTATTAAATACTCCTTTATTAATACGAATACAAATTAAGGACATTTTAAAGAACATTCAATTTCCTTTCAGAATACGTCTCGATCATTTCCGGTAACCATTTATAAAGTTAAAAAATAAAGAAGCAAACAAAATGTATGGAAAATAGAATATCACGATGATGCGAGTGACCTATAAATATTAATCAAAACATCTGAAATTTGAAAATGAAAGTTACCCGGAAATGGCACTTTCAGTTTTTTTAATGTACGACACAATAAAAGGTTTGTTTAAGGAGTGGGGAATTCACTCAAAGAGAATGGAAACAGTCCAAAAGTACACGAACGCTTTGAACCAAAAATGTCTGCCAGATTTTTAACATCACCAAAAAGTAAACAAAAAAAAGTAAACGAAACCACAACATTGGAATACATTTACTGAAAGTCTTAATTAAAATTGACAGAACACCGAACTTTTTGATAGAACACCGAACTTACCATTTTCTGTCGGAAGAAATTTCTCTGGTAAAATCTGGCAAGAAGGGGAAATAATTTACTCTCTCTCGAGCGCTTCTTTTACCCAAAACTACCCGAAATGGGCATACGCGAACAGGTTTAAACTAAATCTGGTAGAAAATTGTAGTTTTGAGTAGTTTTGGACTTGTACGCGAACGCACCTACAAGAAAGGCTGTGGAAATGAAAGAGGTAAAACCTTTGTATATAAAAACTATAGTACCTTTTTATATACAATGGTAAAACGAATTGGGAATAGACAAAATCGGAACTAGTATTTAAAAACTTATTTTTGAAAAAAGCATAACTTTTTTCTTAGCTAAATTTATTCCACCATATCACTCCTAAAAAATATTTTTTTTTTTTAAGATTTAGAAGAATAAAATCAGAAATGAAACTGAAAACAATAGCTATTGCCTATTTTGAAATTGAAAACATTAATAACCTAGCTAATCGCACAAAAAGTACCTACATACCTATTAATATTCAAGTCCAGTCAGTGTAACTGTTATTTCAAATAATATAATACTTCAATTATTGAAGTTAACATAGGTTATTAATTAACATAAAAACCTAAAGTCACGTACTACGTATATACGTAGATCATTTGTACTCAATAAAAATATTTAAACGATGGACAAGAGAATCTAAAGACTTGTTAACAAATAATAAATTATATTAAGTATGAATTTTTAAGGCACATTTCTATTTTAAATTAAAAGGAGGCGGTTGAAGTTGTGTTGTTCTAGTTTTGAAGAAAAATATTGAAAATGGATGTTCCTATATACATATGTAGGTAATTATAATTACTATAGGGCAACAAAAAAAATGCTAGAGCATATTTTTTTCTAGCAACACTATTAAGACGAGACTAGGTTAAAAATTCGCTTTATGATAAATGCTGTGTTTTAAGCGCCATTTTGTTAAGGCACATTTTTGAATATTTCGCCGATAATGCATATTTTTGCATATTTACGTTTTTAGTGCATATTTTGGCATATTTTGCATACATGCATGTATTTCAAATTACTATTAATGGCTTTTTCCAAACAATAGTAATTTTACCAATTGAATATATGGACAACATGTGCTTACCTTTTATTTTAACTTTCTTTATTGAAATATCTATTTCTTAACTATGTACCTATAACTTTTTCTTTTTTGAGAAAGATATGAAAACTATGTAATTGTAACTTTTTTTCAAAATCTCAAAATTTTATAAAGTACACAGTAGAGTCGTACTCATGCGGGAACCGTTTCTGGTTAAAGTTTATACAGTGGGTTAGTAAGTTTGGTTTGTTAAATAAATAAAAAGTTAAGGAGATATAAATATAAATTCAATAATTATAATTCAACGGTTCCGGTAAATTAACTGAGCTTCAATGGTTATTCAAGTTAAAGGTTCAATTATGTCATGAAATCCAATTTCATGCTTGAACCATCCCCAAAAACATTTTGTTCCCATCATTATATCCAAGTGATTATTTATGCCAACAAAATTAGAATGGAAATAGGATTTTGATGTTTCTAATTTTAAGGTTATTGGTTGGCTGGTCCAATTTTGTTAAAATTTAGTACAAACGATATACCATATATCACAAGATAAAGTTTGTGCTGTCTAATTCAAAAATGAGGTGGAAGAACAAGTTAACTAGACGTAACTTAGCATAATAGTTTGCAATACCTACTAGGTTTCATACCATATTTCGTGCCTTTTCGAATTTTTTTGACCTTTTCAGATGGGTAAGCCATAATTCTGATAAGAGTTCTTTCGACAAGCTCTCTCTCGATTCATTTGACTCAGTGTAAAGCTAGAATTGGTTTATTTTCTGGCGTTTTCATCTTCGTTTGAATTAACAAAAATATAAATATACATGTACATACATTGCACTTCACGCCAAGGGCTGTATTTACAAACTTTAGATTAAATATAAAATAGCTACTCAGGTACCTACATAATGTATATTGTGTTGTTAACAGATAAGACTTTCATGATTTGCTGGAGGATAATCAAATTTTTACTCAGTGCAGTGTCAGTTCTCAATTCGCAGTTATAAAGTGCAGCAATGTTTATTTGAACACAAATCTTTAACAATATGTAGGTATTATCATCTGAAATAACAAAAGCTTGCAAAAATGTCCTTCAACAAAGAAACACGCTCAAAATTTGTATGCCATTCCAAGTATACGTGTGAGCCATTTCCAAATTTTCCAAAAACAATAAAAAAAAACTTCACCCTGCTCACCATAATTGTAACTTATTCCGCATACCAATTAGAGATTCATCCATAATCCAAGTGGCGTGTGTGGACCTATTTATTTATACATAAAAAATATTTTTAACTTTATATCGGCAACCAATATGAAATAAAAGAACTCAATATGAATTAAGTTAAACAAATTCCGAACCATAAAAGTTACGTATTAAGGTATGGAGTTTTTCAAGTTTTATCTCGAAAATTCCATTGACGTATTAAAGAAAGAATCGGTTACTTACAATCGAATACAAAATACAATAAACAGTGTATCTTTTTCAAAAACAATGCATCCAAAATTCAAGTACCAGATTAATAGAATATTATTTATTGATGTTTTTTTACTGTTTTATTGATATCAGGTACAGGTTATTTAAATACTATACAGCACTGATCCATAATAAACAAATTTAATACCCAACGTTGGCAATTTACTTTTAATAGATTTATAAATTGCCAGTATCTATATGTATCTACAAACGAAAAGCCTGACATTCATTTAAGTTTTTAGTCTTTTGTCGGATCTCACCCTTAGCACACATGCTGAGTGCACATCAGTGTATATACATTAGAATTTTTTCAGTTTGGTTTAATGGCTTGCGAATGAAGAGTGGCTGTGTTTTTTAGAATTTAAGTGTAAATCCAAACTAAAAACAATGCTAGCTTTAATTGTATTAATTGTGCTTGTTGGAATCTATATTTATCGTTTAAATAAAGATTATTGCATTTTGGCTTTGTGTAAAAGAATAAAACGGATCGATGGAGGTGATTTAAACGATTTATATCCCATAATACCAGGAAAGACTATTTTCGGAAACAACTTTGATATTTTTCAATTAACTCCAGGTTAGTCCCAGCATTAAAAAAAAATAAGTATTTATAAAATTGATTTATAAGTTTGTTTATAACCTGTAACCTGTTGGATTAGATAATGATTAGGTAACTGGGAATGGTACATGTAATAAATGATCAATGTTAAACTTTCTATAAACAAAAATAATAAAACATGAATAGCGTTCTCGTATTAAATAAATACTGTCTTGCGCACTAAAAATATAAGATTGATAGTCGTTTAGTTTATCAGAAGAAATGCATCTACAAAATCGAGCAATAGAGTCAAATTGTTTGCTTTAATGACTCTTAATGTACATAATTTGATTGCATTTTGTTTAAAAAAAAATCAACCGTTATCTTGTTAACTTATAGTCGTAGTTGTATGCAATATAAATTTGCAATGCAATGACAGTGTTGTTTTTTTTTCAATCAAGTAATCGAGCCAGCATGAATTATCTTGTCTATTTGTCTAGAATAATTAAAATATAATGTTTACTAGAAAAAGTATGATCTACTACTTGTTTGAAGCTTTGAAAAATCTACTTTTCACATAATGTTGTCAATCTTTAGTCGACGACAATGTACATAGGTACTATCCTAAAAATATAAGGAATGCTAGAAAGATTGGAATAAAACGTGGCTTGCTAGATAAATAAGGCTTTCCAAGTGCTCTTCTATTCTTAGTGCATTTTTGATTAAAAGAAAATGACTAAAAATTATAATTACTGCTTTTTATTTTTGCAGTAAAATTGTGTAAAGCCTGTCAAAACAGCTAAGTTTATCAAAAATGCAGAAAAACTTACATGAAAGCTAACAAAATCTCATTAAACAACTTTTACACCTATATATTCGTTTACTTCCCAAAACTACCATTTTGTAAAGCCAGTTTTAGTCCAAAATTTTGTCCAATCGATTTACAAAAATAAATTGGCAATTGAATATGAGAAGTAAATGAAAAGACCTTTTGACTTAACCTGTTTAAAAAAGGTACAAATTCAACTTCTCATTCCAACCATTGCATTCTAAAATCCGGTTTCTTTTTCAATTTTCATTTAATTTAAAAAATTATTAATTTAAAAAATTAAAATAAAATTAATCATAAATAAGATATAAGGTAATTGATTTGATTGATTGATTTTTACAATAGACAAACCACAATTCCAAATTAAAAACAATAAAAAATTTTGAAGAAATTTCAAGCTACCAATCAGTACTATAATAGTCTAAAGAAAAAAGGTACAGTAAAACCCGCTTAAGAGAAACTGCAAAATGTCACTTTCTTTCTTTCACTTAAGCGGGTTTTTCACTTAAACGAAGTCCGGATAATTGAAAAAAAATTTCACTCAAGCGGATCTAAAAATTCCATTAATGCTAGAAACAATTATGTTTATCCTTGAATTATGAAAATGTAATTTTCTTTTTAATAAATGTCAAAATGCGTATACCTCTTAAGCCACTTGAAATATTGATTTGATAATTGTTTAAGAGGACAAAGCAATTTGTTTATAAAATGTAAATGTAAAAGTTTGTGAAATATTCAGAAATTCAAATGTAATTTTCGTGGTGAAAATGGTGAAGGTAAAAAATAAAGAAGGAACGAAAGCATTCAGCAAATTTTTCGTTCTGCGCGATTCAATTTTTTTCACTTAAGAGAGTTTTTTTTTCAATGAAAAATATAAAATTGAACTAAAAATATATTTCAGATATCCGGGTTTTCCACTTAAGCGAGTTTCGCTTAAGCGGAGTGTTTTAAAGGTAATTGGTCGAAAAATACTCGGGGTTGAAAAAAGTGTTTCAGATAAGCGGGTTTTACTGTATAACAAATATGTACATGCAAAAAATAATAGTAAGGAAAAGAAAGTTTCGTATGATTTTATTTTAATGGTACCTAAGTATGCTATATATATTTGGATCATTAATGAGTAGAATGCGAGTAGTTTTAATGGTATTGAAAATCAGTTCTGGTAAGGTTTTGATACCTGTTTTAATTGCTTTCGATATTAATTAAATAATAGAATTGTTACTGTAATAGGTCATGAAGATTTTTAATATGTATTCGGTTTTACCCACTGAAATACTGAAGTTACTCAAAATTCTAGTTTTCGTTTATAAATATTAAATAAGTGTGTTGCACGTAGCCAATTTTCGCTTTCTCAAGGTTGAGTAAATGTTTATTTTTTGCATATATGTACCGGCGATGATATTATGCTTTGTGGATCATCGATCGAGCGAGATATCTTTTAAAAGCAAAGATTTATTTCTGGTTCACATTTTTAGTCCAGTTATAATAGACGAATAAATGACAAAGAAAGGAAATAATTAGTTAGAGGCTGAAATTGTCATGGACGTTGGTAAAGGGACTCTTTAAAAACTGAGAGAGTTTCTCTTCGATCCGATGACCGCTAGGTCAGTTATAAGGGGACCAAGGATCTGAAAATGAGTTTTTTGCAAATATCTCAAAAACGGTTTGTTTGTGCTAGAGAAAAATGTTATTTCGCAATCTTGTCGCTAATCTAATTTTAAACAAAAACAGGCCTACTGGAATACTACATAAAAATAAAGCACCTCTGGCACTTCAACTCTAAGGTGGTGTGGAAGAAAGTGCCCAGTTTGATTAATTTTGCGATATTGCCATGTTTGAAATGCTATAACCTTTTAACGGTAAATGCTACTAACAAAATGAAAAATCATTTTTGTTGAAAAATACATGAGCTACAAGATTGAGAAGTAAAATTTTTCTCTAGCCCAAACCGTTTTTGAGATATTTGCCAAAAACTTCCACTGTCATTAATTTTTGGCCCCTTTTTTAGAGATTTTTTGACTATTCGATTTGCTGTAGCCTTTTAATAGTTAACGTTACGAAAAAAGTGATAAGTCGTTTTTGTTAAAAATTACATGGACTACAAGATTTTTTTTGAGATACATATTTGGAAAAAAAAAACTCCCATTTTCATGACATTTGGCCCCTTTTAAGAGATTTCTTAACTTTTCATTTGCTGTAACTTTTTAACGGTTAATGCTACAAAAAAAACCGAGAAGACCAGATAAAAGATTGAGAAACAAAATCTTTTTCTAGCACAAACAGTTTTTGAGATATTTGCAATAAAAAATCATTTTTAGACCCTTGGACCCCTTATAATGTCGGATAATAAGGAACTCTCGGTTTTTAAAGAGTCCCATTACTAACGTAGGTATATGCCAAATTTCAGCCTCTAACTATTTTTTTTTCTATCTAAAATCTATTTTTCCTTGACTATTTTATTTTCTGTAGATTTTGATGCAAAACTCTTACATTGTGTCAAAAATAGAAATTACATAAATGTCCGATATAAAAAGAATTGACCGTGAAATTTGATTCACTTGATTTTAGATGATCTATGCTTGTACATACATATATTTTAATCTACATTTTAAATGGGTAAAATTATTTTATTTAGAGAATATTTAATTGCTTTAATCGATGTCGCGTATTTGTTCTTATTAAATAACTCATCCATATTCAGTCTTTGACTTAATAGGCCACACAAACTGTGGGAAATTTGACTTTCTAAAACTTTATTCATAACAATTTTTTTTGTCTACGATTGATATTTTTGGACTGGTTAGAAAAGAAAAATTATATATTTTTTTTTAAAGATGTCGGCAAATAATTTTATGTAACATAAATAAATGCCTTTTTTATATAGTTAATATAGTTTAAGACGATGCTGTAACCATAAGACTTAAAAAATTAAAATTAAGGCTTAAAACCTAATTTTGTACAGGTTTTTATTTATTTTGTTTAATTTTATACATATGTAATTTTCAAGCCTGTTTTCAAGAATTTTCATTAAATTTTAATTAAGCATGAATTCTGAACATAATCCCAAGAGAAATACCCTTGAGATTGTGTGTATTTAAACACATACCTACTTCAGCTTTTAGTATCGAATTTGTATTCGATAAAACGGAATTTCTCATTTAAACATTCACCGCATGAGTTTGAAAGATACGAACATTAACAGAGTTTGGCAAATAATATGTAATAGCTCATGTTAACAAATGTATTACATTTTAATTTTGTATGATTTATTATGTATGTATTTATACTCTAGCTTTACCTCTGGCTCTTACCCTTGTCTTACATGTTAAAAATTCTGAACTTGTTATAAAAACTTCAATTTTGTCATATAATACCAACTACAATAATACACTAACTACTCAATCAAAAATGTGAATCAACCGTTCTGATAAAAAAAAAAAAAAATTATTCCGAGTGCGTACACATAATACGTTATGTATAGATGTAAGCTCATCGTCATGGTTCCCTGTTTATAATTTTGATGAACACTTGTGGACAAAAAGTTATTAACCCCCTCGTTGAAAGTAATATAGAATTTATTTGTTACAGATAATTTACCTCCAAAGCTAATTAGTTAGCCCAAAGTCATCCAGTTTTGTTTTTGTTGCCAAAAGGTCTACCAGTTTAAGAGTATTTATAAGTCAGTACTCAGTATATAAATATAAAAGGGTAGAATTTGTTATAATAATAAAAAAAATAACTAATTTAAGTAAAACCTTTGAGCTTTGATCAAAAAACCTTGAAATATGGAGTGATATGAGTTTGTGTTTTAAGGTTTTGTTATTTGGTCATTTTGGTGTAATTAAATTTTAAGATGAATTTAGCTATAAATAAAAATTTGGAAGAGCGTTCAAAACGTCTTTAGATTTGTTGGTTTTAAGAAATAAAAGAATACATTATGATACCTGCAGATAGTCAAAAACGTGAATAAAAGAGGTCGAAAGGAATAAGATACAATTTTCATTTCACATAGTGCTTGAAATTTTTTTTACCCAGTTTGCTACTTACATAAAAGCAAAAGCTTTTCCTTTCCAGACAATATTCAAATATACATCAGTAGTTTACAACCCCCTTCTATCCTAAACTATTGTAACAGGTGTTCTACATTGCGTAACTGTGGATCTCATGTGTATTATAGTAACAGTTTTGTGTTTGGCCCAATTACTGCATTTGAGCTGTTAAAATCCATAGGCTCTTTAAAGAACTCTAACGGCCATATAATATAATATAATTTAAATCCAAAAATTAAATCCATATTCATTATTCACTAATTAATTATTCACTAATTATTCACTAATTAAATCCGCAGTTAAATCTAAATTTTTAAATCTAGATTTGATAAATCCAATTAAATTTAAACTGCCTTCCAGAGGAAAGTTTAAGTACTTACATCCAGATTTAAACTCAATTTATATTCGTCACAAGTCTCGAATGTTTGATTTTTGCGCTCAAAAATAAATGTTATTCATACATAGGATATAAAAATAAAAAAATTCTAGTTCAAAAGTAAGAAAAAGTGAAAAATTAAAAATGAATTAGAGTGAATAATATGGACAATGGACATAGATTTAAATTTTTGGATTGGATGAATCCACTTGGATTTAAAGTTCACTTAAATCCAATGTGAATAATATGGCCGTAATGCTTGTGGGCATGATGGTATTTCTAACATTACGCTAAAGAAAATCGGATGTTTTGTAGTTGAGGTTTTGGCTCATATTTTCAACCTCTTGTTACGACTTCTTGAATCACTGGATACTACTCGTCGGGGTCGCACTTGGCATGCTTGGAGGAGGCACAGCTAGGTACGCCGGTGGGCGTGGTTCTTGACCCGCAAGTAGCCAGACGTTAACAAAGATTATTTTTCATGCCAAGATTTTGAATATGAAGACGACAGACGGACACTTTCATTTCTTCACCGTTCTTGTTCATTGGGCAACAGGTTTTATTTGCCTAAGTACATTGTTTACGTGACCCACCCTCTGACACTTCGTGTGCACCTTGACAGCTTGTACTTTGATTTTGACAAGAGAGCTGTCCCTTTATCATCTCAATATGAGATGTCACTTCATTCCATTGCTCCTCGTTATCCCCACGACCATACCACGCATAACCCCATTAAATAAACACCAATTTTAGTTCATATTAAATAGTTCATTTACAAATTTATTGATTCGATTTTAGGTATTTGCATGATTTTTAAATTTTTATGGCTTAGGTAGATAATTCATACGTAGTAAACTTTCTGGGTTTTTTTTTTTTTTTTATATATATATAATTAATGTTGCATGTTTAGTTCAGATTTACGTTAGAATTAAGTAGACCAATTTAGTAAAAAAAAAATAAAATTTACGTTATAACTTTACGTAATAGGTACTTGTAAGAATAGTTTAAGTAATTTTCAACTTTAGATCTAGGCAGAAATGTATTTTGTAATTTTGTGTTCCGTTACGTCGGATAAGACTGGCAAGGCATATACAAATGCAACTTGTGACGAAACAAAATATAGAGGTAAAAAAAAAAAACAATATATTTCATAAGAGAGAAGAAACTCACCACTTACATACGTCCGGATATTGTGCACAAATCCTTCGATGTTGTAGTACTCTCGATGATGCTGTAAAATATGTAATATACCGCGACCACTTGCTAAACTTTTCTGACGTACACCCACACTCGATCCCACTTCACACACGTGCCTTCTTATTAATCTTAATTTTTTTTTTTTTTTTTTTTTTTTTTTTCACTTTGATACTCTACTTTACGTTAACCTACGAATTTTCTCTTCTTTATTTTTTTTTTTTTTTTTTTTTTTTAATATTGGTCTTTCTTTCATATGATGCTCCTTTTTCTTTTGCGGTCCAGAAGGGACCCGTTATTTTCTTTCTCTACTCTTTTTTCTCTTCTTTTTTTTTCTTTTTTCTTTTTTCTTATATCTATAGATTTTGGGGCTCCAGTCTAACGCTTGGAACACTTTGCTGTGCTGATTGCTCTCGGGCTCCTGGGAGTCTAAATCACCTGCCCTGCTCAATACAAAACACCCACTCGCACTGTCCAAATAACACGAACCACGCACGGCACGCTCACTGCACTCGCTCGAAGACGAATTGGCTGGGATTTTCGCGGGTCGTCAATTCCAGCTCACAAGACGAACTGACCTGCTCCTTGTCTGATTTTTACCCAAGTACAGCGAGCAAACTTGTCGAATTATTGCGGTCGTGGTGAGTTTTGAGTTTCTCTATTTTCTGAGAAACGGTGAATACGAGAGTGAATTCCTTCTTGTTAAAGAACGGTATAGCTCCCCGTTCTCGTCTTCCAGTGAAGATCGTGACGCAGCCAA
Source organism: Epistrophella euchroma (assembly GCA_947049315.1). NCBI lineage: Eukaryota > Metazoa > Arthropoda > Insecta > Diptera > Syrphidae > Epistrophella > Epistrophella euchroma. The sequence continues at coordinate 138,652,391 of OX346245.1, forward strand.
TTGCCTCTATAATGGAATTATAGTTTTGGCGGGCTACTGAAACTATCAGCGATCGACTATGGGAAAATAGAATAAATTTTGTAGGCTTATTCTAATGACACAGACTTACGAAAAAAAGAAAACAAAAATTTTTTTACCTTCACAAGTTTTATGCAAATTGAAGATAAAAAAAAATATATTAAAAAATCACTAGCGATTTTTTTTTTTTTTCTTGATGCGAACTTTCGGGCTTAGTTTGTTTCAGAAATATGCTTTTCTTATGTGCCACTTCATTGACTGGAAACTCTACCGAAATAAATGAAAGTAATATTTTATTTTCAACGTTATCAAAACGATCTTATTGGCTCTTATCTTACCAAGAGCGATATGTCCGAACTGGATGGTGGCCACGAGAAAAGAGATCGATTGATAAGAGATAAATTCTAGCTTAGCTAGAGGACAGACATTTTGATTTATAGCTTCCGGTCGAGTTTTCTTTCGAACAATGGATTTTGTATACAAATATTTGAATTCGAAGATCACAGGGTGATTAAAAAATGCGCGTGTGGAACTTATTATGGAATTTCGTGTTACATTCGTAACAAACCTTTTTTGTTGCCGAGTATTAATGAAGGAAACAAAAAGGAACAACGAGATGTCCTATAGTCTTCAAAAACATATAAAGTTATTGACGAATATCTTTAGCGTGGTACTTTCCAATAACTTTCCCTTTTAAATCCTCCAACTCGTAGAGACAATTTCCGATTCGTTTCTTGATACGACACTTTATAAATTTTGGGGAAAATTTTGCATTTTTCGATTTTGCGAAAGAACTTTGCTCAAAGTTGCGGCGGAAAACTTCCTGCTCTGGAACAAAGGAAACGTCCTTCGCTCGCAAATTATACGCACGCTCAGCTTTCAAATGAGCAGAATGGAGATTTTCCTTTATGCGTTCTCTCATTAAGATCATTTTATCGGACGGTAAAAGTGTTTGGATTTCAGGTTCATTTAGACATTCGAGCTTTCTGAGAAGTTCATATTCAGAGCCGTTAGTTATCATGTGCTGGCCAAAAAGCGCATAGTAAGGCGAACAATTAATGGATGAATGGAAATCACCCCTCAGAATAGCACCTATTGTTGGAATATACCTATCCCACTCATCATGTTTATCCTTAACGAAGACTCGGATCTTCGATATTATTTCCCTATTCACACGCTCAGAACTGTTTGCCTGAGGCGAATATAAACCTGTCCTCGTATGCTTGATTTTGTAGTTTTTCATCAACTTGGCAAATTCTTTGGAAACAAACTGTCTGCCATTGTCGCTGTGGATGTGCTCAGGGAATCCAAAAAGTTGGAAAACATCATTCTCTAAATAGTTGCAGATAGATTTAGCGCACGCTTTTTTTAGGGGTTTCAAAAAGACATATTTCGTGAAGTGGTCGATGGCTATGAAGATGGTTGTTGCTTTACCTAATTTTGTGCGAGGGTACGGGCCCAATAAATCGATATAGAACCTCTGCATAGGGCGTTCTGTCACGAATTGTGAGCCCATCTTAGGTCTCAATGTCATGCTCGTAGGTTTGATTCCCTTACAGGTATCGCAGGAGTTTACAAAGTCTTTAATTTGTTTAACCATTCCTGGCCAGAAGTACTTTTGTCTCACGCGAAACAAAGTCTTTTCGATACCTCCGTGGCATCCTACATTGGTGTTATGAACATTCGTAATGGCTTCAGTTGTGAGTTCTTTTGGCAACCAGAGTCGCCATAAGCTTTCCTCCTCATCTGGAGAACCCATGCGAAATCTAACTCGCTTATAAATGTAACCTTCGGAAACGCGAAGATCAGGAAGATTATCTTGGTCTTCAGATATATTTTTCTTGAGCACTTCATATTCGTCAGATTGAAAGTGACAGGATTTCAAATCGATTTCCTTTTCTTTGCCAACAATTTCTAGCTCGGCTATGTCAACTCTCGATAGCGTATCGGGGACAACATTAAGAGAGCCCTTTCGGTGTTCCATTGTGAAGGTGAATGCCTGGAGTCGCAAACTCCATCGCCCTAGCCGCCCACTCAAGTTCTTTTGTGACATAAGCCACTTAAGACTTGAGTGGTCGGTTATGATCTTAAAGGGAAGCCCGTCAATATAAGGCCTGAATTTCTCTACGGATATTATCGCAGCTAGACATTCCTGTTCTGACACAGTATAATTCCTCTGAGCCTTGTTCAGCTTTTGTGACACATACGCAATTGGATGCTCATGACCATCACCGTCTAGTTGGTATAAGACACCGCCAACTCCCGCGCTGGACGCATCACACTGAACGACGAAAGGCTTAGAGAAGTCAGGCTGTGCCAGAACTGGAGCTTACAGGTATCGCAGGAGTTTACAAAGTCTTTAATTTGTTTAACCATTCCTGGCCAGAAGTACTTTTGTCTCACGCGAAACAAAGTCTTTTCGATACCTCCGTGGCATCCTACATTGGTGTTATGAACATTCGTAATGGCTTCAGTTGTGAGTTCTTTTGGCAACCAGAGTCGCCATAAGCTTTCCTCCTCATCTGGAGAACCCATGCGAAATCTAACTCGCTTATAAATGTAACCTTCGGAAACGCGAAGATCAGGAAGATTATCTTGGTCTTCAGATATATTTTTCTTGAGCACTTCATATTCGTCAGATTGAAAGTGACAGGATTTCAAATCGATTTCCTTTTCTTTGCCAACAATTTCTAGCTCGGCTATGTCAACTCTCGATAGCGTATCGGGGACAACATTAAGAGAGCCCTTTCGGTGTTCCATTGTGAAGGTGAATGCCTGGAGTCGCAAACTCCATCGCCCTAGCCGCCCACTCAAGTTCTTTTGTGACATAAGCCACTTAAGACTTGAGTGGTCGGTTATGATCTTAAAGGGAAGCCCGTCAATATAAGGCCTGAATTTCTCTACGGATATTATCGCAGCTAGACATTCCTGTTCTGACACAGTATAATTCCTCTGAGCCTTGTTCAGCTTTTGTGACACATACGCAATTGGATGCTCATGACCATCACCGTCTAGTTGGTATAAGACACCGCCAACTCCCGCGCTGGACGCATCACACTGAACGACGAAAGGCTTAGAGAAGTCAGGCTGTGCCAGAACTGGAGCGGTTGTTAATGCATCTTTCAACTTTTGGAATGCCTTCTTGGCTTCCTCAGATAAACAGAACACCTTAGATTTACGCAAGCAATCTGTCAGCGGAGAAGACAGACCTGAAAAGTTTGGGATAAATTGACGGTACCAGCCTGCCATGCCAATAAATCGTCGCAGCTGCCGTGCACTTTGTGGAAGTGGAAATTCCGTAATGGCTTCCACTTTTGAAGGATCAGTTTTGATGCACCCTTGCCCGACAATATACCCCAAAAACTTAATTTCTCGTTGGCAAAATTTGCTCTTCTCGACGTTGATTGTCAACTTGGCATCTCTGAGACATTTCGCCACCTCAGACAAAAGCTGTAGATGCTCTTCGAAAGTTTCTGAACAAATAAGTAAGTCGTCTATGTAAATAAAGACTTTTTCCCTATATTTGGACGGAATGGCCTTGTCCATGAGACGGGTCATTCTCTGTGAGGCATCTTTGAGTCCGAATGGCATGACAACAAATTCCATGAGAGGTTTGCCTGGGACAGCGAAAGCGGTCTTTTCTCTGGAAGATTTTGAAAGTGGAATTTGGTGAAATGCATCTTTTAGATCGAGGCCAGTTATGTAATGCGTATCCTTCAACCTACTTAGCAATCCTGAGATGTTCGGCAGAGGATAGGCATCATCTTTGGCTACGCTATTGAGCTTGCGAAAGTCTATGCAGAGCCTATTTTTACCCGGTTTTCTAACTAACACAATTGGGGAACTCCAAGGGCTATTGCTCTCTTGGATGATTCCTAGTTTGAGCATCCTATCGATCTCTGCATAAACTTCGGCTTCCCGAGGTGGTGAAAGTGGGTAGTGTTTTGACTTTATCGGGACTGCATCACCCGTGTCAATCACGTGCTCTTCCAAGTCAGTTTTGCCAAGACCCAGTTTCGAAAAGGATGGAAATAAATCAATGACTTTGTACAAGTCTTCCTTTTCCTTCACCGATAAGTCGTGCAACTTTGGGTCAGAAGTTGAGTTTTCTAAATAAGAAATTTCTGAAATGATTTTGGGAGCAATGTGAAAACTTCTCCAGAAGTTTATGCCAAGGTAAGCCTTTTGCTGTAGGGTTGGCACGAGATAAAAGTCTATGACATGGGTAACGTTATTGAGTCTGATGGGAATCCTGCACGAACCTAAGATTTCTTGCTTTGCGCCGTCAGCAGTACTGATGTTGGATTTGAAAGTTTTAATTGGAATGGAATTGCGTTTCAGAAGTTCTAGGCAATCTTTCCCTAACACACTGACTGACGCGCCAGAATCCATCAGAGCTGAGACCTTTTCGTTGCCAATTTGAATGTTGAGATATGGTCTCATGTCATTTAAATCATCAAGGATGGTAGATTCTATTGCTTTTCTCTGACTTTTCCGTATATTGTATCGCTTCCTACACTTTATGACCTTATCTGGAACAATCTGTTTGTTTGAATTTCTAAATATTCGATCTCTAACCTCTTGGTACCTTTTCATTCTTTCGTGAAAGGATAAAAGAGGATTCGGTTGTTTAATCTCATTTTCAATTATAGAGTTCGATTCATAGGGGATAGATTTTACTGAAGATTTAGAACTATCCGAAATTTTTAAATTTGTATCTTCAGGTAGTCTTCCTAAAGACACACTTGTATGATTTACTGGCTCGGGGTCGGGTTTACGGAACGAGAGCCCCCGGCTGTCAACTCGCTCACTTTTCGGTTTAAACCATGCTTAGAACACGATGTTGTTGCAACGTTTTTCTCGCCACAACGATAACAAAATAAGTTGCGTTCCTCGCTGGGACAATCGTAGTATGAGTGGCCCATCTTTTCGCAGTTCCAGCAGTTGAATTTTGATGTATCTAAAGGCTTAGAATTGAATTTGCCACCTGTAGTATACGCTGTAACCTCTTGACCTCCAACTTCATTATTGTCGTTTAAGCCTGATTCGTGTTGTAATTCGTTAATGGTTTTCTTAAAGCTTGAAGGTTTCTCTGATGCTTGATGCTTCAAGAAAGCTTCACCTTGTCTCGCTACGTCTCGCATATGTTCGAGGCTGTTCATTTGATAAGAAAATAACAACGCGCCTAAATTTTCTTTCGAGTTTTTCTTAATTATATCGATTAATTTTATATCGCTCAATGGTTCTTTTAATCGGGCATTTAGACGTAGAATGTCTGTGTAAAAATCGTCGAATGTTTCTTTGAAACCTTGACGACGAGAAACCATACGTAGAATTTTGTCATATTCGTTTTCGGTTTTACTAAATTCTTTAATGATCGAGCATTTAAGATTATCATAAGACGCGGCTGGATTCTTTTTAAGAAAGAACCAAAACCATGATTCTGCCTTGCCTTTCAAAAGAACGTGAAAGTTGGCTAAAACATGATCCCAGCTACACTGTGACCTTTCTTTTAAAGTTTCAACTTTAAACCAAAAGTCGTGGACGTTTTCTGAACCGTCGAAAGAAATTTTCCATTTTTCGACTTTGCAATTTGTATTGCTTGTGTAGGTTTGGGCACCGGAAGTTTATTGGCTTAAAGGAACTCGATTTTGAGTCGAAAATGAAATGTTGTTCAAAAATTGTTCAAAATCTACTCGATTTGAATTTGGAATGTTCCCAGCCTGAACAGGAGTAGTGTTAATTTGGTCTAATTTTTGAGTTAATGTATCCCTTATTGCTTTCATTTCGGTTATGACAACTTTATTATTAGCTTCGATGATTCGTTCAAAGGCTGATGCCAATGTTTGGATATCGATACTGTCTGATTTGGGAATACGTGGCGTATTATTGTTATTGTTGGGAATGCCGTTCTGTACCGGAGCATTATGGCTGCATTGGGGGAGCTCTATGTCTCCTAAGTTTTGAATTTGACCTATAGCTAGTTGGTTTTGATTGGGAACTGGAGGAGCCTGATTGGCGTTTTGAAGAACCTGATCTACGACAAGAGGAACTTGTACTTGTTCTTGATTTTCGCCTTGATTTTGCATGTTTTGTCCCTGAATGTCGTTTTGATTGTGTATGTTTTGTCCCTGATTAACGTTTTGATTTTGAGGTGGTGGTGTACGTGTTACAACGTGTCTTCTTGCGGCTGAGCCTGACTGAGTATTATCATTATTATTGTTCATATTTGAGTTATTTCTGTTTGAGGTGTTAGAGTATTGACCTCTGGAATTATTGAACTTTCCTCTTGCACGCGTATTGCGTCCTCTATTTTCACTCATGTTTGAAAATATTCAAATTTGGTTCGAAATTTTTCGAGAAAATATGAAACGAATTTAACCGAAGGATATAACTTCGTTATATTTATGTAAGTGATTTTACTTGAATTTGTTTTATATCATAGCTTTTGGGGTTATTGTGTGGTTGGTCTTTCGTGAGTCTTTCAAAATGATTTTGTGATTTATATGATCGGACGGACTATATGCCAAAGACATATATTATATGAACAATTTGGAAAAAATGAAAGTAATAGTGGCAACATGTTCCAGCATTTATGCTAGAAGATGGACAACACTATTAAAAAAAATATATAAGTTCATATGCAACGAATCTTCCATGCACTGAAAAAATTATTCGGACTATATGAACTCGGAAAAAAAAAACAGAAAAGGTTAATAAATATTATTTGCAGTCGCAAAACGCGAATCGCAATCTGAAGCAAATACCGGGACTTACTGCCAAATAATAAATATAGCCTTCACTGCATTAAAGCTCAAAAAAACATAAGCCTTGAAAGTTGGGCGCCATTTCTTTGTTACGACTTCTTGAATCACTGGATACTACTCGTCGGGGTCGCACTTGGCATGCTTGGAGGAGGCACAGCTAGGTACGCCGGTGGGCGTGGTTCTTGACCCGCAAGTAGCCAGACGTTAACAAAGATTATTTTTCATGCCAAGATTTTGAATATGAAGACGACAGACGGACACTTTCATTTCTTCACCGTTCTTGTTCATTGGGCAACAGGTTTTATTTGCCTAAGTACATTGTTTACGTGACCCACCCTCTGACACTTCGTGTGCACCTTGACAGCTTGTACTTTGATTTTGACAAGAGAGCTGTCCCTTTATCATCTCAATATGAGATGTCACTTCATTCCATTGCTCCTCGTTATCCCCACGACCATACCACGCATAACCCCATTAAATAAACACCAATTTTAGTTCATATTAAATAGTTCATTTACAAATTTATTGATTCGATTTTAGGTATTTGCATGATTTTTAAATTTTTATGGCTTAGGTAGATAATTCATACGTAGTAAACTTTCTGGGTTTTTTTTTTTTTTTTTATATATATATAATTAATGTTGCATGTTTAGTTCAGATTTACGTTAGAATTAAGTAGACCAATTTAGTAAAAAAAAAATAAAATTTACGTTATAACTTTACGTAATAGGTACTTGTAAGAATAGTTTAAGTAATTTTCAACTTTAGATCTAGGCAGAAATGTATTTTGTAATTTTGTGTTCCGTTACGTCGGATAAGACTGGCAAGGCATATACAAATGCAACTTGTGACGAAACAAAATATAGAGGTAAAAAAAAAAAACAATATATTTCATAAGAGAGAAGAAACTCACCACTTACATACGTCCGGATATTGTGCACAAATCCTTCGATGTTGTAGTACTCTCGATGATGCTGTAAAATATGTAATATACCGCGACCACTTGCTAAACTTTTCTGACGTACACCCACACTCGATCCCACTTCACACACGTGCCTTCTTATTAATCTTAATTTTTTTTTTTTTTTTTTTTTTTTTTTTCACTTTGATACTCTACTTTACGTTAACCTACGAATTTTCTCTTCTTTATTTTTTTTTTTTTTTTTTTTTTTTAATATTGGTCTTTCTTTCATATGATGCTCCTTTTTCTTTTGCGGTCCAGAAGGGACCCGTTATTTTCTTTCTCTACTCTTTTTTCTCTTCTTTTTTTTTCTTTTTTCTTTTTTCTTATATCTATAGATTTTGGGGCTCCAGTCTAACGCTTGGAACACTTTGCTGTGCTGATTGCTCTCGGGCTCCTGGGAGTCTAAATCACCTGCCCTGCTCAATACAAAACACCCACTCGCACTGTCCAAATAACACGAACCACGCACGGCACGCTCACTGCACTCGCTCGAAGACGAATTGGCTGGGATTTTCGCGGGTCGTCAATTCCAGCTCACAAGACGAACTGACCTGCTCCTTGTCTGATTTTTACCCAAGTACAGCGAGCAAACTTGTCGAATTATTGCGGTCGTGGTGAGTTTTGAGTTTCTCTATTTTCTGAGAAACGGTGAATACGAGAGTGAATTCCTTCTTGTTAAAGAACGGTATAGCTCCCCGTTCTCGTCTTCCAGTGAAGATCGTGACGCAGCCAATTGCCTCTATAATGGAATTATAGTTTTGGCGGGCTACTGAAACTATCAGCGATCGACTATGGGAAAATAGAATAAATTTTGTAGGCTTATTCTAATGACACAGACTTACGAAAATTTTTTTACCTTCACAAGTTTTATGCAAATTGAAGATAAAAAAAAATATATTAAAAAATCACCAGCGATTTTTTTTTTTTTTCTTGATGCGAACTTTCGGGCTTAGTTTGTTTCAGAAATATGCTTTTCTTATGTGCCACTTCATTGACTGGAAACTCTACCGAAATAAATGAAAGTAATATTTTATTTTCAACGTTATCAAAACGATCTTATTGGCTCTTATCTTACCAAGAGCGATATGTCCGAACTGGATGGTGGCCACGAGAAAAGAGATCGATTGATAAGAGATAAATTCTAGCTTAGCTAGAGGACAGACATTTTGATTTATAGCTTCCGGTCGAGTTTTCTTTCGAACAATGGATTTTGTATACAAATATTTGAATTCGAAGATCACAGGGTGATTAAAAAATGCGCGTGTGGAACTTATTATGGAATTTCGTGTTACATTCGTAACACTCTTATTACTAACAGGGGATTTTCCCGAAGCCCTTAAATATGCACACGTTGTTCCACTGCTCAAAAAGGGTCTGCTGGTGACATTCGTAATTAAAGATCTATGTATATCACTGCTTCCTGTTTTTAGTAAAGTCTTTGAAAAAGTTTTTAAGAATGGAGTTGTTACTTTTTTAAATAAAAATAGTTTTTTTAGTAATGCCCAATTTGGGTTTCAAGTAGGAAAATCTACTGAAGATGCTCTGTTGCTGTTTTACTCCAGAATATTTTCTAATCTTGATGGTAAAAAGTTCACAGCTGGTTTATTTATTTATATTACGATATTGCGAATGTGGTTTGCAGATCAAAACTTGATGATAAGTTCAAAAACAAAAATTATTTTCTTTAGCTTATCTTCCCACAATTTTTTCTAAACTAAAATAAACTTTACTATCACGCACCTGAGTGTCAACGTTTCAATCTTCAAAATTTCAATTGTACTGTAGATTGCCTTATTCATACATTCCCTAGTAGTTCTAGTTGCTGTGATATGTATATTGTTTTTTGGTCGAGTGTGTTAATGAGTTCAAATATTAAGGGCTTTGGATAGATATTTCCGGTGCACTGTTAGACACTTTTTTTTACTTGCGATCTACATATGTATATGTTCTTCTTTTCTCTTGAAAATAATTTACTACGGAATTTTTCATTCTAAGCTTCAATATGGGATTGCTTGTTGGGGTGGAGCTAGTCACAACAAAATTCATTCTCTTTTAATTTTGCAAAAAAATACATATTTTAAGAAAAATCTGTCATACAAATCGACATGAATCAAGTTTCCCTTTCTTTTATGATCAAAAAATTCTTCCTGTTCGTCATTTGTAGGTATTGTTTTAAAGTATTACAGACATTTTTATGCGGTCTGGTAAAATTAATTTCAGATTATTATCTAGCCATGACGTGCCTCATGCGTGGTAATCACATGAACTTCGCATCTGTTCCTCGCTTTCGTACTACTGCTTTTCGTAATTTTTATTCAGTGTCATTTTTTCGCATTTTTAATAAACTTCGACAGTCTACATATAATACAAATACTGGAATATTTTTAAAACAAGTTGAACTTTGGCGTTTCGATTTTAATTATAAAAGTTTAGAAACTCTAATCACTGGCAATTTGTTTTGATTCTGCCTTAGTTTTAAGATTTTAGTTTTTGCATAAGATTTAAGTTTTGCATTACTTTTTCCTTAATTTTTCTTTTCTTTTGCAATTCTACATTTTCAATTTTTTTTTAATGTAATATTAATTTTTTCTTATATCCATGTCCAATAATCGGTTTTTTTCTTTCAATACAGGGAATTTTGTCCAAAAAAATTCGATGTTTTTTCTAAACACAATCGGTTTTTTCTTTCAATACAAGGAATTTTGTCCAGAAAAATCGATTCTTTTGAACAAATCGATTTTTTTGTTAAAAGGAATTCGACATACATAAAACTTTGAAGTGGAATTTGACACAATTTTTTATATCTAGGTATTCAAAATACAAAATGTCATTAAATTTCTTCATAATATTTAAGTTATCTGAATTATTGTATAATCTGAATTTTATGAGAAATAAAAATGCATCTTAAGGGTTAGTTTTAGAAACTAACGTGGAGATACAGTTTGATAGAATTCCGAGATCAATCACAGTCCTGTAGGTACTATATAATTTATATGGTGGGAAAATTTAGTTTTGAGATTGAAATTAACTTTAAAATATTCTATTTTCAGAGTATGCATTTAGATATATTTCCGACTGTGTAAAGTATGCTGGTGGTAAAAGTTTTATTTGGATGTTTCTTGAGAGTTCCGTTTACAATGTTTGTCGAGCTGAAGAAGCCGAAAATGTTCTTAACAGTCAAGCATTACTTACAAAAGGTGTAGTCTATACATTGCTGCAGACATTCCTTGGCGAAGGTCTTCTAACTAGCACCGGTAAGACCTAAATCTAATAAACTTTTTATCGCCATCAAAATATATTTAAATTATTTTACCTTTTTAGATAAAAAATGGCATACACGTAGAAAGCTTTTGACTCCAGCCTTCCATTTTAACGTCTTACAGTCCTTTATAGAGGTTTTTAAGTAAGATATATCTAAGTAAGATATAACCTTATATTAATCTTAATTTAATTTTTGTTTTTTTAGGGAAGAAAGTCAAAAGTTTCTTAAGATCTTAGAGAGCAATGTCGATAAAGAACTTTCTCTTGTTAGTGTAATTCCAAGATTCACTCTCAACACCGTTTGTGGTAAATTTTAAAACCTTTATATTTTTTAGACCTTTTAATTAATAACATTTTGTTTAGAAACCGCTATGGGAATAAAATTGGATAATTTGAGTGAAGGCGATGAATATCGAACTCATATTACTGAACTAGAAGCTCGATTGGTGAAAAGGACCTTTAACCCATTGTACTACTATAACTGGATTTATAAGACTTTTGGGGACTTTGAAGAGTATTCTAAGCACTTAACAAAGGTTCATAATTTTACGACTTCTGTTGTAAATAAGAAACGCGAAGAATTTAGAAAAACTACTGCACTTGATAATGTTGAAAGGTAAATCGTAGTAAATTTATTGTTTTTCTTTTCCACTATATTTTACGAATTTAATTTTAAGTGATGACATAGGTAAGAAAAAGCGATACGCAATGCTGGATACACTACTCGATGCAGAACTCAAGAATTTAATTGATCATAAAGGAATTTGTGAAGAAGTAGACACTTTTATGTTCGAGGGCTATGATACAACATCAACTTGCCTTATATTTTCACTGATGTGCATTGCCCTTAACGACGATATCCAGGGAAAATGTTATGCAGAAGTGAGTCAGTTAGGTAAGGTTTCATGTCTTCTTTAATTTTTTATAGATTTTTATAGATTTTGTTTGACTTTCAGATGACCTTCAATCATTAAGTGTATTTGATTTCAACAAAATGGAATACTTGGAATGTGTCATCAAAGAAACCCTTCGTCTGTACCCTTCGGTACCTTTTATTACACGAGAAAGTGTAGAAGAGACAACTTTGAATGGAATTATCTTGCCAAAAAGAGCTCAAATTAACATTTATCCTTTTCACATACATCGTGATCCAAGGCATTTTCCCGATCCATTGAAATTCGATCCAAATCGATTCTTGCCAGAGAACACCACAAATAGACATCCGTATGCTTTTGTACCCTTTAGTGCAGGCCCACGGAATTGCATTGGTAAGAAACTATAGAGCCTGAATTATTCAGCGCTATTATAATTTCCATCGTAATTGAAAACTTGTTACGAATCCCGAAAAAAAAACTATCACAGAATCGTCATACAAATTGCCATTACGATCCGATTTGGTGATGATAGTTTTTTTTCGGGACTCGTAAAGTTTCCGAATAAGATAAAATTCGTGATAGGGCTGATTTAACACTAAAACCATCGTACGGCATCATTTGACAATGTCTTTCAAGATTTGATAGAAACAAAACAGTAGTCGCTAAAATGGTGTCGTTTTGATTGTGTTCGTTTCTCTGTTTTGAAAATATGCTTCAAATATCTAATTTTATTTCTTGGTTTTTCTTTTAGGTCAAAAGTTTGCAATGCTAGAAATTAAGGTATTGCTAGCCAACATTATTAAACATTTTGAACTGCTACCTGTGACAAGAGAAAAAGATATAGTTTTCGAAAACGGACTAGTTCTTCGAACAAAACAACAAGTTAAAATTAGAATTAAGAAACGGAATTGAATTTTATTTTATTTGTTTTTGTACAGACAACAATTTATTAAATAGAAAGTAGAAATATATTAAAACATGCATGAAATTTATTCTATTCGTAAGTTTTACAGTTTTTACTTTTGGTTTGGTTTGGAGCATTTTTTTGTGATTCCTTAAAGACTATTCACATGAGAGCGACCAACGAATGAACGTTCGTCCAATTTGACATTTATTTCACATGGCTTTTTTATTCGTCGCGAATCACCACCAAGAAAACATAAACAAAAGTGATTTTGAGGTTAGTCGCTCGCGAACAATTTGTTCGTTGAAGTGTGGATCGTATGTGGAACACGAATAGAGTTTGACAATTCGTAAAAATCAGATTGGAATTCGTGACGACCAATTTCTTCTCTCCAATTTATTTTGTTTTAGCAATTAAAAAGTAAATTTTAGTATCTAAACATTATAATAACTTATATTCCTACAATTTTGTTCAGCATTTGTAAAAAAAATTCGGTTTATAAATTGTTTTAAATTACATGTATTCGTTCATTCGTCAGTCGTTATTCACTCTCATGTGAATAGTCCTTTAGAGGGAAAGTTAGAATTTTTGATTTTAGCTCATCTGAAAGTAGCTGCCATACAACGATGTTGTTTTTTTCAAATGTTCTCGTAAATTGTTCCAACGATTTTGATTAAATCTTATTATTCACATGTAAGGCTCGATGTGATTTTATTGTTTTAAAATTTGGTGTAATATACATATGATACAATATGTACTTTTCGTTTTGTAGTACGCTGTCTGACGAATTAAATTGGTAACTATAGCAGATTATTTGAGAAATAATTTCCATTCTTTTCTTCTTATTTTGTGTGAATAAAGACAGAATTAATTTCCCTAACCGTAATACTGCATTTCCATTAGAGCAAATAAGGTAATTTCGTTGAAAATTTCCAAATTCAATTCAAAATCATCTCATTTCCCATACAAATTGAAATTTCTAAATGAGGTAATTTCTACCAAAATTGCACGAAATTCGGTAGGAAATTATTTCTAGGAACACACCAAAATGGATTCCATTCAAAGTGGAACCTATTTAAAATGACAGCATTCAATGTAAAAAACAACAAAAACAAACGATTGATAGTCTGGATAGTTAAACGAAATTTGAAATGTGAACACTTTTTTGTAATTTGCAAAATTACCTCATTTCAGCTCTAATGAAAACGAAGTATAAGTTCTCTGACAGAACCTAGGACTGAAATTCACACAAATGCACAGAAAATAATGGAGTTTTAATATAAAGGAACTAGGCTAATATTTGCGGCTCCTTTAATACGATAGGAAGACTCAAAACCTCTATTCTACTGAACAAATAATAAAAAAAAAAGTAGTTTTTGTTTTAATAATATAAAATATAATTTATATGTATACATGTAACTTCAGATTATTAAATTAAATAAAAAATGTTTCGGAAAACGTGGCACAAGCAAATTCATCGTCGAAAAATTGTAAGAAACTTTTCATATTCCTCTCTTCTACCTTCATACAAATTGTATATTTTCAGTGGAAAACGTATTCTCTCCCTGCTAAAACTTGGTACTACATGAAACCATTTGTCATTCATCTTATAATGGTTTGGTTACAGCCTTTACCAGTGCCAACATTTTTAAAAGCAATATATTCAGCATGCCTGCTTGTTTTTATACTGTTTCCGATTATTTACCCTACAGCAATATTATTGGCATTTTACTGGGTGTTTCAGTTTGTTGGTGAAAGGTATGGTAACTACATACTTATGGTACAACTAAATAAGATAGCGTTTTGGGCAGGATGTCATAGATAGAGGTTGACGTCGTAGATGCATCCTTTATTTTCTTAAGGATTAATAAACAAACATTTTTCTACTAAATCAAAGAAATGCACAATAATAAAACAATGCACTTTTTATTAGGATTATGAAACAAAGTGAATTAATTTTTAAGTTTTTAATAATTGCATTGCAGATCACTAACGGTCATATTATTCACTAGTTTAATCCTTTAATCCAGATGTAAATTCATATAAATCCAACAATTAAATCCAAATCCATATTATTCATTCATTAAATCTGCATTTAAATCCAAATTTTTAAATCCAGATTCAATAACTCCAACTGAAATGAAACTGCTCTCTGGAGGACAGTTTAAATACTCACATCCAGATTTAAACTCATTTTATATTTGTCACAAGTCACGAATGTTTGATTTTCGCGCTCCGAAATAAATATTATTCAAACATAGGATAACAAAATAAATAAAGTCTAGTTCAAAAGTGGACATGGATTTAAATTTTTGGATTCAATACATCTAGTTGGATTTAAAATTCACTTAAATCCAATAAAAATCCAATGTGAATAATATGCCCGTAAAGACCAACTATCCATACAACACTTTTATTTTTAATTTTAAAAAATGTACATATTTTTTTAGAGATTTCGGCATAATCTTTCCGAAAACTCTGGACTTCCGTGGTTATGTACACAAAGTAATAAATGCTGATCCTTCCGGGGAATATGATCAGGCAGTGCATTATTACTGTGAACAATTAAAAGTTATGGCTGCAACAATTGTTTCATTGGTTGATTACATACGACTTGCATTAAGTGCGATATTTGGACTTTAATAAAAAGAGAAAAAAGTGCCGAAGCGTTATTAGTTTTTTTCTTTTCTAAAGTTAATTTTGTTCAAGAAATTTGATTTGTGCAGATATATTTTATGAATTTGGTCAAGTTTTATAAATAAAACTTTTTATTTTACAAGCTATGAAATTAAGAGGGGATGAAGAAATGAAAAATAAAATAAAAGACTTTGATGAATTACATTTCGGTATATTTACGATTTCATGGGATTTTTTAACATTCCTCTACACACTACGTATGGGCGTTCAAACAAGTTTTTCTTCGTGTGATTGCGGATAAAGTTGCAAAAAACTACTTTCCTTGTGTGGAAAGGGACTTTATTTTGAATTCTTCCATATTTTAGTTCATCACTTCGCACATTGGGGTCGGGCTCCAAACGTCACAAATTTGAATGTCATTTTTTTTGCCGCGCCGGCCTGGCACACGTCAAACATCAAATCAACAAAAGCATAAACAAAATTTTGTGTAAAAAAATAGTTTTTTAATTTACTGCACAACATTTATAAAAAAAAATGAAAAAATAAAACCTCTCAGCAAAACTTTTGTAAAATATTAAATATTAATTATATTTATGTGCATTCAAAATGGATACCCAAGTGTTGGAAGCCGTCAATGAGTTTCTGGTAGAAAGTTTACAAGAATTTCGTAGTTTTTGTTTGAAAAATAGCATTTTACTCTTTTCAGAAAGTAGAAAACATCGAAGAAGCCTTTTTATGTGTCATTGTTCACAAGACTGACGGTGAAAACGAAAAAGCTCAAAAATTCACAAATAATATTGGTAAGAAATGCTGAGCGGTGTTCTTATAAAATGCTCCTTGTTAACAGTGTGACCAATCTACTTTTATAGTGTCAATCTTTAATAATCTCGCTCCGGAGTCAAAGGAAACTATCATCAGACAGTATGTACAACGATCTGCTGCAAGTGCCAATTTAAATCAATTGAAAGTGTTGATGGACACACTGGGTAAACTTGTTGCTGCAAATCTAATCACGGCTAAGTAAGTTATCCTTAAGAGTTGCTTGGTTATCAACTATGTGAAAATTCTATTCAATAGACTTCTGTGCGATAAGATCCTGCTTTGTGAGAAACTGGTGTATGAGAACAAGAATTTTTGGGTAGAGGGCTTCAAGCTTATTAAAAAAGTCATAACTCATGTGGACTACAAAGGAGTCAGGGAAATAATGAAGGTAGATTGAACAAAAACAATTCAAAAAATCTCCAAACAAATTATAATTTGTTCATTAGATCTGTCGCGAAAAATCCCAATCTTTCCCGGTCAATATCAATGTAAGTTTCTTGCCGCAATTACTAGCGCTCGAAGATACGA
This sequence comes from Epistrophella euchroma, assembly GCA_947049315.1. NCBI lineage: Eukaryota > Metazoa > Arthropoda > Insecta > Diptera > Syrphidae > Epistrophella > Epistrophella euchroma. The sequence continues at coordinate 138,669,167 of OX346245.1, forward strand.
TTCGTTTCATATTCAACCGCAACAACTGCCTTCTGCCGGCGTATTTCATAGCCAATGAAATAATGAAACCATTCTCCTTTCACTGGGTAAAATAAGTAAAGCGTCGCTACTCTACGGTATTTCTTAATTTTTATTTTTTAAAGAAAATCAACAAACTGATGACAGACTTCGTTGAAGAATTCCGTCATACAGCTCAAATGGTCTCGATAATTGGTCATCCACACATGCTGCCGATAGTGGAACCCTTCGGCTATGCGGATCACATGATGAACTCTTGGAAACTGGATCACAACACATTGAAATTCAATTTCAAGGGAAGTCTACCCTACGAACCGGAACTCCTCGAAGAACAGCCACAATTGTTAAGATATGTCCTTGATCAACCATATTCTCGAGAAATGGTTTCGATAATGCTGAATCTGCAGAAACAACAGAAGCAGCGATGCAATGCTCTCGAAGAGCAATTGGTCAATTTGAGTATTAAAGCGATGGAAATGACCGAGACTGATATAAATGCATCAACGACAGATGAAACTACATCACCCAATGAATGGGTTTGGTTGCATCTATCATCGCAATTAATTTATTTTGTTTTGTTTCAATTTGTTAGCTTTCAGCATATCATATTGTCTTTGTATGATAAGGTAAGTGCATGCAATTAGGTTATTCTAAATTTTCGTCACATATTTTGTTTTTCGTTAAATAAAATAAAGCTCTCGAAAAGAGAATTACGGAAGGGAAGAGATCAGTTAATGTGGATTTTACTGCAATTCATTTCGGGCAGTATTCAAAAGAATCCAGTAAGTTGCTTCTCGGTGAAAAGTATATATAGATTTTTAATTATTCATAATCTTATTGCAGATCTCAAACTTTCTACCTATGTTTAGACTTTTCGACTTGCTATATCCAGAACAAGAACCACTAAAATTGCCGGATTGCAATAAGTCATCGTCGTTAAGACAGGTTAGTTTTGTGCAGATATTCATTTATACTTGCTATTATGCAACGCGAAAACCATAAAAAGTAAAATGCTTAACACATTTTAGATGGCTCCAATTTGCATCTGGATTCACCTTATGAAAAAAGCAAGATTGGAAAACATGAACATTAATCGACCAATTCCTATTGCTCTCAAAAACCATCACGAGTAAGTTTATATTGAAAACTCCCACTAAAAAAAAAAACAACAAAATTATCATTTTTTTTAGATTCCTTCAGCACTTGGTCATGCCAAATACCATGATGTCAATGAGCTTAGGAAATGATTTCCGTATAATTCTCATTTGTAATGCATACTCAACCAACCAAGAGTACTTTTCTCGTCCAATGAATATCTTAGTTGAGGGTTTAAATGGAAATGCCAAAGCAGTCGGAGCACCGGGACCATCAAATGTCTCACAAATATCATCTGTACCATTCTCAATGGTGGTATTGGATAGTTTGACTGTTCATAGTAAAATGTCATTAATTCACAGGTACAATTATCATCAATTTACTTTTATAATTTTGGAATCTTTTAAAACGTATGATTGGATATTTCAGTTTTGTAACCCAAATGATCAAACAATCACAAACAAAAAGTTCTGTACCAGCTCCAGCTTTGGTCGAAACTTATTCAAGACTTTTAGTTTACACTGAAATCGAGTCACTGGGTATAAAGGGATTTTTAAGTAAGAATTGCAACGAAGAATTTATAAATATTTCGATAATACCAATTTAACAATAAAAATTGTAGGTCAACTTTTGCCTGCCGTTTTCAAGCACCATGCTTGGGGTATTTTGCATACTCTGTTAGAAATGTTTTCCTATCGTCTGCACCATATTCCTACACATTATCGTGTGCAGTTACTCTCCCATTTGCATTCTTTAGCATCCGTTCCACAGACCAACAAAATGCAACTTAATTTATGGTAAGTTTTGCCGTAGAGTGTTTATTATATAATTATTTTTTTTATGTTCCTATTTTGTTTTTAGCTTTGAATCCACTGCTCTTCGTCTCATAACCGGCCTGGGTTCAGCTGAAGTCCAGCCTCAGCTTTCTCGATATTTTACTGAGAAAACTCCAGGCTCAGTTGCATCTGGTGAAAGTGAAGAACTTAATCGGGTTCTGATTCTTACCCTTGCTAGATCAATGCATATAACTGGATCAGGTCAGAATTCTTTTACAATAGATTCAAGGATTTCCTAACCATAGATTTTTTAAAGGTGACGATTTGCAGGCTTGGTGCAAGGATCTTCTTACAAACATCATGCAAAACACTCCTCATTCATGGGCCAAACATTCGCTTGAATGTTTCCCCCCAGCCTTAAATGAGTTCTTCACTCAAAATAGCACTCCACTAGAGAACAAGCAACAACTAAAAAAATCGGTAGACGAAGAATACTGTAATTGGACTTCAATGTCCAATGAAAACGATATAATTGCTCATTTCATCCGACCAAATACAAATCCTCTGTTCTTGTGTCTTCTCTTCAAAATGATCTGGGAAACTGAGAACATAAGTCCAGTGGCATACAAGTTAGTATGCGTATCAGATCTAAATAAGAAAGTGTCACTAATTTTCTGTTCTATCATTTAGAATTTTAGAAGGCATCAGTGCTCGGGCTTTGTCGGCACACTTGCGAAAACTATGCGATTATCTTGTTTATGAAGTTGCCAATTCGAATGGCAAGGATTTCATCCATAAGTGTGTTGATACCATCAATAACATGATCTGGAAATACAATGTTGTAACCATTGATCGAGTTGTTTTATGTTTGGCCCTTCGCACTCAGGAAGGCAATGAAGCTCAAGTTTGCTTTCTTATAATTCAATTGCTTCTTCTGAAAGTATCTGAGTTAAGAAACAGAGTTCAGGAATTCTTCAAAGACAACAGTCCAGATCATTGGAAGCAAAATAATTGGTTAGACAAAATAGTTGTAAAAATTTGAAAAGCTTTAAAAATTCATATTTTCTTTCCAGGCACGAAAAACACCTTGCATTTCATCAAAAATATCCCGAAAAGTTTGCACCCGATGAATCTGCATCGCATCCTCCTCTGGCAGTCTACTTTGGCAATGTGTGCTTGCGATTCCTACCCGTGCTTGACATAGTATTCCATCGTTTTATCGAGCTACCTATTCAGCATGTTCATCAAATTCTAGAAGTGATTCTTGATCATTTAGGATGTCTCTACAAGTTTCATGGTAAATTCTTGAAGAAAAAATGTTTTTTTTTCTCTTAGTAATTTATTTTTCTAGATCGTCCCATAACCTATCTCTATAATACCCTACACTTCTATGAGTGGATACTGCGAGATACACCTTCGTTGAAGAAAAAATTGGTTAGCGCTGTGACAGGTGCTCTGGTTGACGTTCGTCCACCGAATTGGGCTCTCAGCGAACAATATCAAATTTACTTGCAGAGCAAAGAAGCTCTTTGGAATCCCGAGCTCAGTTATTATATGAGTCTATTACGAAGATTGGCCGATAGTAAGTTTCTTCTAATATTTGAAAGAAATTTTGTTTTTTTCAACAAATTCTTCATTCAGCAATCAGTGGCAAAAACTACTTCTACGTCACTGACTGGCGTTTCAATGAATTCCCAAATGCCCCGAGTCATGCTCTTTACGTTACTTGTGTTGAACTCCTCAGTCTTCCGGTTACCCCACAGATTGTTGGGAATAATCTCATCGATGTGATTGTAAAGGGCTATCCATTGATACCACAAAAGGAAATACATGCTTACATCAATGCTGTCGGCATTGTTCTTGCAGCTCTGCCAGAAGCCTATTGGAGCACTATCTATGATCGTCTACAGGAAGTTATAAGCTCACCAAAAATGCTCAAGTGGTCATATCGCTTCTCAGCGTTTGAATTATTTAATTTCAAAACAGTCCGTGAAGCAATGATAGAAAAAGTGTATGCTGTGGTTCTTGCTGTGGCACATTCAGTGTTTCATCACATGGGTGGATTTAAGCTGGCCACAATGACTAGGTAAACAAATTTTGATCAGTTGAAGATATTATCACTTTGACCCTGCGATAATTTTTAGATATCTGAAGGAAAAATTAAAGCCTTGTGTGAAAACACCACATCAGTTGGTATTTTTGTGTCACGTATTCGGACCATTTCTTCAGCGAATCGAGCAAGAGAAGCCAAATGCTGTTGCGGGAATTGCTATACTCCTGTATGAGCTTCTTGAAGTAGTGGATAAACATAATTGGAATGAAAATCTGGAATACATGGACCAAATTTGTGATTTCTTGTAAGTTTTTGTAAGTTTTCCTTAAAGGCTTTATTTTTTATAAATTCCCATTTATAGATACCACATTAAGTACATCCATGTTGGTAATATAATTAAAAATGAATCAGAGACCATAATTAAGCGTTTGAGGCCAGCTCTGCAAATGCGATTGAGATTCATTACTCATCTTAATCTGGAGGACATTCATTCTGAAAAAACGTAAGCTCGTTTAAATTTCTTTCCTCTTTCGACTCGGTGTAGAACATTTTTTCTCTTCACAGTGAACCAGTAACACAACAACAACAGCAACAACCAAATGTCGGCATGTCTGCAAATCAACCCGCAACATCGCAAATGAGTCAGGTAATTCCAACACAACAAATTCAACCACAAGTTGTTCAACAACAACAACAGCAGCAACAACAACAACAGCAACAACAACAACAAGTTCTGCAGCAACAACAACAGCAACAACCCCAACAACAACAACCACAACAATTATCCCAAATGAATCCCATGGCTGGAATGACTCAACAGCAGATGCAGCAACAAATGCAAATGCAACAACATCAACACCTGCAAGCTCAACAACAACAAATGCAACAACAACAGCAAATGCAACTACAACAACAATTGCAACAGCAGCAGCAACAACAATTTCAGCTTCAACAACAACAGCAACAGCAACAACATTTGACACAACAACAAATTCAACACATCCAACAGCAACAACAAATGCAGATGCAACAGCAGCAATTGCAGCAACAACAACTACAGCAACAAAACATGGGAATGCGTCATAATTAAATTAAAAAATATGAGTTTTTTTTGTAAGTCTGTCGTTCGTGTAGAATGTCTTTGTCTTTTTTTTTTACATTTTCGAAACAAACAAAATATATGTGCATACATACATGTCGTAATTTAAGTTAGTTAATCGTTTTATTCCTATTTGAAAAGCAATTCTTTTTTGCTCTATTCTGTAGTTCGCACTGCCATTGGATATGTAGAAAAATGTAATTTTGTACTGTGCTACCGACCATCCATAAATTTCAACAACAAGTCCAATCCGATTTGGACTTGTTACTGAAATCGAAGAAGGCCGTATTCGTTTATGGATTCGACTTTTAGTATTCTCTTTCGTTCAAGTCGAAAACATTTTTGATGTAAATTGAATTGATTGCAATGATTGGAAGTATACGAACGAAAACGAAATAACGACATGAAACTACCGGTTCCAAATTTTTCAAACTGCTTTATATTAACTCCAACTAGAAATCACTGAAAAAACAAGAATTTGCAATCCCACCCAAAACACAGTGTGTTTTGAGTTGAGCGAAACTCACAACAAGGCTGAGTACTTTTGTTTGGTTTTTTTTGTGGAACGGATCAGTTTAGTAGGAGTGTTTGATATTTTTGAAAGGAGCTTTAGGTGCAGTAAATGACTTTTTCCAATGACGGTTAAGCAAAGTACAATTGGCGAAAAATTGCATGCTGTACTGCGCAGTGCACTTTGTATTTGGTGATAATTTTGGTCTTAAAATAAAAAAAAATTATTCCTGCTTCTAAAACTTACCGTTAGTTTTTTTATTGGCGTCTCCAATTTAAGCACAACCCCTGGAAAATTGATTCCCGATACAGATATATTCAGAGGAAAACATTCGAGCATATTTAAAGTTCCCAATTATCGAAGGGGGGAAACATTCTCAGATAAATTCTTTAGGTTCGCGAAAACTCTCATTAAGTGATTTATGTTTTTCTGAAATAAGTGCTGCCAGTAAGGTATTGTTCGAACATTAAGAAATTTTAAGGTGGTAGCCGTGGCGTGATGGTTAGTGCGATGGACTGTCATGCCGGAGGTCTAAGGTTCGATCCCCAGCCTCGCCACCTATTTATTTAAAAGAAAAAACGGCTACTGCCTCTTGCGAGGAGTTGACAAATCCTCCAAGAGTATCTCCTGTCACAGAAAAGTGCCGCTCGTTAGCCGTTCGGATTCGGCAATAAACTGTAGGTCCCCTCCATTCCTGCAGACACGCACACAGGAATGGTTGAGAGTTGTAAGTCACTAGGACCTAGTTCTTCATGAGCTGTTGTGCCATCAAATTTATTTAATTTATTTATTTTATCTGAGAATATATTCGAGTCATCTGCATACCTCTGACTCTGAGACTATCCCTTTTTTGTCTTGATACAATTATTAATGTAATATTTCGAAACTTTAAATACAATTTCTGAGATACACTACAATGTAAGTTTATTTAAATAAGTTAAGAGTATGTATACATAATTCGTAAATATTACTTCTAAAATTACGTGTTCCACATGCAATATGTTTTCATATTTTTAGTAATAAAAATATTGCGTTTGGCAAACTTCACTCATCCGGAAAATATGGTTACGACACACAAAACACAAAAGAAGAAAGAAAAAACTTTAACAAACAAACAAAAAAGTAAATACAAATCTTAAAAGTGAATTACTGCTACCCAAATCGAGTAGCTTAAAACTTGAGAAATATCATTAGCTCTTAAAATAATATCATTAAACTAGAGTACTACTACTGCATCATGGCGCATCCTGCATAATCGATCTTATCAATATGTATTTGATAAAATTGCTGGCTTTCTAAAAGTTTTGTATAAGTTGGTCTCCTAAACGAAAATCATCTTCAGAATTTCAATTATGGACAAAAGATGTAGAATCATAAATTAAGAGTGACTAGTTGAACTTTCTGTAAAGTAGGGATGTTGCATTGCCTGTTCAGCACTTATTCTTTGATTAGGTCGACAGACAAGCAGTTTTTGCAGCAGGTCACGTCCTTTCGAATTCAGTCGGGGAACAATTTGGCTCCATGAAGTTATTGGAGGAAAGGCTGATAGTAGAGAAATATGAATAATCATTGTTTTTGAAAAAAAAAAAAATAAATCTCACATGGTAGCTGTACATAATCTGATAGATGGCTAACTCCTGGCCATGATTCATCCGTCGGTGTACCTAATACACGGAATATACGCAGCAATTGATCAAGAACATCTGATCCAGGAAAGAGTGGACGTCCAGCGTCAGCAAGCTCAGCAAATATACATCCCGCCGACCACATATCGATGCTGGTGGTATAGAGCTTTGCTCCGAACAGAACATCTGGTGGACGATACCACAAAGTCACAACCTCGGCTGAGTAACATTTCACCGGGATGCCAAAAGCTCTAGCCAGACCTTAAATTAGGAAATATAAAAATTTAATACAAAACAGCAATAAAAAATTCTACTACAATGTTTTCTTATTACTATTATTTTTTTTTTTTTTTTTGAAAATAATTTGTCTTTAAATTCAAAAGCAACCACACCATTTATCCGCGATAAACCTTTCCGTTATAAGCTTTAATAATGTCGCACATTAGGAAACTTTCAAGCTCTGAGTACTCAACATAGGCTCGTGACCGGCATAAACAAAGAGACCTGTTGACGGAAACCAGTACCGGATAGCGGTTTTCATGCAGATGATGATAGTAAATTTTCGGTATTACCCGAATGTGCTGAAATGCGCCAAAAATTGAGGCAAGTTGTAGTTCTTGAACTTTCTTTTAAAGGAGGAAAGAACTGATGAATGATGCCCGTTTCTATCAGACAGAAAGTTATAATTTTAAGGTATTCGGATGATTGTCTGCCCATGGAAATCCAAACGGGTTTTTCACCAACTGACGGGCGCACATAAGCGTTTCGTGTCATAAAACATAAATGTGTCCCAAATAGTGCTAAAATACCTAAATTTTTTTTGAGAAATATGGGTATAAAGCACTGTTGATTTTTCTTTCTACTTGTTGAAAATCAACATTCTTCTAAGGATACATAATATCGTCCCTCTGTTCATGAACTGACGTAACTGCTTTTTGGTATTTTAGAAAAACGCATATTTTAGCTTTAGCTCTTCTTTAAACCATGCAATCGATAATTAACTTCAAAAATAGAAATCCTGAAGTTTACAAAAAAAATAAGAAAATAAATAAACAAACAAGATAGAACAGTCTTTAAAAAGCGGTTTTTGTTAAATGTGAAAAAATAACACGTCAGTTCGTGAGATATGGGACGTATATTCAGGTACAACAAGCAGTCGATTTTGAATAAAACATTTGGGTAGTGGTTAATAGAGCTTTTCCGTCATTATTAATTTTAATATGTATTGAAAGGTGTGTGCTTCAAAAAAAAAAAAAATAGAATTTATAACAATTTCTTTAGTAAAAATTCTTACCAAAATCAGCCAACTTGAGTTCGCCGTTTTTATTGATTAATAAATTCTGTGGCTTGAGATCACGATGAAGGACATTGTGACTGTGACAGAAGGCCAAACCACGCAACAATTGTTGCATAAAGCTCCGGCAGACTGACATGTCGATGTCCCCGTTCAAACTGTCGAAGTATTTCTTCAGATCTTGATCACAATGTTCGAAGACGAGAGTTAATTTACGGTCAGAATGGAGGACATCGTAGAGACGGACAATGTTCTTGTGTTTTAATTCCTTTAACATATACAATCATTTAATTAATATTAGTCGCATTATTAGATTATAATTTATATTGAACTTACTTTAAGCAGGCATATTTCACGCAAAGCTGAGCTGGGAACACCTTCGTCATCTTCGTCTAATCGAACTCGCTTGAGGGCGACTATTTCCATAGTCTCACGATTTCGTCCTTTGAAGACTGTTCCGTAGGTGCCTTCACCGATTTTTTCTAACTTCTCATATTTCTGCATTTTTTTTTATTTAGGGATTGGAAGTAATGAAAAGTTTTGGTTTTTTCTTAAGTTTTAATTTTGTTTTTTGGTAAATTTTTCGGCAAAATAATTTATTTTCTACTGCTCGAGTGTGCAAAAAAACAAAATTGTTGTAATTTATCAGCTGATTTGTGATGCGCAGTGGAGTGACAACTCAAAAAGGTTTGAGAGGTCCTGGATAGGTTGTTGTTATCGATTTTATCTTGTACAGCGGGTAGAGGGTCTCCGTAAGGCCCATCACCCACTAGGCAACTTTTATACTACGTTTTCACCGACCACTAAGTCGAGACTTACCACCATATTAGGTGTGTTTTGTTCAACTCCTTAATGTGCACATTAAGAAATTCTTCACATTAAGCAAAATTTTCACATGCAAATTCTACCAACAACAAGTTAACAGCACATTTGATCTTCAGTAACTCTATGGCTTAATGTGGAACATTTCAGAATCGGCACAGTAACTAGCTCAACAAAACACAGCTATTATTCACTCGATACATCCAGATTTAAACTTAAATACAGATGAATTTACATTGAATTTGTAAGATTTACATATCCAGATTTAAGTTTTAATCTGGATGTATTGAGTAAATAATATGGCCGTTAAATAGATTTACCATAAACCTCCTCCCAAATCCCGTTATTTACCCTACTACTTTTATACCACTTAGGGCTAGTTGTACAAATATTTGATCCGTGGTTCAGGAATTTTAACTCACCAATTTCGGCGGATTAACTGTGGTTCAACGATGGCTCAGGCATGTAATTGGCTTTTAGTGCATATTGGAACCTTGAACCATCGTTGAACCTCAGTTAACCCGCCGAAATCGGCGAGTTAAAATTCCTAAACCACGGATCAAAATTTAAACCACGATGTATAACTGGCACTTAAGGTGTATCTCAATTTAGATTATATGAATTTTATTGTTTTCTATTGTCGCGGCGATTAATCGCGTTGGTTTGGGAGAGCCTTTAAGACCCGCGACACATTCGGTGCGACAGCGCACTTTCCGCAATCAAAATTTATTTACATGGCGATTAATGAGAGTGCCGCGACGCGATTATTCATGTCGCCAGTGAATAATCGTGTCGCGGCAGTGTGGGGACTCTCATTAATCGCCATGTAAATAAATTTTGATTGCGGAAAGTGTCGCTGTCGCGCCGAATGTGTCGCGTTGGTTTGGGAGAGCCTTTACTCGGCAAGTTGCGTGTCGCCTAACGTTAAAGCAAGTACACAGATACGAATTTGGCAGGTGTATGTACCCAACTTGCTTGCTTGCTTGCCAGTACTTGTCTGTGTGGCCTCGGGGTAATGTAATTAGATGAGCAACAAAAAGTTGCTGGGGTGAGCAACAAAAAGGTGCCTAGTGGGATGGGATAGTGTGGAAGGGCTATTGCTTGCATTCGGGTGATAGTCAGATAGTGCCTGTTTACATTGCATTTTTGACGAACGGCGCATCCAGTGAGATGGGTAGATTTTGTGTGAAGCCTGGTACGCAGTTCAAGCTAAACTAAATTTTATCCCTACAATTCTTATCTCTACAATCGTATGCTAAAAGCACAAATGTCAAAATTTATCTGTGAAAGAATGTGTTGAGCATTATTTCGCACGCTAAATTAAGTGGAGACTTTTTTGGTCTTAAGCCAGGTACGCAGTTCAAGCTAAACTAAATTTTATCTCTACAATTCTTATCTCTACAATCGTTTGCTAAGAGCACAAATGTCAAAATTTATCTGTGAAAGAATGCGTTGAGCATTATTTCGCTTGCTAAATTAAGTGGAGACTTTTTAAATTTACGGCGTGAGCTGCGTACTGCCTAGCTAAATGTCCTCGCTAAAATTTATCTTTGGAGGAATTTTGTATGGAAGATAAATTTTAGCGCGATCTGCGTACTAGGCTTTATTCGCAGTTTTACTTCTCTCTGAGAGAATTTCATCCTCACTCCTCAATATTTGATAGACTGTGAATTTTAGTGCAGAAAATACACGAACGAAGCTATTAGTCCCCTTTCACACAGGGCAACTGAGTTGCCGGCAACAATTAGTTAATAGGCGAGAAGGGCAGGAAGAAAGAGGGGAAAATGAAATCTCCCCGGTCAACAAATTCAGGAGATTTTTTTGACGTTTCTCTTCACACTACGTTTGTGTGCTTTCCACCAAGGTAGTTTAAAAGGAAAATAAAGAAAATCTCCGGGTTTTTGTTGCTTGCGTGTGAAAGGTACAAGAGATTGTTAAGGAGATTTAAAGAAAACGTCAAAAAAATCACCAGCAACTAGTATCTACGTGTGAAAGGGGACTTATAGCTTCAACATTGATATGCTTCAACAAAAGTACAATGTAAACAGGCACATAGGCTATCCACATATCCCAAAAATTTTCAGATAGCTTGAGTTGTTGCTGCATCAGCTGACATCATACGTTTTTCAACAAGCGATCACAACAACACAAACCTATCGGATAACTTTGGATTGCCACCCGAACGCGCCCATTGACAAATATGCTATCGATTATAAAACATCTTTCGATATTATCCGATTTTTCTAAAAAAAACGCCCCATCACTATTCACCATCGCAAATTTGCTGTCAACCTGTCAATTATTTTTTGTGATGAGTGCAATTTTTTTTTGTTGTGACTTTCTCAAATGATTTTGTAGTGGAAAAATATCCAATAAGCTTAAATTATAATCAAATTACTTAAATAAATTTATATAAAACATAAAATTTAACTTTCACTGAGCGTAAATATATATTTGCATTATTGATTTTCAGCCGAAAACATAGCAATATCATCAATTGAAAAAAAAATTGTCGGTTCTCGGTTTTTTTCATTCGTGACGTTTCCTCCCCTTTTTTCTATTTTTTTTTTGTTCAGCCTCACCGTTTTCAGAGATTCATCATTTGCAACAACAAAGAACAAGCGCTGATCAATTGGTGCTGGTGCCAATTGGGAGCCTATTAATTTAATTTCGAACAATAAATTCTTTGAAATCTTTAATCAAAAAGCGAACCAATTTCTGTGTTATCTATTAACGAAAAAAAATTCAGATTGTGGTGGTGATATCTCATTGATAGTGACTGTTCTATGTTGCCAACAGCAATTGCGAGTAGCAAATCCGCCGAACAGGAACTAACAAAATGGTTCCATTGAAAGACAATATCGATCTGGAGTGTTTCTTGGTCACGAAACACTCGTGGAAGGGCAAGTACAAACGCATTCTGTCCATTGGAACTGCTGGTGTCTCCACCTACAATCCGGACAAGTTCGATTTGACTAATCGTTGGTCATACTCAGATATTGTTGCCGCTGTGCCCAACAAAACATCAAATGTAAGTATTTCGAGGTTGCTTAGATGATAAGGCCTTTTTCTATCATTTGTTTGTTGTGTTTCCAGATACCCAATGAATTTGTGTTGACAATAAAGAAAGATAAAAAGCTTGACACTATTAAACTTTCTTCGGAATATCGCAACGATATTTTGAGCTCCATTTTGAAAAACTACAAGGAATTCGCTGAAAAGCCAAAAAATGTTCAAGTAAGAAGGCAAACTCCCGGCCCCGATCTCGATAAACCCCTAGAGGTCTATGTACTTTTATTTATTTAATTATCTCTTGCAGAGATTCCAAGCATACAAGTATCATTGGTCGGGCATCAGTTTGCCGGCTATGTTGGAAGTAACGCCATGTTCATTGGACCAACTTGATCCTACGACCAACGAAGTACTCGCTAGCTATATGTACAAAGATATAGAAGGAATCATAGGTACAAAGCGTTTTGTTGATGTTATTTTGTGTCATGTTGTGTTTTTTATGTTTTTTTTTTTTTGGAACAACAAAATGATAAGATTGGTGGTGAGTGAGTAGTAGTAGAAGAATTTAAAAAGAGTGACTACGTATGGCGTAAAAATAGAGACATACTTAAATAGTTGTGGGTATTTTTTAAAGGATGAGTCATTTAATACTTAATCTAAAGCTCCCAAATTGGATTAAGTTTGTTGAAAACAATTTTTTATAGTCAAGAATGCTTTAATAGGCTTCGATTTTATTTGTTTGTTTTAAAGGCATGGCCACATTAAAATGGAAATTTGTTATTCAGATACTTTGTTGTCGATTGGAATTTATTATTCCTTATGCTTTTTCAATTATTTGAAACAAATGTTTATAGATTGTAAATCGGTAGATACCAATTGTTTAAGTGACAAGTATTATTGGTTGAAAAGTATAGGATTTTTTTTAAAGATTTGGAGTGTTCCTTTGAGTTTTGACAGCAAAACTGAGAAATTAGCTGAGGAATCCTGTTCATGTAACTGAGATTGCTGAGGGCTCTAAGATCTCATTTTCTGAACATGCCTATTGTAAAAAACAACTTGAAAGTAAATCGAAAGTTTTTATTGAATCGAGTAGGAGAATACACTCTGATGTTCAAAAACCGACACAGCAAGGTATGTGATGATATGGTAACGAATTCATGCTGGAAATGCCGTCACCTAGTTTTAGGAATTTTTTGGTGTACAACTATAGTTTTTAACAGTATAAAGAACCAATAAACACCCAAAGGACAATAATAATAATTATAATAAATTTTAAAACTATTTTTTATTTTAAATAAAAACGCAAAGTCAATTGTCTTTAAGATATTTGAAAATTTAAATATATGTATCTAAGGCCCATTTGCTGAAACGAAACTTAAGTATTTAAGTTTAACATTAGAGCTTATGTGACCCAGTTTACGCTGAGGAAAAAGTAGAACATAAGCGTTTAAAGGCTCTCCCAAACCAACGCGATTAATCGCTGCGACAATAGAAAACAATAACAACAACGTGTAGTTTTGCTTGACAACCACGTGTTGTTATTGTTGTTTTCTTTTGTCGCAGCGATTAATCGCGTTGGTTTGGGAGAGCCTTAAGTTGAACATAGATATTTAAGTTTCTTTTCAGCAAATGGCCCTAAAAGACAGATTTTGAATATTTTGTCCTTCAGTCTTAGCGGTCAGAACATAATTGATATAAAAATAAACTCGAAACACATTTTAACACCTTACTAGCTGCTGTTACCCGACCGCTTCGCTGTCCTCCCACAACTCTGTTGCATTAGAAAAATCCAAAATCTTGGTATAAAAATTAAAACAAACATCTAAACACGTATGTACCATACACAGGTAGATAGGTAACTAGAATAATTCAACTAATCTGCAATAGGTTTTTCGAAGATTATGGAATGTTTTTTAAAAAGTATGTGACTTGACATGTCAATTTATAACAGTTTTGTTTGTATAAAGTATTGTTTATGCGGCCCGCAGGCCACGGTTGGCGTACTGCGAGCAGCCAGGGTTTTTTTTCTCAATTGGCGCAAAGTGCGCTAATACACACCCGATTTTAAAAGCTTTCATAACTTTTATAACTGCTATAAATTGACATTTCTTTAGTCTCGTCCTTTTAAAAACACGGAAAATTAAAAAGTAAACAGTTTTTAAACAATTGGTACATATTGGTTTTATTATCATGAAATGTCCGAAGCTTTGAATGAACAAGAGCTGGGTTTGATTGTCTTCAATGAGTTAGATGACCTTACTTAGAATATTAGACTTATGTATATGAGGTCCTACAATATGTAGTATAAAATAAATAAATAACAAATAAATATTAATTAATACGGAGGGTTTATTACTTCGTTCTTTGTTACTTTGTTGTCAGGAAAAGTAATAAAACAAATCAAAAAATAATGTTAATTGATCGGACATACATACATACATTCTTGGTAGCCAGCTAAAGGAGAATGCCTTAGTTCGACATATTTCTAAAACACTACTCAACACCAAATATCGTAAATTATATTCAAAATTACCGCCATTTGTGTTCTGTCCAATTTAGATTATTATAACTTAAATGTCCGTGGTGTATTATCTTGTCGTTTTTCGAAAAAAATTTTAAGCAGGCATTCAGGACTATGAAGGCGGCATTGTTATGGCCTATGGTGGCTTTTCTCGCTTACATCTTTTCAAAGCCTTAAATCATCATGAAATTGTACAGAATATTGCCCAACGATCATCCCAATTTTTGGGTATTGAAACGAAAATTTTGAAGAGTCAAATAACTTTGGAACAATTCGAACGACAAAGATTTGGCAAATATAGGTAAAATTGTTTTATTGAAATGTTGTGGTGACTTCATACTGAAAGGTTTTTCTTTTAGTGGAGATCAATTTCAGACCTCAATGACTGAGTTTACAGTGCAAAAGGTGACTCCACGCCATCCGGAACCAGTGAAACGAATCTTATGTCTTACAGAGACTACAATACTTGAACGTGATCCACAGACTTATAGTGTAAGTTATTGAAATTTCCTTGTCCGCGATGTCAAGCTGATATGTTCTTATTTTTGTCTCAGGTATGTACCCTCCGACCACTTGTTGATGTGTTTGCCCTTGTTCGAGACAAAGACAACATTCAACAATTCTGTATCGAGTACAAGAACGGCGTTGTCCGCAAATATATCACAAACGACAGAGACTCTTTGCTAGCTACAGTATTGGATGCGGTTCGTTCGAGTGGCAATCAAGATGTGCATGTCCGCATAACAAATACACCTCGTGGCAAGCGTTTTGTTCCCCTTAACAGTTGTGTAGATGAAGAGACTGAAGCGAATCTCCTTCGTTTGGTGATAAATAATTTCCAAAATCCCACACGAAGATATGAGATTCTCGAGAAATTCAACGCCAACATTCCTCATAGTGGCCTGAAGTATAGTGTTACGCAAGATGTATGTTTGAATATCTATTATTTGGGTGTTAATCTGACTCTCTAACTGAAGTTTCCCCTTCAGAGTTTATTTGCAGAAAATAAGGAGAAACTCATTCTAAGTGCTTTGCAGGCCTTAGCCCAAAAAGAATTAGACAATCCAACAGCTCAGCTGACGAATCTGGAATTAGAAGCTATATTCCATGGATTGACAAGACTGCTGGCCAGCAAAGTGGGTTATGCGGCATTCACAAATCTAACGGGGTATTTTGTTTCTCGACATTAACTCTCAACTAGATAAGAACTAATTTAAATATTTTAAAGCTTCCGTGAAATAATCGGCACAAAAATCGTTGCATCATTGCGTCGAAAAGACTTGGCTGTCACCTATTCAGCCATCGATATGATCAACTCACTGATGCATTCTATGAACGCTGACCATGACTTGAAGCAGGAGCAGATGAATAAGTCGTCTATTCTTTCGTCAAAGGGTTTTCTTGAGACTTTACTGAATATGTGGACGAATCATGTGGTGAGTTAGAATGTAATTTCTTCACTTTTTATCTTCGTAAACTGATTTACTTTAGAGTCATGGAAGCGGAGCATTGGTGTTGTCGGCAATGTTGGATTTTCTAACTTTCGCTCTGTGTGTGCCATACAGCGAGACAACAGATGGCAAACAGTTTGATATGCTCCTGGAGTTAGTTGCTGAACGAGGCAGGTATTTGTACAAACTATTCCAACATCCATCACTGGCCATTGTCAAAGGAGCTGGCCTAGTTTTGCGTGCCATCATCGAAGAAGGAGAAGTGCCAGTTGCCAAGCAAATGCAAACTCTTGCCTTAGATGAGGCAGCCCTGTGCCGTCACTTGCTGGTGGCTTTGTACACACCATCTAATGATCCCACCTTGGCAACCCATCGGCAGCTATCACGCCACTTAATTGGCCTGTGGATAACTGACAATGAAGAGGCAATGGAGCTCTTCAAGAGAATCTTTGTAAGTCAAATAGATTTTTTTGTTCCATTTTCAATGAACTCATAATAATTTATTTTTTTAAGCCTGCTGGTTTGTTGATGTTTCTTGAAAGCGAAGATGCTGTTCCAGATAATGATGTCGAAGAGGACAAATTAAATTTCCGTGATAATCTCAAGTTTGCAATTCAACATTCCAATAAAACCAAGAAAAATGTGATTGGAAAGCATTTAGAGGTTTTTAAAAAAATCATCAAATTTTCCTTATAGATCCGTATGTTTTTTTTTTCGATTGCAGGGTATTAAACACTGGGGTTTAAATTTGATTGATCATCAAGAGAATCCCACTCAAGCTCTAAAGAATCGTCCTGTTGTGTTGCGTAATCGACGTCAAAAAAAGAAAACAGGAGATTCTATTGTTAATTTGCCTTATTTTTTCTACAATTTTGCAAGAGATCATAGCTTGCCAAATTTAATTTGGAATCATAAGGTATTAACTGAGTATACAGATCTTGGGAAATATTTTTAAACCCTTATACTATTTTGTATTCCATAGACAAGAGAAGAACTGAGAATGTGTTTGGAAAATGAACTAAGGCAATTTATTAATGACCGTGATTTAGCTGGAACATTGATTGTCGCATGGAATTATCAGGAATTTGAAGTGCAGTATCAGGTTGGGGAAAAAACAATTTAGAGTATTTTGGAATGAAAGTAAACCTAAACTATTTTTTCATTATGCAATAATAGTGTCTGGCGGATGAAATTCAAATTGGAGATTATTATATTCGATTGATTTTGGAAAAAGATGATTGGCCACAGAATCTCGTGAAAGACCCGTAAGTTTTTAAATAATAAAAAAGTTTAAAAAAAATCTTAAACCAAGTTAAAAGGCTTCTAGATCCTTGGAGAGTTATAAAGAAGAATTGGGAAATATTCTTGTTTACCAAATAAGTTTTATATAAAAAACATTTCTGGAGAACTTAAATTTTAGCCAAAACTCTTTTAAAATCATAACTTCCTATTTAAGCACTTGGATCCTTCCTTTTATTTACCTAAAAAAACTATCCATTCTTTATTTCTTTTTTCTAATCGAATAATTTTTGTTTTTTGATTTTCAGAGTGGAACTTTTCAACGCCTTATATCGGCGTGTCCTGTGTCGCAATCGTGTTAACGATGATCAGTTGACAGTAACATCGCTACAGGCATTAGCCAAAGTGTATAAACGTTACCACCAAGAAATTGGAAAATTCAGTGATATGACTTACATCCTGCAACTCATTGATAGGGTAAGATTTTCCATAATATTGATCATTTGCTTTCATGTACATAATTTTAAAATTTTATTTTTTTTTTACAGTGCTTATCACCATCTCTGCGAGATGCTCTTATTGGTTTAGTATCATGTTTGGTTTTGGAGAAATCAAACTGCCGAGCACTTGTTGATCATGTGCAATGCCTTGTCGATTTAATAACATTGGCTCATCTGCACAAAGGACGAGCCCAACCCAATACGAAAACCAACGTAATTGAGGCTGGTCCCAATATGCATGCGTATGAAGAAAAAGATTGGTATTACAACATTGAAAAAGATGGCATGAAACCTGAACGCCAAGGACCAATCACATATTCAGAGGTGAGATTGCTCTCCCGTGATGGAAACATTGTTAATTTTTAATTTTTTTTTTGTAGTTGAAAGATCTCTGGAATAAAGGTGGTATCACACCAAAAACCCGTTGTTGGGCCATCGGCATGGATGGCTGGCGTTCACTTCAACAGATTCCTCAACTCAAATGGTGCCTTATCGCCAAAGGAGCTCCAATCCTAAACGAAACCGAATTGGCCTCAACTGTACTTGATGTCTTGATCAAATGCACAAGTTTCTTTCCAAGTCGCACACAAAATGGAGCTGCGGTTCTTATTCCTGGCCCTAAATTATCGAGGAAACTATCAGAGTTTATATGTTTACCTCATATAGTGCAGGTGTGTTTGACTCATGACCCTGGTCTGCTTGAGAGAGTTGCTACTTTGCTTTGTCAAATTATGGAGGTAAGTAAATCGAATAAAATAGTTTTTTACTGAAACAATTCTCCAATGCATCAAATATTCTTTAGGATAACCCAGAAATGCCAAAGGTCTATCTTACTGGTGTATTCTACTTTATGTTGATGTATACTGGAAGTAACATTCTTCCCATTACCAAGTTCCTTAAGATGACTCACATGAAGCAAGGTTTCCGAAGTGAAGAGGTAAAAAATTTTGATTGGTATATCAAAGATTTGTCTAATCTTTCTTATTTTAGACCTCGCAATCTGGAATAATGCACCGCAGTATTCTTGGTCAACTTCTCCCTGAAGCAATGGTCTGTTTTCTCGAAAATTATAGCGCTGAGAAATTTGCAGAGATTTTCCTTGGTGAATTCGATACACCTGAAGTTATATGGAGCTCAGAAATGCGTCGTTTATTAATTGAAAAAATCTCAGCACACATTGCTGATTTTACGCCACGACTAAGAGGCCACACAATGGCCAGATATCCTTATCTAGCAATCCCAGTTATAAGCTATCCACAGCTAGAAAACGAACTTTTCTGTCATATTTATTATCTAAGACATTTGTGTGATACACAGAAATTCCCCAACTGGCCAATTTCAGATCCAGTGCAATTGTTGAAGCATACATTAGATGCATGGCGTAAGGAGGTCGAAAAGAAACCACCACAAATGACAATCCAACAGGCATACGCCGATCTGGGAATTGATGTGACAAAGAACACCAGACCTGATGAATCTTTGATAAGGAAGAGCTACTATCGCCTGGCACAGATGTATCATCCAGACAAGAATCCTAATGGAAGAGTAGGTTTGATTTTTGATTTACTTTGAATGCGTTGGTCTCATGTTCTATGATTTCAGGAAATCTTCGAAAAAGTCAATCAAGCCTATGAATTCTTATGCTCGCGTTCAGTGTTGAGTAGTGGTGGCCCAGACCCGAAGAATATTGTGCTTATACTCAGGACACAGAGTATACTTTTTGATAGATATCCAGATGGTAGTTGCTTCGGATATCTTCATATCAAATTATTTCATTATTGTTTACAATTTTAGTGCTTCGACCCTACAAGTACGCTGGTTATCCACAGCTGATTAAGACTATCCGTTTGGAAACCAAGGATGATCAACTCTTCTCGAAGGAATGCGAATTATTAACAGCATCATCCGAGCTCTGCTACCACACAGTTCACTGTTCTGCTTTGAATGCCGAGGAGTTGCGTCGTGAAGAGGGTATCGAAGCTCTTCTGGAAGCCTACACACGTTGTGTGTCGATAATGGGTGTTGATTCAAAACCAGAGTCCCTTCATTACCAAGTCATTTCGAATGTAACCAAGTGCTTTGAAGTTGCATGCAGGTTTGAGAACTGCAAGCAAAAAATAATTCAACTTCCCCAGCTTTTGTCCGATGTCTGTCGGGTTGTTTATTTCAAAGTAAGTCTAGTTAATTTGCTTTAATTCAATCAAAAGAGAACTCTTATTTTAAAATTGTATTAATTCCAGCACACACTCTCCGTCAGCCTTGTGACAAATTTAGCAGCGAACAATTATGAATTGCAGTGCAATTTAGTGCGCAATGGTGTATTATGGTCATTGCTCCTGTTTTGCTTTGAATATGATTACACCCTGGATGAGAGTGGTGTTGAAGCTAGTGATAAAACAAATCAACAACAAGTTGCAAACAATCTGTCTAAAATGGCTGTATTGGCGTGCATAGCATTAGCTGGCTATGGACTTGATGCTATTGAACCTGGAAAGCAAAATAGCTCAGAACAACAAAAGACACCACCTCCGACGGCATCAACGTCGACAGTGATTGCAACTACTTCAAAAGCATCATCACCATCATCATCCTACACACAAAATGCTCACAATGTAATTGCTTCCAAACAATTGTCTGTGACTGAACCTAGCACATCGGTAATAACGAAGCAAGATTCAATTGATAAGAAGTCATTAAGTGAAAACGATGCCGGGTCACCAATTGAAAAGGAAAAAGAAAATGTCGTTAACAAGCAGAGATATGTGATAAATAGTGAAGCGCAAAATGTTATAGTAAAACAGATACTCGATAGGCTGCTAACGGCTTATATTGCCAATAAACTGGCAAAGGAAAGATCAAGTGATGTAAGTTTGTTTTATTTATTTTTTTTTAATTTCAGTGAAAATTGTGCGTTCTTTTTTTGATAGGTTTTGAAAATTTTAACATCAAACACAAGAAACCCTTATTTAATATGGGATAATGGAACCAGAGCACAGCTTATGGACTTTCTAGAACAACAGCGCACACATTCTACTAAGGAATCCTATGAGGATATTGCCATGGTACATGAAGTCGCAAAGGAATTTGAATATGATGCTCATAAGTAAGTTATGTGTTTTTGCTCTTGTTCATCAACAAGAATTAGTTTGTGTTAATTTCATAAATTTTTTATAAACGTAACGTCATACATCACACTTTATTAATTAATCTGTTTTCTTCTGTGCTAGGCCTTGTCCATGTTCTGTTGAATAATACCAGAATGTTAAAAAACTGTTCTTTAATATTTTTTTTCTTTCTAGAAATGAACTTCAAATCGGTGGCGTATTTATTCGTATCTACAATGAAATGCCAACTTATCCTATTGTCAATCCTAAATCCTTCATCATTGATCTACTGGAGTATCTTAAGCAAACCTATAAATTCCTTACTGCGAGTAAAAACAAACACAATCCACAAGTTATCACCACCACCCTCGATGGCATTCTACAGCCCACTCTTGCCCCCAATCATCCACAATTACAAGACAAAAAAGGCACAACTATCGATGATGTTCTAAATGCATATAATCGGTCTAAAAACCGCAAAAAGATCGAAACCAGTACAATCGATGAGCAAGCGCAAACTAAGTACAAATATAGCTTCGAAGAGAATAAGAATATCGAGGCACACACAATAATGGTTTTGCGGGCGCTAATATCTGTGATAAAAACCAACGCCGAAGTGGACATCCAGTGTATTGGTCATTTTGATATGATCTTTGGATTTTTGGCTAATAATATCTTTAGTGATGTGAGTGTGGAGTTTATCTCAATTGTGTGAAATTGCTATTCGATATGTGATTTGATAATTTTGATTTCAGAACACTTTGGTGAAGTCAGTTGCTCTGGAGGTCGTGGCACTAGTCTCACGCAACAAAGATTGTGTAAGTGAGATAGCTGCTTGTGAGATTCTTGGCAGCTTCTTAGTGGCTCTTCGTGATCCCGATCTTCGAGCAAGTCAAGTTAAAGTACTTGAAACTCTCTCTGGCCTTATGAATGTACAGGAAATGATTAAGGAAGCGCAAAACAAGGGCGCTGTTATCTATCTCCTTGATATGTTCTGCAACTCAAGAAATCCACAAATTCGAGAACTCTGTGCTGAGATAATGTCTAAAATGACAGCTGACCGATTGAGTGGACCAAAGGTAATCCATTTAAATTATTAAAAAAAAAAGTAAATCACAATTTATTTACCTGAAGGTTCGTATAACAATATGTAAATTCCTTCCACCATTATTTGTCGATGCAATGATTGAATCGCCACAAACATCTGTCCAACTTTTCGAGTCAATTCATGAACACCCCGAACTAATTTGGAACGACAACACACGCAGTCGAGTATGCGATGCTGTCGCAGAAATGTGTGGAGGGTAAGTATTTAAAATGAAGTCAATAAGCAAGCCTGAGGTTAAATATATATTATTTTTATTTTCTTTGTAGATTCTACAAATCTCAAAAAGTCAATTCGAAGATTCTTTGGAAGGATCCGGAAATTCTTAAAGATATTGTTACCAATGAAGTTGTTGTAGCTGGAGTTTATTTGCGACTATTTGTTAGTAATCCTGCGTGGACACTGCGCAAACCAAAGCAATTCTTATCAGATCTATTGGATTTTGTTGTAGATCAAATAAGTAAAAGCTCCTCAGAGGTATGTTAAGTTAAAATACCATAAAATTAATTGTAAACTTTTTCCATGTCTCTGAGGTAACACTGAGGGATTATAGTAAACACCACAAACATAAATACATACTAAAAACTTCATGCCCTTTTTTTATAATATTGAAACATTTTTATTTGCAGAAAGATGTTCTTGATCTCTCAACAACAGCCCTTGTTGAACTTCTTCGATCTCAGCCCAATCTGGCAGATGAAATTCCAGTTCTTGGCCACATACCAAAGCTGTTTAATTTGCTTACCGTTCAACCAAAAAATACATTATCAGTATTACATCAACTTTCATTATCAGAGGTGAACTCTTATTACTTTATTTAAATAGTTAAAGTTACTTATAACTTTTTTAATTATAATTGAAGTTTTGTGTGAGTGCAGTTTCACAAACCGAATGTATATTGCCGCTTAAAAAGTGCATGGAATATCACAGGGATTGTATTGAAAAGTCTTGCGAGACTCTAAGTCGTCTTTTCAAATACCAACATGTAAGAACATAGAAAATGATGACAATGCCTAAAATTATTGTATTTAACAAAATTTCCAATTAGGATTCCTTAATAAGTCAGTCACTCGAAGTAAGCCTAATACCCTTCCTACTAACACTACTCGAAAGCCGTTTGGAATTTATCGACAATCCATCGACTGTCAAAGCTCAAATAGTCGCAGCACTAAAAGGGATGACGCATAATTTGAACTACGGTGATCGTGTTACACAGATTCTTCTGAAACATCCTGTGTGGTCAGAGTTCAAAGATCAACGACACGATCTATTTATAACTGACACCAATGTCAGGGGCTATTTGACAGGTAATATTAAAAGATATAATAATAAATAAACAAACAATAGAAACCAAATATTTTTTGTTTATTTACAGGAATAAATCCAACGGCTGGGTACCTAACGCAAGGACCTGCACAAAATGTTGAAGTTTTAACATCACCACCACCGATGGATCGCGATGATCCGTCAGCAAGGCCTTCTGAATAATATTTAAAACTTGTTCCGTTTCAAACTGGAATAGTTAGATATTTAGAATTTTTATCTGATAGTAGTTTTGTTTCTAGATATTTAAGCGATGTCCGTATAGAAAGAGGGTAAATAATGATAATGAACTTATAAAATCCCACTCGTATTTATAGTTAACAAAAAAAAATGAAGATTTTGCGCTACCTGTTTGGTTCTTCTTTCTCTTCATTACTTTTTTCGCACTGTTTTTTGAAAATATTTTTTTTTTAGATATAATTTCATTATTACCAATATGAATGATAAAAAATTATACAATCATGGATTTCATTGCGCTTTTTATATGTATATATGAGTAATTAAAGTTATTAATAAACAAAAATATTTAAGCAAATTCTGAAACAATATTAAAATTAGTAAAAACAGAAGAATTTACTGACATTTTTTAATTATTATTTTATTTTCTATGTAAATGATAATTAATCTATCTACATAAATAATTTTTATATTTGTATGCATAATATTATATGAGCTAAAAACTATAAGAATACACGGAATGATATTAAGAACTATAGAGACAGAATTGATTTATTTCCAATGTTTTACTCTTTGGGCCACTTGAATATAAAGATAAACGCTTTTACAATATGTTTAACTCAAAAACAGCATTGTAATTAAAACAACTTTGCGTGTAGAAGAATTCCACTCAAAGTTTCTGAACTGAACTACTCCTGAGCCTTGTTTTATTTAGATTAAAATAAATAAATTTGATGGCACAACAGCTCATGAAGAAGTAGGGCCTAGTGACTTACAACTCTCAACCATTCCTGTGTGCGTGTCTGCAGGAATGGAGGGCACTTTTCTGTGACAGGAGATACTCTTGGAGGATTTGTCAATTCCTCGCAAGAGGCAGTAGCCGTTTTTTCTTTTAAATAAATAGGTGGCGAGGCTGGGGATCGAACCTTAGACCTCCGGCATGACAGTCCATCGCATACTAACCAATAACCATCACGCCACGGCTACTACGTTTTATTTAGATTAACAGGAAAAAAAACTTTTCAACTTTACCCGAACAAAGCGACAAGCATATAATGAGGGTAATCGCGAACAAAATTTTTCCCTGGACATATTTCCCTACTTAAAACATTGGGAACTTTAATGATGCTCAAAAGTTTCCCTTGGAGTTTATTGGTGTCGGGAATAAATTATCCAGGAATTTGACTGTCATTGCATTGGATTTTTGTTCGAGGGAAATTTATTACGTGGGTGATTCACGATAGCAGAAAAATTTTTCGTGGGAATAAAATATTCCGTGGGAAAATGGCCCCTATCGTGAGATTTCCGATAGTGGCCATTGAGAACAAATTTTTCAGGGGATTTTTGTCTGTCATTAACATTGGATTTTTGTTCGTGGGAAATTTATTGCGGGGCAAAAAAATGTTTGAGAGAATAAAATATTCCGATGGAAATGAAATTCCTCTCGAGATTCCCTATATAGGGTGCAATATGACTTACAAATTTTCTAAGAAAAAAAAAAACAATTTACAGCCGTCTCTGGCTTCCTACAAATCCGGAAATATTCGTTCGGCAGCAAAGTTAAATTTCTTAGAAATTTAAATTCAAATTAATAATAAAAAAAAACATTTTTTTGGATATGATTCATTTAAAAGTTAGACTTTATGGCATTTATTGGAAATTTCTTCACTAAGAGTTTTTTTTTTCATGGGAGTTAGGAGTACTGCATACCGCCCATTTTCTTGCTTATTTTACAAAAAAAAAAAAATTGAGTGATCAAAGCCCCTAACCTAATATATCATACGAACCAATCAAGCGCGCTTAATTTATTCATATTAATATCATAATTGTTTTGAATTGCTGTTGAATTTTCTTTTGTGTTTCCTTTATTTAATTAGATACAACGAAGCAAGTAAACTTTTAAACTCAAAATATCAATTAGGTGGTATCTTGTAACTGTCTGGGTACATATCAATATCTACGTGTATGCATTTTAAATTTGAATGTCTTCACTATCATGCAGCCGTCTTTTTGGTCTTTTATAATAACATCCTTTGAGCAGCTCATATTTCACAATTTACGAAGAACAAACAACAATAAAAAAAGAATAAATACTCTTCAAGTAAAGCTAAGTGAGTTACCCAGTGTTGAATAATTAAAAAGCATTAAATATGGATCAGTGTTTATTGACTTGAATCTAGGGAAATCATTAAATTAAATTTGTATTTACCACGATGCATACGAGATTAGGTACACACACTACACCATTGTTGCCATTAGATGATTTTATACTCAACATTATTAAAGTTCTATTAGTTTAATGGACTGCAATTATTTTAAGGTTGGCCCCGTAGTCTATCTAGTCCCAATGCGAAACCTTTAGACTTATAGAACTCCAGGCAGTTACGGACATGCAGTGTTTACACTGAGCATAAGGCCCAGACAACATACACTAACATGCATATCGCGATGTTAGACAATAATTAACCAATTACCGTCACGAAATAACGGACAGCATGAAAGGAATTCAAAATTAATGTGTAGATAACTTTTAGAAAAAATATAGATATCCTTTTATAAAATAATAACTTAAGCCAAGTCAGTTTATTTATAAATTTTTCAAAGGCTTTTATTGTTTGAGAGCTCCATTATTTGTGTCTATAAACTGTTGTCACGTATATGTATTGATTGATATCCATCACCTAACCTATAATAGACAATGACAAAATATTAATGTTTTAACAATCAGAAACAGTAATGCAGGTAGTCACGCAGCTTCATAAAATTCTATGCAATATTTGATAAGTGTAAAATTTATTAAATATCAACATTTTAACCTCGGTTTGTAGAATTGTAGGTGAAAGAATTTAAAAAAGGGCATTAAGAAAAAAAGGTTCGATATGCTGGCTGAATCTCTTAACGAAATGGATTTAAGTAATTTTGGAAATAGTAGGTATGTCTGTTTGGTAATGTGAAATTTTCACCAAGTTTCCCACACTTGGGTTTGTTTCTATGGATTTTGACAGCAAAATGTGAAAATTTGCAAGAAATTTCACGTTTATCAGGTGCCGTGACAAAAGATCATTTTTAAATTTTTAATTGTTGGTTAGATACTCATAATCATTTCCTTAAGCGAGGTAGACATTATCGATCACGTATGACAGTTTTGCTTACGACTGATAGTGTGTAAACTCTGTTTGATGGTTTGTCAGGCAAAAACATTGGGTAAGTTCAGTATTGGCGTAGTTAGAGATTTTCCCTAGGGGGGCAACCAGCCAGCGGACCAAAAGTTCGAAATCATGGCTGTACTGTTTTTGCAAACGCAACCAAATTTTTGTTAAATTTTCAAAATTATCTTCTGTTTGCTTGTGGGTACTTTATAAGTACCACGTTTATGCGGTGTTGAAGTTAACTTTACGTTTTTACGTAATTTAATAGCGAACTTAAGTCAAAAAATTGATTATTCACCAATTTTTTTTTAAATTAATCGTTTAAATATTTTAGATCTATTTCTCTATAGAAATTACTTATTGCATAAAAAGGCAAATACCTTAAACGAAACATAAAAGGGGAGAGGGGTGTAGTTCAAATTTGGTAAAATGCACAATCAAGGAGGTTTTCAACCTTCGATATCAGTTGTAGTTAAGCAGATATTTTATTTAATGTGCTGATGAGAGACAATTAAAAAAAACTTTTCTTTTCTTATAATCTTTTCGTAATTTTCAAACCGTGTTGTATATTTAAAGAAATAGGCCAATAATTTCCTTAAATATACAATTTTAGTTTAAATTTGATGCAAACATTATATAGCATAATAATTCAATAAAAATTGTATTCTTTTTATAATTCATTTGTTTAAATTTTAGCAAAAATAGAAAAAATTTTCGTTTTGGGTTAATGTGCGCAATCATTTTAAGGGCAAGTCTGCGCATGAAAATCGTATGAAACTTCATATATTTCTGCTTAATTTCAATTTTAAAGAAAAATCCCCATGCGAACTTGTATGGAAATTCACATTGACAGTAAATTTGAATTTTATATCTAAATTGTTAAATTTCACTGAAATCGAAATGTTTGACGTGTTAAAGTTCCATTTATCAAAGTAGTTAGGTTACTTTGAAATATTTTTTTTTGGTTAATGCGAAATAATATTTATTTATGGATTGTAAAAATAGTTTAATATAAAAACTGGGCTTTAAACTTAATTTAATTTTAAAACGTTGATCTAAAACCCTGTGCGGCCTTAAGCCATAGACTGCTTACACTCACCCAATAAATTTGTCGATATTGATTATTTTTTAATTGTTTTTATACATATAAGTAAACAAAATATGTAGTTTTTACAATCCAATTAAAATTTCTTCAATTAAACTTTGAATTCGGTTTTAAAGTCAAAAGTGCGCAAACTTATCCCAAACTAGATACTCGGCGAGCGTACTGTATATAATATTTGGTTACTGTTTGTCTTTACTCTTCATGAACTTCTCCTAGATGTCAGGGCGAAAAGATAAATTTAATGTCCGATGTTCGTTGAATTCCCGAATTTACCAATTTTAGTCTAATTTAATTCTTTTTTATTTAAATGAACTTTGACATTTGTAACATCGAAGTAAAATTGGTAGTTTGGGTAAGAAAATAAACAAATATTAAGAATTTTCGATTTTTCTAGGGTGGACAATTAGTTTAATGTGGGTTTGGTATTTGTTTTTCAATAAGTAGATACTTTTTTAATAAATGAAAAATTCCCTCAGGTGTTACTGCGAACAAGTACACAAGTTAAGTTTTGTCGATTTTCCCAAGGGGGGCAAGAATTTCTCTAGGGGGGGGCATTGCCCCCCTCTAACTACGCGCATGACGTTCAGGAGACATAGGGAACTTCCTATGTAGTCAACTACGTTAGTTGAATGCAAATTTGACTTAAGAACTTAGTTGATGACTATAGAGATGTCAATAATGCCAAACTACGAACTTTATTCAAACCTTTACCTTCCGGTGATATGAAGAAAGTACTTTTAATAATATTTTTATCTGAGAATCACTTCACACAAGGCAAAAATCAGCCGCCTAAGGCGGCCCATAAACACACAACACAATTGTGTGCGCCGGTTAAATGACACCAGTGTGGCACTTCGTCATACTGGTGTTGAAACCAATCCACTCTTTCATTGAAAAAAAAGTAATCGATCATTCACTATGGTGATAGCTCAATCACACCAAAAACATAAATGTTAAAAAAGAGTCAAGTTCTCAATGTATACAAAAAACCTGTATGTAACAAGTCAGCAGTTAAAAGTAATGAGATCTAAAATTACGCCAAGTTCTAAAGTTATGAAAGTTTAATATCAAAAATTTAAGTATAGAATTACCTTATCGAAACAACTCCAAATTATGAGAGAAATTTCTTATTTAAGAATTACTAACTAAAATTTGGTAAGTTTACTGGTCAAGTTTTCAAAACCTTTTGCGAGTAAAGCCGAAAACAGATGTGCAGCTTTTTCCCAATGCAGCGAAATTAGAAATAGAGATATCATGCAGCAAAGGCTGCATGCAGAGCCTGGAATATGTCAGCCCTCATAAGAACCTGTGTAAATTTATTTTCGCTGCATTGGAAAAAGCTGCACATCTGTTTTCGGCATAATCAGGTGGAAAAAAAAACTTGCCAAGTAAACTAACCAAATTTTAGTTCGTAATTATTAAACAACAAGCAGAAGTGTTTTTTTTATAATTGGTAAACATTCTCAGAAACTGGGTGGATTCCATATCCTCTAAATGAAAAATCTAAAAATTTTATTATTTTCTTTAGCTTGAATTGCAAGACCTATCGCTTTGTACACATTGCAAATCCTATCGCTGTATCGAATTTCATACTTCTACAACAATCAAGAATTGTCCATTTGAGAAAACTGGGTGAATGCCACGCCTCCCGAATAATTATTCTCAAACTTAAATTTTTTTAATTTGCACTTATTGTAAGGCCTACCGCTCTACCAAATTTTATCATTCGATATAATTTCGGAAAAGTGGGCAGATACCACGCTCCTATATGGAAATCAAGGACTAGACTACCGTTGTGCGAAATAACAATAATCTACGTAGGTATACGGTGTCGGGAAGTGCTCCGAAATTTTGATGATCTGTCAGTCAGTGAGTCAGTCAGTTACGGTTTTCGCGATTTTTGACGTCCGATATCGCAGAATCTAATGTAAAGGAGTTGAAATTTGGTGAGGCGCCTGTGTTCGCCTAGCTTAGCAAATATAGCGAGTTTGAAGTTTTTGAAATTATTGCTTCCGAAGTTAGTAGGGTGTCAAAAATCGTTTGACTTTATTCCTGTAAAAAGGGGTGGTGCCGAGAAATTGGGTGCGAGCACTACCGTGCCCTTTAATAATCGAATTCAGTCCACTTTCGTCAGATATCTCGAGCAGATTATGTATGTTTGTGTATGTAAATGAGCGCTAAAAATCAATATAATTTTGTGACCCAATTTTAATTCGAAACATTTAACATGCAACCGTAAACCTGTCCTATATTAAACATTTTTAAAGTAATCAATCCCTTCGCCCATATACGAACCTACCTACGTGATGCTTTTAATTTCGTATGGGTCTCATACTGAAAACAATAAAAAAAATTTCAAGAAATCCAACCCAACGAATATTCAAAGTGTACCTTTTCCGTTTCGCTGAGTTTATCTGTTCATTTGGTTGCCAAATTATATCAGAAACAAATTGCAAAATAAAAGTGAAACAATTTCCTTAAACATTTAAAATAAAAAAAAATTGAAAACTGTAAAAATTACAAAATACTGGTGCAGGATGTAAAAGCACATGGCACATCCTTCTCACGGCATTTCTAGGAAAAAAAGGCGACCAAGAGTAATTTGCACCCATGACCTGGCCAAAAGTTGCTATAAGTTTTATGCAATAAACGTCTCTACGTCGTCGATGGCGTTGGGTGTTGCCGGTGCTGCAAGGCTGCAACTGCAACGTAATTATACGTTCGCGATTAACTTTTGCCACTGTTTCATGCGGAAATGAAAATGTTTACATATACTTTCGAGGTAAATTTAACCAATATTTTATGTATTCGACAAGTGGGAGGTGTGGCAAGGCGCAAGGGGGCCGGGCGGTGGGCAGAGTAGTTTTTTTGTGCAATATTTTTTTTTCTGTCGATTTTGACAGCAACTGCGGGACTTTGTGCCGCCACTCATCCGCCCGTCACTACGTCGTGCCAGCTGAGCAAAGGAACATTTTATTTATATTTGTTTATTTATTTTGTTTCGTCCTTTTTTTTTCAGCGAGAACACCAAATTGAGGATAAAAAATAAAACCTGTTCTGTGTTAAGAGAGCCACTTTAGAAAAACACAGTACTGACGGTTATCTGGAAGTTTGGTTGAATTACATTTGCTTTTACGGAAGCGCGATGTTCGTTGTTTTTGTTGCTGTTTTTAATGATGGTGTGAGTTTAAAGTATTTGGGTGACGCCTGGATGTCCTTTTTATAGTTGCAAGAGCGCAATTATTTGATGTGCATGTATATTGTTTTATCCTGTCGCCGTGATGGTGCATCACGTACACGTACGGCCAAAGGCAACATTGCGTGCTTAAGTGCATGTAAAACGCGTTTCGTGTAATCAGAGAACAATTACGGTGCAATTGCCGATTGTTTTGTGTTTATCTGTCAATAAAACAATCGAATGGTATTTTAATCCTTCAATTATTATCCTTGTGCATGAAAAGTTTTATTGTCTTGTTGGCCACATTGACACGCACTTAACAATAGGTATAGGTATGTACATTATGTAGTTGAATTTATATAAAACTCCTACTGCCTGGGATAGCTGATAGAGGCTAATATTGGATTTATAAATTTAATGGGTGAGTCATATGAACATACCTACCTATTAAGTGTTATCCATGAATCGCACGATGTGTTGTGTTATCATATTTGGACAGAAATTTCACAGTTTCATGTTTTTATTTGTTTGTTGAAAAGAAGGGCGACAGAAAAAGGAATACGATGATATAATTACGACATGCTATTGACATGTCCTGTTAGCATTTCAATTTATTGTTCTAGAAATTTGGAATTAAAAATATTGCAAGTGAAAAACAATAAAATTATACCTGAACTTATTTTATTTACATAGTAGAAAACACAATCAAGTTTTGAGGAGCATATTGTGTATTTTGTAAACCTTATAGCAACAAACATATACATACATATTTTTTATGTTTAGTGAATTATATCAAATTGATAAATTGTAGCCAGTTTTGTATCACCAACCAAACTACCCACTTGAATTTCAAAATAGTTTTTAACGGCCTTTATAAAAAAAACTGGAGTTTCGTAACGGCGCGGCGGAGGCGGCAGCTTGCTAGAAATTGATATGACCATCGAATATTAGGTTCGTTCGCGTACTCCCCAAATCTACGAATTTTTACGAATTTCTACAAATTTAACGCAAATTGTGTTCGTTAACTCAATAAATGTGTAGTTTTTCGCAGAAGAGAGCGCTCTCGAGAGAGTAAATTATTTCCACTTTCTGCTAATTTCAGCCCAAAGAAATTCTTCGGGCAGAAATATGAGTTCATTCAAAAGTCAATTTGATATTTGCCAGAACATCTCTTTTCTTATACTCCTCTGTTTTATTTAATTTAATGTAATAAATTAACTTTTTCTTACTTTTTTATTTTATTTTGAAAATCTTTTCGAAGAAATGATGACGATATTTATTTTTTTATTTTCAAATATTTGACGTTAGAAAACCGGTAAAAATTATTTGTTCAAAGCGTTTGTCTACTATTTCGCAGTTTTACTTCTCTCTGAGAGAATTTCATCCCCACTCCTCAATATTTAATAGACCGTAAAATAAATTGGTCAGTTTATATTTCAGAGCGCTCAGTAATTTTCCTCCGTCAATTTGAAAAAGCATGAGTATTTAATATAAACAAGATTCCTCAAACACTTTTTTTTGCTTTCTATTCCTATTTGATTACTGCGACAAAGCGTTAGAGTTTATTTATTTTTCAATGTGTTTTGTGTTTGTTGTGTTGTGATTCTGAAAAAATATCTTATCCGCTTGTTATTTATGTATTTCCGTTCAAAAAAAAAATAAATAAATTTGATGGCACAACAGCTCATGAAGAACTAGGGCCTAGTGACTTACAACTCTCAACCATTCCTGTGTGCGTGTCTGCAGGAATGGAGGGGACCTACAGTTTATTGCCGAATCCGAACGGCTAACGAGCGGCACTTTTCTGTGACAGGAGATACTCTTGGAGGATTTGTCAATTCCTCGCAAGAGGCAGTAGCCGTTTTTTCTTTTAAATAAATAGGTGGCGAGGCTGGGGATCGAACCTTAGACCTCCGGCATGACAGTCCATCGCACTAACCATCACGCCACGGCTACTACTATTTCCGTTCGTGCAATTTTAAAACGAGAAGTTTTTATTTATTTATTTATTTCAACTGGGATAGTTATCCTCAGTTTTATATATTTATCCGGTTGTTCTGTGCAAGTGGCCCTTAGATAGAGAAAATGTATTTTCTACAACATGATTTGATTAAAATCAGTCAGATAGCTTTAGTTATTTATAAATCAGGAGATACTGCTGTCAAAAAAAAAACTTCTGTGCAAGTGGCCCTAAGAGAACAGACTTCTGGTTTAAAAAGAAAATTATAGTATGACATTGTAAGTGTTGCCATTGTTTTTTTTAAGGATTTTTTACTACATCAAGACGTTTTTTTTTTAGAAAATTGCCCCTCTCGTTTAAAAGGGGGGGAAATAGACCCCGCTCCTCTGGACTCAACCTAAACGCTCTAGCATTTTGTAACACTTTATGCGAATCACCCTGTATCATGTTTCTGTATACCTACAATGTACCTAAGTGAATATTAATTTTTTTTAAATCTGAAAATACTTAATTCTTCTGTTTTGGAGTAGGACTGACGGCTTCAGTTTAGTATATGTACCTACATGCTGTGCAAAGCATTTGAAACTAATATCACCTAGTTGAAAAACCATACATTTGTCACAGAAGATGTTATAAAAATCAAATAATTTCTTCAATGCGTGGTCTTTGTTATGTATCATGCTTACTAGAGGAAAGCCAAAAAGCAAATCAACAAACGGCTTCAACGAGTACAATATTTCTTTACAAAAAAGTGCTTGTTTTTGACTGTGCAAAACATTTGCAACTCAGGCGAACGAGTGCTAATTGACGCATTTTGGCCATAGTAAATAAGTTTTTGTTATTTAGTTCGTTTTGTACATAATTGCGGTTCATATTAATTGAGTCATTTGATCGAGTTAAGGACACAGTACACAAATCTAAGGTTATATCTTGCGCAGGTTGTCAGAAATTAAAAAATGGTTGCTCTAGTGCTCCCACAAACTTCACTTCACACCGCAATATTAAAAACAACAACAAATATCGAAATTTGACATGTAAATGGGCACTGGATCCACCATTTTTGTATAGATGCGCAGAACAGAACAAAAATGAAAACGCTAATGATATTACCTTTATTATACATATATACCGTGGAGTTAAGATCGTTTTAAGACAAAAAAGCGAAAAAAAAATTTCAAAACAATAATTTTGATAAAAATGACGGAAACAGGTATTCTTCTGAAACTAAATCGAGAATTTTGAGTGACTTCAAAAAAGGAATATCTCAGAAAGAAAATTGGATCAATTAATATGTTATACACAAATCAACTGTTTGCGAATCACCTTGAGTGGAAAGGTGTTGTGTCACCATGGAGGACGTAGACTTTGCAGTAAATGAGAGTTATTAATTTCAGCTGAAAAAAGCAAACAACATCTTCAACAGAAGTCAATGTTAAACTACAGTTGTTTATTTCCTCATTAACAATAATAAGACATCCAGAACGTCAGACCTGATAATGTGGTTTAAAAGTAGGTATAGATCGAAAAACTATTTATTTACAAACTGCACAAACTGATTAATTCAAATTCAAGTGGCACGATCGTGCTTTTTTGATAAGATATTTTCTTCATCAAGTTAAATATGGCTTCCTTTTTTAATTCCATAGTATTTTACTTAAAATTACGCAAAAATTCGGGGAAAGACCTTTGCAATACACGACAATAAAGAAAAGTGATTGTTTTTAATTTATTTGTTGTATTTCATCCCGTAGGTAATAACGTTGATTTACAAGTTTTTTTTTGTGGTTTTTTCATATTGCACAAAAATGGCACTTTCTCTCAGAAAATGTGGCACTGTAATTTTCTGTCGGG
Source organism: Epistrophella euchroma (assembly GCA_947049315.1). NCBI lineage: Eukaryota > Metazoa > Arthropoda > Insecta > Diptera > Syrphidae > Epistrophella > Epistrophella euchroma. The sequence continues at coordinate 138,704,135 of OX346245.1, forward strand.
CAGCAACGATGACCAGGGCCTTCTATGATTAAATTAAGCCAACATAACATTATCGAAAATATTACCCGCATGACAAAACAAAATAATTGCATACATTTAAAAAGTCAATTCGTTGCCCCTACAGCTTTTGTTTTGACATATTTCCCGCTATACCCAATATAGTTTCGGAAATAAACATAATTAGTCCATGTTTTCAAGATGTGATTTCGCGTTCAATAAAAATCTGGACTTAAAATTTTCTAACAGTCCCCTTTTAGGTTTGAAAAAATCACCTTTTCTGTAAATTTTTTGTTTTACGAAAAATTCTATATTTTTTCATTGATTTTAAATTAATATGCGAAACCTTGGAAAACTTACGTTTTTAATTGTGCCATCAAAATTCCTTTCTCCTCGACCTAAAGATTATGTGCTTATCGATTGTTAAAGTACCCACTATATCCATTGCAACACACACACACATTCACATACCCTGATTGAAGCTGACCCTGAATGTTTTTCGATTTCATATGAATTCCCCGAATCGAAACCAACCCAAAACCACTACCATAGTCCAGTCAATACAGGTAAAAAATAGGCTCTTGTTGCCACCACCAGTACCAGCCGATCTGACGAAATAGCTACCGCCACCGCTGTCCTACCCAGTCCATACCATAACCTGCCATAACCGCCAGCCAAACTTCGAACTGAATCGAAAGCCCCAGCTAGTAGCGTTGCTTTAACGTTCGACTGTTGCAATTTGGGTCAATGGGTATGTTAACACAATTTTGGCAAAAGTACAATTTCGAGCCGAACACAATTTTCGAGGACATTTACAACACCTCGTTTCCGGCTGATTGCAATGCAGCTCACCGCCATATACTGTCCCACCATCATTGCCATCACTATGCCACATCTCCATAACAATGTGCAGGCAATGACGTGGATGGGACTCGGAGCTTGGATATGGGCTTAATTGTAATTACCCCATTTTGTCGTTTTCGCGATGTCGATGTACCATACCATCTTGGAATTGTTCCCAGTGGTCAAACCAGTCTGTTGGCTGTTTGAGTGTTTGTTGGATCCTTTCCCGGCCGGGAAGGAGGCTTGATAAAATTCATAGAAAAAATATTGTATATATGCAATGCATGTACATAAAACCGCAAAATTGAGTAGTTTTATAGAAAATCAATACAACAACGGTTTTCCCGTTTGCGACGTGTTTCTGTTTATGATGGGAATGGCTGGCGGAATCTGTTTGTAACCTACATAAATTCATGCAAGGCAAACAACTACTCCGTTTTGAAAATTGCAGAGGTGGAAAATAAGAAAAAATAATATATTTGCACTCAATTTGTGTTTTTTTGGTATATAGTTTGTTGCTGGTTGCGGTTTTCGTGTGTGGGTGTTATGGTCGGGGAATTTTATTAAAGGTAACCGAATGTTTGGCCTATAAGTGGGAAGTAGATAAAGCGTTTGTTAAAAGACCTTCACTCTACCCGAACCCACATTATATTTGCTGAATGCTATATTTGTGCAATCGAAGGATAAAGGGTGAAAGTCGAACTCTTGTTGCATAATGCAGACAGATATGCATAATTTTCCCAATGGTGAAAGTAATTTTATTTTTTTGGGGAATTGTTGCGAGGCCCAAGTAGATGTATAAAGTTTAAGGAAAATCACTTGAGTGGTTAAGACATTAAGGAATAACTGTATTTCACACATGTTCAGTCCAGCGATATAAGATATGTATCATATTTACATACATATTATATGTGATGTTATATAGAATGGTATACAGGGAGATCAGTACATATAAGGTGCACCAAAAGCTAGAGCGATAAGTTTAGATTAAGACAAGAAAAAAATCGTATATGAGGGGGTATTTCCTCACGTTTAAGCGGGAGGGGCAATTTTCTAAAAAAAAACTTAAAAATAAAAAAAAATTTATTAATTAAAAAGCCAGAAATCTCTTCTTTAATTCTTTAATTTTCATTTTAAATTAAGTTGTGTTGGTGTAAAGTTTTGAAAAATTAATTTTCACACTCGAAATTAAAAAAAAAGAATTAAAAAAAAAATAATATTTTTCAAAATCTTATGTAATTATAATTTTTGTTTTCAAAATTCAATGTTCTTATTAAAACCGAATGCTAAAATGTGGCGTAGTTTTTGAGGAATTGAAAAAAATTAAAAGTACTTTTTTCCAAAATAATTTTTTTTGGTTTTCCCAAGTTTGATCTGCTCAGGTCAATTATTAAATTAGTGGATTATCCCTTTGTTATTTTTTATTGCATACCATCCGATTTTTTGAAAATAATAAAAAAAAAAATAAACTTAATTAACTATATTTCACCTTTTTTTTTGACTGTGTTCAATTTAACAAAATTTCTCAAAAACTAGGATACATTCTAGCATCCTGTTTTCCGGTGTCCCTGTAAAAATGGTCCAAACTTATTGTGGTGATATGCCAGGTTATGTATAACCTCTCAGAATTTAGTAACTTTTTCTTACCCAATCATAACGGTTGTTTGTTTGAAATTTGTACAAACTCTTACTTTGAATGAGTTTTTTTTTCCACTTAAACGTAAGCCAATCAAAAGGAATGTTTTGTGCAAATTACAAGATAAACTCATGGTTTCATCAAAATTAATTTTTTAATTCACTTTGTCAAAGTATTCTGAAAAAAATTCGTATGACTCAATATTGCCTTGTTCTTCTAGTTTTTCAAAATGTATAAAACTTACTTAGGCTAGCTTTAGATCGAAAGTTATAGCCATGTAAATAAAAAAAAAAAACTTGGTTCGAAAACAAATAAAAATATGTAAAATGTTTTTTTTTTTTTTTCTAAATCGAGCTTTTTTTCTAATTTAAATTCTTCTGTTTTTACTACTATAGTGACATCTTGTATCAATTGAATGACTAATTTCCATTCTCAAATAACAAAGTTTATTCAATTTTAACAATAATGACAGTCTTTTACCTTACTCCGCGAAATATTTGTATGGCAGCTACGTGTTCTAGATGACCTAATTCAAAAATTTGACATTAAAATGCCCTGTACCAAATTTAAAGCAAATAGGTTACCCGTTTGACTCTATATAGCTCAAATTACAGCGGACGCTCGGACGCACATAATATGTACATAAATACGCACGGACGGTATGGCGAAAACCGCTTTTTCGGACTTCTCCATTATCGTAGTGCCAATTTTGATCACAACCATGAATTTTTTTTACACGAAACCAATATTTGCCCTAATAGACAGAGCAAGTAAAAGAGAACAAAAAAGATCCTTACCGTAAGAAAAGATAGTGTAAAAAGGATCGGAGCTAATAAGAGAGCATGTTTACTTTTTTTTAAAGATATACGACAGACAGACACCTTATCAGCAACTTTGTTACATTTATTTCTTTCACTTTCATGACGGAACTGACGTTTAAAAATTTTTACCGCAACGCTTGAAAAAAAAGTATGACTCAAAGTCTAAATATGCTTACACTTTCAGTATGTTGTAAAAAAATTATGATGAATTCATTTTGAATGTCGATTAAAAGAAATTGAACGTGCAAAAATGTGTGTTCTTGTTGTGATATCCTTACTTTTTCAAAGTGCTTGCGTAGTGTTGGTTGGTAAAAGCTGATGAGAGCAAATTTCAGAGCCATCGTAATAATTTTAAGTAAAGGGTAATAATTAGTGCGTTACTGTTATACAAAAAAGGTATGCAGAACAAACGCTAGCCTCTTGCACCAAAAATTGTCATAATATGCTTTAAAAATTAAAAAATAAATTTGGTGGCACAATAGCTCATACAGAACTAGGGCCTAGTGACTTACAACTCTTAACCATTCCTATGTGCATGTCTGCAGGAATGGAGGAGACCCACAGTTTATTGCCGAATCCAAACGGCTTATGTGAGCGGAACTTTTCTATGAAAAGAGATTTTCTTGGCTACGGCTACTGCCGTTTTATTTTTTATTAGTTAGACGAGGCTGAGGATCGAACCTCCTATAGACCCCCGGCATGACAGTCCATTGCACTAACATTCATGCCATGGCTGCTACCATAATATGGTTTAAGCAAATTCAAAAGGAAAAAGTAGTTAAACATTTAAGAAATTAAAAAAAGGACGTATACGCCCAAGTGTACTAAACACAATTATTTAACAAACATTTGTCTTCCTTTATTTTGAATGCTTATAGATACAAAATGGTGCAAAATTTTAAACGATTGAGTATGATGTTAGAGCAGTTTTAGTATGATGCTAAGATGTTCTAAATTTTAATGGAGTTAGCATCGGTATACTAAAGTTAAAGTTGCCAATTGTGTATTTTATCTTTTTGGTATGATACTATATCCAAAATGTCACTTTGGCACCTAAAATTGCGAAAATAGGATGAACTGTCACTGTTTTAAGCATGTTTAGCTGGAATTTCTTAAGAAAACAGGTTTAGTTAGAATATTTTAGTAAAGAGCCTTACAGTAAGAAAATTGGTAAGTAGTATCATGTTAATACCTTAACATAAGGCTGTTTGTGTCAATGCCTTACTTCTATGTTAAATCTTATATATTTCCTCACTTTTATGTTTTTAGGTAATTTAACAGAGTCAAATGATCGCACTTTGCATATCTCAAAAGACCAGTAGTGTCTGCCTTTTTCGAAGATGTGTTGCGAGTTCATTCGTTATTTGGTGCTTTTGTATTTCGAGGATGTGTCGCTAAAAAGTTCCTTCTATTCGAGGAACTATCGATCAAGCATTTTGTTTTAGTAGTTGTATAAATATTTTTAAAAAGATTAACGGCCATATTCTTGACGTTCTTCAAAACTAGTTTTACCGAAAAACTAGATTTATAGCGGTTTCGAGTTTCAATTTTGTCACAAATTTTTATTACTTTGACGTCTAAATCAAAATATTCATACATAGTTTGACATCTAAATCAAATCAATAATTTTCTTTGAGAAACTTAAATTTTGTAACCCCTATAGAACTAGTTTCTCAGTAAAACTAGCTTTGAAGAAAGTCAATAATATAGCCGTTAAAAACTTGTGAAAACTTCGAGTTTTTAATTCCGGAAAAAGGAACTAAGTTTGGGTGAAATTTGGAACAAAGTACCTATTTATGGTGATTTCCTTTGATAATCCAGAAGAACTCTACGGAACTTTTCGATTCAGAATGGCAAAAAAAAACAAGTTAGAATAAATTTTGTGATTTTGAAGTTTGTGTTTCGTTGTATTTGTGACAAAACAAATGCAGATGTTAAGGTGCTTAAAAATAGATTACGTTAATAAAATAAAAATGAATGAATTTTGTCACAAATGCACAATCGTATCTTTAAATTAAAAAATAAATAAATATGACACGAACCACAATTTTGACGTTTTGACTGGAAATTCATATGTTTATTACTTAGAAAAGTTGTAGAAGCCGTGGCGTGTTGGTTAATGCGATATGGACTGTCATGCCAGACGTCTAGGTTCAGTCCCAAGCCTCGCCACCTAATCATTAAAAAAAAAAAAAAAGGCCACTGCCTCTTGCGAGGAATTGACAAAACCTCCAAGAGTATCTTGTCATTGAAAAGTGCCGTTCACATAAGCCGTTCAGATTCGGCAATAAATTGTAGGTCCCCTCCATTCCTGCAGACACGCGCACAGCAATGAATGAGAGTTGTTAGTCACTAGGCCCTTGTTCCTCATGAGCTGCTGTGCCACGTTAGATAATCATCATGCCCTTAAAGCACGTCCAACGTGCCATGTGCTGTGTGGCACGTAATGCAGCTTAGACCACAAAAAGAAGCTTATTATCGGTCTGTAGTTGCGTTCAACGCTATAAGTTTCCATTAGGAATGGTACATATACTGAACAATTTCCACCCAACAAATTTGACAAACATACATACATATTATGTTTTTACAAAACCTCTCTTTTAAAAGCCTCTTTTTAATACATATGTGAGGCAAACAAACCTGTCATTTTAAAGAAAACAAGATATAATTTTCCTTTATGATCAATTCACGATAAAACCCATTTCAATTTAAATTATGGTTTTCATATACATACGTATGTGTGTATATGTTTCATGTTAACATAATAATTCCAAAATGCTTCATCCTCATTATACCTATATTTCCCCCACGCAATGTTTTTGTTTTCAAATATTTTTGTGTATAAACCTTCAAAATTAAGTTTTCCACAATTCTGAACAAACTGAATAAACTTTTTCATATATCTGTCATCATCATCACCATAACCATTAACATCAAATAAAATTCCTAACTCAATAACATGCAAAACATCACGTAAACACGACCATTAAAGGTGAAACTGATTCAATAAAAACACAGAGTAGAATTATAATTCCCATCAAAAGTCCTTAGGATGTGACGCGACAGCGCTATATAGGTACATGGGAATTTACATTCGGCTAAATTTATTTCATTCTGTGTGAGTTGATGATAGTGACTCCCTTTGCCTCCTTTATCCCGATGCCGAAAAAACACGGCTTCATCCAATTTCTTCATCACCATCATCCAACTTTTCACCGCTTCGCTCGTCAGCCCACAGCCACACACACACACACTAACTGTCATGTCGTCGTTTACTAACCTCGGGCTAAATTTCATCAACGCAAACATCATTCAACGGTTTTTATGCGAAAAACTTTAATGGATTTTAACGTCAGGAAATTAAACGACTAAATCAATAAATCCTTTGTCCATGTCCTTTGGGATGATGATGAATTCCTAGTGGGAAGCGAGTGAGAAGAGGCTGTGTTTTGTATAAGGCTGTTGGGAATGGTTTTTTATGGTATAGACAGTAAAGACCGAAGTTCTATATACATATAGATACCCACGTTTATGAAGCCAGGCGTGTTGATAGCAAGCAAAATCTACGCGCCTCGGTGTTGTAAAGTGTCCTGCTGCTCGGCGGCGCTCGGGAACCTGCCATATAGCCTGGCATAAATCTGAAATTGGATTAAATCTTGATAATTTAATATTTTTAATGGAGCATCGGAGGAGCGTCAAGCTGCTGTGGCAGTTTAATATAGATACGCACTCACATACCCTACCCTATATATACCCGCCATCCAGTACTACCCCAAAACCCCTATACGCGCAAGCGAATACCTTTTTATAATACTTATGCAATAAATTGATAATGGCGGTTTCGGTGATGGTTGAGAACATCAGTTTGGGGTAATTCCAAAAACTGTTAGCTGCCAGCAGAGTCCTTTCCTTTGCCAAACATTTTTGCCACATTACCCAGAGACTCATTTACTGCGGCGCTATAATGATTAACATAGAAAGAAGGTTTTTCGAAACTGGATAGAGCTCTGATGGGTGCTTTTGATGCCTTGCCTAGCCTATATTACCTAATAAAGACCCGAGGTACGGTTCGGAGTTCTCCTCAGGCGAGAATTAGGTGGGGTGTGGTGTGGTAACATGAAATTTTGGTCTAATTTCAAAATTGGACATTAATGAGTTTTGCGGCCAGCCTAATATACGAAATTCAAGGATGCAATTATCGTGGTGCTACTATTAGTAAAACTATACCAAAGGCGGTTTAAGTGCAATAGTTCCATGCGAGGTCATTTGGGAATGTATGTCATCATATTATAGGTCTCTGCTTTCAGAGTTTAATTTTCGTCCTGGATGGATGATATACATATATACAGTATGGTGGACCTAAAGTTCTCGCTTCACCATTCACAACTACTCTTGGTAAAGTTATTACAGAGATTTAATTGAATGTAAAAAGTTTGAAGTGCTTTAAGTGGTTTGACTTGAGGGTGAGTCTCTTTGTGGTTTGTTCTTTAGATAAAAAAAAGTTTTTTTTTTTTTAAAGATTTTCGTTCCAGCTTTTTGTTCATCTTATTGAATTAGGTCATAGGTATATTAGAAAATAAGTGGAAAATGATTTTTTTTGCCGAACTGTAAGTTTAACAAGAAAGTTGAAAGTTTTCTTAGCAATTGACATGTCAGAAAGGAGAGTAGCAAAGCAAGGTAACCATAACACTCACTGTTGAAGTTTTTATTAAACACGTAAGTAATTATTAAACACTTTTGTCAATTTTTAGACAAATAATGAAAACCAAATGTAAAAATCTTTTTAAGTTTTTGAGAAATAAAAAAAAAGAAAGATACTTTTTCCCAAAAAAAAAAAAAAAACGAAAAAGGGTTTTTTAATTTGGAAGTAGATTTTTTTTTGCGTCATAGATATAACAAAAACTCAATATTTGACTAAAAAATTGACAAGAGCATTGAATATTAAAAAAAAACATGGACACTTATGTCGTTTTCCATTGGACGTCTGGAAGCGTCCGGAATCAAACAAAACTCTTCTAAAACCATTCCATTGGCAAAAAAAACGGTCAACCGACGATTCTGAGAAGAGAATTTCGCTTCTCGATTTAAAATCAGAATCCACTCAAGAAGCACTAATACATAAAAAGCTCTAACGTCAGAACAAACTCACTCAATGTCAAAAGTAAACGTCAGCCTCTGTTCGAAGGACGCCATGCTTGTCATTCTCCTGCAGCCAAAAATATCAAATCAAATAATGATAATACCTGTAAACCGAAGGGCATTTCACCTATACAACGATTCACCAATACAATAACAAAATTTGTAAGTTGAGTAGAAGTAGGAACAGTACTTCCATTGGATTTCAGAATGAGTGAATCCCTGAGTGAAACCAATGGAAAACGACATTAGTTACGCAAAATTTTGAAAAAAAAAGAACTTAAAAAACAAACTTTTGTTTTCGAAAATTTTGCCTTTGAAGTTTTATTTATCAAAAACTATTCCTGTAAACAATATGATTTAAAAAATAAATAGAAGAATCAAATATTAGCTATAACACATTATTGTACATATGTGCTTTCATTGATTTTTATTATTTTTTATACAATTTACTACTTTTTTTTTCATTTTAACTCAACTTTACAGTTTTTTTCTTAGAATTATCCAATCTTCATTCGCTAAAGTATATAGTGCACGATTTAGGTGACACCCTGTACCTATTAAAATAAATAAATTTTATTTGCGTGTCCGCAGGAATGAAGGGGACCTACAGTTTTTTTTTTTTTTTTATTATTATTAGTTGGGTGAGGCTGGGGATCGATCTTAGACTTCCGACATGACAGTCCATCGCACTAACCATCATGCCACGGCTACTAAAATGCCTGTATCTATATAAAACCAAAAATTTGTGAAGATTTTTAATTTTTTAGGTATACGTATACATAAAATTAGACGAAATTTTAATTTTGAAGATTTTTTTTTTGAATCATAATTACTAACTTTGGGTTCCCTGAATTGTAGGCTTTCGGTTTTTGTGATTTCTGATTTTCAGGATTTCGGATTTTTTGATTGTGGAGATTGGAATTCTGTCTAACTTCCTTTTCGAAAAAGAAGCAGCCAAGCAGTCAAAACAGTTTATTTAGATATGACAGATTTTGAGACCATGAGGGAAACTTTAATATAAGGCGTGGCCAAAGGTGAATTTTTCTTAGCCTCACAAACGGTAATAAATAGATAGATAAATAAATAATTTTATTTCCAAGTTAACTACTATTATTATTTTTCGTGAGCTCTGATTTTATAAAAAATCATTAATTATTTGGTAGCGATATTTAAGGGCTGATTTTAAAAATTGATAAAGGTAGCATTTTTCGTTTAAAACATCAAGAAACTGGGATCTGGTTAACTTGAAGCTACCGAAAAAAATCTTACGGTATCCTTTGAATATAGGACAAATTCCAATGAAATGGTAAACATTTTCTGATGCGTCGAGGTTACACATAGTACATAATCCAGTACTGTTATTTTGAAAAGCTCTTAAGTTGCAATAATCGTAAGACTGCGATTGCTGAGCGTCACTTACAAAACTACTCCAATGCAAATCTTTGAGCACCGCATCTCTGACGTAGTGGTCGCAAAGGAAAATGCTATTGAAGCTTCCGAAAACGGCTCATTCCATTCTTTAGACCAGTAAATGTTCCTCCGAATAAGAATTTCCGATAGTTTCCTGGGAAGTCTATTACTCGGTAGCTCCAAAACTCTGGCTATAAATGCAAAATGCAGTTTTATGGTTTTTAAAAAAGTTATTGGTAGTCCGGTTTCTATGTGTAACACATAATTTGGAGTATTATTAGGCAGCAGAAAACACCTTTTCAGGAAGAAACGTTGAAGTTTTTCCACTTGGTAATGTTCCTTAAACGCTAATACACGATTGAATTTTGAAAATTTCAGCGAAATCGGTTAAATAGTTTTCGAATTTTATCAACATAATTTGGCATAGTTATGACTTATGTCTGCTACTTAGTTATTTAATTCTACTGAATAAAGAACTGCATTATGATTTCATGAAAATTGTTTGGTGGTTTTCGAAACAGCTCATCTATATATAAACAAGATGATATAGTTTTACTGCCATATTTATAAACAAAAAATGGTTACTTCAGCTCTTGTGTTCAGGGTAATTACACCATGGAATAAGAATTTTCCAAACTCAAACTAAAGGCAATTGCTTACTGCTCCATTTGAGTCTCTGAACACAAGAGCTGAAAAACCATTTTTTGTTTATAAAAAAAGGCAGTTACCGTTTAACTTTTAAAGATTACTTTGCTCACTCAATTTAAGACTTGAAAACGATCACTTGAAAACATGTTGAAATAATAGGAATGTTCAGGAAAATGAGATCTCAAAGCTCTCAGCAATCTCAGTTACATGAACAGGATTCCTCTGCAAAATTTCTCAGTTTTGCTGTCAAAACTCTGAGAAAAAAAAATTTTGGAGAAATCTCCGAGTACCCATTTTCTTGAACACGCCAAATGCTTAGAATAATTTGTATTGTTAACTTAAAATTTAAATTAAGTCAATGGTTAAAGTTCTCCCATTTTAAAAACTCAACTCAAAGATCAAAATCAAAAATTGTCAAACTGTCGTGTCATCAAGAAAACATTATCCATTAGTTCCACCACACAGAAGGGTGACAGTGAAAGTACCTACATAATATTCACCCTTGCTTTTAATAAAATACAAATCCATAACCATTGAACAACAAAAAAAAACTGGTTGTCTAACTACTATTTATTCAATATGAATGCTAACGCCTCACCATCATCCCAGCTTCTCTGGTGAAGCCACATTTACTTGACTGGCAGAAATCTATAAACCATCGATAGTCATTTGATAATTCGCTTATCGGAGTCGTAAAACTTCGATTACCGACATCATTCCGCAATTTATTCCCGCCCTTAATGCATTTATCAGCAAAAAATAATCCCCCAGCCTTGAATAAGGTTAAATGTCAAATTTGTTCTCGAGAGCATATCTGCAATCTGCAATGACCTCATCAGTTCTATTGAATTTGAAAGAAGAAAAATCTTTCGTAATCCTTGAAACAGGGATGAACCCACGTTTACAAGGGCCATGGAGTCATCGCAGCCACCCTAGCTGAACTATACTGACTGCTTGATGGGCAAGAATAGAGAGAGAGAGAGAAAGTACTTTAACATGACTGAAAATTGTTCGTCTAATATCTAATGCAATTGCAGATACACGCTATATAGAGAAACGGTATTAATGGAACATGCTTTGGAAGGGGGTTTACATACAGATATGGCGCCATTAATGATTGATAAGGATGATGGGTGGTATAGCGTGTGGCCGTGCGATAAGATTCAAAGTCATTTTTTAGCTCCCGAAGGTGATGTATTCAGGATGCCACCTATATACGGAAACAGGATAGTAATCTCCCAAGATACAGCTAATAGAATTAAACCAGTAGAGTATTAGAGTGTGGAAGGAGTAAGCCCGGAATTAAGTAGTGTAATAGCTTGTTCGTAATATCTCAGCAGAGCATCAAGCCTTTCCCTTAGGAGTGGGTTTTTTTTTTTTTTTTTTTTTTTTTTTCATTTGGGAATGTTTTCCGCCTCATTTCCGATAAATGATGAAATGTTCTTTCAATTAATCAATTGTCAAGAGTTTTTGGCAATATTAAGTTGTGTTACGATAATAATCAGGAAACAAACTCCAGCTACAAACTTTATCTAATGAACATGAGAGACGGAGATAAATATTGGAATTGGAAGTTATTGATGAGGGGTCACGTGTGGCCAGTTTTTGGTAACATGGGCCATTTGCTGATTGATATAAAGCAATCAGTTATATCTTTCGGAAAAAATGTCCCCGTCAAAGAAAACTCTGACAGTTGATAAATTCATCGAGGAAACAGCTATAACATTTTGTTTGCCTTGTAAAATGCCTCCAAACTTTAATTAAGACTTCTGGCAGCTAAGTATACATACATCAAAATCTCCTTCGGGATAATTTCTTGAAACCATTGATTAGGTCTGTTTGGTAACTGAAACTTCGAACGAGTTCGTACGATGCACGTTGCACAACTTTTCATAAATTCCTGTGTGTTAACTCAAGAAAGTTGCAACCACAGAGCACAACGAGAGAGTAAGAAATTTCCCCTCTATTTAAAAACTTGCACATTTGTGCTACGCACATTTCTGTTTGCAAAAAATCTAATAACTGTCAAAATGCACAACTGTCAGAACCTACTGTTCTGTCAGTTAATTTTAATTTGCTGTTTTTTTCTATTAATTTGTTTCTTTGGAATTGCAAATGAAATGACAAACAAAGTTTATAATTTGAAATGATTCCCATGAAAATTTCACAGACTGCAAACAGGTAAGTTTACTCTGAATTATTTTTAGAATTCTTAATTAATAATTTTGAGATTCACTTGAAGTCGACGTAATTCCGACAACATTAGTTTTTAGTTTTAAAAATAATTAAAGAAATATAAACATAAAATTTTTGTAACGTTTTATACACAAAGTGAAAGAAGGTCTAACAAATATTTAAGAAAAATTCCATATAAACATAATTTTGGCATTTTTCAATTTTTTGAGAAATTGCCGAAATCAGATTTACATAAATATGTACATACACATACACTCCGCTCCACTTGAATAGAAACAAACTTTTGTTTTACTATCAGAGCGTGTTGCGCTTTGATAAATTTAGAAATCCACCTTTTTGTTTTAGTTCTTTTAAGAGGGATCTATTGCGAATAAAACTGCATAAGCAGAATAATTCAGAAAAATACCATTCGGTTATATTTTACCATTTTTCTAATTACTTCATTAAAAATACTTTTTTTTTTGCGTCACTTGAAAAGAAACAGTATGCGATTTTTATCTATAGGTTACGGTTAGAAGAAAAGATATTGTTATAATAATGGAAGTGTAGATTAAAAATAATAATTGTTTGATCAAAGAAAAAATGGGCCGCGGAAAACCATTAATAGCTGCAGAAAAAGCCAAAAAAAATAAGAAGTGTTACAATTGTTTGGTCGTACCTTAGAAACAAAGAAAACTATGGAAAAAATATGAAAGTTAGACAAGTAAGAGCCATAACAGAAACAGACCGAAGAAAGATAATAAAGCTGGCTTCCAATTCAAGTGACTCTGCTGCTAAAATTAAGCCGAAGAGTGGAATTACAGCTAGTCTTAATACTGTTAGACATGTTGTTCATCGGTTTCAAAATTTAAAGCACCTAAAATTGAAGAAAAACCACCGTTATAGCTAATACGAAGATAAAATAGAAATTTTTTTTTGGCGGAAGAATATGACGTGAAAGGAAGAGTGGAGAAAAGTGGTATTATCAGACAAAAAACAATTTAATTTAGATGGTCCGGACGGATATAATTAGTATCTTTATGACATGAGGAAAGAACCAAGGTTTTTAGAGTGCCACCATAGCCAAGAAGGTGGTGTAATGTGGTGTGGGTTGCGATTTGCTGGTTTGGAACAATTAATCTGGAGTTCCCACGATAAAAATGACGGCTAACTCTTACAAGCAAATATTGCAAGAAGCTTTCCCCTAAGTTTACCGATGTTTTTCGACCAATAACATGGCCATTTAAACAAGACAACGCGCCAATCCAAAACGCAAGGATCATTAAAAGTTGGACATCCGAGAAAAATGTTACCTTGCTTCAATGGTCACCGTACTCTCTGGACCTTAATATCATCGAAAACATATGGGGATGGATGCTTTGTAGGGTATACGATTCTGGATGTCAATATGAGGACAAAGAACCACTTACTGCTTCAATTAAAGAAGCACAGAGTGCAATTGCTTGAAATTACATAGGATTCACTTTCCAATAGGCTTTTTGAAGTTAGTTCAAATGAAGGTGGTACCACAAATTATAAGAATATGATTATTAATAAAAAACTACCCTCTTTTACTGAATTTATTCAATTTGTTTCCTTATTTAAGAGAGTGTTTTGTATTCAAGTGACGCATAAAAAAACTGTGATTTTAAATAACCGAATGGTATTTTTCTGAATTATTCTGCCCATGCAGTTTTATTCTCAATAGATCCCTCTTAAAAGAACTAAAACAAAAAGGTGGATTTATATATTTACCAAAGTGCTACGCGCTCTGATAGTAAACAAAAAGTTTGTTTCTTTTCAAGTGGAGCGGAGTGTATGAATATTTTTGGCCGGTAGCCTCTTCCTTTTGTTGGTCGGGTGATCGAAATAACTAGGTTGTATTGACTTGACAGATATGAGATAAGAATTTTGTATCCTATCTTGAAAAGTATTAATATGTTAACTATATGTATTTTTCTATAAAGTGTTACCTTTAAATTTATTTATGATTAAATTTTAAAAACTACTTGCATTCGAACTATTCTTTATCAATTCAAGTTGTTTATTTTCATATAACTTTTACAGCTTTTTTAAAATTCCTATTGTTTTCCAATTCACATTTATGTGCACAATTAGTTGCCACTTGTTGTTAACGCATAAGTATTTATTTATTTATAAATAAATACTTATGCGTACACATTTTATAAACAAAATCCTGCAGCTATTTAGACACAATGCAAATATGTGCATTGCTGTGCAACTGCCTTTCACGCACTTGAAAACTCAGTGATATAGTAAGTCATCATACACAATGCTCAAGGATATTGCTGCACTATAACAAGTATTTATTGATTCAGATTTAATAAAAAAAAATTAAAAAAAAAAAAACAAACAATATTCTCCTCAAATTGAGCAGAAATCATATAATTCAGTCAAATAAATCTTCACAACTCAAACTCAAATTCTGTATAAGTTCTTGCATTATTCTATCCTGTTGAAGTTTCAACAACCACATATCACGGGCAACGTATACAATGCTATTATGGCCAGCATTTTTCTGCAGTTTTATAGCGCAGTGAAAATTATGTTATTTGTGCCAATTGAATGAGAGTTTTTTTTTTTGCTTTTTCCAACTTCATTTGTGGATATAGATTGTATTATGTTATTGTGTATGGGGTCCTGCTAATATGACGGCATGTTGTATTGACCATCATCATCGTTAATGGTCATATTACAAACTTCTTTTCAATTTTTTTAGCTCTAGTAAAAATTTAGGGGAAAATAAATCTGTGAAAATGGGTGTATTTCATTATACCTACATACAGGGTGTCCTGTTTATTTAATGCTAATATTTAAAAAGAAACTTACTATAATAAGCACTTATTTTTTCCAAAAATAATAATTTTTATTAAAAAAGAAGAAAAAAAAAATATAGAGGCCAATGCGTTTCGTCTTCTTGAGGACTTCACCAGAGGGCACTAAACATACACAAAGAACTATACAATCCAAAAGGGGTACCAAGCATTAACGTGATGAATAAAAGTTTTCTTATAGTTGAGAATATTATTTAACTATTATGCAATTATTAACATTAAAATTTTAACGTAGTAAAATGGAAGTTAATTTGACGACAGAACTGCATACTTTTGGGTACTGGTGTAGTTACGTCTCAGAATATAACCATAACTGTAAATCCTCTATTCCCCACACCCCCCTTCGCCTAAAGGCGTATTTACAGTTCCCATTCGCAATATTTGCAAACCTTGTACAAACCAATCCTAAGCGGTTACACCCCCTTTCCCTCTACCAACAATAAAAACCGTAATTGTGCTTATTTTACCGTAAAAAGACGAAATAATGAAATTGTAGAATTTATCGGTGAATCCTACCTCACTGATGTTTAGTGTTTATACATAGGATACATTCAAAGTTTCTTTAAACTCAGATTTTTTTAATGCAAAAGAAACTTTGCATATAACCGTACTCGCAAACTCGCACTCGTATGTATGGGGGGCATGATACCTCACTGTTTATACGCCGTAATGTGGGTACTCTAGGATTTACCGGTAAATTCTAGAATTTCATTATTTTGGTTTTTACAGTGAGATCATATTTCATTTATTCAAAATAGAATATGAATACCTTAAAAATAATTTACTATTATTTTGCAAACTAATGGGTTTTTTTTTGTTTCTACCTGAAGCCAAGTTCAGTTTAAATTATCGCCTTTAATTTCAGTTTTGATCTAACAACCAATTTGAGAAGTATTGGAAATAATAAATTTAAGAAATGTATAAATAATCATATTAATAAAATAATAAACAAAAAATTAAATAAATAAAAAAAAAAGAAATCTTATGTTTTTTTTTTTAAGAAACCGCGACATCTACGACTTAATTGTGTATTTTGTATATACATATATTTTTTATTTTATTTATTTATATAAGTTTCTATTAAGCAGATTACATGCAAATTTATATTAAAGATGTAGAAAAATTGAAACGATTAAATTTTGTATAATTATGCTTTTGCCTAAAATTTAAAATACATAGACACACTATTTTTTAAAATTAAGTTTAAGTTTTCGGTTTTGGTTCTCTCGAATCATTAATCTAGAACTCCCGGTATAGATGAAAAATTTAAAATACATGAATAATTTTAACTTATTGCCTGTATTTCGATGTTAACTCTTTTGAGTGGACGTTCCTGAATTTATTAAAATAAACCCCGAACTGACATTGTGTATCTATCCGAAATGGAATTCACGAGTAATTACCAAAAAGAAAAAAAAGAGTAACACATATTACATTAAATTAAATTGTAATACCATATTAATCGGCGAAAATGCAATAAAAATATAAAAGGATACATATATGTATATTCACAGGTTATATTGTTACGATTTGTGATTGTATCAAATTTTTATTATGAATTATAGAAATTTCAATTTTAATTTTTAAACTTGTCTATTTAAAGATTTTAATAATTTATTGAAGGTTTAAATGAAAGAACAACAGCTTGAGTGAGCTACCAACAAGTTTTATAAGCTGGAGTTTATAGCTATTTCACGGTCGTCAGGCCGATTATCAGACTCCTTTTTTAGTGGTGCTGGGTCTATGTATGTTCAATTTAATTTGAAAAACTTTTTGCCGTCACTGGGGATCGAACCATAGACCAAGCGCCTCCAGGACAAGTGCACTACGCACTGCGCTACTGAAGGTCACGTGATCATGTCGATCCAGTGTAGGTTTTATTGTTCTGTGTGATAAGAAGGCCTGGCGACTGTGAAATAGCTAGGTTTTTTCATTCAAACCTTCAATATTAATATGATGGTGCGAAGGCTTTGCAGCCTACACTGCGCGTGTGTTATCTTACAAAATCCCTTGGATTTCAATTATTTTTGTTAAATAATTCCTCGATTTTATTATGAACTTGTTTTGTGAATACTATGTGCGAATATACAGGGTGATTAACCTAAGGCATGACAAAAAACTAAAGCGTGTAGATCGAGATAGGAAAAAATCGTATATAAAAGAAAAGCAGAAATTTCTGGCCTTACTAAAGATATACCATGGCATTTTACGTGTAACCGATGTTTTTTAATAATCTTTTTTCTGTTTTAAGTCAATTTTTTAAAAAATTTCCCTTCCCCCTCATATACGATTTTTTTTCTTATCTCGATCTAACCTACACGTTTTAGCTTTTTGTAACGCCTTAGGTGAATCATCCTGTATAGTATACAAAGGTGGGACAAAATTAATCACCCCATCGGAAGATGTTATAATTTTTGCAAATGGCGTCGTACGTCAATTATATTTGATATTTAGGAACTATAAACAGCTGCAGTATACAAATCTATCACTCAAAATCGTTTTGTAAGAGGTCTTGGGCCTCCGTCGATAAAAAAAAAAAATTTGGTAGCACAACGGCTCATGAAGAACCAGGGCCTAGTGACTTACAACTCTGTGCGTGTCTGCAGGAATAGAGGGGACCTACAGTTTATTGCCGAATCCGAACGGCTGGTGAGCGGCACTTTTCTATGACAGGAGATACTCTTGGAGGATTTGTCACTTCCTCGCAAGAGGTAGTAGCCCTGAAAAAAACTTAAGGTGGAAGCGGTTGGTATTGAACCCAGACCTCTGGCATGACAGTCCAATGCACTAACCATTACACCAAGGGCTACTACGGGCCCCCGTCGATGGTATATATATAATACAGGGTGGGGCAAAAGGTATGAACCGGTTTTGACCGGCTGGCGCTCGGCCTGTGGTTGTGGTGGAAAAAGGGGAGGGGTCTCGTTGTGGCAGTGAGAGAGTCTAGTTTTCAGTAGCAACCATGGTTTGGACGGGAGAGCATCGTGGGTTTGCTGTTAGGACTTTTTTTTTTGAAAATGGCAGTTCTGTTATCGCCACGCAGAGAGCCTTCCGACAGCACTTCAATATACCTATGGGGGGAAACGTCCCTGGCGGTAATGCAATTATACGTTGGGCTAGGACATTGGAAAACACTGGTTCAACAGCAATAATTTGGGATTATTGGTCCTTACTTTTTCGAGGATAATGGGCGAACCGTCACTGTCAGCGCTGAGCGCTATGTGACAATGGAAGAGTTTTTTTTAACCCGAGCTGGAAGAAATGAAGGAAGCAACTAATCTGGGAGATATCTGGTTCCAACAGGACGGGGCTACATCCCACACTGCTAGGATTTCAATGGCGAAATTGAGGAAAGTGTTCCCCCAGCGCCTCGTTGCTTTGAAGGGTGACGTGGAGATGGCCTGATGCGCGCTCACCAGATTTGAGCATTTGTGATTTTTTTCTTTGGGTTTTATGTACACCCAAAGAAAAAGTTTTTTAACTTCGTCCACATACCCTGGAAGAACTTAAGGACAGAATAAGAGAGAGGAAGTTACGACAATACCCATCGAAATGTGCGGAAGAACGGTTGAAAACTTCAGAATTCGCCTTCAAGAGTGCATCGTGGCTGACGGCCGCCACCTACGTGCGATCATCTTTAAAACTTAATGTACAAAACTAGATTCTGTACTGAATTAAACAATATAAACATAAATTTCTGTTTTTTGTTTTACATCCCTTTAAAACAGGTTCATACCTTTTGCCCCACCCTGTATTTAAGTTTAACATAAGAGTTTATGTGACTTGTGATAGTTACGCTGAGGAAAAAGTAGAATATAAGCGTGTAAGTTGAACATGAATGTCTAAGTTTCATATCAGCAAATGGGCATAAGTGCTACAACTCGGGAGTCGGGAACAACGTTCGACAGATTTTGATCTAAAATTGGTAATAACTGGCAGCTTTGGGCAATTACACGAAAATAGGCCGATTTATCTCTATACATATTTACAAAAACGTCAATTTCTTCTTGTGTCACAAATAAAATTGTTTTAGTTTCCAGTAAACTTATGAACTGTTATTTTGCACTACTTACAATAATGGTTCTCAACAAGATTGCTTGAAAGCTGATTGCGAGAAGTTCGACTCGTTCTTGTTTTTTTTTGGAGTGCAATGACGAAGTCTGAAATATTGGTCATTGGTAGAAATAGGAAAAGATGGTAGGTAAAAGTAGGTAAGAACAGCCCATAATATCCCTAAAACGAAGCAAAATATACAGAGTTCGTCATTGAATCAGGGGATAAAAATTAGGTTGGCATAAAATTAATTTAATCAAATCAGAGCTGTAAAAATTCAAGTACAAGTACCAGTACAGTACCAGTACCGGGACTTATACTTGTACTTCAGTACCCTGGTACTGGTACTTAAAAAAAGGCAAGTACCAGTATTTTTCAAGTATTTGGGTACTTAAGTACTAGAGTGGTACTTCAAGTACTTTGACAAGTACTTTCAAGTACTTCAAGTACTTTCAAGTACTTTCAAGTACTTCAAGTACTTTTAAGTACTTGACCAGTAGTTTCAAGTAGTTTGTATCAGTTCTTCGATTCAACGTCGTTTATTTTAGTCTTTTGCACAATTTGTATATAGGTATGTAGCTATGGATATAAATGTTAAAATTTTGTAACGAATCATAATGTTTCAATTTTTTATTAATTATTTTTGATTAAAGGCTCTCCCAAACCGGTACGAAACATTCGGTGCGAATCTGTGAGAGAGCGGGGCTAGAAGTAACAGGGTTAAAAAGTAACAGCTTAAAATTAAATGGTTCCCCTGAAAATTAAGAAACGCGTGAAGGAAAAAAATTCGTCTACTTCAAAGCTAGTGTACTTTAGCTGTGAGTTGTACACCAAAAAAAATAAGTTATGAGTGTAGTCCCCAAAACTGATACGTTTTTTTAACTTTATTTTTTCTTTGTATTTTTGGTATTTCTCTTCACTCGGAACAGATACAGTGCTAGTTGTTTTTGTAAAAACGTATTTATGTTTTAGTCGGGCCCGTAGTTTCGAAAAAAAATTCTGATTTTTGTGTTCTATTAATCTTTAGGCTTAGGGAAAATTGCAGAACATCTTAGTAAATTACGTTTCCGGGTTATAACGTGTTGTTTGTTTAACAAAATTAAATTTTAAATAAGTCAAGTTGCGATGTGGACTAAACAACATTTCTGAAAACACCTTCGGAATTTTGTCTTATGTTATTAAGAAAAATAAGGATTTCCCTATACTAAATTCCTTTCGGAAGGGGCTTCAGCCTCTCAAGTCCCCCCTCTGGCTACGTGCCTGGTTTTAGTTAAGTTTATGTATTATACACATTTTCAAACACATTTTAGGAACCAGCCTCGCCATCGCCACCTAATAATTTTTAAAAATAAAACGGCTACTGCCTCTTGCGAGGAATTGAAAAAAACGCCAAGAGTATCTCTTGTCATGACTAAATTCAGTTTTTTTTTTCAAAAAATTAATAGTGATTTTAATCCTTTTTTTTGAAAACATTAAAAATTATTTTTATTTATTTTTAAAAATTATTAGGTGGCGAGGCTGATGGGGATCGAACCTAGACCTCCGGCATGACAGTCCATCGCACTAACCATCACCATCGCACTAACCATCACGCACTATAGTTTGCAATCTAGTGCTTCTAAATATTTCAATCAATATTGATTTTTACAATGAACAAAATGTTATCATTTTCTTAGTACTTTTTGCTTTTTTAACATTTTTGTTTCAATAAAATGCGACTCACTGGAAAGATTGAGGCCGGTATCACGACAGGTTTGTTGGCAAGTTCGCCGGACTTCTCTTACCGACAAACCAGTCGTGATAACGACTTCAATCCTCAATCTTTTGTCAACACAAATTGGCATTTCGCTCTGACAATCTCACTTGGAATTAATGTGTTTTATTTTGTTGTTGTTTTTCCTTTTTTATGTTGGGGTCGTTCTTTTTAATGCATTTTCCAAAATTTTTTATGGAAGAATATATTTTTGCAAGAAATATTTAATATCTATTGAACATAGTTTTAGGGCATATAATCATTTTTTTGGAGCATATAATTGATTTTATATTATATTATTTAGGTTATATTATAACTATAAGCGCTTAAAATTAGTTTTTAAGGGAATATTTTTGGTTGGCCTAGCAATGAAGTAGAAATTAAAAAAAATTTCATTGAGTTTATGTATATGTAAATTCAGGATGATTCTATTTCGGGTCACAAAGTTTAAAAATTGTTTTTTTTTTTTCTTTTATAATTTGCGCTTGTTTAAAGAGCCTAGGGTACCTTTTTGTTTTTTCTTTCTTATACAAGGTGCAAAAGGCTAAAATAAATTACGTTGAATCGAAGAACTGATAAAATTCTTCAAAGTACTGGTCAAGTACTTGAAGTACTTGAAAGTACTTGAAAGTACTTGAAGTACTTGAAAGTACTTGTCAAAGTACTTGAAGTACCACTCAAGTACTTAAGTACCCAAATACTTGAAAAATACTGGTACTTGCCTTTTTTAAGTATCAATACCACGGTACTGAAGTACAAGTACCAGTACCTAGTACTTGTACTTGAGAGGACTGAAGTCCTGAAATACTTAAGTACTTTACAAGTCTGAATCAAATTGCGTTTGAACATACCTACAATACAAAATTCTTTCTTTATCAATATTGAAGACCATGATACAAATATCTCGCTTATATCAAGCTCTCAAGAGCATTTAATTATAATTGAAGAGAAAAATCAAAAAAACATATATTTGCACACGTGTCATGTTTATATATAAAAAAAAAATATACATACCTTTATTTACCCACTTCTTTCTTAAGTCAGTGTTTACACTTGAGTACGTGCCAAGTGCTCTTAGATATGCAAAGCTTATGAGCTGTAAAATCGATATGATGTAGTAACCCGAGTTAAAAAAGAACAAAACTCTCGTCAAACGAAATTCATTCTGACTTATCGTCAATGCACGTGTCCTAGATGAAGATTAAAGTAGCCCCAATCTGTGTAAAGAGCGAGAACGTCAGTACATATACACGAAGTACCGTCATTAAGAGCATCCTCAGATTGTCATTTTCAACACTGACAAGAACTAATGCTTCCTAACATTGTTGCGAACTTCAATGTGATAAGGCGGCTTTGCAGTTTGTACCCATAGCTACTGTTACCCGTCCTTATACATTGAACCATCTCGTTTCCTTATTACTTCGTCATTTACCATCCCGCCTTTTCGAGGTAAGGTAAACAGTTTCTCGCGTGCTTCTTCATCTAATCTCAAACAAAGCGCTCAGTACAATACCATGTCTACCTTGTACTGACTGAATGACAAAGCCATTGCTGTCGCCGATCTATGTTTTTGTATTCAAAGGATTAAATAATTCCATTTCAACTACTTTGTGTGTCGAGTCGTCAACAAAGAGAAGGAGTTCTGCACCAGTACCCATTATACTTCTTCAACTACCAAGGGTTAATCCAGGCAAATCTAGAAAGGGGTTGTTTGCCTGCCCCCAACCCCTAAAACCATCTGTACTGACAAAATAATCATTTTGTGATTTACCCCTGACGTCGTCGCATCGCCCGCCCGTCTTCTTCCTTAGAAACACTTAGCTTCACATGTTGTCATTGATGGGCGGATGGGGCTAGCAACACTGATTCTCAAAGGGTAAAACCAAAGTAGAACGGGTTCTATTTACACTTTAATCGCTCTGAGATTCTTCAAGCAAAAAGCAAGGCTGGCGGGAGACTCTTAAGAAGCTACATTATATCCCCTGAGCCCTGACACTACAATCTGTTCGCGCCATAGACAAAAGAAATAGGAAAAACGAAGAAAGCATATTTGAGGTTCGTTTTCTAGTGCCCCAGTTATATTACACGTATCATAAAACCCAAACGACAGACATTTGCAAAGCAAAACAGTTTTCGTTTCAAGTTAAAGCGGAACTGAACGTGAACTTCAATTTATTAGAATTTTATTCAAATGCATTTTTGTATTGTACCTATATAAGCTTTGTACGAGTAAGCTGTATAAAGAGAAATGGCATAGAAATGAAGAAGTTGAAAACTGGGGCAATTGCCCGCAGAGATATAGTTCATCGGGACGAGGACGGGCGGCTTTGTTTTTTCCTGAGGAAGAAGTGATAAGGTCGATTAGTGTCTGGTTAGAGAATGGGACGTGATGTTGCTTCATTTTGAGGTTTGTTATGTTGATGCTTAGGTACAACAATTTTGTGGTGATGGAAGCTCTGCTCTGTAAACCGGAATATTAGTTAGGTCTGGTTGTTTTTAAGATTAGCTGTTTATAAATATAATTTAACACGTACAATTGATGTAATGGAGCTCAGCTCAGAGGGATGTTTATCTGTCCATTTAAATATGGATTTCATGTTGCTTTGCGTTAATTTCAGGGTGAAATATAATGTTGGAAGAACAAAAGCATAAGGTTTACTCATCAATCTTAAACAGTTTTTGTTTTAGTATATTATCTCTTAGGCGCAGATTTTCACGGGTAAAACCATGGTTGGTTTACCCTTCAAATTATTATTATTATTTATTCAGAATGGTATTATATACTATACATGGGAGCATCAGTTAGTTCAGAGTTAACTCACTGAGGGCCAGTTGTACAAATATTTGATCCGTGGTTCAGGAATTTTAACTCACAAATTTCGGCGGATTAACTATGGTTCAACAATAGTTCAGGCATGTAATTGGCTTTTAGTGCATATTAGAACCTTGAACCATCGTTGAACCTCAGTTAACCCGCCGAAATCGGTGAGGTAAAATTCCTGAACCACGGATCAAAATTTAAACCACGATTGTACAACTGGCACTGAATAAAATGTGGTTTTGCTTTTAGCATATGGCAGTGGCACTCTAGTCTTGTTTGGTTTACCTACTTACTTTAGATGGCGTTCATAGCCCAGGATGGACTACGGCCTCAACCAAGAAGCCTCTCCAGCCAGCTCGGTCGCTAGCTTAGCTGTCTCAAGTTACGCACTCCACTTGTGTGCGCCACCTAAGGTGGGGTCTTCCTCTGCTGCACAGACCATCAGGGGTAGATTCGAAGACTCGTCGGGCTGGTGCATTGGTGTCCATACGCTCCAATTATCCCAGCCATCTCAGCTGCTGTATTTTCAGCTTTTTGACCAGGTCGACGTCGCTGTAAAGCCCGTAAAGCTTGTTGTTGAATCTTTTCTTCCATACTATATCGATGCAGACTGGACCTTTCCTTTCAAAGCACCCAACCAGATTCTCATCCGATTTTGACAGGGTCCATGCTTCTGCCCAATATAGTAGTACCGGGATGATTAGGGTTTTTATTTAAGGTCTCCTTGGTTCTCTGAGAGAGGGCTTTATTACTCAAATGCCTCCTTAGCTCGAAGAAACAGCGATTGGCAAGATAAATTCTTCATTTGATCTCTGCACTGATGTCATTTTGCGATGTTAAAGTGGAGCCCAGGTAGAAAAAGTCTTTGACGACTTCGAAGTTGTACCTATCCATCGTGACGTTCTGCCCGATTCGACGATGTTGAGATTCCTTTCTCGATAATAGCATATACTTCGTCTTGTCCTCATTAACAGCCAAACCCATTTTTGCCGCCTCTGATTCAATACTTGCAAACGCACCGGTAATAGCTCGCTTCGTTCTCCCAATGATGTCAATATCATCTGCATAAGCAAGTAGTTGAACAGATTTTTGAAAAATTGTACCTCTGTTGTTGACTTGCGAGTTGTGTACAATTGCTTCAAGAACGATGTTAAACAGGTTGCATGATAACGCGTCGCCTCGCCTCAAACCCTTCTCGACATCAAAGGGTTCGGTGGTGTTTTTACCTAATTTGACGGAGCAGCGAGATTTTTCCATTGTCATCCTGCACAAGCGGACGAGTTTGGCAAAGATGCCGAGATGCAACATGGCTCTGTATATAGCTCGTCTCTGTCTACGCTATCATATGCGACTTTGAAATCGATAAAGAGGTGGTGTGTATCGATTTTAAACTCCAGGGTTTTTTCCAAAATCTGTCGGAGTGTGAACATTTGATCGACGCGACGGTTGAATCGCCGGGCCTAAAACCACACTTATAGGGGCCGATCAGATCGTTGATAAACGGTTTTAAGCGATCACACAGTACATATGACAGGATTTTGTATGCGACGTTGAGGAGACTTATACAGTTGGAACAGGTCAGAGCATCTTCTTTCTTGTGGATAGAGCACACTATACCGAGGTTCTATTCATCGGGCATACTTTCTTTCGACCGCAAATTTTGGAGATAAGCCGGTGTATACTCCATACCAAGTCATCTCCCCCTGCTTTGAATAGCTCGGCTGGCAGGCCATCCGCACCAGCAGCCTTGTACGTTTTAAGCTTGGCTATCGCTAACCGCACTTCATTTAGGTCGGGTGGACGGAAATTTTGACCATCATCGTCCAGGTTGAATGGAGTGTTCTGTCGAATAGCGGAATTTTGGCCATCTTCGCCGTTTAGCAGTCTAGAAAAGTGTTTCCAGATCCTCAGCACCGACTGTGTGTCTACCACCATATTCCCACTCTCGTCTCGGCCCTAGGTTGATTACCTCACCCTTCGGTAGAACTTTCGAACATCCCCCTACCGCTACTCGACCGCCCGTTTCGCATGCTCTCTCTTTTTCCTCCTGAGAAATCGGCGCGGCGTTCCTCCCTTCGCTTTTGCCCGTTTAATATTTGTTTTAATGTTTGGTTTAATATTTTTAATTTACCGCTTATTTCTTCCCCTGGAATACCTATGTTTCATTGAAAAGAAAGGTGCAAGAGACTAAGTGCCAGTTGTATAATCGTGGGTTAAATGTTGATCGGCGTGGTTAATTTTTTTAAATCAAAAATATTAAAGCACAAGAATAAAAATTTCTTCCAATCCTCTTGAAATTCAGCTTAAAGTACATTTTGGACATGCTTTTCGGTACCTAAATATGTACCTATCTACATAAATGTAGACATTTGTATAAAAATGCATATAAATGCGACTAAATTTTTGACATGCTGTATCTTCTGATTTCAATTTTTGAATCTCGCACAATATTCTAACCTTAATTGTAAAGCCCTTGGTTTAAAATATTATTAAAATATGGTTTAGCAAATCAAATTCACTAATTTTCGTCAAGAAATGGGAAATGATTTTTTTCGCCAAAATTCGAGAATTCAAAAAGACAATTGAGTAGCGAGGCCCTTTTTTTTGCAACTATAAAGTGCCCCTATATAAAACGCTTATATCATCCTTATGGTACATATAGGCATTGGCTTTGTTAAAGGTGGATGGAGAACGCTTTAGGTTGTTTTGAGAAGAAAATTTTCCGAGTGATTTTTGGTTCCGTATGCATAAACTGAGAACAACTGTACAGTACAGTGAAATCGACTTATCCAAAAAGTTTAGAAGTCATAAACAACTGCGAGGTGGCTGGGTCATTTAGAGGGAATAGACACCGAAGGTCTGGCTCGAAAAATCTTTGAATTTAACCCCGAGGGACGGCACATCAGTAGAGGAAGACCACGACTCAGGTGGACGCAAGCAAGTAAAATAGGACCTAAACCGCAACTTCGAGTGCGAAACTAGAGAGGTAGGGACCGAGTTGGTGGGACTGGAAGAAGCTTGTTAGTCTTAAGGACCTGGTTCTCTCCGGGCTGTAGCACCATCTTAGTAAGTAATAAACAAAGCGAATGTTGTTTTCGTAAATTGTATTGATTTATAAAGCTATTGCATTAGTCATTGAGGTGAATTCTAAATCCATATTTACTCTCCAACGGTAAGCTCCCAAATTAACACGAACCAATTTCTCTCTCAGATGCCATAGAAAATTCATTCTTATTTTTGTGTTCTATCTCATCTCATAATAAATCTTCATTTATATTTACAATCTCATGAATTGTTATTTTGATAAATTAATACTGATTGGCCTTATGTCATTACTGTCAGAAACATTTATAATATATAATCACATATATCTCAAAACATACGACAGCCATCATGAATAAGTATAAAAAATAAACATACAAAACATATTACCCACACATTTACGATACCTCGCCCCCTAGTGGTCATTTCAATAATAAATCTCAAAAAAATCATTAAATCTCTTCTTGACGTCCATTATAATTTTATTGGCCATCAAAGCTATCAAGCTTGAACAAAAAAAAAAAAAAAAAAAAAAAAAAAAACACACATCAACTTATACTTATACACCCAGCCTTGATGGTTTAGCTCTCTATAAAATGTTGGCTAAGAAAATCATCCCATGAATAATGAGTCTAACTTTTCCTCCGAAATCAAAATCAAAAGAACATCGCCTAATAATGGTAAATGAATTCTAGGCGAAGAAGAAGGAAACAATTACCAACAAATCACTCTAGGACAATAAATATTGATCTCATGACTCAGCTCTGCATCTTTCTACAAGCATTAAGGCATTAAGACTTTAGCTGTGTTCAAAAAAAAAAAAAAAAGAAAAAGGAATCAATTTCTTATCCAGTGTAGAGTATCATCCAGTATCCATTTACCATCCACCACCACTATACCATTAGCATCACAGAACAGAAGAACAGACAGTTCTTCGACATTAACGAAAGCGCATTAAAAATTAGCTCGTATTTAACTTTCCCTTCCGCTCGATTAATCATAATTTTATGCTCGGGCTATAAATTCTATCCCACATCGGAGGAGCAAAACCATCAGCTATAAGAACCTTAAGAAGTCGTCCGCGTCCCAGTCGTTTATGGACCAAGACGGAAAAATCAAAGAACCGAAATGAGAGTGCAGAGTGAAGAGTATGTATAAGTATAAGAGCAAGAGCAACTGAATGTTTCCTTATGAAGTTATCAATTCTAACCTTTCCTGACTTTGGTTTCCGCCCCATTGGGAGTTCGGGAGGTCAAAGAGGGCACTCAAGCGATCATCCTTGTTGAAGCTTAATGGTATATTCAGTTAGAGGGTTAGACCGAGCTCCGAAGACCAACAGAACGACCGACATCACTATGATGCTATTCGAATTCGAACAGGTTTTTTCTTTCTCCTCTCAAGTTTGTTCTAACAATGTCTTCACCATCGTGTTCTTCATGGAAATCGGACTTGAGAGAGGCGAATGAAAAAATGATGAAAACAGAAAACCTACAATTAATCAAAAAGAACGAAATGAACAGAAAAAAAAAAGAAGAAACAAATTTCCCATAAATCTCTCTTTTAGCCATAAATCCTCTGCTATAAGTGAAAATAAACTTTCAAGTCTGTTGTTCGGGATAATGTTCCGCTAACATTGCTGAATTCTTTTTTTTTTTTTTTTTTCAGAAAAGCTGACCTACTACACACACATTGGTTTAGAGCTCTTGGTTATTTTTTTTTTTTGTGTTTTTGTTCGGTTTGTAGCCTTATGATCCTGTCCGTCCGTATACGGTGTTTAGCAAGGAACGTTAAGATAATTCTCGCATCATTAAATTCGACCATAAGGTTAGGTTCAGATGAAAATGGACACACGAATCAGGATCTAAAAGGATAATAATGGGTGTCCATATCTTTTTTTCAGGGGTGTGACCCTGAAAGTGATTGGAAGAAGGATGGGAAATGGGATAACGTTGGTCGCTTTGACAGCCTGCATGAACTGGCAGACTGTTGTGACAGAGAAGGGATTTTAGTCTTTTATGATAAGGTATAGGTATGTGAAAGTTTAGTTCTTGCTGATGTCAAATTTGCTTTTGGCCATTTTTGATGTGTGTACTGTGTAGACGATACTAATTGTGTTTCTCTTCACGTTTACACTCGATTTAAACAAGGTGTATCGATTGCATTCATAATAATTGTTGCTTATTTGTATTGTCCTGCACCAAAATATGAGATATTCCTACTTTGAATAAATTTAGAAATTTCTTGATCTGAAGAAATGGTCTTGAAATTAATCTCAGGATACGAATTTAAAGTTTTAGATACAAAATCATTAAAGAAAATAAAAAAGAGAAGGTATCGAAAACAAAACGAATAGTCTAACAAAAGCTTTGTTCGTTGAACTTTTTCCAGGGTTGACCCAGGTTTTTTTTGACAACTCCAAAAATTGTAAAAAAAAAAACTGGGTTTTTCGATTCTCAAAAAACACTTTAGGGCTGTCAATTGTGTTGTTGACATTTAAAGCAAGAAAGAATTTCTATACTCGAATAATTTATAACTTAAGATAAGTTTAAAAAATGAATAAAAAAAAAGTAAAAAACTCAAATATACTTCAGGGCGATTTCAGGCGACCCCAGGTCTAAAAAAACAGAGATTTTGATTTTCAGGGCGAGGTCAGGGTTTTCAAAACACGCTTTGGGGCGAACACAGATTTACTTCAGGGCTCAAACGAAGAAGCCTTAAGCTAAAACCATATGCATCTACATTTACGA
Source organism: Epistrophella euchroma (assembly GCA_947049315.1). Classification (NCBI taxonomy): domain Eukaryota; kingdom Metazoa; phylum Arthropoda; class Insecta; order Diptera; family Syrphidae; genus Epistrophella; species Epistrophella euchroma. Next base: position 138,734,075 of record OX346245.1, read on the forward strand.
GCAATAAAACGGAATCGCCCTCTTGATTTATGTTAAAACAAATTGATTTCAATGTATTTGACATGTATGAATGTTTGAGGTATCGTTGAAAAGCTGGAACCATAAGCTTTAAATCAAGATTAAAAACAACAATCACATACGGGATTTTAAGAGGTAATTGTTATAGTTGATGCATGTGGAAAAATAAAGTGAAATTAAAACAGGTTGTAGCTTGAAAATTAAACATTTAAAAGAAAGCTAAGCATAATTTATTGTTTCAGTATCTTGGAAGGAATCCGACTGTTCCCCATGCAGTGTGGCATCGAGCGTTATCATACATTTGTACCAAATATTTGAGAATACATTCAGCATAAGGAATTCGTGCGTCGTGATCCAGCATAATATCGGAAATGTACCGATCCGCAGTTAAACCTCCAACTCGACCATCAACAGTCACAAGAACCACCTCACTTTTTCTTCAATTGAAATGACTGCCCATATCATACAAGACCTAAGTCCGAAATCATTGGTTTCGACAAAACAGCAGAAAAATGTGGGCCGTTCAGTGCACAAATCGGTTAACACAATTTTTTGAAAAATCTTGGATTTGAGTGTCAAAGCTCTTGGATGACTATACCAGGTGCTTTAACTCTCAAATCTAAGTTTTTTTTTCAAGAAATGGAGTTAATCAATTTGTGCACTGAACGGTTTATTTAACAGCACCCCGATGAACAAAAATCAAATATGGGTGCGTATAAATGTTTCCTACTCGTGACTACTTTTTTATGTTTTTGCCTTCAATTTAAAGATTCAAGTTCAAGCTTTAAAACGTGGTCATAAACATTAAAGCAAAAATATTGAATCCATAGCGATTTTTGTTTGTTTTTGAAAGGCGAAAGGGAGTGATTCCATTTTTTTCGCTCGCGAGGGTTATTTACTTTACTTGCTGCTTGCTGTACTTTATATGACGCTTACTATTTAGTCCCTACGTTTTGTTATTCTTTATTTCGATAAAATTTGCGGGAAAACGATGAACGAAGAACAAACACAGCGACAACGAAAAAGTGAGAAAACGGAAAATTGACAAAGTCATATCGCGGCAGCGAAAAAGTGCCAATGCTGCGTAGAAGACATGGCGTAATGGTTAGAACGTAGAACTTTCATTTCGAAAATCTTCCACCTAAAAACAAAAAATGTTTTTCTCACGGATGCTACTGCATCTTGCGAGGAAGTGACAAATCCTCCAAGAATAACTTTCTTAATTAATAAGTGCTTCTCACCTTAGCCATTTGAAACCAGGCAGAAAACTGTGGGTCTCCTCCATTTCTGCCAACGCTCAACTCGAATACAGAAATGGTTGAGCTTGAGCTTTGTAAGTCACTAGGCTCTGGTTCCACACGAGCTGTCACGCAACCAAATTTATTGATTTTATTTTTATGCGCTGTCAAATTGATATATACATAACATATATCCAAACATAATTATATTGTGCTAAAAATTTTGCTTCAACCACCAAACATAAATCGATCTAAAAACCGCTGACTCTGAGACTGATCGTTTTTCAACTTAACCAATAGGTAACCTACATTTTCAAGTCAAAAAACCTTTCAACTTGATTTATCCTTCGCTTTATAGTACAAAAACCATAAAGAATCTTATCATTGACTGCGCTTTCACCTAATCCATAAAATATCACAACAATTTGCTTCCGCAATCATTTCAAACATCAAAATAAAAATGAAGCCATTCTAATGCTGTATAAGTCGGAATTCCTCAACGTCTTAAAATCCCCATTTGACATGGATCCCGCACAACGACTTTATATCATCACCTTGGAATGTCATAGTCCTGGCATCGGCAACTTCTTTGTGTGTCACCAATGCATCCACCACTCACTAGCAGCCAGCGTGATGCACTTGAGGAGAAATGCCAACACGTAAAAGGAACCAGAAATAATATAAATCGTGCACGTCATTCACGTTAAGGATCTCATTTTCTCTGTACGATGACAGGGCATAATAAAAACATCTAAAAAAAGGATTCTTAAAAAAAAAAACAACCCACCACCACCTTTAGAAGCAACTAAAACGCCAACCTCGACAAAGATCAAGTGTGATATGCAAGTGAACATCCGAAGACCTCATCCTTGCACAATATAAAGCGTCCATATAACTTCGGCAGCCACCACAACGCCAGCAACAGTAAAGTACCAAAAATCATGGTTTCCAGCCACATGAAATATTTTCTGAGCACTTTTTTGCTTTAACTATTGTGGGTCTGGATCTAATATGGATTCTGGACCGGACCAGTCCAAAGCAATCTCTTCCTGTTTCTCCGCAGAAAAGACAAAAATCGCTTTTAATAATCTCTTAGGAAAGTGTTCTCGACATTTTGCCTGCCAGTGCCAAGCCAAGCCAAGCCGAGCTAAAAAGGCCACTGGCAACCAAATAGGATGGCTGCCTGCCAGCCAGCCCGATGCTCTCGTTCTTCAAATCCCTACACCGCTGTATACGACAACGACCACTACCACGACGACGAACGACCAAAACCGCATCACTGAAATGTTGTTTTATCTCTGGAAAATGTTGAGACATTTTCCCTAGGAAGCAATTAGCACTTTGGTAACAAAATTCACCATGCACACAATGTTTGGGCAATGGACATGAAGCCCACGAACGACCGTCGGAAAGAGGTTGGTGGGGAGCACAACGATGTCCTCTTTCGTACTGAGAAAATCCGTTAAATAAAAAAAAGAAAGAACGAAGAAACAACTGTACTGTGGAGAGGACATCAGTTTTCCCGAAGCATGAGGTTGATAGGTTGGACACCATCATCGCCCCAAGCATAACTCAACCTTTGACATAATTGTATTAGTGGGAAGATGGCCAAGTGAAACATTTACTTCGAGTTTGGAAGTATTGGTTTGGGGAACTATGGGATTCACCTAACATCAGCAGAGCTGAAAAAGAGGACTAATGGGCCAAGTTGTAGGCGACACTATTATATTATTGCGGAGGACAAAACATATTTTTGTTGTTGTTTCAGGCTGTTGTGTTTGGTTCATGAGTCTTCTTTTTCTTGTGCTAAGTTTATTTTGTCTTCTTTTGGTACTTTGGTGTTTTTGTTGGTATATATTTTTTTTTTTTTGGTAAAGGACATATACAATACATACTCGTACATAGAAACAGGAAGTTTAGTGCAGAGAAAGAATTACGCCATGAAAAGGTGGCTTGTGTCTTGTGTTCTGTTCAGTTATAGGTCAAAGGACTTAATGCAAGTTGGTTTAGGTTTCTTTTTTTTTCGAAACATGTTGTTGGTAGTATAAATGGTGAGTAATGGAGTCGTTGAAATAAATTATCATAACTCAGTCCAACGTAACATAACATAACCGTGATAAAGGTGTCGAAAACATGGGTCCCGTTATGATAGGCGATTTGCACACCCAAATGTGTTCAAATTTAATAAAACTACAGGAACACAAGATGTGGAAAGAATCATTCGGAAAAAGTTGAAAGATTATTGCAAACCTTTGTCTCTAGTATCTTAGTCACAACTTGAGTGAAGAACAGTTCGGAATCTTCTCGGGAACCTTGTCATAAATAACGTCCCTTAAAAGAAACGCTCTAGAGAAGCTATTTTTGGAATCCTTATAAAAACCTCTTCTCTCCAGCCCACAACTTGTAAAAGGAATTGTTCGAAAATCTCTCAAAAATTTGAACAAAACCCGTCTTGAAAAAGAACTCTTATAAAATACTTATAACATTGTATTCCTTTAGGAAACTAGGTCTTCTCTGAAATTTTTTAATAAACATAGATTCAATTCTTTGCATCTGCTAGAAGTGCCCTATAACACTAACATTTTTACTTTGCAAGCATAAAGAAACAAAATGCACGACTGGGTCGCACGAACTTGCTCTTGTAGTAAAAGTTTCTTCGAATTTTAAAGATTGAGTGTAATATAAAACACATACATAAGTAATAATTATATGTATATGTATTTATCCATTTAATAAATTGAAGAACGGAAATTTGAATATGAAAAAAAGCATAAAATACGTTCTTTAAATTGATAAAATAAGTATTTAAAATGTTTTAATCTCAGAATGAAGAACGCTGTCTAAATTCTTGAAAAAATGTGAATTTTTGCAGACAAAATTTTTAAAATCGTTGGAGCGGTTTTCTTAAAAAATAATTTTTTGTATGCCATTTTTAAGAATATATACAGCTAAAACTATAATTTCAAAAATATTCATCAACCCGTTTTGAAAAAAAAATGATTTTTCAAAAAAAAAAATATTTGAATTTTTTTCTTAATCCGAAAAATATGTTTTTGAAAATATTTGTATGCAGTATTATTCACACATTTTTTTTTCACTGAAATATAGACCATACCACTACTAGTACACACACAAAATTTAAAAAATCGTTAGAGCCGTTGTTGAGATAAATAACTTCTTTTAAAACGATTGTATGGCAAGTACCGTTATTTTTTGAGATAAAAAAAATCTCGATTTCCCCTCTAGGGAATCACCAAAAAATCTTATGCTCCAAGTTTAAAGAATATCGCTTCAGGGGCTTAGACTGTAGGCCGAGGTACAGACAGACATACAGGTATACACACCAGACAGACAGACGGAATTGCGGAACCCACTTTTTTCGTGTTCTCTATTATCGTAATGTCAAGTTTGATTGTTATCTCGAGTTCGATTTTTTGCACTATCCATAACTTGCCCTATAGTATAAACCTATATCGCAAGTTAAAAGTACTGCACGTGAAAAGTTATAAGTTGACTAATTCTTTCAACTCCTTCTCCAGCTCCAACCTCCAAAGGCAACTTTCGATGCATCGCATTCCTTACGTAGAATTTTTTCGTACTCAATCCTTTAGGCCACTGTTTCCCAAACTTTCGACATTGATGTACCCGTTCTAGGATTTTCGTAGCCCTGAGTACCCCCCTTATAGAAATTTATTTATCTTTACTTCAGTAGTTCAAAAATTAGTATTTTGAGGTATAGAAGACGAAATGTCATTTCCTGTAGTGTGCAAATTTAAGCTATGGATGGCATTACATTCTGTCTGAAATTAATCTTCACAATAAGGGAAATTTTCGGAACATAAAATATTTTACGGGTGAAATGTTGCTGTATATTTAATAAAAGAGGCGAGCGCTCTTGTTATGAAAATGGGGGTACAAGACCTCACGGGTGAGGCCTTTTGAATGCCAGACGAACCAAAAGATCAGTATTAAACAAAGTTCTAAATAAATTGTGATAGCAATTTATATTCCCACTGATAGAAGCTTCTCCTGATAACGAATGTGGAGATGCAAAACCTTTTCCATAGAGCCGCTTTCTGAAAGACGCTTTGAAAGGATGCAAAAAGTCGATTTTACGATTGATGTCGATTATGGAATCCGCATCCGCAATAGTCGATCCGCAGTGATTCGCCAGTTGGTTTATTGTTCTCTTTTATTTCGGCAAATCGATGAATAGAAAAGAGAGCCCTACATTGCGAATTACTGCGGTTTTACGGATTCCATAATTATTGTAAAAAAGTTTATTGTTTTTTTTTTTTTATATTTTTCTAATTTTTTTTTCGTTTTCTAATCAAAAAATGTAAACTGCTTGCCAGTTACACGTAGATAAAAGACAAAGCTGCGCGTACCCCCAAAAAACTATTTGCGTACCCCCAAGGGTACGCGTACCACACTTTGGAAAACACTGCAGGCGTTTTCCTTTTTTAGTTTAGAGCTGGTTCAGAGCAGAACCCTGAGCAGATCCTGAGCAAACAGAGTAATCTCTGAGCAGAGTGTGTTCAGGTTGGTTCAGACAGCCCTCCGATTACGAAACACACTTGAGGACTATAAATTGGCAGTTTGTTCGGTTATTTTCTTATGAGCTTATGGAGCACGCTCTGAGCTAGCTCTGAACGAAAAAAGAAAAACTATTTCAAATTCTGAATGCTCTGAAGTCTGTACTCAAAAAGAAACACAGCTACAGGTACAGTACACTTTTTTAACAATTCAGGTTCTGCTCTGGTTTAACAAAAAAAAAACGCCTTTTGACAGCTGTTCTGGCTTAAGTTCTAGCTAAGCTACAGCTCCAACTTTATTGTGCTCATCCAGTCAATCTGAACGTTCATTATTAATTTCTTCCAAATGACGCGACGGCGACGCACGGCGCGTGAAAACAAATTATCCATAAGAACTAGGATAGCAATGGGGGTGAAGGTATGTTTCGGATATTTCAGTCTAATTTTATCTTTTGTTAAAGTGGAATATAGAATATTGGTCGAAAAATAGTCTAACTTACTTACTTTAGATGGCGCTTACAGCCCAGGATGGACTACGGCCTCAACCAACAAGCCCCTCCAGCCAGCTCGGTCCAGTTACGCACTCCAAGTTGAGTGAGGTCGTTCTCCAGTTTTGTGCTCCACCTAAGGTGGGGTCTTCCTCTGCAGCGAAAATCAAAGTTTTTTGCTCACAACGCAAGTACGTACAACTCATTCTTGAACTTTATTTCCTTAATGTTATTCTTGATTTGTTTGTTTTTTTTTTTGTTTTAGTATTTTTCCTTTCAGATTTTCTTGTTTTTTTTTCGTTATTTATTTTTGCTTGGGTTTGTGCGACATAAGTTATTCATTTTTGCTGGATTTTTACGAGCAAAGCTTGTACCGTTTATGTATATTGGTGGACATATTATGCTGCTACGTCGGTCGTATACTAGGTAAACTTGCAGCAGATGTAGTGTTGTTGCCATATCTTATAATGCTGTGAAATTTTATATTCGCCATAATCTAGGTTTGCATGTTTTTGAGGTTAATGCGGGACATGGTCTAAATCAAATAGAAGCTTATTGTACAATGGGTACCTATGTACTGTACTGTACTGTGTATTGGTTGAGAAATGAGAACATTTACATACATAACATGTTGTTAGTCATGTGCACATGCACTATTTGAAAGCATGGTTTATATGAATTAAAAATTTCAAGTTTATTAAAACATATGTTCCTAGTCTGAAATTTGCTTCGTGGAACATAGAAAAAAATATCTTCAGGAATGATGCATTCATAATTTAGACAAAAAAATTTAATTTGAAAAAAATTTTGCTTACCTACATTTATATGGTTGTTTTTTTTTTCAGCCAGTAATTTGTGATTTTGAACAAGACACAGGAAATTGTGTTAAATAGCTATGTATTTATTACCAGCGTTGTAAAAGCTTAAGATCTTGTTTAATTCGCAAGTCAGTAATAGATTTAGGAATTAAAAAATATTAAATTCGCAAGCTCCTGGTGATTTGGGAATTGAAAAATATTTAATTCACAAGCTCTAGTTGAATAAGGAATTGCAAGAGTTTCAATTCTTAAGCGTTTTTGTGTTTTTTGATTTAATGATTATTCAATTCACTATTGGCTTTTTGCATTTGGATTTTCGCATGTGATATGTTGTATGCGTCCTACTTAATGTCGCCATGGTCATTAGTACAGGCAATATTAGAAAAAAAAATGTTTTACTCACCGACGCGACGGCGATCGAAGCGATCCCCCACCTATAGCAAGGCCTTTGCCACTGCGCTATAGAACTCATTATTTCTTGTTAGCGTAAATGTATATCAACATAATGAGGTTTCTTTTTATTGATTTTCTGACCGATCACGAGAGTATCGCATCTTAATACACCTAATCTCGACCAAATATAAACCACATGCCACTTGTTACATTTCTAATACAATACTCACATCGTGGTCGTGAGTTAACTAATCCTCTATTTACAAATCAGGAGCTAAAAAGGTTCAGGTCCAACATACCTACTAAAAGTTCACTGTACAGAGCCGCGAGCTTGAAAGTAGTTTTGAGATAAATTCATGAATAAATTTATGTCGAACCTTAACTAAGTCTAAAACTTTAATAATTTTGACTTTTAATCTTCAGAGAAAAGTTAGGTACTGTTTAATGTTTCCAAAAATATGCAGTGTACTGATTTATTTAATTTTAACGCTTGAAGTTTGAACCATTTTTTTTAAGTACGATGATGGCAGTATAATTGTCTGAAAGTAAGTACTAAGTTTGAGAAAACAGAAAACACCCATTACATACAAAAAATACTAATTTTATGAGTATTTTTAATAAAAATGTATACTTTGTTATTTTCTTCAAGAAAACAGACACATCCTCCCCTTATTGCTTTATACTTTAATCGTATAGGTTAAAAGCTTATTATTCTTATTTGAATAAGCCTATTTCTAAAAGAGAAGAGACGTAATAGAATCAAAATATTAATTAAATTCTAGAAAACACTTACGAAAGTGATTTCAATATAGAGTATGACAGTTTTAAAAAAAAATCTACCCTCTTTGCAAATACGCAGTGATCCCTTTTTAACTGACTGACTCTTATATAGTGCCAGGAATATTGTCAACTGAATAAATTCCCCATACTCTTGAAAAACGACAAAACGCTTTTAATATACAGGGTGTTTTTTTTTTTACTATGTATCCTTTATAATAAGTGACCAAGGGCTCCATAGGAGAGAACGCAGCATATAAAGATTCACATCATGATTCATCAAATTAAGAAAAACCATCATATTGGTGTCAAGACCAATCATTTCATTATAAGAGGCTCTGGCAAGAAAATGTCTGGTCTTCTTTTTGTTCCTATTTTTCTTCCTTCTTCTTCTTCTATATTCTTCTATTTAATCTGATAGGTAGGTAGGTAGGCGCTCTCGAGCAAAACCTAGCTCAGAGACCCAATTAGCGCTGAAGTGTGCCTTTTTGATACCATAACTCGCGTGACCTGTCAAGAAGACAAAATGTCAGGCTAGGCTACTTGTGGGCTTCAGTAATCTATAGCTAATTGTTCGAGGTCTCAGGAGACTGGCTAAGAAAACTTAAAAGATGGTGCAGCCGCGATCGAGTTTGGCTCAAAGCCATTTCGTTGCGTTGAGAAAGGAGATCAGGGGCCTATAACACAACGTGACAAGTTGAAAAGTCTTAATCCACTTGTCCGAAGGATACGATCTTTCATAGACTTGACGCTTTGTGTTACAGGATTTAGGACAAGTTTGTCGCTTTTCCTACAAGTACTTGTCACGTTGTGTTACAGGCCCCAGGTCTCTGAATTTCAGTTCAGAAAGTTCAGCGGGGTCATTGAAAAATACTTTTCCCAATGATTGTGATCTCGTTTTGGCCAAAGCGGAACATTTGCAGAGAAAATTAATGACTGGTTCCCTTTCCTGCTTGTCTTCACAGCTACGACAGTGAGTATTGTGATGGATGCCCAGCCTCGCCGCATGTTCTCCGATTGACCAGTGACCGGCACGACCCTGGTTATGTCTCGCCTGGGTCTGCCTATTAAGTCGGTTGTTCGAGTTTTATTGTAGGTAGGCCACATCTTTCTACATATGACGCAGTTTGTAAGACTGTGCCACCTACGATTTGATTCAGTGAGGAAAATTGAGAAAATATTGCCCTTCATAACTTCAAGAGGAATGCTGACTCTTTCCGCAAGTGAGCTATGAAGGGCTGAAGGGGTCAACATTCCTCTTGGATATATGAAGGGCAATTACCATAATCTGATATTATAGAAAGTTATCCGTAAATCTGCGATGTGCTATAAGATTGACTATTGCAACCAGATTCTGTGAGAAAGTGAAAGTGAAAATCACGATTTTGACAGCATTAGTATCCAACAAGTATACATTTTTCTGTTTTTCCATGTTTTCTTTGGTAAGGTAAAGTACAGAATGTTTTGCCATTCAGACTAACATCATCATCAGGAATAATTCAACAACTCTATACTGACTCCTAACCCTATATATAGAACACCCTGTACTTTAAATCTAAAGACTGAAATAACTTTTGATACACATCTCGTATATAATAATTAATATTGCAGAAGGACTCAAATGGAACCCCACACATTTTATACATACAAAGGGTTAAATGACATAAATAATTATATCCTTTTCAACCCCCATCCTCTTGCCATTCTCTTTCTAATATAAACCCCCACCATAATAATTCCAAATATTTTGATGATGGTTAATGTGCACAGTTTAAGGAGCTGTTGTTGCTGCTGCTGCTGCTGTTGCGGCATCAACCTCGCTGAAGCATAATGATTAATAGACTTTGGTATTTACATCCGAACCGATCATTTGATATTATATGTTAGGTGATAATGAAAGGGTCCGTTTTGGTAGTTTATGAGCATCTAATGTGAATATTGACAGCAGTTGATAATCCTTGATGTATAGTCTGTCGTGTGTCAAACTTTAATATGGAAGATTTTGAATTTGAATTGTGGTATTGAAATTTTAAATGAGGTCTACTTGTCTAAGTGTGACAAAGCTCAACGAAGCAGATGATTTTAATTTAAGGTAATATAACACCATAAATTATTTTGCTATTATCTAAATTATCTAATCAACGTATATATGTTTACAGAATAAGTGAGTGAATGTTTCTTATATGAATACAAAAAATCATTGGTAGTGAAATGCTTTTTAAACCCAAGCTAGCTAGAAGTAAGCTAAATCATAACGATACAAGCTTAAATTAGAGGAAGCTAAAGTAAAACTGGGCACCCCAAAGAATGTTCATTGTCAGACCGCAAATTTTTGTCCAAAATTAAAGTGTTATCAATTTTCTCGACCAACACCATCCCCAAGCCAAAAGAAGGTGTCTATTATTTGATAAGGTATTTTATGATGATCTAAACAAAGATTAAAGATTTTATTTTATTTTCTAAATGTGACGAAGTGGCTCAGTAAATCTTTTTTAGGGACTGAAGATTGATAGGCCGCAGTCGATCAATATAATATGGAGGTAGTTCATAACAATCGTCTCATGGAAGACCCACGCAATGTAGGCCAATCGGCAAAGTTTTTTTTTTTTTGCAAAAATATACTGATCAAAATTTATGATTGGAATTAGTAAGTAGGCGTGTTTGTTTTTGAAAATTAAAATTGAACATCTCATGGAGAATCAGGGCCTATAGTGTTAGTGACTTACAGTTACAACAACTCTCAACCATTCCTGTGTGCGTGTCTGCAGAAATGGAGCGGCACTTTTATATGACGAGATACTCTTGGAGGTTTTGTCCCTTCCTCGCAAGAGGCATGTAGCCCTGAAAAACATTTTTGTTAGGTGGCAGAGGTCGCGAATCGAACCAAGACCTCTGGCGTGATGCACTAACCATAACGCCACCGGGCCATGCTTGACTATACTTCACAGGATAATTTCTGTAGTCAGTCTTATTTTACTTTAAAAAAAAATAAAAATAAAATCTCGCGGCTGTATAGGTGTTGTCCGTTGACCGCTATTTGTATGTATATCTATCAGCTTTTGCAACTTCCCAGAAAACTAGGATGATTACTTTGGATCTTATTAAGGTTGATTATTTTTCGAGGCAGTCATTTTTCGGGTTTTATAATTACTATGCTTAAAAACTATAAGGATACCTAAAAACAATTTTTATTTCAATTACATCAACGAACTTTAAGGCATCTCCAGCTCCACATTTTCTTTTTCAACCCATCGATAAACTACCTTTCACCATAAGCCATTAATTACGAAGGGGAATAATTAAACCGACATTCACGTTTTCCAAATGTAAACACAAATCAAGCCACTTAACATATAGGTGAGCTAAGTGCAAACACAAAAACGTTATCCCTAATAAATCACTACCTCCAATTAATGAAAGTTTGGGGTTCTTTAAATTCTATACGTCGCGTCGCATCATCATCATCATCGTCGTTGTTGTTGTTGTTGCCGTGTCGCCAGCGTCGCCGTCAGTCCCTTTCCAGAGATCCACCCCATGACAAGTTAAACTCAAAAATCATGGTCGCATCGAGAAAATATTTGCGTAGGCAATATTTACATGAAAAGTTTTTTACTTCCGTTCCGTTTTTGGGTTTCCTCACTCATTCTCCAACAACAAAAATAAAATAAATGAAATAAAATATAAGAAAAAAAAACAGGCTTTCTCACATCAGCAGAGTGAGTTTACGTGACGGTATGTATTTTACAACTCACGTTCGTTGTTTAATTTATTTTTTTTGTGTTTCCTTAGAAATGGTACAATCAGCGTCTACTTTCCTTCACCCTTCCAACCCCTCTTTCCACGTACAGCCAACCAAACTTTTCCTCTAATCGCTGATGATTGTTTACAATATATAAGCGAAATACCTGACCAAAATTCAGCCTCTTTTATAGGCCTGTCCCATTAATGTTTGATGTGCAATCCCCCTTGAAGTTCAATTCCATCACGCTAGGTGGTTTGTTAATGGAATCACCACCCCACTGATATTCTATTTGTTTGATCATTTTTTTTGCAACTTTACCTGGGATCTGGTGTTGGGCGCCATTTTTCTGGCGCCCAACGATAATTCTAAAAAAAATCCCACAAAACTCAATTAATAGGTGCCATCTATTTTTGAAATTCCAAGAATGTCAAATTTGTATGTTTGTTGCAGAGAAATTAAAATAAACAACCTTTACCTATATTTGATTTAATTCTTCGAACTCACGTTATTTGAAAATCAAAGAGTCACTTCATCTCTTACGTCGCGTCATCGTCGGTGTGATATTGTCACAATTGAAGTTATATATAGCTTGAGGTACCTATCTATGTATATATTTTCGAAATAAACAAATTTATGATGAAATTTCAAATGGAAATTCAATTTACACACACGCTGGCATTATGTATTGTTTGATTGATATACTCAGCCCGGGGACGAAATAAAGTGGAAATTCTCTTTGATTTTACAAAATTACCGCGAAAACTTTTGACAATGGATTTGACACATTTAACGATAAGAACGATTGACATATATATATAAAATAACCAGCATGACGGATGCCAGTGATTGTTCAATGACATAAATTTGATCGATTCTACAATTGAATAGATTGGAATTTTACTACGCTTGCGGTCCCTATTTGAAAGAAAATGATATTATTTATGGGGAGAAAGTAGAATTTCCTAGAGATGACATCTGTCATAGGCATGCATATACATCACAGTTTTAGCTGTCAGTTTAAGGTAAATTCTTTGCGTTTATATATTAAAATAATGCAAAGCAGGTATAATTTTGGGACAATTGTTTCGATTGATTGTGGTTGTTTTACGAATAAGATTTGTGGAATTTCAAGTGTTCAAGTCTACTTTGATGAATATTAATTGAAAATCGAGTTGAAAAGTCAATATTTTGAGAAGTATATATTGCCTTTTACATTTTGTATGTCTTCAACATAGCAACGATTATGATTTGGTTGATAAGAAGTGACAAGAACATAAAAAATTGAATTTCTTCATAATTTACTCCTCTGACCTCTTTTTCGACATTTCTGTAATTAATCTTGCTCACATATTATTGTGAGAAAGAGACAGCCAAGATGGCTTTGGGATTTTAGCCACCTCATATGTACATATGTGAGATATCGGCAGTAAAATATGCCATCTAAAAGGTCAAAAATTGGTCATCCAAAGAAAATGGGTTACAATAATTACAATTTTGCAATAATTAGAGACTTTAAGCAACTTATTTGTGGGATATTTTTAAAAGGTAATAGAATTTCATCGCGCTTGAAAAAAACTTTTAAAAAATCCTACGGCTGACCTTTAACTGTGACAAGTTGACCTTGTTTTTAACCACATTTATGCCATTTTCAAATTTTCCTTAACTTTGTACAAACTCTTTGAACTTTTCCAGACTAATTTTGCTAATCCGCAATTCAATAAGGGTCTTTCCATAGCAGCCGAATGAATTTAACAAATGAATATCACGCCTCATGTTGCATTAATTTTATTCTCGAAAAGTCTTTGCAATTATTTTCCGGAACAAAGCCTCTAATAGCGTCATATTATAATTCCAACATTCACTAAAGCTTAACTAAACTTTTTTTGTCAAAAAGAAAAACTTTTTTTTTAAGTTTAATCTAAAAAGATACAAGAAAAAATGTGTACCTATAACACCATCAGCATCACGCAGCAGCACGCCAAAAGAAAAATTGTTAATATTAAAACGTTTTATGTCTCTGAAAAGTCAGCGCCCCCTAAACTTTTCTATTCAAAGTTTTTTTTTTTTTTCTTCTCTTTCTATATCCCCTATAAGGTGAAGTTTTTTCTTTCCATCTTTGTCTTTGTCTTTTGGTCCTGTTTAAAAAAAAAAAAAGAATAAAACGTATATAAGAACATGAAATACGGGCGGCCGACAAAAGGAAATAAATAAAGTTTCCAGGCAAATTATTAAGCCAATATTTTTATATTCCACTACCATCCGTCGTCGTCGTCGTCGCCGTCATCGTTGTCTTCGTTCGTCGTAGATAATATAGAAGTCCATCCGCCCTGCTGGTACTGGAAGTTAAAAAAAGATTGAAACCCTTTTGTATCTTCGTTGTAAAAGCCAAACAAACTTAAGCCTTTTTTGTGTTTCGGGACAACGAACAAGATAGATACGCGATACAAAAAAAAAAAAAAGAAAAGATAATACAATTCTTCAAAGAGACTGCAGCGCCACTCTTGTGCAGGTACAGGCATCTTAAGAAGTTCAGTTGGGTCGATAAGAACGACGCACGATGGACGGCTGAATATATGTAAAAGGGTAACAGGCGACGAAAACTTTCCACGGAAAAGAGTCAAAGTTTTTGTCTTCCATGGCAAAATCAAAGGGAAAATCCGTGGGGTTGAGAATTTAAGTTGGAAGCCTTTGTCTATATCTACCCAAACGGAGGAGGAGTGTGAGAATAGCCGTTATCGCATGTTACTAGGTATATAGGCTTCGACAAAAAAATATATATATATAAACAAAGCTATATTGTCAAAAACTTTTGTTCTCAATTCTACCTTTGTTGAAATAATTTGTCGGATCCAGGACCCCAATCTATTTAGATCCCCTAGTGAGATGTTCCCTAAAAAAACTTTGAAGACGTTTATTCTAGGACAGTCGCTTCTCACGGTCTGAGGAGTCTGGCTCTTTTAGAAGTCATTTCAGAGGGTTCCGCACCCTCGAGGATTCTAACTTTCTTTTTTATGTTTAGCATTTTACCTCCATAGACCCCCTTGCTCCAAAAAAAAAAAAAAAAAAAAAAAAAAACTGCTATTATTACTCAAGATGGAGTTTTCAATTTACGACGAATATATTAGGTTAAACTATGAAAATAAATTTATACGTTTTTGTGTCGGATGACTTCTACGATTCACATTCACACTTCTTTGGCTGGCTCTAGCTGGCTGGCATCATTTCGTTCCGATAATAACGTTCACATTTTCGATGTCATTCGATAAATCCCAAGTGATTTGGGCTTTTCGAGTTTTTCGTTCCATTTGGACTCCGTTTTGTAGCTGTTTGTTTTTTTTTTTTTGTCATCTATTTCATGTATCTTTTTTTTTTTGTTTGGGGGTTTTTTATAGCATGTGTTTTTGGAGCCGATAAAATAATAGCGTTAAGTGTTGGCTGGGCCTGATGTCGTGCGAGGCAGCAGGCGAAAAGACAAACTTCCTGTTGATATGTTTTATTTGGTTCTTTGGGAATATCGGAAGGAAAGGATGAGTTTTTTTTTTTTTTTTTGTACACATTTGTATTGTATTCTTGTTATGCGGAATTGAATTCATTGGATTGTGCCAGACGAAATCCCTTAAGCCCTGATGTAATTTTTTTCGACGCCGCACTTTCAACTAAGCCCCTCCCCCGCAAACCCTTTTGTATCATTCTATTTATATCGTCTTTGACATGGTGATGGCGTTGTATTGCAGATAATATTTCATTAGTGTTGAAGACTATACTACAGCGAATGTGTTTTCATTTTTGGATTTGTTTCAAAAGTTGTTTTCTTATTTTTTTTTTCTTAACAAAGGAATATTTATGGCGTAGTATTTTATTTTATTCTGTTAACCCTTCTTAAATCGCAAGAGGGTTCTAATGGGATGAGTTTAAATAGAATATTTGGTAAAAACAAATTTGAAATGCGTGGTAAGTAGGTATAGATAGAAATTAAATGAAAAAGAAACAAAACATTGACTGATATTCGACTACTTGACAGTCTATGTTTCAAAGAATTGCAAGGATCTTTTTGTAGAAAATTTATCTATAAATATCTTCTTTGTTTTAAAAATTCTTAACATTTGTTAATTTCATACCTGAATTTTTATGTTTAACATTGATAACCCCTAAAGATGAAATTTTGTAACAAGGCTCCATTAAAATCTATACAGATTATGACAATAGGTAATCCCTTAATCCCTCTTGAACATAATAACATAAACAATTCAACCGATTGCTTGTTAACGTGAATATTAATACCAGCGCCAGTTAAGAGGATTATTAGCTATTGTATTATTGTATTTCAATTTTCAATTTAACGAATTTACAAAATTTTTCCCTATCTTTAAATCGTCATTTTATTAACCAACAGGCATCAGGCATCACCCTCAATGACGACCCAACTGTCACTTTAATTATTCGACTTTTCAATTTCAAATAATAAATCCACCAGCCACCAGATACGGTTCACCATCGTACATGAGAAGAGACACATAATACGAATGTATCAATATGATGATATGTTGGGCAAGTTTTTTAACACTTTTGTAATTCACACCTACTTCTTCCCACGAATAAGATAAGTAAATGTGTAATTTGTATGGAAATTCATCCGGAACTGAACAATCTGAGAAGTAAAGCAGCCAATAGAATAAGATTTATATAAACACAATGAAAATTCAATGTAAAATTAACAAAAACTCACAAAACAATGAGTAATTTTTGTGTATACCTCACACATTTAAGAGACGATGAGAGAAATTTAAAAAAAACCTGCGCAGTAGTATAGTAGTTCAAGTGAATTAGTTCGAGCTCTATAATAAGAAACACAATGCTGAGTGCGTGGTGCACTAGATAGTAGTTTCGAAGTTTTTGGCTTTCTAGCTGTGCCTTCAGTTTCGACTGGGGCTGGAGATTATATTCCAATAATATGAAGCACCATGCACGTGTAAGTTATTTACAAAACCCGAATGTAAGATTGTAAGGAATACTGTGTTATATTAGGATTAGTATGCAGATTGGAATACCAACAACAACATGTGTCTTGGTTCAAAGTGAGCACCTGCCAGTTACGGCCCTATCCCACGGCAGGCCTACCTCCATAGGAGTTGATTATGTCAACAAGCATCCTGGTATGGCTCGGCCGCACCAGTTGCAATTAGAGACATGTAAGGCTGTACCCCACCCTTGCTAAGGGCCGAGGCCTATCTGCACCTCTTGAACTCAAGATCCTAGGATCCCGAAAAACCAACGCTCCACATTTGATATGAAACCACCAACCTCAATTGTGAACTAATGGGCGATTAGCGGGGAAGACTTGTCCCTCCAACTCCATTCCCGAGGTTCGAGATTAGAGCCGTATTTTCACTTAGTAGGGTATCACCCGGCTTCCTAAGAGCCATGTTTTAATTATTGGAATGGCGGGTGTCCTTTATCCCAAGTCCTCGCTGCTTCCCCAAACAACAAGGAAAGCTGCTCCTCGACAATCCAAAGATTGTCATTAACCCTGTTGTTCTGCCAGACAAAGACTTCGTTCATTCAAGCACGTTCAGTTTCGATTTTTTCATCACTACATTGATTAAGACTAATTTACTATCATCATTACGTGTAGGATTAACCTTACGCATCTTTGCCTGTTACCGGCTTCCACCACGAGGAGGTACAACATTATGTACTTCCGGGTCCCCTAGTTAGGTCACGGCAGGCCACCTCCTATTAAGGGGCCCCAGTTGAAGCCAATTGGAAGACTAAATAAAATTAACTAATAATTGGACTCTTTTAAGCAAAACCAAGTTTTCTTGCTTTCTTCGGTCTGACCCTGAACGTGCTGAACTAAACTCAGCTATAGACAAAAAAGCAACACAAACGTTAATTATTTTTTTAATTGAAAAACCCATTTTAAATTAGCTTTGACTCTAGTAAAGGCAATAAAATTACATTACCTTGTCAAAAAAATGAAGGGAGCATACATTTTATCAGTCTTTTTTAGTGATTTTTTAAGAGCTGTACCTTGGCTGTACCTTTGTGAAAAGGGGTCATATTGAGATGAAACAAAAAGTATTCTAAAGTTTTATGTGTTTTCTATTGAAAAATTTTTGCACATACATTTTTCAAGGTACCTATAGCACGAGACAAACATTTTATAATTTTTTTTTTTTTTTGAGAAGCTTCATTTTCTTTTAATATATTTTGAGCCAAATAAATCTATTAGTTGTATAACTTGTTTATTTAGCTTTAAGTTCATCTTTTTTCGTCGTTCTACAATTTTTTACAATTTTGCTAAGGAATATCTGACTTTGAATGAAAAAAAAAACACTTGACTTTGGTTACCAATATCTCAGCAATTAAATACGGAATAAAATTTTCAAATCTTTATAGCGATTATTTTTATGGCCCCTCACTGTATGTTTAAAAAAAAGTACAAACAAAAACGCCTTTTTATAGACTTTAAATAAATATTTAACTGTTCTACAAATATTGATTTCAGAATTTAATTGAGTAAGACATTTTGAAGACCAAAACATTAAACAATACCTATTTTTTTTTTTTTAATTTGAAATTGATTTTCCGTACCGAATGATAAAAGTTGAACAAGCCAATAAAAGGAACAAATTTTATAATTCCACAAGCGTTTTTGGGACTTCAACTTCTTTTATCAAAAATGAAAGACGATGTTGTCGAGTGGGCGGTCAATCAGAAAAAGGAAAGATTCTCCATGCTTTTATTTGCTCGTAAATCATTACAGCAGTTCGATTTTACCATAGTTCTATGTTTCGGATATGTTCATAAATAATCAAATAATAGTTGCAAAGATGGTACAGTAATGGTACAAAATTCATAAAAATAATTGAATTAGGTGCAAGAAAGTTTTAGATTTCAACAAGTTTACATAAGTTTTAGTTTTAATTTAAGTTTAATTTAAGAATTCAAAATATTTATGTAAATAAAAATATAAATATAATAAGCGATTTTATATAGAACGTGAACAATCATCAAACACTCAAAGAAAAGAACAATTTTTCAAATTTTTTTTATACAGTTTTGCGTTAGTAACGGAACTGATAAGATTAAAAAAAAAAAAACATTGTTTCAAAAAAAAAATCAAACAAAAAATTGAATACCTTTAGTTTTTCCAAATTCTAAAATTTTGGTGTCAAATGCTTTTTTGTAGAAATGTGTTTATTGTCCTTTCATATCTTATCAAAAGAAAACTTTTGGCTAATGCAGATTAGGTTACCCTTTGGGAAACACATTTCAGCAAAAATAGCTCGGTATAATTGAAGATAAGGCTTTTTCTGTACTTTACATTAACGAGAAGTTCTATACAATTTTAAATCTAAGAGATACAATAAAAGAAAATTTATTTTAATAGATACGATAAAAGAAAACAAAACTCTATCCAAGGGCCAAATGCAATTTATATTTCTGGAATTTTTTCAAAGTTTCCAAAATCAGAAATAAGGAACGATTCATTATATTAAATCACATTATATATAGCTATAGGCTATTTGTGGAATGAGAAATCATAAAATGCCTCTAACTTTATGGCCCCGAATAATTAATGGTTTCGTTAACACACACCCGCAAAGACTAACACACAATTAAAACGGAAAACTTCCATCTGAGTTTGTGGTGGCGTTTATTTCAAGTACCTTCATTCTGCATTCTTGCCAGCAATAAAAATCAAAACATCATGCATACTGAGAACTCTATATTTTGGCCATAACCAAAGCAACAACTCCGCCCAAGGATTTTGTGTTTATAGTTTGTCCAGGAGCAATGCATATCTCAGTACATATATGTATGGTGCCACCTTCTCTTCTCTGCCCTCTCCTTTGTCGGATATAGTATACAATCTGGTAATGTGGTAATGTTTAAGCTTCCTGGAACACACAAAATCAACCCATTTCATCTTGCACACTGGACACTGGAGCGCACCTACATAACAACCATTAGAAACCACCGCAGAAGCCAGAAGGGTGCTGCAAACCATAAATCTTCATTCAACTTCAGATGATTAAGGTTCCTGGATAGGAGATACCTATACCCTTCATCATCTGAAGGTATACATATAGAGCAAGAGGGAAGAAATTTAAGAGCTAAACTATAGTGACTCCTGCTTCCATCTAATATGGCTGTTGGAAAATTTCGTCAGTGCTACACCCAACTGTATGTGAAAAGCTGGACCAAATGAAAATCACCCCCGAAACACACATTGGGTCTGGTCCAATTGTTCAACGGATCCTTTCTGTTAAATCCAAAAGCTTTCAAATAATTTGTACGCTTTAATGTCATTGTTTTCCAAGACTCGAATGCAATAAAAATGGAGATGAATGCGTATACCTAGAAAAGTATATGTATATGGCTGGTCCGGAATATAGGTAGCATTTTCCGGTGAGAAATCCAAGTGTTAGAAGACTTTTTTTTCGGCCCATCCAACCCCAAACTCAACCTTATGCCCCATTACCAGTCATTAGTAGATGAAATCTCTGAGAAAATAGGAAAACAAAGTGAAAAATTCAACCTCTCATTATGAAGGGTTAAAGGGGATTCCATTATATTAACGTTTTTGGTAAAGGCATTATAAATAGGATATTCCTTTGGGAACATATAAGACAGCTTTAAGATTATATTTGGTTTTACTCGCTGAAGTTAAGGTCCCGACTCTTTATGGTTAATTAATAATTTTGTGGTAATAAGGGGCTTTAATTTAGGTATATTCATCGAAAAGTGGATAGGAGGTTAATGGATTGAATGAATAATCGGGTTCTCAATTGCCTTTTGTCTATGATAGAAATTTAGATAAGATAAGATTCTTGATTTGAGGAGGTGGATGTGTTAAAATAATCCAGCAGGGTAGAGAAATTCATTTTTTTTTTTAGACAATACGGTATAGAGAAGGTCGACAAAGGATCGTATAGGAGTGCAGCACACACCTTTATTTGTAATATACATAAATGACTATCCACATAAGAGCGACCAACGAATATTCGTCCATTTTGACATTTCTTTCGCATGGCTCTTTTTTATTCGTTGCGAATCACCACCAAGAAAACATAAACAAAAGTGATTTTGAGGTTAGTCGCGCGCGAACAATTTGTTCGTTGAAGTGTGGATCGTATGTGGAACTTAAATAGAGTTTGACATTTCGTAACAATCAGATTGGAATTCGAGACGACCAATTTGCTTTCTTCAATTAAAAGCTCTCCCAAACCAACGCGATTATTCTCCGCGACAAACGAAAACAATAACAACAACGTGTTGTTTTGTTTGACAACCACGTGTTGTTTTTTTTTCGTTTGTCGCGCCGAATAATAGCGTTGGTTTAGGAGAGCCTTTACCCTGTTTTGGCAATTAAAAAACAGATTTTAGTATCTAAACATTACTTATAATAAATTATATTCCTACGTTTTGTTCAGCATTTGTGAAGAATTTAGGTTAATAAATTGTTTTAAATTACATTTATTCGTTCATTCGTCGGTCGTGAGTAAAGCCTTATATGCTGCTGGTGCGAAACGAAAAATCCCATACAAAAATGACACAACGAAATCACAAACGAAAAATTTCGTTGTGCTTTTCAATCTGTGGTACGCTGGCTGTTCGATGAGCGAAATTGATAATTGTCACAGATTATTTGGAGAAATCTCTCCTATTTTTTCCTGCACCATTAATTGTGTGCGGAAAATGACATTTGGTCTCCATCCGTGTTTGTATTTATTGTTTCTTTCATCACAACATGGCTTTTTGTAATTTTTATGCGTTTGTGTTTGTTTTTTATTTTTGCAAACGGTGTCACTTTCAAAGGGTAATTTTTCGTTTAGTAAGTATTTCGTTGTCATGTTGGAGACCAACTAAAAATTTCGTTTCGTATTAGCAGCGTACTAGGCTTAATAGTCGAATAGTAGGTACTTAACTCACACAGTAGCGTAACTGGCTGAACAGAATGGTGACGGAGACGGAACTGGAACCGGAGCTATCAAAATATTGAATACACGCAAATTCAATGTTGCGAACACAACGTAACGAAACCGCATACGGAGCTGCGGCCGCATACGGAAGAGTTCACCAATTTTTACCTTTTCACGTACGACACTTTTGACGTTTCAATTTGTATGAAGAAAAAAAAACAACTTTTTGGGTCGGAAAAAAATATTGTGGTTATTTGTATCGCGAAAAAAATTATTTATTAAAAGAAAAATTATTGGAAACAAAAAATGTGAATTCTGAGCTTGTACACAAGAATATTCTTTTGTTTTTCTTCAAAATACATTCAAAGCTGTACAGCTGCATTGTGGGCAGGTAAAAAAAATAACGTATGACACTTTTTGAAAGTTCTTTCAGTTCCGTCTGCGGCTCCAGTTCCAGCATTCTATTCTCTTCAGGCAGTAACTAGGTATATAAAAAGAAAAGGGTCAGACAAATGGACAGAAAATAATCAAAGCCCTTAATCATTTCCTTAAAAAAAAAAGTTTTTAAAATAAAAACTTATAGGATTGTTCAAAGGATGATTAAAAAAATAAATTTGAAATGAAACGATTAAATTAATTAAGCTCTAAAATGCAAAGCACCTTTTTGTCGTCTTTCGAATACAAAGACTAGCTTCAGCTAAACCTTAGATTCTTAATAAAATTATGGTGGCTTTTATTACGAATTTTTGTAATTTTTCGAAAAAAAAATTGATACAGATTTGTAGATTAACATTTTTGCTTTCCTATAATGTCTTTTAATTGAAAATCGGACAAAGTTATTGGTTTCTGAGTTAAATTAAATCGACTGTTTTTCGGATTTTGTACAAAATTACTTTACTGAAGCTCGTCCGGGGACGATGAATAATCTCCTTATTTCTTTTTCTTACAAATATTCTCTCTCTCTCTCTCTTTCTCTCTCTTAATACGAAATTTTTTGTTCAATTAACTTATTTGCGGTTAAATAATTTAATAAATTTGTATTTTCTGCACTTCTGTATGGCACAAAACGTTTCCAACGATATATAATTCGTACACCTTCAGCTTTTTTAGACCGCTTAAATTGTACCAAAAATTCGTGTTTGACGTTTTTTTATGTGATAGGTATTGGATTTAAAAATTTTGCAAATATTTTTATTAACGAAAAGAAAAATTAAAAAACAAAATTCTTTTTCTTAGTTTTTTTTTAAATACCTTTTTAACACTTTTTCATACGTTTTTAAAGGCAAAAGTATATCAATATTTTTCGGAGATTTGACATTAATAACTACCTGCTCACTGTTTTCTTTTTGTTAAACACCTATTTATGGTGTGAATTTACCTCCGTAATAGTACTGTGTGTTAACAATCCATTCCAGAGGAGATTGCGTTATAAATCTTCACTTCAAAACTAGTTTTGTTAAAATATCTTGTTACAAAGTCATGTGCCTTAATTTCTACTTTCATAAACCTAAGATAGAATATTGACAGAATGTGACAAAAAAGCTTATTAAGAAAGTCACAAGCTTAAGGGTGTCCCCATCTTTATCGTACTTCAAAACCTATGGTTTCTTCAAATATTCTTTCCAATTCGAACAAACTTTTATCTTTGTGAAGAGATCTCCTTTAATTGACAAATTCTTGGCACCAAACCAATCCCGCATTAAGCCCTTGCTTCCACACTGTGATATAAAAACACAATTCCCTTGACAAATAAACCAAAGAAAAATTTAATTAATGAATTCGCGTGAGTCTTATCTATCTAATTTGTCAAAACTAAATCGGTCTAACAGTATAGCGCTACTTCTACTTCCTTTAGCGTGATGGACATCATCCTAGGCTGCACCGCGCCGCGTCGCCACCGCCCCCTTTAACACTTTCTTTAACTTTCACTCTTTGGAAAGGGCTTTTCTGTGAAATTCAATTAACCCGAGGGCATTCTATAGTGCATTCGGGCTTTGGTCAAAATATGAACAGCAACACAAAAAAGAAAAAAAAAAAAGAAAACTTTCAAAAATGTTAATTGGCTTATACGTTTACCCAAAGCCTTGCCGCACTTCATTGCAACTTTGGCCTGTCTTTATCTCCCCGCACTCCCCTAAATGTTATAAGTTTTAGTTATATTAACAGGGTTGGCGGTATGACGACGACGTGCCGAAAGGCTTTCTGGTCTGGGCTTGTGTATGGTGAAACGGCTTCAATAAAGGGAGGGGTATATTTGTGAGTCTTCCTTTCGTTCGCACCAAACGATAATCTTGATTATAATAAATCCTGAAGTTTCTCGGTTTGGGGAAGTATAACCCTTTTCCTGAAAGAGTATCGCTATATCGCCGACCGTTATTCCGACCGCACCCGCCATGCTATCAGCGGACGGGCTAAAGGAGCTCTGCAAGGAAGTAAGATCCTGCCGGAGGAAATGAGTTTGTGAAAAATTATTTCGTGTTTATGTAATGGTAATGGTAATTACTGTTGACGGGCCGAGCTAATGCAATGTCCTTTAGAACTTTATAGAAAGTCCAGTTATATATACAACTATATAAATGGCAGTAGGGTACTTTGATGAAGACGACGAGGACGAGGATACAGGGAATTCCACCCTCATATAAGAATGAGACAAATGTCAGGATAAATTAACTTCAGGAAATTTTTATTATCGCCGCCGCTAAAGGATAAGAACAATTTTCATTTAAATGGCAATGGGAGGCCAAGACAGGCCAGTATGGGCCAAGGACTCGCCTGATGGAAAATATTTCAGGGCCATATTGGGGTCGAAGTGAAAAGCATTCATCTAGAATGCTGGAATGCCACCACAATTATAAAGCATTCAATCCAAGAAATTAAGGAGTTGCGCGGGGGAGTAATCGTCGAGATGTTAAACTTCTTCTCATCGTCATCATTATTGGGGAGAGCCTATAACTAGAGCAAAGCAGAACATCTCCTTGGAGAATTTACAGCAGTTCATTCGGTGGCCGATATTAATCAAATTTATTCCCATTTTTATTATAATTGCAGCGGTTTATTATTTAGCAAAAAGCCAACCTTATAAGGAGGGTGCAGTGTTTTTTTTAATTTTTTTTTTCTCTCTGAGCGGTAATAGCAAGCCCATTAAAAAATCTGCCACCGGGAACATAAATTGATATTAAAAAGTACGAAACGTCAAATGGGAATCCATTTTTCGTCAGCAAATTGCTCATTTCAAGGAAGAATTATGAAGGAATTTGTCATTTTTCTTTTCTTATTCTTTTTATACGAATGAAGGTAAATAATATAAGTCCTTTCTCCTGTTCTTTAAAAATAAAAAAATAGAGCCCTTACTTTGGTTTGATGTGTCTAGAATTTATTTATGAAGGTAGGTACGCACTATAGACGCATAAGCTTGATGATGTTCTACAGAAAGGACCTCTCCTAGTTTCCACACATATACCTAACTTACTGACTGTATATACATATACCTATTGGAATGACAAGTGTTGGTTCATTTAAGGAAATAAATTGTGCTGTGAGTTGGTGATATATGAGTTCCACATTAACGACCAAAAGGAAGGATAATTTAAAATATCCTTATACCTACTATGCGGAGGATAATAATAATAATAATGTTGTGTACCTACTATAATTCGTTCTACATGTTTTGTGAAATTCGAAATAACATCTCATTCAGGAAGTCGTGCGTCGGCTTTTTTGGGGTAGGAAGGAGCTATAATATTACTTGAGTAATGGGTCAGGTTCAAATTAAACAGGTAAATCAAGAAAAAGGGAGTTTAAATAGAAACATTTTGGTTTTAAACGGTTGCATATAGCATATATTAACAAAGAATAATGAGCATACATATTAAGATTAATGTCTGTTTTGGACAATTCAGCCCAGCATACTTATACCTGCATTAAACTTGGAATCATCTGAATTTTTCAGATTGTCTAATGAATATTAAAGCATAGTAAAAAAAAGATTATCCTTTTTGTAGAACGATTGATTTGCTTCTACTTGATGGAAGAGTAGAAAGCTAAGGTCTAGGTTTTCCAGACAGCATAGTACATACTAGAAATAAATTGAGTCAAAAGTTTTTTGGTATGATACCAACGCGGTGTAAGTACACCATACCTATACATGATTATTTCTTTAGAAAATCTTAATTTATACGAACAATTGTCAAAATAATATGAGGGGTTTTTTGAGAAAATAATTTTTATAAATAAAATTTCGCAAACACTTAAAAAAATAGAAAATTATTTTCGAAATTAAAACTTTTTTTTTTTTTTTAGATCCAAAAATTATTAATTTTTGGAAAATTATGGTAAGCAGTTTAATAAAATCTTATTAGAAGCTTTTGCATACAAAAAAAATTAATTTAAAATTACTATGAAAAAAGTTGACAAAAATTGTTTTTTTCTTTCCCATTTTGATGACAATTTCACAATGTTTATGAAGCACCCAATTTGTTCCTTAAACTGTTTTTTACGACTTTGATCATTCGGTACTGGAAAACGGTTCAATGGATTAATTTGAAATTTTACAGAAATATTGTTGGTCTATAGTTCTTTAAAATGTCTTACCAAATTAAGTCCTGCAGTCAATATTTGTAAAGCAGTAAAAGATTTACAAAAAGTCTTTAAACAGTCCTTTTTTTGACCTTTTTTTAATGTAACGGTGAGGAGCCAAAAAAAATTATCGTTATAATGTTTTGAAAAAATCTTATAGAAAATTAATTCCCGTTTTTAAAACTACCCTTAAATTTTCCGTGTCGTCATTCCTGGCGAAGATATTGGTAGTCAAAATCAAAAGTTTGTTTTTTCGTTAAAAGCCAGATATTCTTCTGAAAAAAAATTTTAGAATAACGAAAAAGACGACCTTAAAACTGATTAAACAAGTTATCGAAAAAAAGCATTGATTTAGCTTAAAAAAAATTTTCAAAGAAAATGCCAATGTAGGTACAAAAAAAAAAAAAAAAAAATTAAAATTTTTGGCTCGTGCTTCTTCTTATGATTGCGCAATAACGGTACCTTAAAAAAATTCATTTGCTGAAATTTCTCAATACAAAAAAATAATGCTTTAGAATGCTTTTTGTTTTATCTCAATACGACCACTTTTTACAGAGATACAGGTTTTCAAAAAACACTAAAAAAAAGTGATTTCTTTTTTGTTCCCTTAATTTTTTTGACAATTGTATACACAACAAGATAATATTATAAGAGATAATGTTATAAAAACGTTAAATTAGTGTCAAGTTTTAATAAAAATCTGCAAGTGGCTTTCGAAATACATATTGGGTTTTCAAAACAAACAAAATTTAAACTTTTTGTTTTTTTAAATCTTTAAAATAGTTTTTGAGCATTTTTGTATACAATATTATTTAAACTTCTTTCTAAAAAATCCTTAATAATCAAAATCAGTTAAACTGTTTTCGACAAAGCAAACATAAAAAAAAATTGGTTCTATAAGTGCCATTGTCCGCGTTTGGGTAGCAGTCAAATAGGCTATCCATCTATTAAAAAAAAAAAATAATGATAGCTTGAGTTGTTGTTGCATCAGCTGTTTATTTCACAAGGGATTACAACAACAAAAACCAATCATAATAGGTACCCGAACGTGCCCATTAATAATCATAGTTTTCGAAGAAGGAAAACACAAATAAAAGAATTATTTTTGTTTTTGTTTTAGTGAACTGTATTGAATGAAATTCAATTTGAAGATTTTCGTGACCTTTAGTCCAATGCGTTTCACCTTTTATTTTTAATGTGTGAACTTCATTTTGATCACTTTATGGAAGGTATTGTTATTTTTGACATATAGACAGAATTGTCAAGTTTGATCAAAATTTCATCTATTATTTCACGAACTGACGTAACTGTTTTTTTTTTCATTTTTCAGATTTTACAAAAATATATTTTAAAGGAGCGGAATTTGGATTTCTATATCATTATCATCATTACTATTATATAAAGACGAAACAAATATTTTGTTTGTCCCCGTTTTTCTCAGAAAGTATTCAACCGATTTACGTGAAACTAATTTTATAATTTTCCTTATTCTTTGAAGCATGTAAATAGATATTTTTTATTTGTTAAATATATTTCTTGAATTACATTATTAACTTTTAAGAAAATTTCGTACACTTTTTTGTCGAAGTTGACTAACATATTCAATTATGCTTTTAAATCTGCTTGATATTTTACAAAAGTAGGATTTGTTGTATAAAGTCAATAGTTTTATGCAAATTTTAAGCCCTAAATCATTTCTTAACTGTACTTCTAAGCTGAGAAATAAATTTATTTACTAATTATAAATTTATCAACTTTTTGTATTTTTACATCTAATGAATTCGATTCAATCGCAATGACTGGGTTGCTGCTTTGTTCCATTTCATTATCGTTCCGTGTTTTGTGCATTTTCTTTTGTGTATTTGCTTCTGAATCTCTGTCCACTCAATTGTCCGCTCATCCACTCATATACATTTTTATTTCTCCTTTCATTCCACTCAATTGTTGACTTTCTGTAACGACGACGACCAATGCGTAGTGTGTTTGTTTTTTCCTTCTTCTAAGCTAAGCGAACTCAAATGTTACATACATACCTACATATTTTAAGTACGGGCACCACTGCCGTGCGCAGTGTGTTCATTGTTTGCTTCTTCTGCAGTGAACTGAAGTGTTACATAAATGTACATATTTTGTGAGGAAAATGGGCAGGGCATTCAGTAGAAAACTGCATATAAAAAAGGTTTACTGAAAGCTGCTAAAGATTATGAAAATGAAACATTACTGATTTCAACTGAGTGGAGTAAGGAAAAAATTACAGTGCAGGCTCCCTTAGCCGGACAAAGACGGTCGCAACACTTTTGTCCGTCTAAGGCTTTCCGTCCAAGGGAAAAAATAAAAAATAGTTATAAAAGGAAATGTATAGTTGGCATCATGAAACTGTTTCAGTGAGAGAAAATAAAATTATTTATTTGGTTACGGAAAGCATATGGAAGTATGTATGTAAAATTTTTGTTAATAATATAGTAGAAATTGCGGTTAGTCTCATGAAGCATTTGATAAAATTTTACCTACTCATATTAATAAGTATATTTAAAGCTTGCGAAGCAACGCGAGCACGGGTCGGCTAGTTTAACATATAATTTCGGAGCTCATCGCACTAAGTACAAAAAATTTAGTTTTTCTTTGTTGAACCAAATATTTACCAAATCGTTCTTAAAGATGTTTTTTTTTTTTAACGAACTAACAAGCGCGTAGTTAGGGAGGACACGGGAGGGCGATGCCCACCCTAGAAAAATGTTTGCCCCCCCTAGAAAAATCGACAGAAATAAACTTGTGTAATTGTTCGCACTAAAACATGAGGGAAGTTCTTCTTAATAAAGAAAGTATGTATCTACTTATTGACAAACAACAATATTACATTAAAAAACTAATTGCCCACTCTACACAAACCAAAATCGATGAGGGTTGTAAACCTCCTTAAATATGCATTTTTACAAATCTGAATTTCACCTTCTTTTGTTTCGTTAAAAATATTTGCTATTTTTCTTCAAATTTATGAAGAAATAAATGTAAAATATTCCAACGAAGAATTAAAAAATACGCAGGAGAATAATAATCAATTTCCTGACTAGTTCGATAGTAAATTACGTAACAATAAATTCGCTTCAACACTGCATGTAAACGTGGTACCTATATAAAATACGCATAAGCAAACATAAGATAATGCCAAAAATCTAAAGAAAATTTGGTTACGTTTGCAAAAATACACCGCACCCCGTAGGTACACCATGATTTTAAACTTGTGTTCGGCTTGCTGGCTATTTTAGAAATTTATCAGATTGGCGCAGTAGGTAGCGCAGAAGAACGACATGCGAAAGTTCTCAGGTTCAAATCCCGGTGGTAGCCCAGGTAATTAAAAAAAAAGTTTCTTCAAAACAAAATATAAAATGTAAAATAAAAATGTCACAGGAGAGGCAAATAGTTGAAAATAGAAAATAAAGTAGTAAATAAAATTGACCAAAACAAATAAATAAATAAAATAATAAAAATAAAACAAATACTTAAATAAATATTTTTTTTTGTTAAGAAATGCCAAACCTCTTAAAGAAGGAGTAAAGAAGTATTTAATAAAAATATTATTCCGATTTAAGAAAGATTTTAAGAATCAAATTGTCTTCTTAATTCCTTCTTTCGGACAGCCCACTTGTGCCTTTTCTCTATACTTAATATGTACTTAAATCCTTTTTAAAGAAGAATGCAAGTAACGCTCTAAAACTCTTTAATCCTTCTTTAAGTTATTTTGTGCTACTTGTGTTATTATCGAAAGGTGTATTGTTAATTAAAATTAGGAGGAGAAGTTATCAAGTTAATATCGGAATGAAAAAAAAAACACATTTCCTGGCGATAATTTTGAGCCAGTTAAGTAAGTTTTATTAACTTGACTCATTGAAAGTAGTATGTATGTAGTTTGTAGATAAGGTACACTCAGACGAAACTCGTCTTGAAATTTCTCATAGTAAATTTTTGTCTTTCTTTTTTTTTTTTATTAAAAATTCTTTTGAAACGAGAATTGTGCTCATGAATTTTTAAAAATTGCTGATTCCCGTCTGGCCACAAAAGAACGTGTTACCTGGTGACAGCGAGTCATTTCATCAAAATTCCCTAGACAATTTGCGGATTTTCCAATTTCTTTCATTTTTATGCCCTCTTTTTTTTTTCCTAAGTTACTTTATACTCAATTCAACTGTGCTGCGTTCATTCTATATACCTATATACTCTTTGTCAAGGAAGCTGGTATACCTTGATGGTAAATATTTGATGAGAAACTGCTTTTATGTTCCCATAAATATCATAGACAACAACTTCGAAGGACCATTCTCAGAATTATCTGTACACGCAATTTTGTTGGCTTTTGTCTTTGAATGAATTTTGGTGGCCAGTAAATATGCTTTGCTCGTTAATTTAGCACAACAACCCCTGATTTTTAGGAAAAGACAATATGATCTTGGTGGTAGGTTATTTTTTTTTTTTTTGCAAATAACTCCCCCTTCAAAGTTCTATATATAGCTTCAGTTACCCTCCGAAATGACGGAAGGTGCGAACGAATATATAAAGTAAAGATTTTTAATAGAAGTCATCATGAATCATTTAGTGAGTGAGTTTTCCTCAGAGGAAGGTGTATAAAGAATATGATTGCCAACTCGAGTTTACAAAAATTAAAACAAAATAAAACACAAAACTTCAAAGGAGGATAAAAAGTTATTTAGAGTTGAAACTAAATTCTTAACCTAATTCAAGACTTTTTGCAAAAAGTACAAAAGTAAAAACTAAAACATGCGCTAGAAATGTGCGAAAAAGTCTGCGAAAATAGTGTTTGATATGTCATTTAAGATGGATACTTCAGATGAAACACAATTTCTTTGCACACAGGCATCTCTAAGAATATTTTTGCTTATCACATTTTCACTTTTTACCCTACTTTTCGCAAAAAATTTTGAATTTAGTTAAGTCTTAACTTGAAAGGTTTTTTGAGAAAAAGTAAAAAAAAAAACAAAAAAAAGGAGAGGAAGATTTATTGATGCCATTTAGGGCCTATTACTTCAATGCGAGATTAAAGTTAAACCCGAGTTAATTCATCAAATTAGCTGAATTAAAAACTTAATAAATTTGGTGGCACAACAGCTCATGAAGAACTAAAGCTTAGTGATTACAACTCTCAAGCATTTGTGTGTGCGTGTTTGTAGGAACGGAGCGGACCTACAGTTTATTGCCAAGTCCGAACGGCTTAGTACAGCGGCACTTTTCTATGACAGGAGATACTCTTGGAGGATTTGTCAGAGGCAGTAGCCTTGAAAAACATTTTTAGTTTTTATTTGGCAGAGGCTGGGAATTGAACCCAGAACTCTGACTTGACAGTCCAACGCTCTAACCATTACGACACGGGCTACTTCAAATTAGGTGAGTTAGCTCTTGATTAATTTTTTTAAGGTTTGTTAGGCCGATCCGCATGAAAAACTCATTCTTAAGTTCAAATTAGCTGTAAATAAATTCATATCCAGACTTGACCAACGATCTGGTTTAATTCACCACTGAAAAAACTGAGCCTAATAGTTCTGATTTAAGTCAGATAAAGTGTTAAAGCTTGAGGGTTGGTTGTTTGGCAGAACTTTTTTGAAAGAATATTGTGTACGAACTATGGATTTAGCGTTAACACTGATTTTTTGAATAGATTTCTCCATCTGGCAATCATGTATGTAGCAAGATTGTGTTTTGTCTATCTGTCGCCTTATTGGATTGCAGCCGGGATGGGTCATTATTTTGTGGAAGATTTATAAAGGTTTCTAACTTCGCACCAAAATAAGAGAACGAAAAGTTTTCCGGTCATGCTTGTAGGTTTCAAGCTATTCGCCTGCATTCGCATCTTACACCAAGCTCACCTCATCATCTCTCTAGGGACGCATGAATTTTTCATTGTTAAAGCAAAAGGATAAAGGACTAACGAGAAAGAACCCAACTTTGACCAAAAATACTATAACAAAACTAACAAAGGGAACTAAATAATGCATTGCGTAGGTATATTAAATGCAATTTTTGTATACCTAACCTACCTATATTTATAAGGATGTTCCCTCGAGATAAAGTGAATGCTGCTAAGGAAACATAGAAAGATGTTTCGTGTATTTATGACACGTCTCAGAATTCAATAGATATGCGATGGTCCGGATTTGGGATGAACCGGGTACCGCACCACCGACCGACCGGGGTGAACGTTTTGTGTGCGGTCTGATGGTCCCAAGGGAGTGACTTAAATCGTCTGTTTTGTTTTCAAGCGAAAAAACCTAATAAAATAACAGACAAAGCACCACCGAGGGTCTTGACTTGAGCGATGAAGTATGTTTATAACCAGCAAAGAGATTTTTTATTACCAAATTTGTCAAAGCTGCACTTTAAGTATGCTTTTATTATATTTTTTTTCACTGCTGGTAAAAGGAAGGATTTATGAGGGCTACCTACTCGAAAATTAAGGTGATTTTTATGGTTTTTTGGGGATGGGGCAGAGCTACCTCATCAATAATTAAATTGAGAATATGAATTGAGATTATTAAATTAGTTTCTAAAATAAACTTTAGGTCGTGATTTATAATGCAGAGCATACAGAAATATATCATTTACTTTGCTGAATAGTACCTTTACTCTGCTTACTTCCGTATCCAAAAGCCCAGAAGAGAAAATAGGCGTGTTTAATTGGGAATCTATACATAGTATATTAAGAAACTCCCAATAAAACGCATCGCCAGTAGCATGGTTTTTAATTTTCATATTTGGTACTATTGAGCATGTGTCGAAATAAAAATTAAATTAATTTGACAATTTTCATGATGATATGGTAATAGAAAAGTCTTAAAAGTTAGTTTTTTTAAAATAATTCATGAAATAATTGCAGGTTTTGCGAGAATTGTACAAGTAAAATAACAAAAATATTGCAAAATTCAATTTGAGACTCGAATAAACGTCAAAAAATCTATCCACAGTAGAATTCTTTTAGCTCTTTATGGGCCGTAATCACACTGGCTATGTTGTATTTGTAATGTAAGTTAAATCGTACTGTATAGCTTTTCCAATAAAACACGCCTATTGTCACACATTTTGTCGACCATTCCTGCGTAACCCGTCTTTCATCTCTTGGATTGGCTATAGTATGTAAGTCTTAGATTTGACAGGTTTAATCAATTAGATTTTTAACAAATTTTTTGAGACGCTTACATACATAAAACTTAAAAAATTGATAACTAGTTTGTTTTCCTTCCATTTAGTATCTACTTAATGTTATCAAATTTTGGTCGAACCTTGTATTTTTTACAGAACACATTTTTTTAAATTGATTTTTATGTACACTGATCCCTCCAGTGTCAGAGTGAAAATGATTTTTAATGGTTGAACGTACCCCATTTGGGCGCCATTTTGGAAAAGGATGTGAAAAAAGTTTTTTTTTTTTTTCGTTTTGTAGAGAATTAAATTCTATAGAGTTTATGTTGGGTATTTTTCACCGTAAAATTTAAAAGAAAAAAGTTATTATTAAAAATAGACAAACTTTTCAAGAAAATTGTAAGAGTTATAAATGTTTGTTTTGCAGGACGGAGGCTCATTTTCCTGCTTCTTTTATTTCAACCACAAATTCGCCTTTAAGGAGAAAAAAAACAGAGGTTTATAATATGTACTTGATGTAAGAGGAATCCGAAGCGGTCGAATAGAGACCGCTATAATTTCTGGAATAAAAGGTGATATGAGCTGAAACACATCCAAGATTTCAGGTTGGAATCTTTTTCGCAGATATGGGAGTACAAAGTCTGTATAGTATTTCTAAGCTGAATTCCTTTCGAACTTGGCGCGATAAATTAAGCGTACCTACAGTAGTAGCCATGGCGTGATGGTTAGTGCGATGGACTCTGCGTCATGTCGGAGGTCTAGGTTCGATCCCCAGCCTCGCCACCTAATAATTAAAAAAAAAAAAAAAAAAAACCTTAAAAAGTATCTCTTGACATAGAAAAGCGGCGGCAATAAACTACAGGTCCCCTGCATTCCTGCAGACACGCACACAGGAATGGTTGTGAGTTCTTCATGAGCTTTTGTGCCATCAAATTTATTTTATTTGTTACAGTCAACACTATGACGGAAAAATTCGAGGAAAACAAACTAATTTTTTTGCACGCTGCTAGATGATGTTAAAACTAGCAATTAGAATACATCCATATTCTCCCACCATCAAGATCGAGCGCTGTCGTTTCTAGAAATTTGCTGAGAGACTTGGTTAGAGATAATACACTAGTTAACTAACACACAATACTTACGCACAATGAACTATGCGCTACATAAATTTGTAACAAATTAAGAAGCCATGTCAGCTGTGCTCGAATGGGGGATCACGCCCGCCACAATCTTGACGAGATCTACAAAAAAATGGAGTACAACTTCTTGCCACTCAACCGCCTCTGGTTTGTGTGAGAGCTTATTGATGTGAGTGGACCCCAATGTGCTCACGAGGACGGTTTTTTGTTTTGGATGAGATTTGAAGTAAGCAATTAATTCTTACATAGCTTCCCACAGCGTCTTGAAGAGCGAGCGAATACTTTTGAAACTTAGTGAAATAGAGTTATTTAAATTGAAGCTGTGTAACATGGTGTCTTCTGGATTTCCACGACAGTACCTCAAACTTCGGAAAGCATAACGGCACATCTGTCTGTTCCTTTTTCAACACACCTGCAAGTGAATGTTGGTGAAGATGATTTTTTTGTTGAAACTGGGGTCCGTTTCCAACTGCTTTAGAACCTTGTCAAACAATTCACAGTTCCTTTGTAACTTCCCATGGCAACTGGATTTTTCATTAGTGCTGGGCAAAAATAGGAAAATTAACAAAAGATAAAACAACATGGAGGCCATAAATGTCAAAATCTACTCGTTTGCACACAGTTTTTGACATGTTCGGTAAGTGCCACAAGGGCGATCTATATACCAATTTATTTAATTAAAATATTTTTTAATTAATATTTTGCTCTTACAATAAAAATGATACAATCTTTTTGGTGCAGGATTTCATTACGTTTGAAATTTCTTCAAAAAACCCCAATGATTTTGAATTATTTAAAAAAGAACTAAACTTTACTCCAAAAATCAAAAGCAAATAATCTAGTTTTCAATAAGGCCCCGGCAAGTTTTTCATAGTTACTAACAAGGGTCTAGCAAGGGTTACTATAGGCATTCGCTAGGCCATCGCCAGTTAAGAACCTTTTTGCCTCGTCAGTTAAATTCTGCCTAAGCCCTGACTAGTAAAAATTAGATTTGTTCCACATATTTTGTTTTGCATGGGTTTCCATTCAACCATTTCATATATGGGGGTCAAAGCTGGAAGCTGTCAAGTGCTCTATATTATATTAATCTAGATAGACATCAGGTTCCTCGATGCTCACCACCCAGGTTATACACTCTAAATGATCGTGCCGAGTCCATGTACATGGAAGAATGTTGCTTCGAAGACTTCAGTGTACTTACTACGTCTCAGCTTGCCGATGAACTGCTTGTCATCGTGGTTGGTCTGATAGTCTCTATATTTATGCCATTTGTGTGCATTTACGTCCGTTTAAAAGCATGCAGTGCTCGGTATTGTGATCGTTTGTGCTTCTGTGGCGATGCGCTTTCTGTTCTGTTACATTGGGAGATTGGGAGGTATTTACAAACACGTTTTTTTCTTGTTTAAGACTAATTTCACTAATAAGGCCCTGGCCTAATTAACCAATTATCCATTTTATTTTATTTTTATTTTATTATAAAACACTGACCACTAAAAAATTCTTGCGCATGCAAAATTGAATTTTTAAACTGACGTTTAGTTAATTGTCATTTACTTTAGTGTGTGTGCAAGTATGTGTGAAGGACTGCAGGTATGTTCAGTGAGGCTGTTCGGCAGAGTTTAGAAACAGAAACAAGTTTAATGAGAAGTTTTCTGTTCTAAACTGTTCTGGGCTTGCTGTTCAGTGAGTCTGTTTGCACTTGGTTTTTAGGTAGAACAACTGAGAACAGATTTCTGAGAAATGTCAAAATCAGTTGTGGTTCTGTCTTGTTCTGTTTTGTCTGCAGTTGCGGTTTTGCTATTTAACACCGATTCCCAATCCTAATTTGAAATTTTTAAAGTTAATTAACCCACAAAGATTTTTATTACGATATAATAAAATCCTGCTTTTATTATTTTTCGTAAAATAATTTAACATAGTTAGTTACCATCAAGAGCCTCACCAGTACTTTATTAAATAAATTAATGTTCCTAGCGAGGCACTAATAAGGGCCTGCCATGTTTTCCTCGTCCATGTTTTCCTTACCGAAAAATTGCCAGGGCCTCGCCTAAACTCGCCAAAAACTTGCCATTTTTCCATGCGGGTACCTTCTCAAATTGAAGATACATTTTCAGATTTTAATTAAGCAGAAAGACCATTTATTTGTATAATTTTCCTAAACTAATTCAATTTTTCGAAATAATCCAATGGATTACCTCTTTTTTGGAATTTAATTTATTTCTTCTTTACTTAATATATTTCTACCTTATATTATTTGTTCTATATTTTTATATAAAAACCAATAATGCTGTCGCTTACATTTGTAATTTCCTAATTAAAATATAAACCAGTCTTCGATTTCGACATCACGTTTCCAATCTCACTTAATCAGTCGCATGAATATTTAACAAATAGCAAGCACGATTATCATATATACGATTCGACAGCATAAGAAAGAAGAACATAGACATTCCTTGGAGCCTGTCCAGTCTTATATAGTTCCGCACCATCACCTCACCTCATCGCGTCCCGTTCCACCTTCATTGCTGACTGACCACCCAGGCTTGTAGTATGATCACCGGGATTAAATTTAATTAGCTTTCAATGTATCACGTACCGTATTTGGAAAACACAAACAAAAAATGGGTTCACCTCAAAGGATAAAGGATACCCACCTTACCTGGGTCTTGAAATATACCGGGGTAGAGAAAAAGTCCATATATATCCCCAAAAAGGACCTAGAACGAGAATGAGGAAGTCGGTCGTCGGACACGTTCCCAGCATAACAAAAGGAAAAGTAATGGAAATTGAAATAAAATTCTCCTATAATGGCCGAAAGGAGCTCCTGATATCATTTTCAAAGAACATGATATGGCTGGAGCTCTGAGCTAAAGCTGAACGACAACCAACAACGCACACATACCATCACATCGTACGAGCATAAATTCTCAAATGATATAGCATTATCCTGATGATATCCACCTTGGCATCGAAGCGTTTAAGAAATCGTTTATAATTCCGCCACAGACTTCCGGAACCGAACGTCCCCACCGTATACATCTCATTGTCTTTCGTGGATATGGTACCTTTATGTGCGGGGGATGAACATCAAGAACAAGTCATCCCCTGTAATTTGCAATATGGTCGTGGGCATCAATCCACCTGACTGGAGTGTAATTTCGATCCCATTTTGCTGCTTTTAGTACTTATGTCCTTTGGGTAGTGTGTTGTATAGGATGTAGGAGTAGGTGTAGTACAATATTACAGCAGAAGCAAATCCTCCAGCTTCAGCTACATGTAATTCATTCCGAATCCAAATGCAAGAAAGGACCAACATTTTTCTTATACCAGGACCTTCTTCTTTTTTTCATTGCAAATATGGGCTACCAAAAGGGGCTGATGGTACTCTGCCCCGCCACTATGACGACCAGAATATGGGCCAACTCTGGGGAGGATGAACAAATAAAAAGTGATATACGCACGACGACGAATGAATATTAATCAATGGAATTTGCTATTTCTTTTTTGTCCTTTTTGATTTTTCACTGGCAAATAAAATATTTATTCGATGTATGTACGGGATCGAAACTGGACCCACCCGACCACCTATATTATTATCTGGAAAATTATTGTTCAACAATTGCTTGCGTTATTGCGGTGCAAATATGTGGAAATAATATCGAACAAATTGTCAATTTGGCACAAAACATTGTGGTTTTTGCAGCCACAGGATAATTCTATGGTATTATGTTTTTAGAGACTTATATAGGTATACAAGCTACCCACCGATAATGCTCAAGGATGTTGATTATGATACGGGTTTCTGTGTGTTTGGGGAAGTTTTTCAAGTAATAACACATATCATTGGGATATGATACCAAGAGGAATACTTTTGCATACAAGTTTTATGTATAAGTAAATGAAGCCCTCAAGAAATTGGTTTTCATGTCATGCAACAGAGTTATAAAGGTCAAAAGAGTATGAAAAGTTTGTACATATGAACACCTCGTAAATTGGGTAAAAAAGTCTGTGAACACATCGAACGTAATTGTGTAGCGGTAAGACGTAGCACTGCCAAGCTGATGTAAATTTGGTGAAAAACCAGGGCATAGTTATTTACAACTGTCAACCATTCCTGTGTGCATATCTGCAAGAATGGAGGGGACCTACAAATTATTATCGAATCCGGAAGGCTTAGATGAGCGGCATTATTCTATGACAAGTGACAAAAGATACTCTTGAAGGATTTGTCACTTCCTCGCAAGAGGCAGTAGCCCTAATAACATTTTTTTGTTGTTTTTTTTTTGGTGGCAGAAGCTGTGATTCTAACCCAGACCTTTAGGTGTGATACCTATTCGGAATTTTCCCTAAAAAAGTATGCCACACAAAATGTCGGTAATTTGTCAACAAAGGTCAGCTGGTTTTAGTAATTGCTCTGCTAATATTTTTTCATTGGATTTTTCAATCCGAAAAAAAACTTAAAAAATTAATTAAAATAAAATGTTTGGCTGACTAGTTTTTGAATATAGATGAATTTTTTTATTGAAAAGTTACCGGGCTTTCTAACATGCTTTTACAGGCGAATATCTCAAATATTAGGTGCTAAGATTCCATAGCCG
Source organism: Epistrophella euchroma (assembly GCA_947049315.1). Classification (NCBI taxonomy): domain Eukaryota; kingdom Metazoa; phylum Arthropoda; class Insecta; order Diptera; family Syrphidae; genus Epistrophella; species Epistrophella euchroma. Next base: position 138,773,471 of record OX346245.1, read on the forward strand.
AATTTAAGGCATTGCCATCTAAAATGTCAATATATATATTCGGTCAGAATGCTATATGGCAATAAAAGGTCAGTTCAAGCAAGGGCGTATGCTGGATTTCGATAAGGGGGGGGGGGGGGGGGGGGCATATTTCATTATATTTTTGTTTTAAACAAGATATCGGTCGGTACAAATTATAATAATTGCTGAAAAAAGAACTAAGGCCCATCGCCCACTAGGCAACTTTTTGTTGCGCAACTAAAAGTTGCTCGGAGTTGCTTGCCATCGCTCACTAGGCAATTTCCGAGCAACTTTTGGGTTCAGTATTTTTACTTGAAATGTTAAATTGACCTTGTATTTTGGATCACTGACGATACAAAAGTCGTTCAGTGTGAAAATAAAACTTGTTTTTCGGGTTAAAAGCCCTCAAAAAATTTTGGAAAATTCTTAAATGTTGCTGGAAGTTGCTCGGAAATTGCCTAGTGGACGAGGGAAAGCAACAAAAATTTGCCGGGAAAAAAGTTCCGCGAGCAACTCCGAGCATAACAAAAAGTTGCCTAGTGGGCGCTCTCCCATATAAGCTAATGTAATTGGATTGGGAGCAACAAAAAGTTGCTGGGGCTAGCAACAAAAAGTTGCCTAGTGGGCAATGGGCCTAAAGGATATTTTAAGCTATTTTCTTAGAAAATATAATTTGACTTAGACTTAGCTCTTTTTCCTTTCTCTCCATTTTATGGCTCCATCTGCACGAGAAGAATTTAATTAAATTAACACACGATTTTATTCTATTTTCGCCAAATATTGGAGGGGACGAAGCTCATCGGGTCAGCTAGTAAATTATAAATCTTAAACCTAAAAAATGTTATTACATGAATGAAAAAGTAAAAAACGTAATGTATAAGTTCTCTAGCAAAATAACATAAAACGTTTAGGTAGGTTTTAAAAATTCCAAATTACCTACCTTAAAGTAACCTGAAGTAATTTTTTCTTCTTGATCCTTTTTATTTAAGTACATATCTTCTATTTTTTTGGAAAAAATTTATGCATACCAGAATACTTTCGATATTTCAATGTCTCCCAAATGAATTGCTTGCCATAAAATGTCCTTAAGCAAAAGACAATCCTGACCAAGCAAAAATATAAAATGTATATAAAGTTCCTGTTTGGGTTGCATGTACTTGTTTAAATGACTTGATAACTATAGGTAAGGTACGAATCTTAAAAATATGTAAGAGAAACTTTCAAAGCAACAAGCAGGTATAATGTAGTAAACATGTGGTATTTCATGGAATGAGAAAAAAATTGAAGATTGGAATCCGACAAGCAACAAGGTTGAATCATATGACCTGAACTTTTTTTTTAGATGATAATTAAATATTTGATGGATTCATTCGACTCCTCTGAACTTCCGCTATGAAAACGATAGACTTAGAGGATAATTGATCACCATCAAATTAAGAGACAGAGGTGAAGAGGATAACTAGCGTCTTGGGTGAAAATCAATGTGGAAAAAGCAAATTATTCTGAAAAATCCGTACAGAAAGTTTAGAAAATTTCCAGAATCTTAGCAATATTGTCTCAATTAAGGGAGAAATGAAATTTTCTACAAGCAGACAATTCTAAAAAGCAGAGGGATGCCTTTGGACGAATGATGTATAAAGTATGGGGAAAACTGTTGAGTATAGTTATTTATTTTGTTTCTTCTGAAGGCTTCCAGCCTTAGATGGGGCAGCTTTTTTATGCTCCTCGATCCCGGGCATTCTGCTGCCAGTTGTAGTTATACACTCACAGGCGCAATTATCCGCCCACCAGCATTTTTCGTCACCCTAACTCTTTAAGTTCACTATAATTTATCTGCTGATTTGTTTTTTGTTTAGCGGATATTTTCGCAAGAAACAAAAAACTAAAATCCTCATTTCGCCCGATAAAATGTCATCGAAGTATTTTTTGCAATTTGAGCGATTTTTAATATTGTTTCAGTTACTTAAACAACATACTGAGAAATCGGTTTTGCATCGCTACTGAAGCTCGTACACGTCTTTTTGAGGTGAGGAATGTTGGTGTGAGTGAACGGGCCATCAGAAAAAGGTTGGCAGAATTAAATTTCAGAGCTTTCCGACCAGCGCGCGCCCCAAATTGCTCCCACAGCACCGTACAGCAAGACTTCGTTTTGCGCGAGAATGTGTTAACTGGACTGCAGAAAAAGGAAGGGACATCTTAACCTTAGACGAAAGCAGAATAGGTCTACGAGGTTCAGATGGACGTCAGCGTGTCTACAGGCGAAAAAACGAAAGGTTTCCTCCATGCACGATAACCGAAACAGTGGGTTACCAAGGAGGGTCTTTAATGGTTTGGGGAGGCATCAGTTATGAAGCTCGCACGGACCTTTTTTTGTTCGATAGAGGCAGTATAAATGCTCAGATATACGTGGAAACCTTTTGCAAGACCATGTGATGCCTTTCGCACCAATTTTTGGTAAACACTTTCGGTTAATGCATGACAACGCACTCTGCCATACCGCAAATTCTGTAACTAACTACCTAAATGAGGCCGGGATTCCAGTTTTTCCATGTCCATCTTGCGGTCCGGACCTCAAACCTGTCGATCATTTTTAGGACAACTTTAAAAGACGTGTCCGAGCGAGAACACATGTCCCTACCACTCTAGGAGAGCTTAAGACAGCTGCAGTAGAGGAGTGGCACAACATCCCTCAGTAGGATGTTCAGGACATCATTGACGGATTGTAAAACCGGCTCCACGAAGTAATTAGAGCCTGCGTCGCAAACACCCATTATTAAAAATTAAGTTTTTCTATAATTTTACTACTTTTTTAACAACAAAAGATAACATCTTTTTCAGTATTTTGTGTCTTTGTTTGTTTTTTGTGTTAATTCTTTAATAAGCGTGGTTTTTTCTCAGAATTTTTGTTTTTCTTTTTCAAACTTTGCTTTCAACATTACTTACACCCAATGTGGTCTAAACTTGACGGTTTCTTTAAATTTACAGAAATACAAGGTGGGCGGTTAAATGTGCCTGTGAGTGTATATACCAAACGCTCTGGGCGTCCGCGAGGATAAAGACCAAATGATCTGGTCCACAAATCAGATCTTTGCAGCGTTGCCGATGTGGCACGATCGTGCACTTAAGGCAACTTTTCATTTAAATCGCACTGTGGCACTTAAAGGCTTTTTTTTTAACAATTTCCGTTAAAGGCACGCAGTGGCCAAAAATGGCACTTTCTGTTGGCAGCGGTGACACTTAAAAAAATTATTTTCCGGCAACGCTGGATCTTCGGCCTATTTTTTTTACGAATCCATAAAAGTACTTTCGCACTTCTGCCGTTAGTAAAAAATCAAGCATAATATCATCGCGTAAAAAAAGAATATATCTTAAGATTGAGCCCAAAGGGTTAAAAATCAATGCTTGAGATGAGTCTGAAGGTCTTTTGGTTCTGGATTTATAAATATGTTCTGCAAACATTTATTGAAATCCGTTTAGGTACATATGCTTTTCCCTTGGTAACCGAACATATTATACCACCCCCTTTATTTGTCACATATACATACACACACATCTAAATGTGAAGCGAAGAAAGTTTAAGGGTTATGAAATGATGAGATAGAAGATGTGTTGATTCCAAAGGACTGTCAAGGATTAGGTCATCTTCTTCTATAATATTGTAATATATACATATATGTCGTCACGCATTACAAGTTTACAGCATTTCTGCTATACCCAGAGGGGGAATAAACTGATGCGGCCAACTTTGGGGATAAAACTTTACCAGCCGGCCTGATCCTGAATTCATGTCTAGGACACAACTTTCATACACTCACACACTCAGCCAACATTATAATACATTGAAAATAATGTAAATTGCGAAAGTTTCTGAGTGGTCATAATATTGTTGTTTTCACTTTTCACCAGAACACATATCTACACACTTATAATCATAAAATACTTTGCATACATTTCCTTATAATCCAACATGGTTTATAGATTGAATTATGGTGATAGGGATGCCCCAGAGCCAGGACAGCGACTGCGACATATGGGATGTCACCATGGACAAAGAAAAAAAAAATATTCGTATTCAACTAAACTTAGACTATACGTATATAAAGACATAAGAGGACAAACACTAATACTCCAGGACCTTAATGGAGAAAAAGAAAAATAAGCCGCTTTTGTACCAAAAAAAAAAAAAAATGGGGAGTCTAAAAAATTGCTAAGCTTCATATTTAAATTTATGATTATGTCGTCGTTGCTCTGGTGTTGTCGTCGTCTTCAAGTTTTTTTATGTGATGATGTGAACTCCCAGTTCACATCCACACATTCGAATGTCCAAGATGGTGCTGCTGTATAGCAGAGTTTAATTCAAATTTATGGATGACAGATTTTTAGTATTTTTTGTTTGTCTTTTTTCACTGCGGATAAATTGAAAAGAAAAAATACATACTACTTCAGGTTCATTGATTTATAGTAGTGATGGATCTTTTTATGTGGGCTGGTGTTCATTTTTTTTTTAAAACTGTTAAGGCACAGTCGAACCTACCGAATGAACTTTAATACATGAAAATCAGAAGTAATTTCAGTAGTAGGTACAGGTACATATGTAACTTCTAATTTAATTTGAGGGAACATTTGTTGATTCACGATTTTTTTTTTACTCACGATATTTTTATTTTAATAAAGCGGAAATCCTGTTTTGTTTTTTTGTTCGTGCTAATCTCAGAACTTACAAGTTCGATTTCCAAAATTCGTTTTGTGTTTGAAAGGCTGTTCTTAGGGTATTGTGCTCTACGGTTAATTACTTTCCAAAAATTTGTTATGGGTCGCACGAACTTGCTCTTATAGTAAAAGTTTCTTCGAATTTTAAAGATTGAGGGTAATATAAAACACATTAATAATAATTATATATATATGTATTTATCCATTTAATAAATTGAAGAATGTAAATTTTAATATTGAAAAAAAAGCATGAAAAACGTTTTTTAAATTGATAAAACAAGTACTTAACACGATTTAATCTCAAAATAAAGAACACGATCTCAGTTCTTGAAAAAATATAAATTTAGGCAGAGAAAGTTTCAAAAATTGTTGGAGCGTTTTCTTAAAAATTAATTTTTTGAAAAAAAATTTGGTATGCCATTTTTAAGAATAAAATAATATACAACTAAAACCATAATTTCAAAAAAAATCAGTAACCCGTTTTTAAAAAACTGATTTTTCAATAAAAAAAATTTAATTTTTTTTAAGAAACCAAAAAAAAAACAAATTTTAACTTTAATTGGAAGTTATTGTATTTGTTTCGGTTTGTGAAATTGAAAATATTGACATTTCTCGATGTTTCGAGGTCTTTGGAGTTGTATTACATTATTTTTAGAAAGATGTCTGTGTACGTACGTTCCTACGTTCGGAAGCTTTTTTTCGCCGACGATATCTCGAGAACGCATAGAGATATCGACTTTAAACAAATTTTATTTTACAGATAATAAGTCCATAACGTGCAGAAAAGATTTTCAGAAAAATTAAATTGGCAGTTTTTTTATCACAGAAATTAAAAAAAAATTGTATAATGGCTTGTTTCTCCAATATATTCTATCGACTTCGGGCTGGTTTCATTCTATGCATAATGACTTAGTGAAATTTTTTTTTTTAATTAAAAAAAAAACATTAAAATTTGTTAAAAAATATCAAATATCTTGAGAACACACAAAGATTAATTTTATTTAACACACAAAGTTGTAGTTAATTCGGTAGAGTTTGTAAAAAAATTCAATTAACTTTTTTTTTTTTCTAGGCCATAAAAACTTCAAAAAAAGTTTTTTCGGCTCGAATGTCAACCAATGACATTAACTCCCGGATAAATTTAGCCTACACACAGTAGCATAATTAGTAATTGATAAGGTTTGTAAATAAATTAAATGGACGGTTGTTTCTAGGCCAACAAAACTGCTAAAAGGCCTTCCACACTATCCCACTGAGTATTAACACATCTCAAAAAAGTGGGAAGTAAATCATGTATAATAGTGTGGAGACAAAATATGAAATTTCATCCCACATGACTTGACAGCCCATCTCACACAATTTGACATGTATTAATACATGAAAATTTTTAGGATTGGTTCTAAAACCATCACACATTCTATGCCACTTGGGGGTTTGAGGTTATGGAGATTTGTTTGGACGCAAGTGTGAAAGCAAAATATGAAAATATTTTCTTCACACAAATTTGGCAGTCGTAAGTGATTCTATCACACTTTTTGTTTGACATGTATTAATACTCGATGGGATAGTGTGGAATGGCTATAAAGAAACTGCTAATAATTGTTGAAATTTTTCGTGTCGCATATATTTACAGCAAACAGCCTTCCCTTGATTGCACAACTGATAAGGTGTCGAGTTTTTAAAGGGAACCAATGGGAAGTTATCAGTGTGGGTCAAAACCAGCTTCTTTTTTTTTGTAATATTTGTATGCAGCATTTTTTATACTTGATAGGAGCTTCAAAGTAAAAATTTTGATAAAAATCGGCTGTTAACGAGAAAATCAAAAATAAAAAAAAAAAACACGGTTCAATGGCAAATACCGTTAATAATGGTTTTTGGTAATTTTTTTTTGTCACCATACCAGCACTCGTACACACAAAAATAAAAAAAAATCGTTAGAGCCGTTTTTGAGATAAATAACATTTTTCAAAACGGTTGTATGGCAAGTACCGTTATTTTTTGAGCTAAAAAAGTCTCGATTTACCCTCTAGGGAATCACCCAAAAATCTTATGCTCGAAGTTTGAAGAAAATCTCTTCAGTGGTTTAGGCTGCAGGCATACAGACATTCAGACAGACAGACGGAATTGTGGGACCCACTTTTTTCGTGTTCTCTATTATCGTAGTGTCAAGTTTGATTGTTATCTAGATCTAGAGTATAGTACCTATATCGCAGATTCACTGTGGCGTATACGTACTTTTTTATTAGCAAACATTTGTTAGTTTTAAAAATCTGTTCATCACAATTTTACAGTTCATTTAATAATAGCTATGAGATATGTTTTCAATAGAAAACCCCTTTTAAGTCAAAATAAGTTTGTATGTCCGAGTTTGTTGTTTAAAAAAAAAAATAAAATCAATTTCGAATTTTATCCCACTAAAATTTTTTTTTCTTCGACATATATATTTTTTTGTCTGTAATCATTGTGCAGTAGTGCGAAGTTAAGTAAGTTGGTGTTTACATATTCAGTGTCATCATGCAAATTCAGCACGATCTCTTCGTCAAATTCATTGCTTAATTTGTATAGGTTTATTTTAAGTTTTTCTTAGTACCACAAATATGAACATATATCTATATGTATACGGAAAATCACAGAAATTCAGAGTAAGGGCACAGTCCTTTTTTTTGAAAATAGCATTAATTTTAGCTCAAAACGATAGCAATTGATAATAACATGTTTGAAATTTTGGTTAGCGTTTTAATGAGCTTATATTTATAGAAAAAAACAAATATTCTTAAATTCCAAAATCTCCACCACGATTCTATAACTAAGAATTTAAAATAGTGGTTACAGTGGCTTAAATTACATTGAATTCAAAATATCAGCAAAAATCTCAATATTTTATCTCCGCCATAAATATCACAAAAACTTGTCAAATTGCTGTACCTATATATTTTTATGATGAAAATTCAGGTGAACTAAATATTAAATATTAATTGAATTCCTGATAATAAGATTGTAAAAAATTGACAGTAAAAATTTGTAATAGACTGAAGCTAGAATTTAAATATTTTTAGAGGTATTCATAATTAATACAGAAAATCTGTATTCGCATAATAAGCTTCTTTTACTATGCAAATCCGAAACAGAAAATATGTAGGTAATCTCAAAATGAGTATATATGCACATATTTCATATGCAATGCATTACAGCTATAAACTACTCTTATATTTTCATAAATTGTACAACTCTTTAACTCTATAAAGATACCCCATTCTCCTTCAGAGACTTCCACATAATAAAAGTTTATTTTTTTGTAAAGCACTTTACGAGCAAAATATTTAAAATTATCCACCTCACACACCCTCAATAAAATTGAATAACCCCATGGACAAGAGCCGAATATCAAAAATTATTCCACACAAAACACGGCATAGGTATAGTGGGAATTTTTTCTTAAAAAACTGAACAAAAAAAACGATTAAAGTAATTTAATGTTTTTAATGTGTTAAAGCAAACTGAATGCATTTTTGAATGCAATGGGTTTGCCATACTCATAATTTAGTAAAATATAAGGTTTTAAAAAGTAGTAGCCGTGGCGTGATGGTTAGTGCGATGGACTGTCATGCCGGAGGTCTAAGGTTCGATCCCCAGCCTCGCCACCTATTTATTTAAAAAAAAGAAAAAACGGCTACGGAATTGACAAATCCTCCAAGAGTATCTCCTATCACAGAAAAGTGCCGCTCGTTTGCCGTTCGGATTTGGCAATAAACTGTAGGTCCCCTCCATTCCTGCAGACACGCACACAGGAATGGTTGAGAGTTGTAAGTCACTAGGCCCTAGTTCTTCATGAGCTGTTGTGCCATCAAATTTATTTCTTTATTTTATAAGGTGTTAAAAATAAAAAATTTACAGGTGTTTTGGTTGGTTTGCTTAAGTTGATACAAATTTTTAAATGAAAACTAGAATGAAAAGGTACTTATTATACTTTATCCAACTGAAATAGGCAGTATAGGCAAGATAGGACGTTTGCCTCTCATTCTGGATAAAGTGGATTGCATAAAATCTATCCTTTACTAAAGCTCTCACAGGGTTGTCGTAGTCTTTATTTTAAATGGACCCAAATATGAAAGAATAGGGCTACCGCCCTTTTTTAGATAGAAATTTTTATTTAATTGTTTTACATATTTATAAAAATTAAAAAAAAAAACATTTATCTTTTTCCACACCATCATGAGGTAAGATAAAAGGCTCCTCTTCAAAAATACACGAGTTAAAAATACAAAACTTTAAAATATATATACCTTTTCAAAAATTTTTACAAACGATTATTAAAAAACTTCCCGTTTAAGAAACACAAATTGCACAAAACTTAAAACAAATACACCTTTTAAAAATACAATTTACATAAAAATACTTTATTCCACATTAATTGACCGCCCGCTATGAAAATCTACGCATAAAACTTGGTGGTAACCCACTCAAGTTGTTGTTCTTTCATTCAAATCTTCAATATTAATATGATGGTGCGAAAGCTTTGTAGCCTACATTGCGCGTGTATTATCACACAAGAACGCTTTCAATTAATTCTACGCAACTAATTTTCTTCTTCAAAGAAAACAGGTTCAAAATTTATCCACACATTAAAAGAAATGCCAAAAATAAAAACACTCCACGATACCACGATAACACTTATCATTAAAAACTTTTCTTTAAAGCTCTAAAATCAAAAGCACCTCAACAGAAACCCAAGGAAACTATAAATGAGTTACTAACTGGACACGTGTAACTCTGAATGCACATCAATATTTAATGGGGGTTGAAGTTGAATAGCAGCTGCAGCAGCAGCCATAGGCCAGGCCCACTGCCCACAGCAATTCAGTGCGCACTCAGATGTGCGCTCAATAGGACGTTGGGTTTGCGTCAGATGCAATCGGAAAATCACGGGCGGGCAAACATTTTTTTATGGAGGAGTTCTTTCAATTTAGTATGGTACAAAAATATGGCACGCTTTTGATTTTGAAAAATCTTCCCCATAAGATGTGTACTGCCTATTTACGTTGGATAAACTATAGCTATATCCATTTTCGTCTTATCAAGAATTATTAGGATACAAAATGATTGGAGTGGTACCTATGCACAAAAAAACCCCTAATCTGCTAAATCTACTCGAATTCTGCGTACCAGAAAACTTTTTGAAAAATAAAGCTTGGTTTAGGCACCAAAAACTATGTTGACATTTGAGTTTATTTCCTAGTTTCTAGTTTCCAAAATAGAGACGTTGGTGCTCATGTCATGTTTCCGTTCTTATTTCAATGGGACACCATACTTTTTTTTAATTTATACTCATTTTGACACATAGGCTGTCCCACTGTTCTAAAAGCAGAGCCCGTATATTGTACAGCAGCAACAGAAACAACAACATAAAGATAAGCTCCTTCACCTGTGCAACATCGGACCGTAAATAGTTTTATAAAATATCTCACTCTCACCCTATAGAAAGTTTGCGGAACCGGACCGAGGATGTACGGCTTTATACCAATTCAGCATCACATTCGCATCCATTGAAATAAAAGGAATCCCCAAACCCACATAAATAGCCCCCACCTCTGACTCCAGACAGTCGAAGGCAATACCGTAACTCGTTGCGCGATCCAACCCAGAATACCTATACATACGAAAGGAAAGGAAAGGATAGAATTCCAGACTAAAAATGAAAGCATTCAGTAAAACATGTATATTAGGCTATCAAGGGTGGCGGCAACATGCCTTGGCCTGAATCTACTCTGATGGCCACGACTATACCTGAACATACTTATATAGTCAATCCTGTTTGTATGGAAATTCTGGGATGCCCTAGCCAATGCCCGGGCCCGGGGTTCGGGATAATATGTATGGCAGCAGCAGAGAGTATTCCTGCGAAAGAATATCTATTAGCATAAGTGTTTTCCTACATCTGTATAATATAGATACACCAGAACCAGAAACAACACTTGGGGATACGTCGTGTATTCCGGATTGATATATTCACAATCGCTGAGTCAGGATTTTCAAATTGCCCATGTGTGCCGCACATGAGGACCGCTCGGAAGTTGTTTATTTTATTATCCGGCCGGGGGTAGTTTCGACGAAGGTTAAAATGTTTCCTTTTTCTTTTTTTTTTGGGTCCATTTTTACGGGTTTATGCGAAATCATTCCGATTGAAATGACGTGGTAAGAAAAATGTTTAGGTTGTACAACCTATAGCCACTACCTAAGTATGTATAAAGCAATGGGCTGTGGAGAAAGTTAAAAAAAAAGGTTCCAACACCGAACATTATGGGGTTGAAAAAGTTTTTAATAGAAAAAGAATATGGAACTCAGGTTGGGGTTTGTTAAAAATTAAAAATAAAAAAAAAAGTTAAAAAAAACTCTCTGGATGGATTTGAGGTCCATGAAATCGAGGTATTTAATAATTTATATATTTAATGGAATAGTCATGTTAAATTGTGTGGTTAGAATTTTTAAGATTGCATTGTAAGGAAGCGTTCAAATTGTTTTGCTTTTACAGCCGATTGAACTTTGATATTTTATATTTGTGTACTTTCAAACCAGTACAGTACACTTTATGAACTATGCAAATATTTCTGATTTTTGCGATATAAATGGGTTGGGTACTATTGTAGGGCAAGTTTTGAATTCGTGCAAGAAAACGAACTCGAGATAACAATCAAACTTGACATTACGATGATAAAGGACACGAAAAAAGTGAGTCCCGCAATTCCGTCTGTCGTTATTTATCTCAAAAACGACTCTAACGATTTTTTTTAAATTTTTTTGTGTGTACTAGAAGTTAGGTTCTATATTTTGGTAGAAACAAAATTTACCAAAAACCGATATTAACCGGTACCTCCCATATAACGGTTTTTTTTTTATTTTTTTTATTTTCGACTTTCTCGTTAATCGCTTAACCGATTTTGATCAAATTTTTATCTTAGGTGGTCCTATTCCTAGTGTGAATAAATACTGCATACAAATATTTTCAAAAAAATATTTTTTGGATTTTTTTTTGAAAACAGGTAGATGAATTTTTTTTGGAAATTATAGTTTTAGCTGTATATTGTTAGATTCTTAAAAATGGCATACCGTGCAGTAAAATTTTCCTTGGTAAAAAATAACAAAACTAAAAGTGCCGATAAATTAGCCATTATATGTATATTATTGAATTTAAACGAGGACAGATTATTGTCTTGAACCTTAAATGTTTGTTACGTCGACACTCACAAAAGGGTGTGAACGCAGCCACAAAAATAAAGAGTGGACATAAAGGTAGATATAGCATTTTATTGAACTTGTACTACTGCGCAGTGTTGCCGCTGAGAAAATTGAAATGGTCGCAAAAAAAAGGGTCACGAGGAAAAAAAAGTCGCATTCAGAAAATTTGGTAAAATATATAGCTTAAAAAATCCGTTTTTTATCAGTTGACATTATAGTGGCGAGAAACTTAAGGTTTCTTAATTTTATCTTTACCTTCTTTAAATTTGGGAAAGTAAAAACGTCTTTCCTTTGTGATTGTGAGTATATAGGTACCTAGATAAAGTCAGCCCTGTTGGTACATAATGCATTCCATCGTAATTAAAATTTTGTTAAGAAATAAGAAAAAGGAAGCTATCACAGAATCCATCACTTAGAAAAATTCATACGAACTCCCATCGCAAACAAATTCGCTGATATTTTTTTGGTTAACATGTAGGATATATGTGCGTAATGTATAACGTATGTACATATGTCTTACTGCATTTTACTATAACATTTTTATTTTCAATTAAAAAATAAAGTGCCTTGTTATGGTTTGCGAATTGAACATTGGCTTACGATATGGCCTGCAATTTCGTATCTCGGTTAGCGAATTGATTTTTCGCCGAAAATTCATTACTCTAAGACGAAATAACTAGGTAATTGATCTCTTTGTGACGAATACCAAAGTGAAACAAAAAATGTTTTTTTTTTTACAAAAAGGAAAACAATAAATCTATAGTCCAAGTAATTTTCTAGAAAAAGGTTCAGAAAAGTCGCAAGATTTTTAAAAAGGGTCAAAAAAGCCAATTTTCCAAAAAGTCGTCTCATGGTCGCATGAGGCTCAAAAAAGGGTCAAAATGAGACTAAAGTCGCACAGCGGCAACATTGCTACTGCGCTGGCTATGAATTACGAATAAAACGCACCTTTTGTTATTGCGAAACTATGTATGTAATTTCCAACTTAGTTCTAAGGCAATCATTTCACCTTTGATTATTATTTTTTATTTACTTGAAAAAAATTCTCAAGAATTTCAAACTTAGCCCTTTCGTGTCTGTTGTAATTAAAAATATATGTATGTATGACATTCTGAATTTATTCTCATAATAATAATTATGAAGGTACTAAAATATTCATCAGCACAAAATATTAATTACAAGTCTTATACCTACGGGTGCAAAAAATTTTAATTCACTTATACCTAGAAGGTATTATACAATGTGCTCATATAATTTTGAATACAATATTCATAGTTTAATTCAGCATAATTTTACCAAAAGACCATCAACCATTATTTGCCTTTCACAAAATTAAAAAAAAAAATATATATACATATGTATGTATGATGAAAATAAGAAAACTACCCAATTTCTACAAAGTGCTCACTGGCAACAAATTCGCACAACCGTTTAAGTGCTTTCCGCCTTCTATATTTTTCATGCTGCTGCTACACAACAGTGTTGGCTGCTCTACTCGCTCACTGAGCTCAAATACCATAAACGAGTTAAAATTTAACAAAATGTGTTTCAATTTCGTAAACAAGGCAACAACAAATACAAAGAGAAAAACAAAATAATGTACCAAATTCCAGAAAAAAAAATAAAAAAAGGAAAAACCAACGTCAGTCGTGAGAAGAAAAAAAAAACTTTATAGTGACGGAAAAAAGATTTCCAGTGGAAAAGTTTTTAATGCAATTTCACTCACATTACCCCAGCTAACGTTTGGCATAATTCACATCGTATAGCTCGACACAGTTGTTGTTCTTCTATATGGCGGGAGCTGCACCAACACCGACCCTTCCGTCTCTCAAATGCATAGTCATCATCATTATGAGCGAATTTAGCTTCCTTCCTTATTTCCATCATCTAGCCAGAACCACCCACACCATCCTCCCTCTCATCAAACCAACAAAAATAAAAGAGCAAGAAAAAAAGGAGTCCTTGCCAGGATAACTTGTGTCACCATTATCGCTACGCGTAACTTTTGGGGCGGGTGATAGAGGTAAGCATTCCCTTTTATATGCACACAACTGTATAGGGGGGGACCAAAACCACCCTCTCATTTTAGTCAACGTTCGTCGCTCCTATATTGTAGACAACTAGCAGACGTGTTGCCAAAAAAACTACGAACATAGTTGGTGAATAATGAGTTGTAGTACAGTTAGTTGTCTCTTAACAGCAGTAGCAGCAGCAGGAACTCTGAAAAAGAAGGATAGGGAGGTCCTTGCATTTTTGGGAAGCTTGTCTGGTTGCAACTGCACAATGTGTAAATATGAAAGGATTGTGTTTTTTTTTTTTGTCGTGGGCTTTTAGTTTTGTCTTTAGGGAAAGGAATTCTGTCTGACACACACAGATACTTAACTGTGTTGCCACAAAATAAATTGCATCTGTAAAAAACGAGGATATAAAACAGAAATCATTTACAAGTTATGATCTTCATTATTTTTGAAAGCAGAGAGATGCGGCGGCGGCTATGATGACTCCCAGGAAGGAGGATTAAGAGAAATAGGTTAAGGAACTTTTTGAGATTGTTAAGAGTTTTGTTTTATTTTTTTTCTTTTTTATTTGTGTTGCATTTTTAATTTTTTGCTTCGAACTATATCCAACAGGATAAGTTCATGAATTTGTTTTGTTCCGATGACATAATCCCAAGTTTTTTTTTTTTTTTTAATATCCGTCTTGCATTTTTGTTTTACAAATTGGATTTTTTGTTAATGAAATTTTTGTTAAATTCGAATGATAAGTAGGGTGAGCAAGGGTAAAAACAGTGGAACTGTAGTACAGAAGGTGAAAGAGAATTTGTTTCACTGCATTTGACCACGAAATTAGTCTTCATGTTAAACAATTATGAAAAATGAATTTTTTTAAGTTGAACATTGAAACATGCAAAAACTGGATTACTCCATTTTTACTTGCGAAAAAATTTAACTCCATATGTTTTAATCTAATTTGACATGACGATGATCATTTGATGATTTAGCCTTCGGGTTGGTTATATGTAGGTCGATCCTTATGAATTTTATGCTGAAAAACTACTCAGTTAACTGTAAATTTGGTATTAATCTTAGAACCAATAGTTTTATCTAACAGATTTAAAGCTAAAATTATTCTTAAAGCCAAAACTAAGGATAAAACCGTTGCGGAAAATCTTTTTTTTTTTCGATAGATTTTGATCAAAATTTTTGTGTGAGCTTATTAAGAGGATGTACCAACTAACATATGTAAATAAATTTTACACAAAGTCATTTTTTAATTAATTTAATATTAATTTTTTTTGAAAATTTGATTTCTTAAAAAGTTGTAAGCTTTTATTTTAGATTCCACATTAATACCAAAATACTAGGGAACCATTATTTTAATCTTAACAAGTTTTTATACCGATGTACCTACACAGGGGTGTTAGGTATAAGGTGCACCAAAGAGCTAGAGCGAGTAGAATAAGTTAAGGCAAGAAAAAAATCGTATGGGAGGAGGGGTCTATTTTCTCCCGTTTAGGCAGGAGGGGCAATTTTCTAAAAAATCGACTTGAAAAAAAAATATTAAAAAACAATGGCAACACTTACAATGTCACGCTATACGTTTTTTTTAAAGCCAGAAGCTCGTTTTTTATTTTCTTTTTAATTTAAATTATTTGAGAAAACTGTTTTTGAAAAATTAATTTTCAAACTTAAAATTTTGAAAAAGTAATGGAAAAAATTGTGTTTAAACTAATTTTTTTCAAAATTTTATATTATTAAGTAATATTTTCGAGTTTAATATTCAATGCTCTCAATTCTCAGCCAAACACTTAAAACCAGATGTCAAAATGTATTCCAGTTTTTGAGAAAATTGAAAATAACTAAAGAAAGTTTTCTTTGAATTTGACTTCCATCGGCTATTTTGTTGTTCCAAAGATTCTTGGTCTTATTAATAAACATTGTCTTACTTTGGACAGCCGTCCAAGTTTTTAAAAAACCTTTCTAATTTTTGCTAAAGTAATCTATCTTTTTATCTTGCTTTAGACAACGTAATCTATTGTCTAAACCTAGAGAAATGCAATATTTTTTTTTTTATTAAAAAAGCATATTTCCGACTGTTTCAAAATGCTTAGGACATAGTATAAACAGCAAAAAATCTAATTAATAAGACCATCTATTTCTACTAATTAAGTAGTAAAGTAGATATCGTTATTTTCAATTTTCTCAAAAACTAAACAACATTTAGGCATCCGGTTTTTTGTGTTTGACTGGAAATTAATAGCAGCACCGAATCTTAAGAACGTAAAATTTTGACAAAATTATTTTGAATACAATTTTTTTCATTATTTTTTCAAAATTTTGAGTTTGAAAATTAATTTTTCAAAAATTTTCAAAAAAATTGAATAAAAAAGAAAATAAAAGACCAAGCTTCTGGCTTTAAAAAAAAAATATAGCATGATATTATAAGTGTTGCCGTTGTTTTTTTAATATTTTTTTTCTACTTCAAGTCGATTTTTTAGAAATTTGCCCCTCCCGCCTAAACGGGGGAAAATAGACCCCTCCTCCCATACTATTTTTTTCTTGTCTTAACCTAACCTACTCGCTCTAGCTCTTTCGTGTACCTTATACGGAACACCCTGTTTAATATCCCGCTAGTACAATTTTTATTTTTTTTATATTGTTTGGCGTCCGTAAGTGTTTCTGTACGTTCTTGCGTCCGCTGTAATTTGAGATAGATCCTAGATTAAGCCATGCATGTTTTGTTATTATAAATAAAGATTTGTCAAAGAAATCATCGGTGTCAAAAAACTTTCAGAAGTTATTTAATAAATTTATTTTTAAACAAAACTATATTTTTGGTAAGTGACTTAAAATAAAAGACTCCCCAAATATATTTGTTTTTTTTCTTTAATTAATTGGATATGTTTATAATACTCAGCGTTAAAAAATCACACTGTGATCGAAACTACAACAGTAAGTTCACGTAACCCAGTTGTGTTTTTTTTTTGAATTTTGAGAAAATAAGTATAAAATAAAAAAACCAAAAATACGTTCAATATAAGTTCAAACATAGTTAAATGACGTCCCTTACTTTGGCGGAATCAAAAAATGATGATAGCTTGAATAATACAAATTTTAAATAATGATTAGCACCCAAAATTGTAGCTTTTTAAATGCTCTTGAGTCTCGAAAACCGCGATTTTGTAGCTCAAATAGTTTTGTAAATATTTAAGTTTCCGCTAAAATAAGTCTAAAGTTAGCGCGGGTAAAAGTACGAATATAATAATTCTTTTAATGTCAAAAATTTTAGCTTTTTAAAAGCTAATTTGTTGCGCAAAAATTAATTTGATAGCTTTTTTGGTTCATTTTATATTCGAATTTAAAGTTTAAAAAGTGCATTTCCGGCCCGTTAAAATAAAACGGAAGTTCGTAAAAAAGTTGAATTTTCAACCTTTTTTTTTTGCCAGAATTATTTTAGCGGAGCTACAAAATTAGGGTTTGCGGGTTTCATTAAGTTTAGAAAGACTTCAATTGGTGCAAAAAAAAATTTGAATTTTCTCATTGTTTTAATGTTGTTAACTTGAATATACAAAAAACCGTTAGCAATACAAATTTAGTGTTTGCGCAACAAATTAGCATTTAAAAAGCTAAAATTTTTGACACCAAAAGAATTATTATTTTCGTACCAAATTTCGTCCTTATTTTAGCGGAAACTTTAATA
Organism: Epistrophella euchroma; assembly: GCA_947049315.1. Classification (NCBI taxonomy): domain Eukaryota; kingdom Metazoa; phylum Arthropoda; class Insecta; order Diptera; family Syrphidae; genus Epistrophella; species Epistrophella euchroma. The sequence continues at coordinate 138,791,114 of OX346245.1, forward strand.
ACTGTATGCGAGCTACAAATTTTTGGTTTGCGCAACAAATTAGCATTTAATAAGCTACAAATGCAGATATGTATCATTAATTTTTGATTCCCCCAAAAAGTGTCCTCCAAAGTAGTGCTGGGGACGTAAATAAATGAATGTGCTTGCTAACTTTTATCATTTTATCTGCATATTTGTCTTTATTTAAAAGAAATTCAAGCTCTTCTTAAAAAATGTCATAACCTCATGCTCATATTAATAAAATTGAGTCATTGTCCTGAGCTGCCACTGCCACGATAAAAAAAAAAACGCATACAGGTGTCAGCAGACGTGTTGACTAACACACAACATTTTCACACCTCAGCACAGTTGTATACTTAAAGGTATGGTGGTGGTTTTAAATTTTCGCTTCAGTGAGACGGAATACCAGATCCAGTGCCGCTGGTTGCGCCGCCACCATCACCGCACAAGGAAGCCGGCAAAAGGTTTTAAACACTTTGTTGACGCTGCACTCTCACCACTCCTCAGTGCCCTGCTCAAGTCATTCACATAAACCTAGCTGGTGTCTGAATGAAAACACACACATATCATTTTTAATCGAAAGGATTTTCCTACTGGAACACGCTTGGATAAATCGAAGTGTTGGCGGCGACACACTGCTCCAGACACCGACCTAGTGGCACATCCATTCTCTGATTTTTATACCAAATGATTTTTATAAATGTTGGGGCATTGGGGCTAGAACTTTGGAATAGAACGAATAAAATAAAAAGACAAAAGCTCTCATGGGTGTCATAAAACTGACTTAAAACGGGTTATAATATGTACCCATTATCCTTTGAGTTTTCTTTTTTGTATTTTTTTTTTGGGAGTGATAAGGATCATTGAGCTCATTCAATTTATGTAATTCCCTCACACGGCTGTGAAATTGAAAGTGACCCAATCTAACAGCTGTGTCATGTTTCAGTCTGATTGTTTGACATTGTTGCAAGGAAACAAACAGGAGGACCTTTTTTTTCGTTGAGGCCGGTATATTATGACGCAAAGTCAAATTCCTGGAATTGAGTGTTAAACCTTTTTATTAGATTGCTGTGTCCCTCCAAACAGCTGCAAAAATTATATTGTACATCGTTTTAAGGAAAATTGAAGGACTACAAAGTATACTATATGTAGGTAGTTCCCCCATCCTGTGTTAGCTAAATTGAAATTCAACACCTACTCGAAAATAATTTTGGCGTAAGCCGATTTTATAATAGCAGACATCAAAATACCCCAGACTTGTTTTTTTTTTTGATAAATTTCCATTGAAAAGCCCTTCGATTTCAATGAAGTGAGGTGTGAAACTAAAGATGAAGCCATAAATACAATGACAAAAGCCCAAGAATGTATAAAGTAGGAGGTGTTTCTGTTTATATCAAAGTGTTTGACTTACCTCAGTTCTGTGGAATTTGAATAAGCTGGTTTGAGAGAAATGGGTTGGCCGCAGACACCACCACTGGAATTTGTACTTAAAAAGGTGTTGACAAAATAAATTACCCACCTATTGTCCTCTTGTTTAAGTTTTGTATACCTGTAAGTGAATTTTTAGGTATTCTTTTTACTTTTTATTCATTAAATTTTAATTAAATGATAAAAGACTGTTTTTTTTTTTTTTTTTTAAATACTTTCCACTTTAAAAAGACGAAAAGGAAAATTATTTTTTTGGTGAGCTTTAATCGAAAATATGTAATAGAGTTGCATAAAAGATAAGAAAAGTCGCACAGTATAGGTAGATAGGTTCTTCAGAAATAATACTTATGGTCTGTTTTGTAATGTCAAACAAAGCCACATAAATCTATATCAATTAGTCTACAGGAGAATCACCCACCTGTAAAAATACAAATTTGTTTTGGACTTATGTTTTTGTGTCAACATTTATATTACAAACTAGCTGACCCGGTGAATTTCCTTCCACCTATAATTGATTAAATTTATTAATGTTCCTTTGGAAATTCGAGCAAGCTCCAATTGTTATCACGACTTTCCGACTTTTTCGGCCTACTTTTCCAATTTTTAACTCCGTAGTGTATTTATCTGGTTCAATACAAATCCAACAGACAAATCTCTATCTAATTTGGATGATGTTCAGCCGAGTTATGTGCGTACGAACAAAAAAAAACTAATTCAGAAAGTTTGAAATTTCCAGATGTTTTCACGTTTTTCTGACTTTGTTGGACAAATTTTTCAATTTTCGGCTCCGTTGTGTGTTAATCTGTTAATACAACAAAAAAATCTTCATGCAAATCGAATGATGTTTATCCGAGTTATGCGCATACGAACACAATTTAATTTCAGAAATTTTCAAATTTAAAGGCGTTTTCATGATTTTCGTACTTCTTCGGTACAATTTCCTAATTTTCGTTCGAGTTTTCCAATTTTGGGCTCATTTTTATATACATAATAATAATAATATAGATTATTTAGACTGTGTTATTATTTCAAGTGGTAGGGGTGATTCCTAGGTACAATATACTAAAAGTTCCTAGCCCAGTGCGGCGACATTTAGGCAGGAAGGCGTAAAGGTCTCATTTTGTACTATTATTTTCCGCTATTATTTGTATTCTGATTGTCAACAAATTTCCCCTAAGTCGTATTCGTCAAGTCAGGGACAAAAATGTAAAAAAAGCATCAACTGAGGAATTATAAAGGTGCAAAAATGCAAACGCCCTTGATGGAATCATCGGAAATCGGCATCCGACCACTAGCTTATCCTCTTTTTGTTGACGCTGTTCACTCAAGTAAAAATGAACTTCATCGCACTGAACCTTCACAGCCTGAATGGCGCGGATTTAAAATATCCATACATTCATGAATGGATCGCATAATGTACAAACGTAGCATGAACATGTTTTCGAAAATACACCGTTTAGGAGTTATAAGCGAAAAACCGATATTTTCGTCATTTCATATTTTTTTCTGAAATTGCCATATCTTCTATACGGAGGAGGAAAAAACAAATGTCCCTATAAATGAAATCTAATGTTAAAATGTTAAATGCAAAATATTTAACATGCCACCTTGAATAACTTTTTATCCAATCAAGATTTTACGATGGATTGTTTATCCAGTATTTCTTAAGTCAAAATAAGAATTATTGTCCTTAAAAATCTGACTCAGAAGCCTAAATCTTATATTAAGTCCATTACGCAATATAAACGCTTTTTGCAAAGGTAAATATAGTTTTTCACAAACTTTGATACCCAATTTATAAAGTGCCGAAAAAGAATGACAATAATGCGACTTGCACGAAAAATTTGCATGAAAAACTTGCATGCAACTTGCATGAAAAACTTGCATGCAACTTGCATGAAAAAATTGCATGCAACTTGCATGAAAAACTTGCATGAAGAACTTGCATGCAACTTGCATGAAAAACTTGCATGCAACTTGCATGAAAAACTTGCATGCAACTTGCATGAAAAACTTGCATGCAACTTGCATGAAAAACTTGCATGCAACTTGCATGAAAAACTTGCATGCAACTTGCATGAAAAACTTGCATGCAACTTGCATGAAAAACTTGCATGCAACTTGCATGAAAAACTTGCATGCAACTTGCATGAAAAACTTCCATGCAACTTGCATGAAAAACTTGCATGCAACTTGCATGAAAAACTTGCATGCAACTTGCATGAAAAACTTGCATGCAACTTGCATGAAAAACTTGCATGCAACTTGCATGAAAAACTTTCAATAAAAACTTGCATGCAACTTGCATGAAAAACTTGCATGCAACTTGCATGAAAAACTTGCAATAAAAACTTGCATGCAACTTGCATGAAAAACTTGCATGCAACTTGCATGAAAAACTTGCATGCAACTTGCATGAAAAACTTGCATGCAACTTGCATAAAAAACTTGCATGCAACTTGCATGAAAAACTTGCATGCAACTTGCATGAAAAACTTGCATGCAACTTGCATGAAAAACTCACATGCAACTTGCATGAAAAACTTGCATGCAACTTGCATGAAAAACTTGCATGAAAAACTTGCATGCAACTTGCATGAAAAACTTGCATGCAACTTGCATGAAAAACTTGCATGCAACTTGCATGAAAAACTTGCAATAAAAACTTCCATGCAACTTGCATGAAAAAGTTGCATGCAAGTTTTTCATGCAAGTTGCATGCAAGTTTTTCATGCAAGTTGCATGCAAGTTTTTCATGCAAGTTGCATGCAAGTTTTTCATGCAAGTTGCATGCAAGTTTTTCATGCAAGTTGCATGCAAGTTCTTCATGCAAGTTGCATGCAAGTTTTTCATGCAAGTTGCATGCAAGTTTTTCATGCAAGTTGCATGCAAGTTTTTCATGCAAGTTGCATGCAAGTTTTTCATGCAAGTTGCATGCAAGTTTTCCATGCAAGTTGCATGCAAGTTTTTCATGCAAGTTTTCCATGCAAGTTGCATGCAAGTTTTTCATGCAAGTTGCATGCAAGTTTTTCATGCAAGTTGCATGCAAGTTTTTCATGCAAGTTGCATGCAAGTTTTTCGTGCAAGTTATTCGTGCAAGTTATTCGTGCAAGTTGCATGCAAGTTTCTCGTGCAAGTTGCATGCAAGTTTTTCATACAAGTTGCATGCAAGTTTTTCATGCAAGTTTTTCATGCAAGTTGCATGCAAGTTTTTCATGCAAGTTGCATGCAAGTTTTTCATGCAAGTTGCATGCAAGTTTTTCATGCAAGTTGCATGCAAGTTTTTCATGCAAGTTGCATGCAAGTTTTTCATGCAAGTTGCATGCAAGTTCTTCATGCAAGTTGCATGCAAGTTTTTCATGCAAGTTGCATGCAAGTTTTTCATGCAAGTTGCATGCAAGTTTTTCATGCAAGTTGCATGCAAGTTTTTCATGCAAGTTGCATGCAAGTTTTTCATGCAAGTTGCATGCAAGTTCTTCATGCAAGTTGCATGCAAGTTTTTCATGCAAGTTGCATGCAAGTTTTTCATGCAAGTTGCATGCAAGTTTTTCATGCAAGTTGCATGCAAGTTTTTCATGCAAGTTGCATGCAAGTTTTTCATGCAAGTTTTCCATGCAAGTTGCATGCAAGTTTTTCATGCAAGTTGCATGCAAGTTTTTCATGCAAGTTGCATGCAAGTTTTTCATGCAAGTTGCATGCAAGTTTTTCGTGCAAGTTATTCGTGCAAGTTGCATGCAAGTTTCTCGTGCAAGTTGCATGCAAGTTTTTCATGCAAGTTGCATGCAAGTTTTTCATGCAAGTTGCATGCAAGTTTTTCATGCAAGTTGCATGCAAGTTTTTCATGCAAGTTGCATGCAAGTTTTTCATGCAAGTTGCATGCAAGTTTTTCATGCAAGTTGCATGCAAGTTTTTCATGCAAGTTGCATGCAAGTTTTTCATGCAAGTTGCATGCAAGTTTTTCATGCAAGTTGCATGCAAGTTTTTCATGCAAGTTGCATGCAAGTTTTTCATGCAAGTTGCATGCAAGTTTTTCATGCAAGTTGCATGCAAGTTTTTCATGCAAGTTGCATGCAAGTTTTTCGTGCAAGTTGCATGCAAGTTTTTCGTGCAAGTTGCATGCAAGTTTCTCGTGCAAGTTGCATGCAAGTTTTTCATGCAAGTTGCATGCAAGTTTTTCATGCAAGTTGCCTGCAACTTTTTCATGCAAGTTGCATGCAAGTTTCTCGTGCAAGTTGCATGCAAGTTTTTCATGCAAGTTGCATGCAAGTTTTTCATGCAAGTTGCATGCAAGTTTTTCATGCAAGTTGCATGCAAGTTTTTCATGCAAGTTGCATGCAAGTTTTTCATGCAAGTTGCATGCAAGTTTTTCATGCAAGTTGCATGCAAGTTTTTCGTGCAAGTTGCATGCAAGTTTCTCGTGCAAGTTGCATGCAAGTTTTTCATGCAAGTTGCATGCAAGTTTTTCATGCAAGTTGCATGCAAGTTTTTCATGCAAGTTGCATGCAAGTTTTTCATGCAAGTTGCATGCAAGTTTTTCATGCAAGTTGCATGCAAGTTTTTCATGCAAGTTGCATGCAAGTTTTTAGTGCAAGTTGCATGCAAGTTTTTCATGCAAGTTGCATGCAAGTTTTTCATGCAAGTTGCATGCAAGTTTTTCATGCAAGTTGCATGCAAGTTTTTCGTGCAAGTTGCATGCAAGTTTCTCGTGCAAGTTGCATGCAAGTTTTTCATGCAAGTTGCATGCAAGTTTTTCATGCAAGTTGCATGCAAGTTTTTCATGCAATTGCATGCAAGTTTTTCATGCAAGTTGCATGCAAGTTTTTCGTGCAAGTTGCATGCAAGTTTTTCATGCAAGTTGCATGCAAGTTTTTCATGCAAGTTGCATGCAAGTTTTTCATGCAAGTTGCATGCAAGTTTTTCATGCAAGTTGCATGCAAGTTTTTCATGCAAGTTGCATGCAAGTTTTTCATGCAAGTTGCATGCAAGTTTTTCATGCAAGTTTTTCATGCAAGTTGCATGCAAGTTGCATGCAAGTTTTTCGTGCAAGTTGCATGCAAGTTTTTCATGCAAGTTGCATGCAAGTTTTTCATGCAAGTTGCATGCAAGTTTTTCATGCAAGTTGCATGCAAGTTTTTCATGCAAGTTGCATGCAAGTTTTTCATGCAAGTTGCATGCAAGTTTTTCGTGCAAGTTGCATGCAAGTTTTTCATGCAAGTTGCATGCAAGTTTTTCATGCAAGTTGCATGCAAGTTTTTCATGCAAGTTGCATGCAAGTTTTTCATGCAAGTTGCATGCAAGTTTTTTATGCAAGTTGCATGCAAGTTTTTCGTGCAAGTTGCATGCAAGTTTCTCGTGCAAGTTGCATGCAAGTTTTTCATGCAAGTTGCATGCAAGTTTTTCATGCAAGTTGCATGCAAGTTTTTCATGCAAGTTGCATGCAAGTTTTTCATGCAAGTTTTTCATGCAAGTTGCATGCAAGTTTTTCATGCAAGTTGCATGCAAGTTTTTCATGCAAGTTGCATGCAAGTTTTTCATGCAAGTTGCATGCAAGTTTTTCATGCAAGTTGCATGCAAGTTTTTCATGCAAGTTGCATGCAAGTTCTTCATGCAAGTTTTTCATGCAAGTTGCATGCAAGTTTTTCATGCAAGTTGCATGCAAGTTTTTCATGCAAGTTGCATGCAAGTTTTTCATGCAAGTTGCATGCAAGTTTTTCATGCAAGTTGCATGCAAGTTTTTCATGCAAGTTGCATGCAAGTTTTTCATGCAAGTTGCATGCAAGTTTTTCGTGCAAGTTGCATGCAAGTTTCTCGTGCAAAATGCATGCAAGTTTTTCATGCAAGATTTTCATGCAAGTTGCATGCAAGTTTTTCATGCAAGTTGCATGCAAGTTTTTCATGCAAGTTGCATGCAAGTTTTTCATGCAAGTTGCATGCAAGTTTTTCTTGCAAGTTGCATGCAAGTTTTTCATGCAAGTTGCATGCATTTTTTCGTGCAAGTTGCATGCAAGTTTCTCGTGCAAGTTGCATGCAAGTTTTTCATGCAAGTTGCATGCAAGTTTTTCATGCAAGTTGCATGCAAGTTTTTCATGCAAGTTGCATGCAAGTTTTTCATGCAAGTTGCATGCAAGTTTTTCATGCAAGTTGCATGCAAGTTTTTCGTGCAAGTTGCATGCAAGTTTCTCGTGCAAGTTGCATGCAAGTTTTTCATGCAAGTTGCATGCAAGTTTTTCATGCAAGTTGCATGCAAGTTTTTCATGCAAGTTGCATGCAAGTTTTTCATGCAAGTTGCATGCAAGTTTTTCATGCAAGTTGCATGCAAGTTTTTCATGCAAGTTGCATGCAAGTTTTTCATGCAAGTTGCATGCAAGTTTTTCATGCAAGTTGCATGCAAGTTTTTCATGCAAGTTGCATGCAAGTTTTTCATGCAAGTTTTTCATGCAAGTTGCATGCAAGTTTTTCATGCAAGTTGCATGCAAGTTTTTCATGCAAGTTGCATGCAAGTTTTTCATGCAAGTTGCATGCAAGTTTTTCATGCAAGTTGCATGCAAGTTCTTCATGCAAGTTTTTCACGCAAGTTGCATGCAAGTTTTTCATGCAAGTTGCATGCAAGTTTTTCATGCAAGTTGCATGCAAGTTTTTCATGCAAGTTGCATGCAAGTTTTTCATGCAAGTTGCATGCAAGTTTTTCATGCAAGTTTTTCATGCAAGTTGCATGCAAGTTTTTCATGCAAGTTGCATGCAAGTTTTTCATGCAAGTTGCATGCAAGTTTTTCATGCAAGTTGCATGCAAGTTTTTCATGCAAGTTGCATGCAAATTTTTCATGCAAGTTGCATGCAAGTTTTTCATGCAAGTTGCATGCAAGTTTTTCATGCAAGTTGCATGCAAGTTTTTTATGCAAGTTGCATGCAAGTTTTTCATGCAAGTTGCATGCAAGTTTTTCATGCAAGTTGCATGCAAGTTTTTCATGCAAGTTGCATGCAAGTTTTTCGTGCAAGTTGCATGCAAGTTTCTCGTGCAAGTTGCATGCAAGTTTTTCATGCAAGTTGCATGCAAGTTTTTCATGCAAGTTGCATGCAAGTTTTTCATGCAAGTTGCATGCAAGTTTTTCATGCAAGTTGAATGCAAGTTCTTCATGCAAGTTTTTCATGCAAGTTGCATACAAGTTTTTCATGCAAGTTGCATGCAAGTTTTTCATGCAAGTTGCATGCAAGTTTTTCATGCAAGTTGCATGCAAGTTTTTCATGCAAGTTGCATGCAAGTTTTTCATGCAAGTTGCATGCAAGTTTTTCATGCAAGTTGCATGCAAGTTGCATGCAAGTTTTTCATGCAAGTTGCATGCAAGTTTTTCATGCAAGTTGCATGCAAGTTTTTCATGCAACTTGCATGCAAGTTTTTCATGCAAGTTGCATGCAAGTTCTTCATGCAAGTTTTTCATGCAAGTTGCATGCAAGTTTTTCATGCAAGTTGCATGCAAGTTTTTCATGCAAGTTGCATGCAAGTTTTTCATGCAAGTTTTTCGTGCAAGTTGCTTGCAAGTAGTAAAATGGGATTAAAAAAAGTGTTTAGATCCAGTGCTTGTTTATTTCTCTTGACAATGAACAATGTTCTGTATAATATAATAATGTGTATTAACATTGAAAATGTTTTGAGAGAGTTGTGGTGTTACCAAAATGATTAAATGAAATAAGTTAAATAAATTCAATAAATCATAAATGAACTGCAGCGTATAGGGCATCACAACGAAATTTTTGGTTGGTGTTACTAAAGAAATGACCGAAATTATTGAAATGAACACATGAATTTAGAATATGAAAAATGAACTCCAGCGTATAGGAGGACAACTATCAAATTTATGGTTGGTGTTACTAAAACATTACTAGAATTATAAAAATAAACAAACGAACACAAGCGATGAATTACAGCAGGCGTTGGCAATAGGTATAGGGGGGGAAAACGAAGAAAGAAAAGTATTGTTCGTCGTCAACAGGCAAGCTTCAGTGGAGAATGGTCATGAGGTTTATTCAAAAAGAGAAAAAAAAAAACAACAACAAGGTATTCAGAAGAAGACAAATGAACAGACAAGGCAACCAACAAAAGAGGATGGGTATTCTGCCAGATTTTTGTATTGTGTAGGTACATATATGTGTGTATGCATTTACATAGTTATGGAGGTAGGTAGCAGCGTTGCCGTTTGGCCACATGGCCACTATTTTGCGTTCGGGACCCGTGGCCACCACTTTTTTAAAAATTACCCTATTGGCCACTTTTATCTTAATTCAATAAAATTTTTATTCGAAAAGATATACAAATTTGTATTTTTCATAAAAATGAATCAATTTCACAAAATTTCTTACTGAGAACTGTCGTTTTACCTCGAAAAATACACCCATCTTTCCCGTTTTATCAGAAGAAAGGAACAACACAAACACTTCTATGTGGTGCGTTTCTTTTTTGTAAAATGTTAACTATTGTTGAGCTGTCAAAAAACAGTGTTGAACGTCATTGCTAAAAATGTTGCTAAAATGTGTTAGGAACGCTCAGTTAAAAATATTGTTGATCTGTCAAACACATCAACATTGGAATTTAGAAACTATTTTATGACGTCATAGTGTTGATAAATGTTATATTTCTCGAGTTTAGGAACGATCAGAGTTAACATTAGTTAACATTTTACAGAAAAGAAATGCACCACTGGCATTACACAATTCGGGAACGAAATAATAAAATGATCATTATCAGCTATTAACTTTATTCAATCCAAAAATAATTTGAAAATTAGTTTCCAAAAAAAATATTTAAAAATTAACACCTACATATGAACCTTCAGGACAGGATTTTTTTTCATTTTTATTTTTGTTTATTTATTTATTTTACAAATCCGATTTGTTAAATGTTTTGTTTGTAGAATCAATTATAATTTTCATTTTTCGAAGGGTTTTTTTTTTTTTTAATTTTTGTCGGATAGCATTATTTTTAAAAATTTTGAATAATGTTTGTTATTATGAAATGTTTAAAGTATTTTATATTCTATCTATTACGGATTTGTTCTTTATGGGACCCATCTTTTGTCGTGGGTCCCTTTTCGGGACACCTTTTAAATTTTTGCAGCGGCAACACTGGTAGGTAGGTTGTGATTTTGTGAAAATAAAAAAGATAGGTATTTATTTTTATTCCATACAGAATACAATGCGGTATTATAAGAAAGGCCAGTGATACAGTTGAGTGTACAAGCAGGAGTAGAGCTTGCTTGAAATCGACATTACCTACAAAAATGTTGAATAGTGGACTGTATTTTTATGGTTAGTTCCTTTATTCCAAATTACAAATTATTAAATTAAAAGTTAAACTATTTTATATGAAAAACAAAAGTAGAATGAAATTGAAAAATTAGAAAAAAATTAAGAAGAGAAAATTTAGTTTTAAAATATAAAAGTTTGCTAGATTGATAAGTTTAATGAAAGTGTTTTATTGAAGCAAGTAGGTATGGCTTATGTAGGACAACCAAAAATATGCCAAAGCATATTTTTTTCTAGCAACAATATTAAGACGAGACTAGGTTAGAAATCCGTTTTATAAGAAATTCTGTCTTTCAAGCGCCATTTTTCGTCGAAAATGCATACTTTTTGTATATATACGTTTAACGTGCATATTTTGCCGTATTTTTGTATATTTTTCATTAAAATCATAACGTGTACAGTGTCTCCTAATGTTAATTCAATAAATAATAAAGGTCTGGGGTAGGCATTACCAAAAAATTTAAACATAACTTCAGGTTATGGCGAAAAAATTGGCATTAAGGAAATTTGGGTTGGAGTTTTTGTTTTTTTTTTATATTAACCTATTTTTGAGTTCGTTAAATCGACTCGAACGATTTTATTCAATTTTGTAATCTAGTGCTTCTAAATATTTTAAGGTCGTGTGTGAATTGAATTAAAATTTCGAATAAAATTTATCCGAAATTAAATTTTGAAGTTTGTAGGTACGTATACACATACCTACAGATTCACCTCACTAGTGTCAAAAATTAAATTAATCTTCGGATTAAATTTAACGCGATTTTAACCCAATTCGCACACGGCTTAAACAATAGGTATAGATAGCTTTTTAGAAAATATTAACCCAAAAGTAAAAAAATCATATTCCCAGTAATTCTGACTTTTTGACATTTCTTTCGTTGAAAGGTACCAAAATTTTTGTTAGCAACGAGAGCAAGCTCGTGGGACTCACTCGTGAAAATTTTGTTTTTTATTTTTGATATAATTAATGTCTTAAATATACCCATGTAGATGAATTTAAACGATTAACCATTATAAAAAAAAATGCTTGTACCTATTTCAAATAGGTTTTAATGGCTTTTTAGCCCCAGCAAATTGACGTTATGTTCGACAATCTCACTTGTACACTAATTTTGTTTTGTTTTTAGATTTAACGTGTATAAAGCTAGCATATACACATTAGCATAATCAATTAAAACCATAACTAGAATTTTGTGCTCTTTTTGTGCTATATTTATGTGTGGAAGTCTCGATTTTTGTGCTAGCATTGTTTTTGTTTTATGTAAATCTATGCTACCTTAATATTAAGCTAGCAAAACTTCTAAACTGCTCAACATAATCAATTGAAATAAAAACTAGAATTTTGTGCTATTTGTGTGCTATTATTGTGTGGCAGTTCCGATTTTTGTGCTAGCATAGTTTTGTTTTATGTTTTGCTAACTTTATATGGGTAGCATAACTTTGCATAAAAAAAAAAACTATGCAAACACAAAAATCAGGACTTCCGCCCAAAATAGCACGAAAAGAGCACAAAATTTTAGTTTTTATTTCATCTGATTACGCTAAGCGGTTTAGAAGTTTTGCTAGCTTAATATGAAAGTACCATCTAGATTTACATACAACAAAAACTATGATAGCACAAAAAAAGCTAAAGTTATGGTTTCAATTGAGTATGCTAATGTGTATTGTATATGCTAGCTTTATAGACGTTTAGATGTATGTCGTTCTTTTAAGTGCAGTTTTTAAAAATAAATTACATAGGTATACATACGTACCTACATAGAATATATTTTTACAAGCAATAATGAGCATATTTTTAGGGCCCTAATCATTTTTTTTTTGAGCATATATTTACTTATTAAGGGCATATATACATATGTATGTAATTAATTTTTAAGAGCATAATTATAAGCGCTTAAAACTATTTTTAGGGCATATCTTTGTTTGCCCTAATAGGTATGTGAGTTTTGATATCAGATAAAAAAAAATAGAAAAGTACGATGGGGTTAGTTAAAGAAAATTAACAAGATTTATTTTTTACCAAATGGAAAGTGACATTAAATACCTACAGCTAGAAACTTCAAAACTTATAATGGTGTTTGAAACAGCTTATTACGTTTTAATTTAGCCAGTTCAGGTTTCTCAAGCTTACTGAGATCTCAGCAATCTCAGAAATCTGAACGTAATTCCTCAGTGAGATTCCTCACTTTTGCTGTCAAAAAACTGAGACTGATAGTTTTTGGATTCGCTTGCTCAATTATTTTTTGTCGCAGTTAATTAATTAATAAAAAAGAGATGGAAATAGATTTTGACTTCTAGGGGAGAAATTTTGTTCGGGTTTCTCCTTCTGCTCAGTGGAGCTGACGGAGCTTGTTTAGTGATATCTCAGTGAGATCTTAGAAACGTGAAATGGCTAATTAATTTGTAAAGATTGTAAAGATTAGTCATGTTTTTTGTTATCTAGCAAAATAAAGTCATTTTCAATGCCCCCATGGTTACTCTATGAGTGAAATCTGTAAATTTTTGTACCATTATATTGCTTAATATTATTTACTATTTTTATGTATTTTATTATTTTGCATGCGTTAGTTTGCTTTATTTTTTTTAATTTATTACTAACCACTAACACATGCACTTATGATGAGCCTCTGATTGTATGTTGCAGCTTGCTCTAAGCTCACTACACTACAACAAAGAATCTGAAGTGTAAAAAAAAAAAAAGAATTTTTTTTATGTTCTTGATTACAATCTACCTTTCTTTATTAAGAACATTTTGCCATATCTTTGCATTTAAATTTATCCTAAGGGTTAACTGGAAAGACTTTTAGAGATATTCAACACCCTTATATGTATTCTCAGAATACCACCATATAGCTTTAGCTTTAGAATTTTCAAAAGATGGTTAATAATTATTAATACTTCCACCACCTTTTTAATAAAAATACTCGCATCTGTCAAAATTTTCCTACAATCATCAAGAAAAAATACATAGGAATAGAATCTTTTAAAATCCAATTAAACGCCTCTTTCGCTTTCAAACGCCCTCAGCACAAAAATCAAAATCATTATGACTCTATGTCCTACTGGATTGCCAGAAACAATTTACAGCTTTGAGGAGGTAGATATAAACCTTGGCAAAAAGTTGCATATTTGGCACGTCATCAGAGCCCATCATAGCTATATAAACGGTACACCCATAAAAAAGGAATAAAGGATCTCAATTGAAATTATTACCATTCCCATTTTTTGTGTTGGCCTAATTGAAAAATTATTTGCTTTAGATTTCATATAGGTATAGCAAAGTCTGTCTGTATATCTTTAGATGGATCAGGATACACAATCTAACAAAGAATTTTCTGAAATGTGCTTCGGGTCAAATGTCGATTGCCGTTCGGCCCGTCATCACTAACAACCACTATGAAAACTCTCTCTCTATTAGGCCACAGACCGACAATAGCAATAATAATAGTCATAATAATATGGCAATATCCTTTTTTCATACACCCACCCACTACCGTTATGTTGTCGATGAGCAAGGAAAAGTAACTTACCTACCCTCAGGCTTACAATTTACTGTCAGGCAAAGGAAAGGACCTAGGAAAATAATTTCACTTTGAACTCCAAAGTGCGTAGATCCTGTTTTTGACAAAGAAAATAACCGAGAGAAATCAATGCACAGACAAAAAAGGAAATCCAAAAAAACAATCCTCCCCCCCCCATCCTATAAAGTTGATCGAGGTGAAAGGTAAAGGCGGACGGACTTTGGAAGGACGAGTTACAAACTTTTCGATATTGGCATTTATCGTAACAAAAAAAAAGAAAATGAAAATTAACTCAAACAAATGAATAGTAAACAGGAACTTGAAGTCATTGCGTATCTTCACTCTTGCCACATGTTGCGATTCCATTATAGAAAAAGAGAGGGTGGTTTCAGCTTTTATGCAAAAAGGACGAATTCCTTGGAGACATTCCCAAAAACCATCATTGCACTAGTACTGTCTGCAACTAGCTCATAACAATGTGGTAGAGGGTGGGTAATTTGGTTTTTTACAACCCTTCAAATCAGGAACACAAAACAGCACTTTTAAACTAGTCCAGATCTATGAGGTGGAAGTTGTTTTGGGTAAGAGGGTTTTGAAATGAAACAAAGATGAACACACTAATAAACGACACATAGGGGCATTATATTCATATTTTGTGACGACATCCATATGCGAAGACACCCTTTTACCATATCGGCGCGGCGGTGCACAGGTCGTCCCGGTGGAGTATTAGAATATATCGCAGACGAAAAAAATATGAATTTATTCTTCTTACAAGGACATGAAATTGTTTTAGCCTTCGCTTTCGTTGCCATCGCCGGCCGCCGCAGGCTGTTTAAATCCACCCTCGGAATATTTGAATAAATAAATATTAATAAGGATCGAAAGGGTCGGTCGTGTTATAGAGACCTTAAACTTTGGTTGCTCTTGGTTTTACAAGCTCAATGATAGCGGGTTTGTGTGTGTGTAGTGAGTGAGTAGGTAAGATTTGAGGTGTTCTTTGATGTTCTAAATTCTTGCTAAGATATTCCTAACAAGCTTCAACTTAGGAATAACGATGAGTTTTGAGGTGGAAAAAAGTTTGCCTTTTTTTTTTTTGCAAAGATTTTGGGTTTGTATTTAAATTTTTATTGTTGACCTTGTCCTGTTGTTAAGCTGAGGTTGGTAAAATCTTAGTTCGTTCTTTAAAACCAAAATTACAGATTAGTCCCTAATTATTGTTAAGAAGGTATACTTTTATACCCTAGTTTAATTAGATATATAGAAGAGAAGCAAAGCTTGAAAGCTCAGTGATATCTAACTTATACTTATACAACACCCCACTTGGGTGATTTCGAAGAAATTCAAGGTAAGAATAATTAAATGAAAAATCATATTATTGCGATGTTGGTGAATTCCACAAAATTGGGTTTGGTCATACCGTTTTTTCCGTCATACATTTTTATACAAATAAATAAATTAAATTTGGTGGCGCCTCAGCTCATAAATACATATTTAATTTAGGGGTATTTAACGTAAAAGTATATAAGAAGGAGAAAATATAGAAATATAGTTTTTTTTTTAAGTGAAATTAAATAGGTAATCAAAAGTGCAAACAAAAAATTAAATAATTTTATTTAATTAATTTCATGTAAATTATATCAATAATACAAAATTATAAAAAATACAAATTATTGAAGAAAGTATAGAAGGTACCTGAAAACTTTGTTTTGGTCCAAATTTAGGAATAAAATCCAACACCTGGAATAAAATCCGACAACTTTGAAAATTGTCACACTTACTAAGAGAGGCCTAATGATGAAGTTTACAAAAGTCCCCATGAATTAAAGGCGAGCTCTAGCGGCAGGAAAGTGTAACAAGCCTATTTCCACTAAAATAACTTTATTTAAAAACAAGCTAAAAGTAGAAGTTTCTGGCTCTAAAAAAAGGTATACTGCCGTGTTAACTGAAAAACACGTATCTACATTTTTTGTTTAATGATTACCTATAGGAGATTTTTTGCCAGTTATAAAACTATTTTTAATAAAAAATGGATGTGTTTCGATTGGTTAACTGCTCAGAAAGCGATATACAGCTTAAGTTGTCAATAAAAACCATCCCCAAGATTTAAAATTGGCCTGAACTGAAAAAAAAAAACGACAAATGTCAGATACGTCAATTTCAGTTAACATGGCGTTGTAAGTGTTACCATTGTTTTTCAATAATGTTTCTTCTTTTTCCTCCTGAAATAAATGTATACATCACCCACTTAAAATCCATTTCAAAAGATTAAGTTAAAAAAGTTAGCAGAGATCTGAGAATGGGGAAAGAATGGTACCTAACCTACTATTAATAGAGTTGCCAGATTTTTCTCGTAGGTCGGCGGAAAAAACCCGGTATTTAAATTTTTTTCCTGGACAGGATAAAAACTAAAAATTAATAAATTATTTTATTAAAAAAAGCTGTGATTAAATTTTTTAAACTCATACATAAATACGAGTACGTTTAGCAAAACAAATCTTTAGGCTAGTTTTTCAGTCGTAAGTTAAACCAGAGTTATAGTTAACTCGAGATATAAATGTGTGTACAGTTAACTCAGGAAGCACTTTTTCAGTAGGGAATGCATGAGGATCGGCGTAGCAAACTGGCAGGTTAAAATAAGTATGAAAACAATCTGTTCGCCAAATGAAGCGAGTTAACTGGAGTTTGAGTTTAATCTCGCACTGAAAAACTGGCCCTTACTGTGCCATATCTTTCTAAATATGCGATGACAGTGAGATTAAATAAAAGGACGTCAAAATGAGTCCAATGTGGAAACCGTCTTTTTATGATATTAGGTCTGTTCGTTTACTTCTCAAACTACTAATTTTTACCAATAATTTTTTTTTATTTTTTTTAAATTAGCTTTGACACAACTTTGGGTCAAAACTAGAAAAAATTTCAATTTTAGGAAGCAAACGAAAAGAAATATTTTTGACAATTTGAAATGACAGGTGTCATATTGAAAAAAATTCTACTTAAGGTTAAATCATAACTGAATTATTTTTCTGTAAATGTTGAAAGATCTTATTGATTGATTGATTATTTTTTGTCGAAATTCGGCGGGCGGTTGGACAGTTGAATTTATTTCAACTTAGAGGCACTTTCTAAAAAAAAAAAAAGACATTTTATATATGGAAAAAAGGCACAACCATTTGGTTTAACTGTTTTGATAGCTAATACATTGCTCAGTTTTATCCTGCTTTTTATGTAGATTAAGTTGCTCTAATGAATAATTTTTGCGAAATCAATTTTCAAAGTCAGTAATTGATTTAAAAAACAGATGTGTGTTCTCATTGATTTTCAATAATTTTAAGTCAATTTTCTGGCTTTGCCGCCCCACCTCAGTAGAAGGGCGTTGGGTTAAATTTTTTCCCCGTAAAATTTTTTTCTCAGAATGATCCGAGGAATTATCCCCGCCTGACAAAAAATATATGTATTTTAGTTACAAATTTTATTCCCAAAAATTTTGAAATTTTGTTAAACTTCTACGGTGAATCGTGACTCACATTACAACTTGATTCTTTTAGAAAATGGTGAGGCGAACATCACATTAATAAAAATTTATTTTCGGCCGTAAAAGGGAATTGCCCATTTCTGGCCAAGACCCATTTTGGTGTCAAATATAAGTTGGCATTGTGCATGTTATGTGACTGAAATATTTTCAAAATCGTCGTTGGGAAAGTCAAGATATTCGGACTTTAAGTTGCTAATTGAAAAATAAAGACTTTAGGTTTTTTTCCAAATAATTTTTCATAACGTGATAAATAAATGACGTAGAAAAATGATTTTGGTATCAAATAAAAGGTATTTTTTCTTGTCTTTTAAAAACTAATAAAAATATTTTGCGTTAATTTGCTTAATTGGCTTATTTAAAAATTTGACCACACTTAAATACTGGTACAAATTTTTTTTCTTTACAGTAATTTGTGTTGTACATAATATTTAAGCAAAACGCCAAGCATAGTACATTGCAAGAGGTATATTTGTCCTCGATTATCCTTTGTATTTAATTTAATATTCCAAGACACAGAAACCTAGATCTTAGAATAATCTCAGATAACACACCTGCTTTTTATCCAACAAAATCTCCACGTTCTAAAAATAAGAAAAACAAAAAATGAAAATGCTGCTTTTCGCATTCCTTTTCCCTGTGAAAATGAACCATACTCTCATTAAAAAGTCCGATTGAGATTGGAAAACATAAGACATATTTTTTCGGTCTTGGCTTATAGATTTTTCTTAGAAGATTCTCTTGCTTATACATTTTATACTCACTCTCCTTATCCATCCAATCCGTATATCCTAAAAGGATATTCGTAATATACGTATGACTTTAAAGACATCTTATTCTTGGTAAATATATGCACCTACTTTGAATTGAAAGAAGACATAAAAATCAAGAAACGAAGTGCAGAAACTCCTTATTCCAAGATTTCCAGATTCACCCTTGGGTAAGACATTTTCAATTCATCCCTTCTCTCTGATGGAAGAGAAGTAAAAGGTATTACATACAGATTTACACTATTTCAGTTAGTAGGCATAAATATATCTCTTCTGTGAGGTTTCTTCTTTTTTTTTATTTAACCATTTAACCATCAGGGAGCCGCCATTCCTATTTCCCACATTTTTGGCAAAAGTTGGTGCGGTAATAAGTAATGGAAAGTTTTCTTTTGCAAATGGATTTTTTCCATTTAACCAAGAGAAAAGGGAATTTTTTGAATGTGACCATTAAATTTGGGTGAACTTATTGGGAAATTTTGTAAAAATTATGACTTTTTCGAACGTAAAGTTTGAGATAACTTTTCTTTTAGGCAAATTGCGGAAGTATAGAAAACGTTAGGTAATTTAAACATTCAGATGGTGTTAAATATGTTGTACTTTGCTGTGTCATATTCTGGATGAGTTTTCTTGTGATTTATGGTGTTTGGTGGATTGAAACACCTGAAAAAGATACTCGAGTGGAAAATAAATAAATGTTATTTAACTAAGTTTTTGGTTGTATAATAAAGTCAGTTATATGTCCGTCATCATACAAAATTTAAATTAGAAAATGTGTATTTTGATACTCCCTTTGTCTCTAGACATAAGAAATTCGTTTGCCGACCGTTTTACAGATTTTTCTAAAAAGAATTTAATAAATTCTATTGGGTAAGGGCTACTTTTTGGTGAAAATAAAATTTCTGAAAAATGGTTTTTAATGCGGTATTTCCCATAGAACCGTGTTTTCTTTTATTTTCGCATTTCTCGAAAGGAGTTAGCTGATTTTGATAGCGAAGGATATTTATAATTTTTATGGAGAATGTTCTGAAAAATTAAAATAGTATTGTAGGAATACCAAAATTTTTCAAAAAAATGTTTTCGATTTAAAAAAAAAAGTTAAAGTTTTTTTTTGAAAACCAAGTATTTCGAAAACCATTATCTAGAATATTTTGCACAAAAAATTTTCTTATAGTCAAAACTAACAGTACCTTCCATATAAATGTTGAAAAACCATTACAGAAAATCTTACTTTTTTCGAAAACAACTCCTACGATTTTGATTGAATACTATTACTACGGTCTAAAATTTACCAAAAAAAGCAAATTACAGTTAGCCATTATTAACAGTACCTCTCATTGAATCATTTTTAAAAATTTAGGATTATCTCATTATGTATCTGTATAACTGATTTAAATTAAATTTTTTATGTAAAAGCTTCTAAAAATTTGAACTCATACTGCGCATATCAAAATTTTCAAAAAACTAATTTTGGATTAAAATTTAATTCTTAATTCAAAATTAATAAATCCTAAAAAATTGTGTGCCAATTTTTTTTCTTAAAAATTTTTACAAAATTTTATATGACTGTGTATAAAAATTTTATTTTTAAAAAAACTGCTCCTACGATCTTGATTTTTTTTTTTTTCAAAAATAAGATTTCTTAAAAAAATCAGATGGTGTACTTTTTTTGGCTCTCAAAACAATTTAAGAAAATAATTTTAATAAATTAATTTAGAATTATGTTGATTTTTAGTAATTTTTTAATATAAGCTCTGAGTTATATGTATAATACTGCCTTAAACTTATGATTCTAATATATTCAGGCTTTAAAATCTCAGTGTGATCGTAGACACATAAGACCAAATCGTGCATTTTTGTTCATAATATTCTGCAATTTATTATGTATATGGATAAATTCATTTTTAATTATTATTATTAATTATATGTACTTAAAATACACTAAATCTTTAAAATTCGAAGAAACTTTTACTTCAAGAGCAAGTTCATGCAATCCAGTCGTGCATCTTATGTACAAAAAATAATTTGGATGCATGACAGCTCATTTAGAATCAGGGCTTAGTGACTAACAATTCTCAACCATTCCTTTGTGCGTGTTATTTGCAGGAATGTCGGGAGTTAATTTGACTCCCGCCTTTGGATTCGAAACTCGTAATTATTAAAAGAAGGATAAGTGCCTGCGAATATTCCACAATCTTTTTTAAATTAAAAAAAAAATAAAAATGGATTACAAATCACAAAGAGCCTATATGTTTATATTCAGCAAAGTAATTATATCCACTATCTTCTGTATCCTTCGAAGGTAACAAACCAAAAAATAATAAAATACCTAAATTTTTCAAATAGTACGTACTGAACACTTAATTTATCACACTTTTCGTCCAGCATTATTTATAACCATCCTCCTAACGTCATATCGTAACGAACAAAACATTTTCGCAGTAAATATGTTGCACCAGGAAACGCAATAAAAAGTCACGACGAAAGAACACACTTATCATGTGAAAAAAGGAAATGCCGAACAAATAGAAATTCATCCTTGCAAATTTATTCTAATTATCAACACCTCTTTTCTTGATGAAGACGTCTCTCTCACTCTCCTTATCAACACGGTGCACTGATGATACGTCGTCATGGGAGGTGGGGGGAAGTTGTGTTTTGTTGGCGGTGGAGGGGACGAGTGGTTTCATGGTAGTATTCTTTTTTCTTTTCATAATTTTTCGCACTTCGTATATGCCCTCAAGGAACATATAAAACAAACAACTAACACCTCATTGTCATCATCGTCATCGTCATCGTCGTCGCGCATATCCGTTACCATTGTCCTTCGCAATAGGTATAATCAAAAGACTCATAACTCTGTTGTTTTTCATTTGTTTTTGTTATGTATAGAGCTTTTCATGATGTCTCTCCCAATCCTCAATACAGGCGGACACTATATGTAAGCATACATAAGAACCCGCTGCTGACAAATTAAAGCGGCAATTTTGTGGGAAATAAAGGATCATGTTACACCATTCGCACGTTTGAGTGCATTGAATGTCATGCTAGTGAGAGTCCAATAGCTTAAGGCTTAAAGAGAAAGGGCTTATGGAGTAAGAGGCAGATAGGCGTCTAAAATGGCATAACAAGAGCTCAAATGTGTAAACACGACCAACATGCCAACGACAATGACATCCTCGAGCGATAAACAAAATAGTCCGCGAAGTAGTATTGCCTTTTTGGTTAGTTTTTTTAAACGATTTTGAAATTATAAATTTTCTAAATTACAAAATCCAGAGAAGTTTTTTATTTTTTTTTTTTGCAGAGTAAAATAATCTATGAAAATTTGATTCACTAACCTTTTTGACAAACATTTCTGAATCACTTTTAAACAAAAATTAAATGTGAAAAATTATCGATTTTTTTTAACGTTAAAGATAAAATACTTTTGGTTGCATTTATGACAAAAATCCTATTTCCTACAATTCTGAATACTAAAAAACATAAAAACCGGTAATGTAGTATGACAGATGACAGAGTTGCCAAATTTGAGAGTTACATAATATCAACGGGTCACACCTACATACATACCTTAGATGAAGATAAGGTTTTTAAAAATATATTGCGGTTTTTAAATAAGTTTATACACAATTTTTTTAGTGTTTTTTTGAGAGCTGTATCTCTATAAAAAATGAACGTTTTGAGATGAAACAAAAAGTATTCTAAAGTTTTATGTTTTTTTGTGTTCAGAATTTCTAGAAAATGATTTTATAAGTTACCTTTATTGCGCAATTATAAGAAATAGCATGAGTTAAAAATTTTAATTTACATTTTTTTTTAAGAATATCATTTTCTTTGAACATTTTTTGAGCCAGTTAAATATATTGGTTCGATAACTTGTTTATTTAGCTTTAAAGATGTCTTTTTTCGTCATTCTAATTTTTTTTTTCAGAAGAATATCTGGTTTTGAATAAAAAAAAAACACTTTTGAATTTGCGAAGAAGAGAATTAACAAAAATTAAAGAAAATTATTTTTGTTGTTGTTTTAGTGGACTGTATTGAGTTAAATTCAAATGGAAGATTTGCGTCTTAGAAAGGTACGACAGCATCTAACTATCGTGCCTGGGTGAAACGCATTGGAATAAAGGTTGCAAAAAAAGACTTTTGAGCTTGGTTACCATAATATCTCAGTCAACAATGACGGCACGGAAAATTTAAAGAGTGTTTTGAAAACTGGAATAAATTATTTACAAGATTTTTTCAAAATTTTATAACCATTATTTTTTCTAGCCCATCACCGTTAAATTAAGAAAAGGTCAGAAAAACGACATTTCAAAGACTTTTAGTAAATCTTTTACTGCTTTACAAATACTGATTGCAGGAATTGATTTGCTAAAATATTTTCAAGAGCTACCGATCACCAATATTTCTGTAAAATGATTAAAGTCGTACCAACAAATTAAAGGAACAAATTGTGTGGTTCCTATACATTTTGAAATCGTTATCAAAATGGAAAAGAAAAAAACAATTTCTGTCCACATTTTAAAGGAAAAAAAAACATTTATTTTCAAAAAAATTTACAACTTTTCTTTGTTTTATTCCTTTCATTTATGGAAATTTTTTTGTGTACTCTATTGCCTCTAAAATTACCATATTCGATGGAGTAATTAATGACACTTCAAAAATCTAGTCAAAAATGTCATTAATTACTCTTTGGCCCTAGTTTTCTCAGATAGTCACCATTTTTTAGATTAATTTATTAATTTCGTACACTATGGCGTATGCGCATCTTTTTTTCAATTAATACTTTTTATGTGCGTTTAACATTTCTCAAATTGAAGAACTAATTTGGATAATAATTTAAGTAACAGAATATGCCAATCAACACGCTCTGAATCAGGCTTCACATTTTATAGCTCCTAATAGTACTTCAAAAAAACACGAAAATGTCCGAATCCAATTAAATATTTGAGTGATCAAAAAGTATGTATTATGTACTTTCAAAAAGTTCCTTTTCAATTTCTTAACTTTCCATTTTTCATTTATTATAATTCAAACTGTGGTTTAGAACATAATTCACTCAGTAGGTACTAACTTAAAAATTTTGCCTAAAAAAATAAATAATTTGTTTTTATGATTTTTTATAAATATTTATTGATTAACTTCCAAAGTTATTTGAAAAAAATGTAAAGTATCGAAATATTGAAATTTGTAGCTTGAATTTATTTAAACCCAAAAACTATTTATTTTAATACAAAAAAAATCGTTTTTACCATTTTGCGTAGTTTAATATGTAATTCTTTTTTTTTTTTCAAATAATCTAACAAGTTTGTATGTAAAACCTAAACATAAAGGACTAAATTGAAATTTTCCTACTATTTTCAAAGTCAACAAAAATAATATTTTTAGATCTTGCCTAAGTAACTAAGTTAAATTTGAAATAATTTCTTGTCAAATCAATGATTTATTTTTGTGTTATATCCTAATTTTAACTATTTATATTCATTGACATTCTAGCAAAAATAATATAGACTAAAATGCCTTAAAAGCTTTTAATGCAACAGTACTTGCCTGACTGTAAACACTTCAGGACGTGAAGGTGTCTAGCGAGCGCACTTGAAGAGCATATCCGATGCGCGTATAACCGCGTATACAATGCACAAGTACATCGTCAAGATACCACAAATGTCTTCAAAAAAATTATACAAAATTTCATTTCTGCCATCGCATCGCATCGCGCATCGTTACTGCATGTTGCAAGCTGGTTTTGTTAAAAAAGGGATAAAAATATCTTGGTTTTTTTTTTTTTTTTTTAAATTCAAGTTGGGTATGGTGATAATGGAAAATTTACTACAATTGAGAAAATGCTCAACTTCACAAAATTCTTATATCGTACTCCTTGACAATGAAGTTGGCAGCTTCAACACCTGAGCATATAATAATTGCAGAAGTATAGGAAGGTAAAAGAAAATGCCGTTCGTTACAAAGATGTTTAATTGAAAAAGGGAGTACTTCTGGTGACATCTTTGATAGTCAAAAATAGAAAGACTGGAAAACTTTGACAACAATATGAGGTGGTAACGAAAAGTGGTAGAAGATCGTATTCGAAAATAAACAATTTTAATTTAAAACCTCATACACCATAAACCATAACCATAAACCATAAATTCATGACGAAACGTCGCGTCGTCGTCAAATCAAACACACCATAGGCACATTGAACCACAAGAGCAAGTTCATTCGACACACTTGTGCATTTTATTAAATGAAACATGTTCTGTTTTTTTTGAGACCTAAATTATGGTTTAATTTAAATAAAACAAGAATCTAAGTAACAGAAGACACAAGAATGTAAAAAGTGTCAAAAGAACAAAAGAAATCCTTGAATGAAGTCCTTTTCTTTGAATTCCTTCTTATGACAAGCAGGTCTACGTGTTAGTAACACAACGGAATGACTTTCCATTAAACCAACAACAACCATTCTTTTCTCCTGATTATACTTGTCTAGGCTGAGTAGTAGGTATATAGTCATTTATCAAAAGAACAAGCGCTTGTCAAACTTTTATCAACACCTTTTTTTTGTATTCGGTAAAAAGTAAAAACTGCATTGTCTTAAGGGTCAATAGACAGCAGACTGTGTCTGAGTAGATGGAAACGCAGAGAGTAGAGCCTATGCCTTCATCCAGTTATAAGTAAATCCATTGAAGCAGACAATAATTGCAACCACGAGCCTCGACAACATTATTTTTTATTCCTCTTCTTATTTGCCAATCCATCCCGACTCCCGAGTATACATTATGTAGGTGCATGCAAATTCTGCAAAATGAAGAGTATTGGCAAGAAGCATGCAAGTTGCAACTTGCAAGCAGCTTTTGAAGTTGTTAACCAAAATTCATCTCGGATAAAAGGTTTGCTTTCGCCTTAAACACAGAATGGATATATACGAAGGCGAAGACGAAGCTCTGAATACACTTTAGAAAGAAAGTTACGCCTACTTTATATTAGAAGACTGTTTGACGAACAGTATTGCCACTTTACGTTTAATCACTATACCTTTTATATTCTTTAGTAGTAAAATTTCATGGTTAATTATTTAGTTTGAAATCTTACATGGACGTCTTCAAAACTTAAAAAAAATTGAAACTAAAAACTACACGAATATATTTTTTATAATAACAAAATAACTTTTGGTAGTGTACTAGATTTAGGATTGAAAAAATAAAGTGACAACACTAAAAATAGCTTTTTTCAATAGTATAGATATCTGTGGCTCGTAGAACAGTCAAGTTTAATAGTATTTAATTGCAAACGGTGCTGCAGTATGGTGCACACCTACAGGCCTATAGCCTAAACCACTGACGTGATTTTCTTAAAACATGGAACTTAAAATTTTCTGTTGATTCCCTAAAGGGGAAATCGGATTTTTTTTAATTACAATTTTTGCGTTTTGATACTATTGCAGATATGTATTTTCTGCATTTATGTGATAAAAAAATTACAGAAACTTTTATTAAAAATACCTGCCATAGAACCGTTTTCTTTTCATTTTCGACTTTCTGAGTAGGTAACCTTAACGGATTTTGATCGAAAATTTTTACTCAAGAGGTCATTTTAAGTTTGAATATTATTGCATTTAGGTATATGTAAAATATTTTTGAAAAAAAAAATATTTTTGTATTTTTAAAAAAGAATTAATTTTTTTTTAGAAAAAGCAGTTTTTTTGAAAATGGGTTGGTAATATTTTTTGAAATTATTGTTTAAGGTGTATATTATTACATTCTGTAGTAGGTATACCAATTTTTTTTTTCTTAAAAAATTCAAGAAATTTTCTGAAATTTTGTTTTTATTTTATTAATAACTTTGAATGAATCTTTTGGTTAAGAAATGTCAAGCGTTTTCAAAAGAATAAATTAAACTTTCAAAGTAAAAAAAGGAAAAAATTATAGATACTTAAGTATAGAGTTAGCATGACAACTTTCGAAAAAGTTTCTTTTGACTGATTGCCGCGCCACTAGTTCTCCCAAAAATTGATGTCATGCTAACTTTATATAAAGTTTTTTTTGGTCAAAAATAACTTCAGGATATGCCATATCCTTCAAATTAATTGCCGTAAATATGCCGTGAAAAGAAATAGATTGCCGCGACAGTGGTTCTCCCCAGCCAAAAATGGTTTTCATACAAAATCTTCATAGAAAGTTAGAATGACGGTCTTTCTACATTGACGATTGTTACAAATTGGTAGTGTGTCTGTACAGAAGCTTATTGCAAGAGTCCGTTGTTATTTTGACAATCTTATCGTTACTCAACTTGATTTTTTCAAATTTGTACTGATTATTTTATTTCGAATATATTCTTGCAATAAGGCCAATATTACGCAAACTTTTATTATTTTTTTTTTTTAAATTTCAACGCGACAAACTGTTAAGCTGTGATGTACAGATTTTTAAATTTAACTAATAATATATTCTGATAAAAAAAAGTACGTATACGCCACAGTGACTCCGCTAATGCTTATTTTGTAGTATTTTTTTTAAAGGGTCTGTAAAGTTATACATAGTTACTAAAAACGGGCAAACATCTATAAAGAGGATTTTTTTTTACCTTTCTCTCTTCTTATAGCATGTAATAGGCAACAAATGTCTCAAAAAAAAAAGTGGAAATATAAGATATTATCAGTTTGTAACACGTTTGGCTACATAACATTTAGATATTTCCTTCTTCATTTGGGTAAATCCTCTAGAAGTAGGTACACATTTTTTTTTATTATTATCTATTCATTTCAAATGGAATATATTTACAGCTAAGACAGGACAGCTTACATATAAAAATGTTCTCAATCAAATAAATACCTTATTATTAAAAAAAAAATTCTTCGAAAGGCACTAAATTATAATTGAGGTAGTACGTAAATAAAACATATTCCATCATATTTTAGTAAGTAATTTATTGAAAAATAATTAAACCAACTTTATACACAGAAAGAAATATTTAGAACTAGCCGGCCCGTGCTCGTCTTGCTTCGCATATTTAAATAACTTTATGATTGTAAAATACTTTTGTAGGTATTTGTTTTTTGATATTTTTATATTTGAATATATCTGACATTTCAAACAATTTATCTCTTTTTTGTATATATTTTAACTTTTTTTCTGGTAAATTGTTTCGATCTTGAAAGCAAAAGTAGCCTATGTCAATCCTCAAGCTCCAATCTCTCGCTCTACCAATTCTCATTACAATCAATTAGGTATTTTCAGAGATTAATAGGAACAAACAGACAAACAAACAAAATTTTACATTTATAATATTAATAGGAAGGATGAATAAAACTATAAAAAAATTAAAAGATAACAACGTTGCTATTAAATGAAAAATGATTGTGAAAATGAAAGTAATTCACGTGAAAGTACTTTTTAATTCCTTACATAACTATGTTTTTATTTTTTCCCTTGGACGGACAACTCCCTTACTGGCTGAACAGAATGATAACGGAGACGGAACTGGAGCCGGAGCTGGAATAGCTGTCAAAATATTGAATACACGCAAATTCAATGTTGCGAACACAACGTAACGTAGCCGCATACGGAGCTGCGGCCGCAGACGAAGAGTTCACCAACTTTTAACTTTTCACGTACGACACTTTTGACGTTTCAATTTGTATGAAGTAAAAAAACAACTTTTTGGCTCGGAAAAAAATATTGTGGTTATTTGTATCGCGAAAAAAATTATTTATTAAAAGGAAAATTATTGGAAACAAAAAATGTGAATTCTGAGCTTGTACACAAGAATATTCTTTTGTTTTTCTTCAAAATACATTCAAAGCTGTACAGCTGCATTGCGGGCAGGTAAAAAAAAATAACGTACGACACTTTTTGACAGCATTCTATTCTGTTCAGGCGCAGTTAGACGGACAAAGTCGTTACGACCGTTGCTGTCCGGCTAAGGGAGCTTTCACTGTAATACAATTCTACATGGTGTCAATAAAATCTACAAACTTATGGTTTTAGCAAACATGTTGATGCGTTGATAAAATTTTTTAAACCCTTATAATCCTATTCCCTTACTTATTAAGCTAGAAAATTTGTTCAATTTTTAACATATTGAGCATTTTCATACGACTTTGATACCATTCATACATATTTTTAAATTTCTTTACTGCCTTTTTTCTCCATTCTGTATCTTCATTTTCAAAATGTAAAGCCTTTAAACCAAGTACATTCAACAAAAGTCCAACAATCCACATCTTCAGCACGAAAGAAGATTGTTGCGTTCCAAAGACGACGATGGGCAATAAGACGAGGCTGGATCTGAAGAGCTAAACGTATGAATGTACTGTCGGATAACACAAAAACCGGTACATCGAGTTTAAATCAAAAGAAAAAAAAAAACAAAAAAGATACTTTGGGAAGAACAAAAGCAACAGCAATAGCAGCAGCATAAAAGATAAACCTGCGCACAACCTCCACGCTCCACCACACAATCTGTTCCCAATATGAGTATCTCTCTGCAAAGTGACTGTTCCCAGTTTCTATCCACTCTTTTTAGTACAACATCCCCCCTATATCACCCCCACCAATGCTCCCTAAAAACTAAAACTACCTCTGTGCAGACTTTAATCTGCAAAAGACTAAAGCGCCAAGCTTGGCCGCCACAAATAGTTAGTTAGCACGGTAACTGCATATTGAACGGTACATTAGCGCGTGAAATTTTACTATCGAATGTGAACAACTCACGAATCGTGTATCTTTGTATCTTTTTTTTGTTTTTCGTGTCTCTCGTGATAGGTATGTGAAATGAAAGATTTGAAATAATATCTTGTTCTTTGTGAACCAAAAATTCAGATTGAGAATTATTGATAAAATTTATATAAAAAAAAAATAAATAAAATGATTCCCGAGAATCCAATGTGAAAATGAAGTGAATGTGAAGTGAAAGGAACGACAAAAAAAATAAAAATTCCTACCTTTGCCAAGTGTTTGTTAAAGATACACTCGCTGGGCTTTGATTAATTGTATCTGAGAATTGCAGCATCTGGATGGAAATGGAAGCATAATTACGGTGGAATCTTTCAACATTTTTTGTCTGGGCTTGGAATTGGAACGGTGCGTGGATAATCGAATTAATTGTATTTTACTTTTTTTTTTGTATTTGTTGTATTTGTATCTTTTCTTCTGTCTCCTCTTTGTTGGCTCGTTCTCCACTTATTTTGCTGTTGTTGTTGGTGTTGTTTGTTTTGTGTTGATTGCGAAACTTCAACAAGTATCTTGTACCATTGGTGCTGCTGCTGCTGCAGTTGTTGAGCAATTTTAAAGCAGATGTTGGGATTGGGACTTTGGGAGCATTGCACTTAAAAAATATTTCGAATTCGTTAACTAGCTATATTTTGTCTTGTGCCTGTCCTGAATAGGTATCTCTATGCCTCGTTGGTTCTTTGAACGATTTTCGTAAACGTTGATGGTGGACTTCCATAGGTAAAGGGGAATTCTGGTCCGTGAAAGAAAAATGTTGACAACAGGCTTAAGCAAATAACCGGAAAATTATACCGGTATTTGCGAACGTCATTTCGGCATCAATTTCAAAAGCCTGGCAATGGCAGGCAACGGCAAGAGCACTTACAATTAGTTAGGTAGGTTCTGTTTCCATGTACAAGTACATGTATGTAAATAGGGAGATTGCATGCAATTTATTTTGAAAAATAACGATCGTTTGTTCTTCAGCAGAACTGGGCTGGGCAGCATTGGCTATTGTTGAGGGATTTATAGGTATACCTTCTTTGCTGGAACATAAATCAGGCTATGACGAATAAGACATGGAATATTTAATCTGTTTACAAAAAAGTCTGACTAATTGCTTGGCAGTGAGTGTTCTATGAAATTTACCTCAATTTTTTTTGTGACTTTTAAATTTTAATGGTTAATTTCTGCTTAGGTACCTACCTAGGTACAAATACATATGTAGGTGTCTTTATTTTTGGTGGATCTTATTGCTATTCTTTGATACTATTTATTTTAAATCATTTAACAGTTCAGGATATTTAGTCCTAAAAACTTTGAAATTCAAAGCTTTTTTTTTTATTGAAAATAATCATTTTTTTATGGCTTAAAATTTTACGCGGTTATGAAAAATATAAAAGCATTTTTGTTAA
Source organism: Epistrophella euchroma (assembly GCA_947049315.1). Taxonomy (NCBI): domain Eukaryota; kingdom Metazoa; phylum Arthropoda; class Insecta; order Diptera; family Syrphidae; genus Epistrophella; species Epistrophella euchroma. The sequence goes on from OX346245.1 coordinate 138,821,783, forward strand.
GTATTATAGTAGATTAAAAGAACATTTCGCTAATTTTAAACGAATTTAACATGATACTTAATATCTATTAACATTCAACTAAGCTTTAAATCACCAAATATATTGTATGTATATTCTTAACATTGTATAGTACCTAATCCATACGGTACCTATCTGTTATTTTCTTACGAAAATTATTTTAAATTAATGTTGATATCATATGGATACAAAAATAGTGCCAGAACAGGGTAATAATTTATAAAATTTAGAGATAAAAGAAACGAACATAATTTCGTAAAGAAAATATTTCTTGCAGGCCAATGTGTTCCACAGTCAAAGATGCAGTTTTAAACCATGGCTTCGTAAGGTTATTTTAAATCAATAACCTTTAAAGGGAGGTAGTTTTCTCGTTTTTGTTTCATTTTCGACTTATTTGGTAACGGTTCTTTTGAATTTTTATTCGTTTTTTTTTTTTTTTTTTTTAACTGGCTCTGTCACATTGCCAAGCTGCAATATATTCTTGAATTTTTGTTTTGTATTAACACATTTTTTTTTGTATAAGCAATTTTTACCCGCCTGATAACTTTGTTCAGTTTTCCCGCAAATTCATATCAAACACATTTGGTGATATTGTTAGTTTGTGGGTTTGCTTTTTCACAAAAAACATATAATTTAATATTATTTTTTAATTGTGAAAAGTGAAAACCAAATATTTTTTCCTAAAAAATATATACCCACTTAAAATTTGTTTATTAAAAAAAATACATTTAAAATTATTAACAACAAAAAAAAAATTTAAGAAAATTAATAATTTTAACACGTTCGCGTCGCGGCGCGGCGTTTGAAATGAAGTGAAAATTTTAGGTACAGTTGAATCCCTCTAAGGGATATCAAAAATTAGTTGCACTAAGAGAGATTTTTGAAAAAAAAATCGAATAAGAGCTTTTATTGAATGTTAAAAGGAGGCTTTGTAGTAGCCCGTGGCATAATGGTTAGTGCGATGGGCTGTCAAGCCAGAGGTCTGGGTTCAATACCAGCCGCTTGCACCTTAAGTTTTTTTTCCGGGCTACTGCCTCTTGCGAGGAAGTGACAAATCCTCCAAGAGTATCTCTTGTCATCGAAAAGTGCCGCTCACCTTAGCCGTTCGAATTCAGCAATAAACAGTAGATCCCCTCCATTCCTGCAGACACGCTTACAGGAATGGTTGAGAGTTGTAAGTCACTAGGCCCTGGTTCTTCATGAGCCGTTGTGCCACCAAATTTATTTATCTATAAAAGGAGGCTTTAATGGAGGAATGTATGAAAGTGTACTTATTTTATCGTTTTTTACAAAATTACTTAGTTAAACCGTTCAATTTTTACTGCGACAGTAGCGTGTACATCCTTAAAAAAAAAATTCTATTTTAAAATGGCTGTGTTGATCATCATCTGGTACATTGTCTATCATTTCAATTGCAGATTGCAATAAGTATTTCATTTGCGTTTTTAATCTTTTTTTTCCGGAATTTGAATGTAATTTCTTCGACTTCTTCTTCTTCTTCCAGCTCCACTTCTTATGTTTGATGTTTGTATAACATTACTAGTTACAAAAGTGTAATTTTTTTAGCAAAAGTATGATGACTTAGAGGCAAATTAGACTTAGAGGTGACTCGACTTGGAGAGAGTCGACTGTATAAATATTTATGATTTTTTATGATATTTAATTTTTCTTCAATTTTAAGCAAGATTCTTCTTCCACTTAAAGTCAAAATTACATGTAGTGTTATAAAACAAGTTAACTAAAAATACTTCTCTAGATTTCGTAGAATCCAAAAAAAAATTGGAATTTTTTTGGCACGCAATTTTTTTTTTATACATAATTGCAAAAAAACGGTACTTTTACCAATGTATGTAAGCATTAAAATAGTGTCTGTGTTGTGTGACGTAAGAGTGTAAATCAAAAAATTTGACAAGCACCGCTGGAAAATCGAAAAGTAATTAAAACGATCCCAATAATTTAAGAAAGTAGAACAAAATAAACTATTTAATAACTAGTCCAAAAAAATTAGGGAACACAATTTTTTTCAGATTTTTAGTGGTTTTTGAAGAGCTATATGTCTGTGAAAAGTGGTTGTTTTGAAATGAAATGAAAAATATGTTAAGTTCTATATATTTTTTGTATTAAGAAATTTTATAGAAAATATTTTATTCACCAATATCTCAGCAACAATTAATAATACCTACTTACAGAAAATTTTAGGACATTTTTATAACTTCAGTGATTAAAAAATACATATAAAATATTTTCAAAACTTTGTAAGGAACGATTTTTTTTTTACTCTTCACTATTAATGTCGTGTTAACTGAAATTGACGTATCTGACATTTGTCGATTTTTTCAGTTCAATCCAAATTTGAAATCCTTGGAATGGTTTTTATTGACAACTTTAGCTGTATATCGCCTTTTGAGCGGTAAACCAATCGCAACACATTCTTTTTTTATTAAAAATGGTTTTATAACTATTAAAAAATTAGTAATAAAAACTCCGAAAATCAAAAAAAAAAATGTAAGTACGCCATTTTCAGTTAACACGGTAGATTAATTTAAAAAAAAAAGTTCAAAAAGCAATTTTAAGAAGACTTTTAGTACATCTTGCAATGCTTTATAAATATTGATTGCAGGTGCCAGTTATAGCTTTCATCACTAAAAACCATCATTAAAAATTTTAATTGTTAAAAAAAAACTTTAAAATATAGGTCGAAAAAAAATTTTCATTTTGGCCCAACCTTCCACTTAAATTGACTTTTGTTATTTCAATGATTGAACTACTTTACCAATGATCATTGAAAAATTCAAAGCCATTTTACTTAGAAGTTTGGGCCGGAATTAATTTTGGCATCAAAATATTTACCGATTTGATTTTCTAAATGTCCCAAAACTAACAATTAAAATTTTCAATGATGGTTTTCAATGATAGCTATAACTGGCCCCTAAATATGGTGCAATATTTTAAAAAAATAATTCATCACCAATACTTATGTACTTTTTCAAATTGATTCATTGAACCGTTTTTCCTTACCGAATGAAAATAATCGTACTATCCAAATTAAGGAACAAATAACTGTATTATTCCTAAACATTGTGTAGCTTTCATCAAAATGGAAATGAAAAAAACAATGTTTGTCCAGTTATTTTTACAGTTTTGAATTACAATACTGACCAAATTTTGAAAAAAATATATTACATATATAAAATTAATCAACTGAAGACGAATAGGTACAAAATTTCAGTTGTAGGTAGGTACTACCACTAATTTTTTCTCACAACCAATTTTTTTAAATTCATTTGAACACTCGTTTGCAGTGTTTCCATAAAATATTTTTCAAAATCGGGAGATTAGCACATCGAAAATCGGGGTTAATCGGGGAATTAGTTTAAACAAATTTTGAGCAACTCGCTATTTTTTTTTTTTAAAGATTATTAGTATTCATTGTTTCATATTTTACTTTTTTTATTTATTTTCTTTTGTTTAAATTGAAATCGTTTAGACACAAACCATGAACCTTACAATAATTATACATACCTATATGTTTTTCTTAGTTTTATTTGAATTCATTTTGATTTTTGAAAGCAATAATAGTGTTTAAACACAGTTGACTAGAAGTTTTAAAAAAATATACATATCTACTATGTATTTGTCTTCTAAGGCCAACTCGCACGAAACAAACAGAAGATAAAAATTCAAATTTAGATAAATAAATAAAAGCTTCTCGAATTTTAATTACATAAACGGAAAATACTTAACAAGTGGATAAGAATATTTTTTCACAATTAACAAAACACATCAAACACAAAATATAGGTGGTGAGGATAACTTTAAAAAAAAATATATATTTTGCTACAACGTGATTTGATTCTACATTATGCTGCTGATGCGAAACGAAAAACCCCATACAAAAATGACACAACGAAATCACAAACGAAAAATTCGTTGTGCTTTTCGTTCTGCGGTACTCTGTTCGATGAGCGAAATCGATAATTGTAGCAGATTATTTGGAGAGATTTGTATTTGTTGTTTCTTTCATCACATTTTTATGCATTTGTGTTTGTTTTTTGTTTTTGCAAACGGTGACACTTACAAAGGGTATTTTTTCGTTGTGGTTTTCGTAAGCATTTCGTTGTTATGTTGGATACCAACTAAATATTTCGTTTCGCATCAGCAGCGTACTAGGTTTATTCAGTGAAAAAACTCTCAATTATTTATTAAATCAGAAGTTAGTGCTGTCAGAAAACTTTCGTGCAAGTAGCCCTAAACGAATAAAACATCAAATGGGATATTTTAAGTTAGTTACAGAAAGGTTAAGAAAGATGCTTCTTTTTAATAAATTTATAAGTTATGTAAATTAAAAAGTGGAAAATATATTTAAGAAAATCGGGAGAAAGTGCCATATTTACATCAAAAATCGGTGTATCGGAAATACCTCTGAAAATCGGGAAAAATACGATAAATCGGTGTTTCTGGCAACACTGCTCGTTTGACTTCTTATCGTTTTCTTTATGCTTATAGGTACTTAAGAAAATAGACACTTAATATTGTATTTGACTATTTGAGTACTTAAAAGCCAAATATAATTCTTAGGTACTTAACACATTTCGAAGTTAATTTTACTCTTGTTGTTTTTTCAAAGAGTAAAGTGCATAAGAACTATATTTTTATTCAAATTATCCACTCAGAATACAAGTACCTTTTGATTGAACTTTGTTGAATTAGTGACACAAAACGTATAAAACAAAAGTGGTTTCCTATTTATTGTTCAAATCAATAATTTTTTTTTGGGGAACGGGGGCCCGTTATCCTGATGTATTTCAAGTGATAGAAGAAAAGTTGGTTTTGAAAATAAGTTAAATTGAACAATAAAGTATGTGGAATATGTACAGAATTTCGGCACATACAATAATAATATCGCCATATCATGTACCTAAATGATCAGTTCTTTCAGAAATAGAGTCGGTACAAGGTAAAATAAATATAAAAAATGAAAAATTCAAAATAATAAATATTACCAGACACAAGAATACAACAAATCAATATTATATTAAATGCATCTATGAAGTTCATAAAAGTTCGCAATTTTGGAATTCAAAATAAACACAAAAAAAAAAAGGAATTGTACTTTATGGTCATTTTTGTGTTTAAATATCAAATAAAATTGTCATTTAATGGACTCTTATATATCTTTCTGTGGATAACAAAAATAGCATCGCTTCGCAACATTCACATAGTCTTCTTCAAATAAAGTTTTTTTTTTTTTTTATTTTATTTTCATCATCAAAATAGAGATCGAATCTATTTGATAACACGACAACAAAACAAAACAAAAAGAAAACCCCCTCTCGAACATTAAACTAAATAAATGAATATAAAAATACAGCCAAACATCAGGCGCATTAAATTCTTTGTGCATCGTGTATGCCGCTATTCGTACTTGTATCTAAAATTCAGTCCCGGATTTAGGTGAATTTGAAATCGACTTCATCATATTTCTCAATTGAATGCCATAAAAAAAACAACATTTTTGGAGTATGAGCAAATATATTACTGTGTTTGGAAGAAATACGATGGGCCTTACCAATAATCAAATTTAGTTATGACTTAAATATTGCAGTGAAAGTAACTAAAATATTATAGATCCTAACTCCTAAGTAACTAAGCATAAATTATATTTTCAATTTTTTGGAGTCAATTCGATATATGGTTCATAATTTATAGTCCACGTAAATATTTAGGTAATAACATGCACGATTTATTATTTAAAGTCCAACCCATTATGGCCCATTTTAATGAAACATTTAAATCGTAACTAAATTTGATTATTGGTAGGAGATAACTCCAAAAATAAACTGCGCCACTTCCACTGTATACATACATATGTACATGTACAGGGGATCACATCATTCATGCACTATAATTTGGGAGATGTTTCATGGGATTATCTAAGAAAAAGAATGATTGGTGGGAACATTTTATCGCCCCCCCCCTGAGGCTGGGGGGAAGAGTTAATTTCTGAAAAAACTGACTTAAAATGAAAGAAAAAAAGAGGCTTGGTTTGACCCACACTGATAACTTCCTATTGGTGCCCTTTGAAACTCGATACCCGATATTTACTTTTATAAGAAAATTATCAATTCAAAATCTTCAAAAACCTTATCAGTTGTGCAATCAAGAGAAGGCCTAAGTTCGGCTGTTTGGTCTGAATATAAGTTTTTTTTGCATTTTTGTTGTCCTAGAAAAAAATCGAAAATTGAATTTTTTTGAAAACCTTATCAATTACTTACTATGGTAGTGTGTGTAGATTACAATTATTTCCGAGTTAATATCATTGGTTGTTTCTCAGACATTCGAGCCGAAAAACATTTTTTAACAATTTTTAGCAGTTTTTTTGCAGTGTTTTTGGCCTAGAAGAAAAAAAACGTTAATTCAATTTTTTTTACAAACTTTACCGATTATCAGTTATAACTTTGTGTATTAAAAAAAATTAACCTGAACTTAATATCTTTGCATGTTCTCAAGATAATCGATATTTTTTTAACAATGTTTAATGGTTTTTTTAATTTAAAAAAAAAACTGTGGGTTGATTTTTTTTAAGTACTACCTATTTTTCACTACATCAATATTTATAGAATGAAACCAGGCCGAAGTCAATAGCTCTATTTGTTCTAGATATGTATATTCGAGAAACAAGGCATTTTACAACTTTTTTTTTTAAATTATTATAATAAAAAAATCGCTAATTGAATTTTTCTGAAAACCCTTTCAGCACGTAACGGCTTTATTATCTGTAAAATAAAATTTACTCGAAGTCGATTTCTCTACGCGTTCTCGAGATATCGTGAACGAAAAAAAACTTTCGAACGTACGAGGTACAAAGACATCTATCTAAAAACAATGTAATCCGACTTCAGAGACCTCGAAACGTCGAGAAATGTCAAAATTTTCAATTTCACAAATCTGACCGATTACAATAACTTCCAATAGGAAGTTAAAAATATTTCAAATTATCGAAAGCACATGCATACAGTAATGTTTTACAATTTTTTTGAAGGCTAATATTCCATCCTTTTGTTTGTTCTTTAAATCAAATTGTTTGAATGAATAGTTTTTGAGTAATTAAATTTAAAATTTGAAATTTTTGAAAAATAATAGCTTCGTTCGTGTACTTTCTGCACTAAAATTCACAGTCTATCAAATATTGAGGAGTGGGGATGAAATTCTCTCAGAGAGAAGTAAAACTGCAAAATAGTACACGAACGCTTTGAACAAATAATTTTTACCGGTTTTTTAACGTCAAATATTTGAAAACAAAAAAAATAAATATCGTCATCATTTCTTTGAAAAGATTTTCAAAATAAAATAAAAAAGTAAGAAAAAGTTAATTTATTACATTAAATTAAATAAAACAGAGGAGTATAAGAAAAGAGATGTTCTGGCAAATATCAAAGTGACTTTTGACAAAACTCATATTTCTGCCCGAAGAATTTCTTTGGGCTGAAATTAGCAGAAAGGGGAAATAATTTACTCTCTCGAGAGCGCTCTCTTCTGCGAAAAACTACACATTTTTTGCGTAAACGAACACAATTTGCGTTAAATTTGTAGAAATTCGTAAAAATTCGTAGATTTGGGGAGTACGCGAACGAACCTATTGTTATATATTTTTTCAAGTTGCTTATTTTCAAAAATTTGCTTAATCACTTTGGTTATTATACCAGTAAGAATTTTAGTGATCATTTTTGAAGCCATTTTTGAGAAAATTCGAAAAAGGAAAAGCCGTTTAACGAATTTTATTATTTTTCTGTGGGGCCCTATAGAAAGTTCCTTTGTTTCTGTACCGGTAAATCCAGCACTGGATATACCTAGAGAGACTTTTAGTTAGTGTTTGATAGATACGGTGAGTCAGAGCCAGAATTATATGAACAAAGTTGTAGGTATAGAAAACGAGTTTTATATTGATGATCCGTGACTCACAGAGACACCACTCAACTCATATAAAATAACCAATAAAATTGGTTAGTTTTCGCATAAAAAAAGAAGGAAAAAAAAAGTAGATTGGATATGCTCCCATCAGTGCAATCCTTTCCTTCATTTTAATATCCTGCAACCGGCACTAATATCGTTGTGGGTTTTTTTTTTTTTTTAATTCTCCGTTTTTATATGCTCTCAGCAAAAATGTTGTGTCTGTTTTGCAATTCATTTCCTATCCCAACGGAACAATCATGAACCTAGCTGCCACCCACTTTAGCAAGCACCCACCGCTCCGCGCAAATAAAAAGAACATCCATCTACAAAATAACTCACAAAAAGACAATAATTATTTTGGTTCGCCTGAAAATATAGAAGAAACTTCATAAATGAGTTGACTAACAAGAACAAACATTTATACAAATAGATGTTATACATGTCCTTTCGACTTCTTTGACATAAGTTAAACACACATAACATTTTCAGTCGGACACATTTCAGTAACACCATTGTTTGTATTTTTGTTGTGTAACCTATTTGTGTCCTCGAGGACATGATAGCAAAGTCATAGATATAACAAACGACAAAATCCTTTAGGGGTACCAGGATGGTAGAAAAAACTAAATTCAGACTGTGAGTGAGATATAAATTGTTCACCATAGAGAGGAAGAAACTAAATTAGTATCCTTCTCTATATGAGGATATAAAATTAGTAGTATAGGTGCATAGGTATATGTAAAGGAGCAGCAATAGAAAAAATAGAACACGTCAAGGCAGACAAAGCATGGTTTGCATATATACTTAACTCAGCCTCAGCATTCTATTTGCCATCCTGTGAATATTCAAACGAAACTCATCCCAGGGAATGAGAGAGAATAAAGAAGACTAAAGACTGTAGTAACCTGCTTTTGATGTGGCTGGTTAGAAGTTTTTGTTTCAATCTACTTTTCCTGTTCCATGCGGTGTTTTGTGTTTGCTGCTTCTGTTGGGTTGTCTAGACGCGCAACAGCGCACAAAGCTGAAAATTTAACTTTTCAAAAAGATGGTTGTTGTTTTTTTTTGTAAAAAAAAAAAAAATAAAAACAGAAAACGACAAACATTAATTTTACAGAAAAGGCTTAAAGCCTTAAGATTAAACTTTTACTTATGCCCTGGACCATCATCATCATGATCATCATCATCATCAGTGGAAGGTCAAGGTTTTATACAAATCATTATAAACTTTTCCCTCAACACAAAGAAAACAAATTAACTGCTGTTATAATTACTTTCCCTGATTGGACGTCAAGAGATGGAGTAAAATGGTGACCTTCCTACTGGACGCTGGCTTCCCGTAGGCTGCGAGTTAATTTAAAATTAAAGTTCACTTCGTAAAATATGTTTACGATAAAAAAAAAATAAATTTATAGGCGAGGGAAATAATCTTATGTATAATCTCAAAAGGACCAGTTTCACGAATGCTCATTTTGTGCAGTGAATACATATGGCGAAATAACGAGAATAAAGGTAACCTGTCATCCGGTCCATACAAAGATATTATAGAGGAGCTGGGCTGAAAAGGTAAATCTAATTACTATAGTTGTGATGATGACCTTGCTTTAGTTTTAATTTTTTAATACTCGTGAATCTGTAGGCAGGCCAGGTTTGGCAGGCCAGGTTTGTATAGCTATCCTACTCGTATCGTTAATTTAACGTACATACATAATGTACATGATGTAGGTTTAATATTAGTTGAAAAAATAAAAGGAGCTACTGAGTCGAAGGAACTTGCTCGTATGTATGTGTACGATCACACTGTTGTGACCACCAACGCAATTTACGAGGAAAAATTTTAACAGCCGTTGGAGTTGTTTTTAAAAAATATTATATTTTACATAGACATACCTATAAAATTTTGTATAAACATTTTCCACAAAAGAAAAAAAGGACCTCCATCAGTTTTTAGTAGATATTTAATTAAGTGGAGCTAATGTTTTTTTTTTTTTTTTTTTAAGAAATTTTTTTTATTTTCTTTAATTAAATTTAAATTTTTTGAAAATTTTGATAATGTAATATTATTCAAAATTATAAAAAGCTTCTTTATGTAAAATTAAATTTACATAAAGTTGAACAGATATCTAGTGTTAAATTTGTTCCTGTAAGTCAAAAATAAAAATGGTCAAAAACTTATTTTTTTCTGGGATATCTTTGATCTGTGGACACAATTTATTTTATTGTATATTTATTTTTTATTTATTATTTAAAATCTTTTTTAATAGTTTGCATCAATCTTAACATAGTAGAAGTGATTATGAGAAAAGTGATAAAATTAAAAAATAAATTGAGATTTAATAATTTAATTTTCCAATGTGTTAAGGAGTCGAAACTTCTAAAAAAATTTATATGCAGGTATTTTGTTTTTTATTTTTTTTTTTGTTTTTTAAAAAATATATTTTTAAAACTTTTAAATAAAGAAGGTATTGTTTTACCTTCTTAGACAGAAGCACCAGATTGCAAAATTATAATAAAATCAGTTCATCAAAAATCTATACATACATATGTAAATAACTCGAAAATAAGGCATTTCTCTCAAAAAACCTGAAATGCAATTTTCTTACAACTACTTTGATAGTTAAATGTTCGAAGCTTAATCAAAATCGTTGGAGTAGTTTTTGAGAAAATTTGAAAAAAAAACCGAAATATTTCTATAGATGAGATGAATCAAAAACTCGAATTTCTTTTTTAGGGAATAACATGAAAATGCTTGCTGTGTACCAAATTTACAGCAAATCGGCCCACCCGTTTGGGCTCTAGCTTAAATAACAGTGGACGCACAGACCCACACGACATACGGTATGGCGAAAACCACTTTTTCGGACTTCTCTATCAACCGTAACGTTAATTTTTGATTATAGAACCTCGATTTTTTTTTTCACGCACAAAAGCAATACTTGCCCTATAGAACAAGTAAAAATAAGTCAAGGGAATGTCCAAGAAAACCCTATGTAGGTACCAAGTTTAAAGAAAATTGACCTTACCAGATGGACAGAATTTCGAGACCATTCTTTTTTGTCTTCCCTTTCATAAATTTAATCAAAAATCTTGAGTTCAATTTCTATTTACGAAACTATACAAAATGTCTTTAACTAATGTCGAATACCTTTTAAGAAAAAAATCGATTTGCTTAGAAGAAAAAAATCGACTTTTCTGAACAAATCCCTTGTATTAAAAGAAAAAATTCGATTCTGTTTAGAAAAAAAATTGAATTTTTTTGGTAAAAGGAATTCGACATAAAATTAAAATCAAATTTCGTGGTACAAAAGGCTCATGAAAAACTAGTGGCTAGTAACTTTCAACTCTCAACAATTCCTGTTTGCGTGTCTTGGTGAGGACCAACAGTTTATTGCCGAATTCGAAGGCCTAACAAGAGATACCTACTCTTGGACCTTGCAGGCAGTAACTCTGAAAACATTTTTGTTTTTAGGTGGAATAGGGTGTGAATTGAATCCTCTGGCGGGACAGTCCATTTTATTTTTAACTTCCCATTGAAAGTTATTGTAATCGGTCCGAGTTGTGAAATTGAAAATTTTGACATTTCTCGACGTTTCGGGGTCTATGGAGTCGGATTACATTGTTTTTAGAGGGATTTCTGTGTACGTACGTTCGTATGTTCGTACGTTCGTACGTTCATACGTTCGGAAGCTTTTTTTCGTTCACGATATCTCGAGAACGCATTGAGAAATATGAACTTTCCGTTCCTTCCGTTCCTTTTTAAAATTAAAAAAAAAAAAAACATTTAAAATTGTTAGAAAATATCAAATATGAGCACAAACAAAGATATTAACTTCTGGTTAATTTTATTTAATATATCAAGTTATAGTTGATAATCGTGAAAAAATTCAACAAACGGTTTATTTTTTTCTAGGCCAAAAAAGCTGCAAAAAAATGCTAAAAATTGTAAAAAAAAAATGTTTTTTCGCCTCGAATGTCTCGAGAACAAGCAGTTATATCAACTCCCGGATAATTTTAGTCTACACACAATGCCATAATTAGTAATTGATAAGGTTTAAAAAAAAATCAATTGAAGGTTTTTTTCTAGGCCAAAAAAACTGCAAAAAAACTCATAATAATTGTTGAAATTTTTTGTGTCGCATACATATTTAGAGCAAACAGCCTTCCCTTGATTGTACAACTGATAAGTTTTTCGATAATTTTTAATTAATAATTTTCTTATAAAAAATAACGTCGGGTGCCGAGTTTCAAAGGGAACCAATGGGAAATTATCAGTGTGGGTCAAACCCAGCCTCTTTTTCTTAAATTAATTTGCAATTTCAGAAACGACTCTTTTGGAAAAACGGAACAATGTATTTTCCAACACCTCATTAAATTTAATCAGAATTACCTGAATCACTACACACATCGCTGTAAAAAAAAATACATTCAATCTTTGCATAAACTGTAAAGAACACAAAAGAACAAAAAGGGCGATAAGCCCGCTTGTTTAAATTTATACTTCTATACTCCGGAAGTTATACGATAGGTATAAAAGTTTTTTAAGTTATTTTAAGAGCTAAAAGTCTTAAAGCTCGTTTTTATTTGTGAGATAAAGTAGGTGCCATTGAATAAATAAATCAATATTCTGTCATCTTCTTTGTGAACCACACATCCGACTGCACATCAGTTTGGTAGGTATACATGCTTTAGTGTCGTCCCCACACTTCATGTGATGCTAAAATACCAGAACCTCATACAACCTTTGAAAAGTGCCGTAGGCTCATCATCTCTGGAGATATATATCGCCAACGATAAAGGTGTACCATGAAAGTAAAGGGCAAGCAAACTGAGATGGAGCTGATGGAACCCTGCATGCCGCTGCCATTGACTCCAATATCGGTGCGGTGGCAGGCGGCCGGCGCGGCGGCGGCGGCGGGCGTCGCGATTATTCCACACTTCACTTCCGCCCTGTAGTTCCTCGTCCTCGCACCTTTTAATGACTTCATCGATGTGGTTATCGAGTATCACGTCCATCTGATTGCAGTGATGGCAAAAGCTTTACAGAGTTCCATACACACACACATACTACCTCTTCCTATCCTACAGCTACACCACTCTGTTAGTGTCGGAATAAAGTGATGGTAATGGAGGAGAGTTGGAGCTTGAAGCTGTCGATGGGGTTAAATTCTGGACAGAGAGCATTGTATAGTTAGGTATATCTAGAGAAGTGATGATGATGATGGCGATGCCAATAGCACTGATGCAGTAAATTTAACTGAATGCGCCATCGGCTTCGTTCGTTCATTTGATGATGCATAGGTTCAAAACACTCAACGAAGATATAAACGAAGATATAGATAAATAGATACTGTATATCTATGTATGTCTATGTATGATGATGTTAGCTTTAAAATGAATTTAAGTACCTTCCACTATAGACACGATGCAACTATAAAGATCGGGGCGTTGCGTTGCGTTGCGTTGCGTTTCTTATCTTCCCCCTATGGCTCTTTATAGATAGTCTCAGCTGCATCTGATGTTGCATTTTTACTTTTTTATATTTAAAGCCTTTTGTGGTATCGGTTTTTATGTCTTTAATAAATAAACTTGCGGTCTGAGTTTATCATATCGGAAAATATACATAAACATTGCATTAAAGATTATAAAGTGTATATTGTATGTACCAGCACTCTCATATATCTACTTTAGTTGATAGAATTATACATTATGTACATTAAAATATTTTTACTATTAAATAAATTTTACCTAACCCAGCGGCTCTATTGGTAATATTTGAGGCTTCGCTCATTGCCATTGCCTTGAATCAGGGTTACCGCTGAAAATTTTTGAAAGGTCGTAAAAAAATTCGCACTCAAAGAAATAAGGTCGCAAAAAAAAAAATTCTTCAAAAAGTCGCAATTTCAAAATAAAAAGTCGCACAACCTTATGAAAAATATTTTTTCAGTTAAAAGATTTAAAAATTGCTTTTTTACTTTTTTTTAATAAAAACTACTTTGGCAACTAAAAAAATTTCAGCTTTAATCAGCTAAAACTTAATAATTTGTAGGTATCGAATACATAAATCAAATTTTGAAAATAAAAGAAATTCCATTCTTCATTCAGAATCAGAAGAAAATTGTTTAAAGCTCATTTACATTTCCAATACTATTTTTCTAAAAAAAAGGCTTTGAATCTTAAAGTGACTTGAATTTCAAATATGTGCATAATAGTTCAGTCATATTAGGCTGTTTTTATAACACACAAATTCTGGAAAATCGCCGAAAAGCTAGATTTTGGTATACAGCCTCCTGATGGTGTTTTTTGATAGGAGCGCCGCTAACAATTTTACGGGGGGTTAAAGGCACCCCAAAATGGTTTTTCAGGAATATGTCCCTAACGGTTCTTTGTACAAAAAAATGTTTATGGCGATTTTGTAGCTTAGATAATTTACTACAAAAAAGATTATAACACTTTTGTTCATAAAAATAACGGTTTGCAAAATAATTCAATCGGTAGAGAGTTAAGGTTTTTAAATTTCCATACAAATGGAGAAAGCACGAAAATACTTAGGGTGAATCGCATACGGTGTGACAAAAAGCTAAAACTTATAGGTTGAGTCAAGACAAGGAAAAAATCATATGGGAGGGGGGTCTATTTTCCCCCGTTCAGGCGGGAGTGGCAATTTTCTAAGAAAATCGACTAGAAATAGAAAAAAGATCATTACAAAACAACGGAAACACTTACAATGTCACGCATTACTTTTTATTTAAAGCTGGAGGTCCGTTATTTATTTAATTTTTAATTCAAATAGTTTCAGAGAATAGTTTGTGAGAAATTTATTTTCAAATTCAAAATTATGGAAATATAATGAAAACAAAATGTTTTCAAACTAATTTTTTTCAAAACTTTACATTACATTTAGTTTTTTTTCAGTATTCGATACTCCCATCAATTAGTCAAATACTTGAAACCGGATGCCTAAATATCCGTCAGTTTTTGAGAAAATCGAAAACTTAATGTTGTATTGAAAATTAAATTTCGAAAAAAATCATTTATGAAATATCGAATTTTCAAACACAAATAGTCAAATTTTTTTTAAAAATCAAAAATTAATCTTTTTTTTGAAAATTTTGATATGCAGTAGGATTTCAACTTCCTAGAAGCTTTTGCAAAAAAAATTTAATTTAAATCGGTTATACAGATAAGGAGATAGTATCCAAAATAAAAATAATGGCTCTATGAGAGGTACTGTTCATAATGGCTTACTGTAAATTTTGTTACTAGTAAATCATATATCGTACTAATATGAGTATTTAAAACAATTTTAATCAAAATCGTAGGAGTCGTTTTCGAGAAAATTTACATTTTCTGTGACGGTTTTTTTTTTTCAACCTTTATATGGAAAGTACCGTTAGTTTTGACTATAATAAACAATTTTGTTAAAAATATTCTAGATAATGTCAAAGAACCGCTTACCAAGTTTCGTAAAAATCAATCCACTTGTTTTCAAAATATTAGATTTTTCAAAAAAAAAAAAATACTTTGAATTTTTTTTTTTTTTTAAATCCTAAAAGCATTTTTTTTGAAAAGTTTGGTATTTTAATTTTTTAGAAGATTCTCCATAAAAAAAATTATAAAAATCAGTTTATTCTTTTTCGAGAAAAACGAAAATAAAAAAAATTGGTCTATGGGAAGTACCATTTAAAGCCAATTTTTAGAAATTTTATTTTAACTTAAAGGTAGCCCATACTTCATAAAGTTTACAGATTTTTAGAAAAATCTGTGGAGTCATTTTTGAGAAAATAGGATTCTTCAAAAATGCTAAAAAAATTATATGGCAGGAACGGTTTTTTTTTCGGTCCTAAAAAAATTCAAAAAATGTGTGTCGGTAGTTCAAAAAACACTATATGCCAAAGGTTAAATAAAATCGACCCATACGTTCAGGCTGTAAACGAGTACACAGACAGACAGACAGACGGACGGAATTGGGAGACCCACTTTTTTTTATTTCTTATATAATGAAAGAGGATCACTCAGGTAAAATTTGTCATCCTCTATCATTTTATGCAATAACAATAAATAGTCGGACCTACCTAAGACAAAAAATGGTTAAATTTTGAGCTTAATTAATAATTTTTTTGCTTTCACATATTTTTATCTTACATAATATAGGAATTAAAATAAACATACCTAAAAAATAAAAGGGCCAACATGGGCTGTGCAATAATTTTGCTTTATGCCTTTGACTGCAAGGGAACATAAAATGCAAAACCCATCCTGTTACAAATTATTGTAAAGTCAAAACCTATTTGACTATTCTTGAATTTTTTGGCAGTGATATAAAATATCCAAGTTTGAGTAAATTTCACTAAATAAGTTCATTCAGAGCTCAGCTAACGTCATATTTAAAAGCTTTATCATCAGAAAAAGACGTAATTTTGCCTTTGAAATTCTGTTCGAAAATAGAACTGGTGATAATAAAAAAAAACCGAAAGGAACCCAAAAATAAGTCAGGGTTTTCAAACAATTTTGACACTTTCAAACTTTAAATTTGACATGTGTGTTCATATTCAGTGGGATAGTGGGTTAAAAGCTTTTAACATTCAATAAAAAAAAACGCCTTGGTGACTTTTAATATTAAATAATACATGCCTTCTTCACACTACATAATTGCTCGAATTGTTTGTACCGACCGAAAGATATTTTACTGCACACCATCACTGGGCCATAGTCCAAGGGAAAAGTAAGGTAATTCTTACAAGTAGATACCCTCTGTTTTTGAAAGGGGTTTCACAAACACCTATCACCACTTTGTCTGACGGGATATTATGCTGATTCCATCTTGCCTTTCAACTCGAATGAAGATAAATTGCAAAGCTTTTATCTTTTCTTCTTAAGGGACTTCCTTCGGAGACTTATTTTTTTTTATTTTTTTATTTTTATCTTTAATGCATTTCTCCTAAACTTCGACTTGAATTCATCTTTAATTTGAGGTAAATTGAAGTGTCCACACCATGCAACATGCTCCAGTACAAAAGACACATTTTGTTCAATATGTATTACCTCCCCCCTCAGTTTCACCCCCTGACATAGTATAATGGAACGTGGGAAAAAGAAGGATACAATAGAGGTCTGACGCATAGATAGATAGGTAGTACAGCTGTGCATATAGAAGAGTGCACAGTACACGTATCTGAGTTGTCATACGCTTCGTCTATCTGCCAAGTACATGACCCGGAAGAGCTATAGCTCGAGTTTTCATATTTTCTATACTCGCTTATGTATATGAAAAAACAGAAAAAAAATATAGTGTACCTCTTTGTATCTTTTTGCTGCTGCTGCTGTTAGGTACCGCTCCGCTGATGCTTCTCTTGCTACAAAAAAAAAAAAAAAACAATTTGGGATTAGATTTTGTCGATTTTTCGACGTATACCTCTGTATTTTGTGTTCTCAAAACGTCCTGCCTGCCAAAGCTTTTCTGTATATCCGTCAATATTCTGCGGGGGCGCTGAATACCAACAAAATTGTCCTGTCTTTGATTTTTCTGTGAAGTGGTCGAGGCTTGGTTTTTATTTTTATACGTTTTTTTTTTGTGGGTTAGTTGGCTGAGTTTTTTATTCTCGGTGCAGATAGTTCATCGTCTGGGGCTATTTGGAGGCTAAAATAAAAATTTAAAAAAAAAAAAAAAAACAGACGAACGAATTTCTGAAACTTTTCTATTTTATGTGAGCGGAATAATTAAAAGTAGTGGATTAGTTTGTTATTTTGCCAGCGCTCTTTTTGGATACCTTTGTGTGCTTCTGCTCGGTTTGGTTGAATATTTTGTGGATGGTGGATAAAAGTGGATATGCCCCTCGCACATCCCAAGAGGACCTCATCAGATTTAATTTTTTTTTTTTAATGTTTTGTTTGGGTTAGTTGCTTTATTGTCGATATACATACATATATGGTAGGTACTCGGTACTCGAGCACTTTATATCTATTGTATAGAATTTTGTTCACTCCAGAAATTTGGCTGATTGAAGAGATAGAATAATATGATGATGTGTGTGTCTGATAGAATAGCAGTAGCAGCAACCAAGCTGTTGTAGTGGACTTAGAGAAAATTTCTTAATTGGAACATGAATTGGTAGACAAAGAGTGTTTTTCTATACCTTTATGCTTAATATGAAGCAAAAATTTTTAATAACAAAGCAAAAGAAAATTGATTTTATTTTAGTAACGTTTTACCGTTTGCTTTTTTTTTTGCTGTGGATATTTATTGATTTCAAGTCGAAAAAGTTTTAAGAGATCCAAATGTTTTGAATCCAATTTAGTTAAGGCTTTCACAAATTATTAGCCTGCTACTTTCTGAACCGTATATATGAAACCGTTAGCCTCAAACCGATTTCTTTGATGGAATAAATCCTCTTCAAATATTTAAATATTAAAAGTAACTTTCAAGGTATTCTTGTGGTTTCTTGGCGTAGACAAGACTCTTCATGGAATCCTTAAAATCCAATACATCCCTTTCTGCCAAGTTAGCGTACTTTAATTGTTTCGTAAGCATTAAAAGCAATCGAACCTTTTGCCTTTTGTAGTAGCCTGTGATGGCGTTGGAGTTTAATACCAGCCGCTTCCACCTTAAGTTTTTTTCTGAGCTACTACCTCTTGCGAGGAAGTGACAAATCCTCCAAGATTATCTCTTGTCATAGAAAAGTGCCGCTCACCTTAGCCGTTCGAATTCAGCAATAAACTGTAGGTCCCCTCCATTCCTGCAGACACGCACACAGGAATTGTTGAGAGTTGTAAGTCGCTAGGCCCTGGTTATTCATGAGTCGTTTGTTCCACCAAATTTATTTATTTATACCTTTTGCCAGTAATGTTCAATATGGTCAATTTTTAGCGAACGAAAAAAAAATTTCAGTTACGATACTTTCTTTTTTTTTGTCGCTTACGATAATTTGGCGGAAAAGGATCGATATAGGTATACATATATTTATATCTTAAAAGTTTCATTTTGTCACTTTCCTCAAGCGTGAGAAATTTCTCTTGCCCAAGTCCAATATTCAAAAATTTTGTTCATTAAAATATCTAGAAATAGTCCTTAAAAAAAAGATCTAAAAGACGTGAACGCCGAATATAAGTTTTTCGGACACACTTCTATAACTTAGATAGTGACAAAGCTGGTGTTGACACTTGACACATCTATAATACTATGTCACTCTAAAGGTCGTCGCCTTGATATACCATCAGAATTCTAATTTCTGTGACTAACAAATCTCAACTGTGTGCGTATTATCGATAGGAATAATGGAGGGTACCAAAAATCTTCTTCCGAATCCGATTAGCTAATATCTTCAGTTGTTAAAAAGTATTCTTTCATGAAAAGATGTATCTACTCTCGGAGAATTTAACAATCATTTGCTGCAGTAAGATTGAATCTGTGAGTGGAAGAACAGACTGAGATACGGTGATGGTCTTTCGTTTTCTTCGATCCGGAGTACGCTGCTTCCATCAGTCATCCAGAACTAGTACTCTGGTATCCGCGATGGCCTTATCCTTAAAATTGTCAGGGTCTCTCCTTCTGCTTACTGTCCAGCTCTAAACGCCGTAAGCCAAGAGTAGCATGGCAGGGCATAGGATAGTTTTGATCTTATCTATTTCGTCAAACCGAAGTAGCAGTAATATACCGAAGTAATTCTTCATCAAATTTCCACTAAAGAGACGTCTCTAGCTAACGTATACTCCAAACTCGAATCTCAATATAGATGAACTTCTTACTTACATACCTACTTCGAAGTTGCTGCTATCAATAGTGAAGTTTTGCCCAGACGGTGGATAAATTAATGTTTGTTGAATTCATTGCAGGTCTTGTCCTCGTTTACTTTAAGACACACAAGTTTCTCTTATTCTTCAATTGTCGGTAAGAACTATAACGGTATACGTTGGAAGCGGCCGAAGATGTCAAAATCATCTAAATTCCATTATAGTAATTTAGAGGTTCAGTTAAAGATTGTATTTTAACGACTATTCTGCGTAATGTCGTAATGGTCAATGCTTTGGACTGTCACGCCAGAAGTCTGGGGGGTCATTCCGTAAAACGGAAACGATCGAACGATATCGTTTTGATGATTGATGTCCCCATTTTTCTTCAGATATGATAGAGAGAAGTATTGTAGAAACGATATCGTTCGATCGTTTTAATTTTTCAGCCTCTACCAATTAAAATAAAATGTTTTTTCAGGGCTCTGCCTCTTGCAAGGAATTGCCAAATCCTCCAAGAGTACCTTCTGTCATAGAAAAGTGCCACTCACCTTAGCCGTTTGGATTCGGAAATAAAATGTAGGTCCCCTCCATTCCTGCTGAGAGTTGTAAGACACTAGGCTCATGAGATCTTGTGCCACTAAATTTATTTATTTTTAATTTTATTCTGCGAAAACTCTCCGCTCTAGAATGAAATCGAAGAAATTACATGAATTATTGGGAGAAATTGTTCCTTATCCTCATCTTGTATCAACATTAAAATATCTGGATAAATAAATTTGGTAGCGCAACAGCTCTTTAGGGAACCAGGTTCTAGTGACTAACAAATCTCAACTGTATGCGTATTATCGATAGGAATAATGGAGGGTACCAAAAATGTTCTTCCGAATCCGATTAGCTAATATCTTCATCTTCAGTTGTTAAAAAGTATTCTTTCATGAAAAGATGTATCTACTCTCGGAGAATTTATCAATCATTTGCTAGAGGCATCAGCACCCGTAAAAAAGTTCTATTTAAGGGTTATGGGATTAGATCCCCAGACAGCGGGACAGTTCAGTTCTACTCACTAACCATTATGCCCACGCGTCGTTTGCATTACAGCGCATATTTTTCAGTATCACTCGACACAGCTTTATCAATTTTCCCGGGACCCCGAGTTTGGTCACCGCCATATTGAGTCTTGACAAGAAACAGATACTTTTGAATTCGATGAAAACGTGGTGAGTCTCCATTTTAATATCTTCGTCTTTTCCAGTATTGGCCTCAAAGTGAGCATTTTATCAATGGTCGCTCTGTTAGGTCAAAAGCAACACTGCACTAATAGTTACTGTTGGTAGTGTTACAGAAAGGCTTAAACACTCACAACAGGATTTTATAAACCTATGACTTTTAGCATGAACGCATGCTTCGATAGTAGTTGTTGCAGGACATAAAATTGTCTTTTTTGTAAATGGTCATATGGAGCTGGTATAGTCCAGTCGTCGGGCATAAGATAAATCCATTCTTGGTAAATGATTTGATGCATGGACCCTACCAAGACATCCATCTATTCATTTCGAGAGCTCTGCTGGTAAGTCATCAAATTATGTGAAACTTTGTTGTCATTGATTAGAAATAGGTTATCTTTCTTACCCTATTATAATCGTATTTCATGATGCCCATCGCAGCTGTTAGAAATGTTTCTTAAAAATCTACATTTCTTATGCTTCGGTGGCTTAAGGTTGCCCTTTTTGTTTGGAAGAGCTTACATGCCAGTCTCAAAAACAGCAGCTTTTGTTACCTTTTCACATGTACTCAACGGGTTCTCTTACTGGGGCACTTTTGGGTGCCTGGCGATGCTAGGACTACTGTTGCCTGTGGGAGCTTGATGCATCACAGCGGAGAGTTTCTCGCTCAGGTGCTCTCTGTTGACTCTGGCGTATAACATCGAATTTCTTCTTCTAATCGGCTTGCACTTAATAGTTTAAACCTGAATTTCGTTGCAATAAGGAAATTGTCATATACAAATCACTGATAATATGCCATTACAAAACGTTTGATCTACAGACCTTGCGCTCGTATAACTTGAGGAACATAAAATGGTCACAGTCGAAGTTTTCCTCTCAAAATGTATGCAGTTTCAGATACGTGCGTGCGTCTATTAGCAAAAGATCGATTCTGTTAGTTGTTCGACAGCGTCAGTTTGTTACTTATCACCGCATAACAGTAGCTGTTATTTGGATGTCGTTTTGTGGAGCCTGTGCTTACCAACTTATCTGCGGAAGATGTCTGATTTTCCGATTTTAGTTAAGATTTCTTAAAAAAAAAAAAAAATTATTATTTATTTCTTGAGTTTCTATAGAGTTAACCAGTTTTAAGTGCTTTATTTACGCCAATTTTACCAACAAATCAATTCCATATACAACTTCAATTTAAAACTACTTTATATGGCCTTCGCCTTGAGTGATAAATAGGATCAAGTAATTTCACTCCCCCTTGAAGTAGGTACATTCCAGGACTTAAAACTAATACCATGCTTACTTTACTACACAAAGAAAGTCCATATGGCTTCAATATTTGCCCCAAGACTATTTTTGTTCCAAATTCCTAAATAGCTTATTTTGAATCAAATAATAGTAATCCCTCCTTAAAATAAAAATACATGTAAATAAACTTAATACGCCCACAAAAACTATACAATTCCATTAGAAATAATCGCCTTGTACTGTATGTATTATATTTCAAACCCTCTCTAATGCATGTATTTTGGTTAAAATTTGGTTTTCTGAAAAACCACTTTTACTGCCAGTTGCTGGATCTTCAAAAATTGAAATAATAAACCCTCGTATCCTTGCGTTGACTGATTGCACTTCGCACGTATTATATTTGTATGTTCTCTTTTTTGGATGTTTTCAAATAGCCAACAACAAACTAAACTGTCTGCCATTTGTGTTGAAAATATCCTGTGTCAGTAGCAGCAGCAGCAGTCAAGCGATTTAATCCTTTTCTTTCAAGAAGGGCTTTATTGAAGGCCACATAGCCAACACCAAGGTTGGTATAGCTAAGCTCCTGCAACTACCTACCCTTTGTCAGAAAAGCCAACTCTTTTGAATTAACTTGTGTGGGTTTTTTTTTTTTTGTATTTTGATTCATGCACAATCAATTCATTCGTCAAGGATACAATGCAATACAAATATAACCCCTTTTGAATTCTCCTCCTTCGAACATATGATGATGATGATGGTTTAACATAAACCCATTTATTTCGGACTAACACTCTATTTTTTCCACCCAAACCCAACTCTGTCGAACATGGACAAAAATACTCCCAATTTTGTTGCGCTACAAAACACATCACATTAATATAGTAAGAGTAATCCCGGAATATACAACAGCAATCGAATGTTCGGATGAAAGGATATTTTCCCTCTCGAGATCATCGAAGTGATGAGAATCCTAAAACAACTCTGCGGATGCAATTCTCAATAATATTCAAGGATAGATAGATACGTGTATACCACCACCCTTAATTTCAAATAACTCTGAAGGACGAACAACATCAATACAACAAAAAAAAACTAGATATCAGTCTGCATAGGGAATAAAAAATGCAGGCAACAATAATAAACAAGCAACAACAACAAGTAAAATTAAAAAAAAAAAAAAACATTTTAATGGTTGTTTGTTTACCCAAAGGATAAGCCTGCGTCTGGTTGTGGAAATTAAACCATTTCTATATAAGACTCCCAAACCCTATAGTGATGTGATGATGGTAGACAACAAACCACCCTCTCAACCGGCTGCACAATGCAATCAACTCTACTACTGACAGGGCAGGAGCAGGACTATGAAGACGAGTCAGTTTGTTCTATGTTGATAGGTGTAACGTTGAAATTATCCTCGCTGATTAGATTCACTGTACAAGAGGGGTGGATTAGTGGTGAGTTAACTCACACTCTATAAAGCAGGTTGTTCTTGTGGCTATTTTATATTAACGAACAATATACATCTTTCAGAAAAACGACCAGACACGCTCTTCTCTATAGCCTTTGTGTTTACAACATTATTCTCTTGTGTTCCATTTTTGACATTGAATTTTAACAAACGGTCTCCCAACTTACACAGGATCGTATTGGACTTGCAAGTGCAATGGATGTAAATTTGGGCCATAATATGTGTCGATGATATTGTGATTATGAGACAGCTTTAATGATTAGGAATTCTAATCTTGTTGGATATTGTAACAAATGAGCTGAGTTTAACACAAATTGCATATTGGCAGGGCCCTCCGAAGTCAACTGATGAGTCCAAGTGAGATCGCCGAAAAAAAATGCCAATATTTGTGGACTAAAGATCATTGAATGACTGAATCAATAACTCAACAAGTTCAATTAAATAATTTTAAGTCTTCTAATTGCCTGGTTTATTTGAGTAGTACATTTATAGAATATGTTTTATAGAAAAATCTTTGTTTATAAAAATGCAATTGTTTTGTTTTTTTTTTGCGCAAGACGTGATTCGCGATTAGCTTGGCTAACAAAACTATGACTTTTTCTTCTTCTCCTTAGAATTTCTTAAAACAATTTCGAGTCTTTAGATCATAACACAGTCACTAAACTGCCAAACCAATGAATAAATCAGGGGATTTTAAATAAAGTTTGAATCGCGTTAAGCGCTTCAATTCATTTCGGTACACTACCAGCACTTTGAATGACATAACGCATAGTCATTTTTTTCGTAATTTTAAGTTCTTTATCGATTTAGTTTATTTTCTTTTTCGAATCGCGACTAGCGCGTGTATAAAATTAAGCAATTTATTGATTATTTTATTTATTGTAATTATTGTTTGATTCAAGCCTTCAGTTAAACTTACTGTTTCTGAATCATTCATTACATCCTATCCTGCCACTCGCCGCGTATGCCACCGGTAGGTAAAGTTTAAACCACTTAATCGTGAAAACGAAGGGCATTATTGTGGTAACTAAATGCTAAGTTCCTAATTCCTTCATGGCGAAGGTCTTGGGATAGAATCTAAGTTTACGCCAGATAAATTTGTAGGTCCCCCCCCTAAGTTATTAGGCCCTGGTTTGACAAAAACTTTCACACACTAAATTTAATTATTTTATTTTTAAATAGCGTCATTAGATTTTGTAGTAAAAAAACACTTTTTTTTTATTGAATTTGTAATAGGTTCATTTAAGCGCAGAGGCTATAATATTATATGTGGTACTCAAATTAATCAATTAAACACTCTCACATTGATTTTTAGTTCCAAATCAATACCCAAGAGAGTGATGGTTTTTAACTTTTTTTCAATAAAGCTGCATCATCATCTTTACGCTTTTGTCTATATTTGTACGACATATGTATTTACATACCTACATATGTCAGTATTTTTAGTAGCCGACTCGGCCCTATTGAAATGTCACGTTGCATGACAATCAGGTGGTTATATTGAGTAAGACCACGCTAATTCAGTTTTAATCGCGTAAATCGCGCCAATAGTACCATTTTAAAATTAAAATTAAACTTTTATTTTTATTGAAACTGCTGTACTTTTAAACCCATGCATAAAGTGAAGAACGTCTATAACTTATTCAGTGTAGGTATTTAAATTATTTCCGATTAGATTGCTTCTCAATCGCGCGAAGCGCTTCAAGAGTTTTTTTTTTTGCAACAACAGTCGTGATTTTGTTATACCCTTCGACTCATTCAGTTAAAATGCTATGACACTGTGAAAAAGTGGACAGAAATTGAACTTTTCATTTCCATTTTGATGAAGATTTCGCAATGCTTATGAACCATAAAATTCATTCCTTAAATTGGTTTGTACGATTTTGATCATTCAGTACGGGAATGGATCAATTTGAAACCTTACAGACATACTTGTGATCTAAAGTTCTTTAAACTGTCTTACCAAATTAAGTTTTGCAATCAATATTCGTAAAGCAGTGAAAGATGTACTAAAATTCTTTAAATAGTCGTTTTTTAACCTTTTCTTATTCTTACGGGGGGGAGGGGCAAAAAATTATTGTAATAACATTTTTGAAGATACTTGTAGAAAATTAGTTCCAATTTTCAAAACTGCTCTTAAATTTTTGGTGTCTACATTCCATGCTTAGATATTGGTGTCCAAAGTCAAAAGTGTCTTTTTTCATTCAAATGCAGATTTTCTTCTGAAAAAAAAATATACAACGACGAATATTAAAGCTAAATAAACAAGTTATAGAATCGATTCAATAAAAAATAAATACATTTGATGGCACAATACCTCATGAAGAACTAGGGCCTAGTGACTTACAACTCTCAACCATTTCTGGTGTATGCGTGACTGCAGGAATGGTGGGGACCTACAGTTTATTGCCGAATCCGAGCGGCTAATGTGAGCGGCACTTTTTTATAACAGGAGATACTCTTGGAGGTTTTTGTCAGTTCCTTGCAAGAAAATGACACCCTTTAAAAAAATTTTTTTGACTAGTACTGTTTCTTATTTTTTGCGCAATAACGGTACATTAAAAAATCATTTTTTTTTAAATTCAAAACAAAAGGCTTAAAGCTTTAGAATGCTTTTTGTTTCATATAAATACGACAACTTTCTACAGAGATACAACGCTTCAATAAACACTACGGCCATATTCTTGACTTTTTCCAAAACTAATTTTACCGAAAAACTAGATCTAGCGGTTTCGAGCTTTAAGTTTTTCACAAATTTTAATTACTTTGACATCTAAATCAAAATATTAATACATAGTTTGACATCTAAATCAAATTAACAATTTTTTTTTTAAACTTAAAACTCGAAACCCCTATAGAACTAGTTTTTCAGTAAAACTAGCTTTGAAGAATTTCAATAATATAGCCGTAAAAAAGTTATTAGTATTTATTGTACTAATTATACTAAATTGTAAGTGTTTTAAATTTTTTAATTAGTGTATTTTTGAAAAATTCTCAAATTTGTACATTTTACGCCTGTTTTTTTTTTTTTTTTAAATGGTGTAATATTTTTTTCAAAATGGTGTAATATTTTTTTTTAAATTTTGCAAATTCTCAAATTTTTTGAATGAATTTTTTTTTTCCAAAATTATTATTTTCAAAAAAGTTAAACTTGTGCTGTTTTGTGCTAAGTTTGTGCTGACAAATTGCCGAAAAGTTACGCAATTCGCATATTTGCATCTTCTATTAGGGCCGAAAATAATAGATAATATTATAAAAAAGCATGCAGATGCTTTAGGTACGTTTTTTTAAAGATTTAATATATTAATAAAAATATAATAAAAGATGTTACTTGCAGGGCCCACCAAAGTTGAGGTGCACCCTTGTCCTAAGTAATAGAGACACAAAGATGATAGGGTACAACAAAAATGGGAGTAGATCTGTTTCACTTTAAGGAAACACTGGACGTATACATAGCTTAAAACACTTTGCAACAGACATTAGACCTGTGTTTTCATCCTATTTTGCAGCTACAGCAAAGAGAAAACAGATGAATATTATATATCCACACCAACAACAACAGCAAAAATGACAGCAATATCAAGCCTAAGGTATAGAGAGAAGGTCTAGTGTACAGTAGAGTGCGGACAATGTCCTGCTTCAAACCTAGATTGGCGTGGTAACCCAATGTTGCCAAAGCATCCGACCAAATCCACCACCATCACCTCTTCTCCCTGTTTATAGTCGAAAGTCAGTGATGCTGCTCATCATCAACATCCGCAGCTATCTTTATACTCTAACCTACCTAGCACTCAGATATTTATACCTAGGTATATGCTCTTATTATAAAAGCAGAACCAAAGAAGAAATAGATCCATTTTGGTCCTTGTTTTTCGAAGGATCTAATGAAAAGAGTCTCCATACTCTTGCTCCGCTTTTGCAATAGGTTTTTCCTATAGGTAGGTAGGTATAGGTTGACTGGTTAAAGGGCTTGTGTATCTGTGGCAGGTCAGTGGAAAATAAGGACGTTTCAAAGACAAGGGTTGGATGTTTCTGTTTTTGATGATGCGTAGCGCCCTCTCTTGGAGTTTATAGTTTTTTTTTTTTAATTTGTTTCTTCTGTTTTTATTATTTTCATTAAAATTTTAAACGAATTCTAATTTGAAGATATTATACTGCAGTGAACAATTTTTTGTTCTTGTATTCTACTTCTGCTTCTGCACCTGATTATACATAGTTAACCCTGTGTGATTTGGTTGGTTTGAAATAAAATGAGCGGAATCAAATAGGAAGAATGGGAAATGAAATATATTTAAACACCAGACATTTCCTACGAATAAAAGGGATATACTCGTACCAATCCTTAAAGAAGATGGTTGTAGGTTTAAATGAAATAGGTTTTTTTTTTTTTGGTTTTTAAAGCGAAAGATCAAGGGTTTGATGTTTGAGTTTTATTAAGACTTAATTGGCTTTTGAAATGAATGATTAAAAAGGTTTTTTCTTTAATTTAATTTATTATTTAACTATATTAAATGAGTGGGCGGGTAAAAAGGGATTGAGAAATTAAAAAAAAAAACGGATAGCATACAAAGATTTTTTTTTGAAGTTCGAAAAACAATCAAAGATGTTTTATCGTGGTGAAGGTCAAACATTTAAAATCAATTTTATTTTAAATCAGTTTATATCGGTTCTCGTAGACTGAAAAAAGATCCTTTCAATATAAGCTTAGTTCAAAATTCCATTTTAATATAATGGGGCAATCCAGTGCATGTTTCCTCAGATAAATATTTTTTTACGATGCATAACACTCTGTATACCCTTGAACGATTAGATGAAGCAGGTACTTATACTTTAGTTTTTTCATTGAGAAAATAAAGAACTCAAAGTACCTACATGAATTTAAACTTCCTGAGAAATAATCAATGAAACACTTACCCAATATTTTATGAAAGTTTATGAAAGCCTCAAGTTATTTATTTATTTATTTATTTTTTTAAACTTTTTTATTTTTTAATGAAAGCTTTCATATTTCTATGAAAAAAAATAATTCATAAAAATATGTTATAACGGGTAAGCATGAAGATTACGTTATTCCAACAAAATTATAATAACCATTTTTCGTTGTTGAAAAATAACTAAAAAACTGAAAATTAAATGCTCGATGGATTGTGCAGTACTTTCATGTTCAATCACAATTTGGTTTTGAAATTTAAATGTTTAAGCAAACAAATTCACTTGATTTTATTGAAATAAACTAGTTATGAAAACTTGTAGTTTTTGCCAACTCCCATCAATTTTAAACTGAAAAGTTGTGAAGAACCAAAATAATTTGAAATAAATTAATTAAATAATTTTTAAAATAGTTTTTAGACCAACCTGATTGTTAAATGTACACTATTTGTATTTTAAATAAATCTAAATTAATTATTACAAAATTTTTTAAATTGTTGGATTCTTGGATTTTTTAGTATAATTTTTGCGCATACAAATTTACGAAAAATCGATTAGGTAGATACATCAATTAAGATTTAAAAAAAAATCATCAAGCCTTTTTTTAATAAATATCTATAATTACATACAAAAAAAATTTAGGTTTTTTTTTTCAACCGAATTTTTTTTTTTTTTTTCAAAATTTTGATATACAATATTTTTTTGTAGTTTTTAGAAAATTTGTAACTGTAAAGTGTACAGTATGTACAGAATGTCCCTTAATCCGTGGTCCAAACCGAAACACGTGAGAGGCCTGAGAATTCAGTAATTTTTCAATACCGAATCATAACGGTTTTCGAGTAAGGGCTGTTTTTTGAAATTTAAAGTTTTTTCCTCACTCCATCCATATTTGTTTTGATTAAACATAATTTTTTACTTTAATCTTTGAAAAAAAATCGTATTTCATTACTGATTTGTATTGGTGCAACTGCAAATAAAGGGTTTTTAGTCCAACATTTATTAATCGAAAACCGTTATGAATTGAATTCTAAGAGGTCATACCTTGTTTTTTTTCACTTGTCTCACTATGGACCATTAATTATGACAAGAGACACCCTGTATACACTACACATTAATTTTTCATCGAAATCGTAGGAGTTGTTATCGAGAAAAATAAATAATTTTTCCGTTATTTTTGGTTATAAGAATATTTTTTTTTCTTCTAGAAAATGTTAGAAACTAGCTTCGTTTCAGGTTTTTAAAATACGTATCTAAATTAAATTAAAAAAAATTATTAGGTCCAAAAATTAATTTTCAAAAATATTAGTTAAAACTTTTATATTCAAGTTTCTGCATGAAAAATTTTATCAAAATCGATTATTAAGCTCTGTTTTAAAGAAACACTTTAAAAAATTAATCTGTTTCAATTTTTTTAAGCGTTGCGATTTTTCTGTCGTGTTTACCTGCATATGTATGTGTGAAATAACTTTTTAAAACATGTATCTAATTTCTTGCAACTAAAAAATTGAGCGATTGAAGACCACGAGTGCTTTGTTCATTTTGTACTTTTTCTTGCTACTACGAATTTCAAGTCTTCAAAAGGACCATGGCCAATTTTGAATGGAGTTTGGACCCACTTTCAACATTTCTCAACAGTGATGAAAGTTATGTTAGATGAAAACTTGTGAAGAGTACCTACTTTATTTGGCTTAGTTGAAATCTAGCGCAAAAATGGTGTTTTGGCGGGCGCATTTAATAAAAAAAGTATTTAAAGTGCAAAAAAAAAAAATAAAAGAACGGCAACACTTACTGAAAAGTGTTTTACTTTTTTTTTTTGAAAGCCAGAAGTATGTTCTTTTATTTTTTTTTTCTAAATCAACTTATTTCTGTTTATAGTTTTCGAAAAAAATACTTTCAAATTGAGTTTTATCCAAAAATAAAAAATTAAGTATTGATTTTTTCACAATTTTCAATACAAGGTTCAAAATTGGCTTTTGTATCTATTATCAACCTCTTAGAACTTTGTATTTAAAATTGTGAAAAAATCAGTATTAAATTTTTGGTTTGTCACTATTTTTAAGTTGGAAATAATTTTTTTGAAAACTATTAACAGAAATAAGTTGATTAAAAAAAAAAAAACAATGAAAGAACAGACTTTCAAAAAAAGGTAAAATACTTTTTAGTAAGCGTTACTATTTTTTTTATAAAATTTTTCCATTTTAAAAACTTTTTTTAAAAAATGCACCAGAAAACTACTTTCGCGCTCGATTCCATATTATATAAATTTCAGCACTGTTGAGCAATGTTGGAAAATGGTCCCAAAATGCCCATGATCCTTTAAACCGCATATTGTGAGCATACACAATTGCATTTGATTCATTTCAACTTGCGAGAATCTGGTGGCTCAAAGAATGAAAAAACTTTTAGTCCTTTTAGCATCGCGATTTCTTGGTATCATGTGCGGTCATTCAAATTATAATTCATGTGTTCTAATTCTTGCGATTGAATAATTGCGCGATCGAAATCGCAAGCGCGTTCCTAGCATTTCTTTCCGACAAAATATTCGCCAGCAAAGCAACACGAATTTTTTTAATTTGCAATTTTTCGGAATCCTACATACGCATGTATACGTTTTTTTATGGATTAAAAATCACGTCAAAATTTGTTTCAACCACGATTTTTTATCCGCCGAGTCAGGAAATATCAAGTGCGTTCCTAGTCAAGAACTAGGGCATGTTTAGTTTTTGTTATATTGCTGCGATTTTAATGATCTTGTCTTGCAACTGAAAGTCGCTGACGACTATTTCGTGGTTGAATTAAACAACAATGGAGGCCTAGGTTCGATATCCAGCCTCGCCACCTAATAATTTTTAAAATAAAACGGCTACTGTCTCTTGCGAGGAATTCACAAAACCTCCAAGAGCGCATCTCTTCATAGAAAAGTGCCAATCACATAAGCCATTCGGATTCGGGAATAAACTGTAGGTCCACTCCATTCCTGCAAAAAACGCACACAGTAATGGCTGAGAGCCATCTATTTTTTTTTTTTATTAAACACCAATCAGAACAATTTGGAACAGATATTTTTCCTTTGAAGTGGATAGAGTTGTATGTACTTTTCTTTTCCGAAAAGTTCAGTACGAATAATACATTTTTGTATATTTAACAAGCAAAAGTTCTATAAAATATTGGTTGTCAAAAGACCGTTTAAGAACTGAGGTTTCAAATAGGTTATAATCAGACGGAAAACTAATTAGCTAAGCTATTAACTATTTTGTATCTTTTTTTATTAGATATGACCCGTCCATATAACAGATAAGAATATAGCCTTGAAAAAGCCTATGCCATATAATTCATACAGTTCCTAACAAAATAGCATCATGTCAGAAAAGCTATTACCCATACGCTCCATCTATTAAAAAATCCATGTGAAGATTGCTCCGAAATCTACTCTCATTATATCCAAAAATCTTTTCTAGATTCATTTGGGATTTTTATAATAAACTAAAAAAAAGTCCACGTTTGTGGATAAAGCCCGAACTAGCTTATTATGCAATTACCCACCAGCCAGCATTAGCATTTTTTGTTTGTAGTTATTTCTTTATAAATGCTTTTATTGCTCAGTCATTTGTATAGTTTTTTTTCTTTTCTCAACCTGCCCGAGATAATCATGAATACCTGCTGTTTTTTCCTATTGTACCTAGTTAGGTAGTTGGATGTATTCTATACACAACAGATACATATAAAGAAGAAAAGAAGAAAAAAAGAAATAATAAAATTCCATCCAATTTAGTGTTATTTAAATGTTTCCTTGATCCATTTAGCTTGTCCTGCTTAGATAAACTCAACATAAACTTTATCCTCATTGCATTAAGCCAAGGACTATAGAAGAATAAGAACAACAACAACAACAAAATCATGTTTCCTCTTAAATTTATGTAGGTAGGTGCATATATATTTTTAGTTTTTGTTGGTATGAATTTATATATTTTTTATTCCTAATTTGCATCCCCCTTGGGGGTATGAAAACTGCACAAAAATACCGCCACGCTTTTGTTCGTCCTTTGCGGTATTTTTTACATATGAAAATTATGTAGAAAAAATCTTAGAATTTATCCTTTAGTATTTAACCAGGATGCACCCTTGAAAAATTTATTTTATAATTTCCAAAGCATATTTTAATTTGCGCATAATCTCTCCCGTTCTCTCGATTTATGTTGAAACTAATCCTTTTTCATTTCTCTCATTATTTTTTGTATTCTTTACAGGAAGCAAGTTTTCTGGATAAATTTGATGATATTCCAGACATTCCTGAATTCTAGCAGTTTTCTCATATTTTCACCTGTGCACTTTTGGAAGGACAACACTCTATGAGGGAGAGAATTTTGTTCGAAAACAAAAACGAACTTGCGCAGTAAATTCGTCTAGACTTACTGAACACATCCCGTTGGAGGATAATTTCCTTTTCGAATCATCATTATCCATCGGATTTGGAAGAAACAACGAACAAGGTGTTTAATAATAAACGTCTGTGCGAGAATTTACTCAGTTCGATTGCGGATACGGAAGTGCAAGGATATTTTACGGACAGAAAGACAAATAATATTTTAAATCGATGTTGTTGTCGTCCTTAGAATTTTCTTCTTCAATCGCGAAAGGATAATAAGAGAACAAAAACATAAACTCAATGCTCGATGTGAATTTGAATTTTGATTTTTCTTATTTTTCATTTTTCAAGGAAAACTTCAAAAGTCCTTTTGAAAAAAAATAAACAACATCAAAAATTTGAAAAGTTAAATTAAAAGAAAAAAAAAAATGTAAATGTCGCTAGATCCTTGTCGAAGGATTTTTTGATTTTTATTTCTGTATATTTTGTTTTTATATGCTTTGGCTGTTGCAATAAAATCAAAACTAAAGTGTTTATAGTGTTTTGTGTGGCGTTGTTTTTGTCGTCATTGTCGTCGACAAATGTGCGTGCCCTAAAGCTGATGCCTCACAGCTCGTCAATACCAAAGTGAAAAGATAAAAATATATCTTTATTATCTTCATACACACAACAAAAGAAGAAGAAGAAATAAAAATAAAATATAAGAAAAAATTGGCTAAAATAAATAAATAAAAGTAAAAGTAAAGGAAAGAAAAAAAAAAAAATAAAAAAAGATATCCCTGTGAAAATGTGTAAATACGTGATCAATTTGTGTGCACTCCTCGTGGTAACATTTGTGGATAACGTTTATTCGGATTACGAAAATACTTGGAACCTGTACTATGAACAGCCCTGCTGTGGAGCCTCCAGTGGCCATCATATAAGACATCACAGAGGTAAGTGTTTAAAGAAGACAACAACTCTTATTCGTAACTATATGCCATTGTAGGTACCCGAGAGTCCTTGATCCTTATGCTGAGATTTTTTTTTTATTTATTTTTTTTTTTTGTGTGATTTCTCTGTCTTTTCGTCAATTTTGTCTATTTTTTACTTTTTGTCGAATACGGCTTATCATTTATGGGTTTCAGGATAGTTAAACTAGGATCATGGTGAAGAAAAAGAAGGAAGAGACATACGGACATAGAAAGCATTTATATAAATTTTTCTTCTTCGTTTTTTTTTGGTTTTTATCCTTGTGACTTTGTGGTCGGTGTTCCATGGGTCCGTGCTCCATGGTCCCACTTGGCGGCGACAATGATAATAATAAAACGGTTTTGCACTTTAACTGGACACAAAGGAGCAACTTAGAAGAAGATTAAGGGATGTTGTAAAAAGAAATTGAAGAAGGATATGACTTTGACATTTTCTTTTTATTCCAAGTTTTTATTTTTTTCTTTTTTCTTATTCCTTTTTCTTTTTTCGTTTTCCTTTTTTTCTTTCTTTTCTACTTGGCTAGATAGTTTCTTCTATAATTTGAAACAACTTGCTTCAAAAGGAAGAGCATAGTAAATTCTTAAAGAAGATTAAAAAAAAAAACAAAAAAAAAAAATTTAATTGTATAAAGTAATGGAGGTTCGAAGGATGAAAGATGTTCTCTTTTTTTTCGACAGAAACTTAATAGTTTTGAAGTAGGGTTTTTAGAAGCTGTCTCATAAGAAGTTGTAATTTTAAAGTTTTTTGTCAACATCTTTGAGAGATGAATTGAATATATTGCAGAGCGAGATGTGTATTGGATTGTGAAAAATTTATTTCTCAGTCCTTAGCAGGATGACTATTCAGAGAAATTAAGATTAAAATATTTGAATATAATTTTTAAAGTAAAAAAATAATACATAACATAGGTATAAAAGCGAAACATTAAATACTAAAAAAAAAATTTAAAAGTGAGATAAAATTGCGAGTTGAAACGTGATTGAAAAAAGATGATTTTGCCAAACTTAGGGAATACTTAGGGAAATAAAAACTTTTTAATGTAATTAATTAGATTTGTTCATTTGCTTTGAAATACTATAATATTCTGTGCATTTGTGTAAATTTTACTTCAAAGTTCTGTCAAATTTCATATAAAATAAAATAAAATTGTAATAAAATGCACAGAAAATCACAGAGTTTCAAAGTAAAGGAACATACTTAATAATTTTAATTTCTGAATGCTGAATTTTATCTCGTTTTTATTTAGGATGCTAAAAATGGTCCTAAAAGTTAGAGTTTTTTTTTATTCATTATATTTCAATATATAAATAAATAAAAATAAATTTGGTGGCACAACAGCTCATGAAGAACCAGGGCGTAGTGACTTGCACCTCTCAACCATTCCTGTGTGCGTGTCTGCAGGAATGGAGGGGACCTACAGTTTATTGCCGAATCCGAACGGCTGGTGAGCGGCACTTTTCTATGACATAAGAGGATTTGTCCCTTCCTCGCAAGAGGCAGTAGTCCGGACAAAATCTTAAGGTGGAAGCGGCTGGTATTGAACCCAGACCTCTGGCATGACATCCCATCGCACTAACCATTATGCCACGGGCTACTACATTATATTTCAATAAAAGCCGAAATTATAATTTCAATGAAGCTTATATGAATTTTTAGATATAATTTTATTTAGTGAAAAAATTTGTTTGTAATGTGTGTTTCCACAAATTGCAATCTACAAAGCGTAATATAGTTAGCTTTTTATTTGGAATTGACCTCATAAAGATGTAAGGTATTCCTTTAGGTCTGTATAATCTGGGGTGGTGGTTAAAAAAAAGTTCGTCTTGGATGGACTTAAATAAGTCCAATATAACGAGAAAAATCTCATTTTTTTCAGATGTCAAGTTTTGTATCCAATACCTGCTATTAACTAGTCATCAGTTTAATGAAAAAACGTAAAAGTTTTGTAGAAAGGTTGAAACTGCCAACCGTACTGGAAAGGAGGGGGATTTCAATATAAAAATTAAATAAAATACACCAAACTGTGCTTATTACAGAACTTGTAATAAAATGGAAATCATTTTTTTTAAATTCATATAAATCGATTTATTTATTTCGACTTTAAGTCAAATTACTCAAACACTTAAAAAAAAATCAAAATTGTAAAAAATATTAAAAAGAAAGTTATAAAGATTTTTTTTGTTTTAAATATTTGTCTCTCTCTAGTTTTTAATAATTTTTTCTATAAATTTTTATTAAAGTTTGTGTTTCCAAAATGTAGGTACTTTTGAATTTAATTTTTCAAAAATTTATTTAAAGAAAAAAAAAGGCACCCGCATGGGAAAATGGCCTCTGCAAAAATATGATTTTTTTTGTCTAGTTCCAGCTTAAAAAATTAAAAATGATCAGTTTTTTTTACCTACCCTCACAAGAAGTGATATATGCAAAAATAGAGCAATTTAATTAAATCTTTATAAGCAATTATAGGGGATGTACAAATGTACATATAAAAATCAGAAAAAATAACAT
The DNA here is from genome assembly GCA_947049315.1 of Epistrophella euchroma. Taxonomy (NCBI): domain Eukaryota; kingdom Metazoa; phylum Arthropoda; class Insecta; order Diptera; family Syrphidae; genus Epistrophella; species Epistrophella euchroma. The sequence continues at coordinate 138,858,183 of OX346245.1, forward strand.
AATTAATTATTCTTTGCAAGAAACCGCGGTTTAAGACTATCCACTTCAAAAACAAACAAAAAAGCATATTGACTATCTTTTAGTTTGCACGTATATTTACACCCATTTACAGCGAATTTTATTTTATTATTGAAATATATTCCTAAAAAAATATATATTAATTTATCAACAATTTTTTTTTATTTTTTTTTTACTTGTACAAATTTTTTCATTAAATTAATAACAAATATATTCCTTCTTTAAAAAATTCGATACGTTTTCAAATTAATATTTTTTTTTGTCGTAATCTAGTAATTTCACGAGTTCGATTTTTTGTACGAATCCAAAACTTGCCCAAAAGTACCTACATACACGTGTATATCGCAAGTAAAGTACTAAAGTCAGATTTTTGACAGTTTCAAATCAAATATACGTATTTTGATTTAGGTATTTTACCAATAGAAAACCCTACAAGATGCTTTATTATATCCCCTTAAAATTAATACGTAAAATATTGACAAACATAATCGGAACACAATAATTAAGCATGTATTTCAACATATTTTATTTTATGGTTAAGACTAGTTATTAATGAACAACAAATGATGATTTTATGAAACCTCCAAACAGTTCAAAAAAAAAATGTCTTAATTATGTAATTTTTCAAAATTTTAACCTTAGATTTTTTGTATAAAAAGTGGCCGGAACGCTAATAATGCGTTTTCATTACGGCTGAAATGAGGTAACAAATTACAAAAAAAGTGTTCACATTTCAAATTTCCTAATTTTGTTTGACGGTCCAGATTGTCAATCGCTTGTTTTTGTTGTTTTTTACATTGAATTCTGTCATTTTCAGTAGGTTCCAATTTGATTGGATTCCATTTGGGTGTGTTCATAAAAGTTTTAAGGAATTTCCTACCGAATTTCATGCAAATTTGATTGAAATTACCTCATTTTGAAATTTGAAATTTTATGGAAAATGAGATGATTTTGAATTGAGTTTGGAAATTTTGAAAGAAATTACCCCATTTGCTCTAATGAAATCGCAATATAAGTTCCATTTTGTCTATGGTATTTGCACTCTTGATGTCAGAGAAATATAAGCTAATTGTGTGAATTTTTAAATTAAAATATTTCAGCTTTGAAATCTTGTCTTGAACGTATATACTTTTTAACGTTATTGGGCCCGAATGTTCTCACACATTTTTATTTTTTTAAAAGATGGTAAAACTTTTGTGAAAATAAATATTTTGCAATTTTTGTATTGAAAAATTAATATAAAAAAAAAATATAATAAAAAAAATGCAACTTAAATGTTAAATTCTGGTACCTAATTGTCAGTAAAGTTATTAAAAAAAATTACAAAATAAGAACACAAAAAAAATCATTCATTAATTTTCATAGTGTTAGGGTATTTTAGGAAAGTCGGAATATTTTATTTTATTTTTTTTAAAGAAGGTTTACCATTTTTTTGATATTTTTTTTTCTGAAAGGTCTAAAGGCCTTCTTTGACTGCAAGAGGTTATCCACTATTTACTGTACACCCTGCATATCTATAAAAATAGATACATTCTAAGAACTTAACATTTGATACAATTTTTTTTTGTGTAATATCAAACTACATATGTACGCTAGTACTATGTATGTTGCTGCTACTGAAATAAATTAACCGAGTAGAAGACTTAGCACGTTTTAATTAGACTTGTTAAATTATTGATTAAGTCAAAGCTACCTTGAAAATAGACAATCTGACGCATCCGAAAATTAAACAAAGATATTCCCCTCCACTGTGAATTTTGGCTTTATTAAAGTCGATATTTCGGTTAAAATACCAAAAGGTTGAGAATTGTGAGAATCGATATTCTCCAGATGCCAATTTTTGATTTTATCACTTCTTAAATGCATAATTTTACTTCATTTTTTTTTAAAATCCAATTAACTGATTCCTTTTGAACTTTAAAAATGATTCTTTCTGCACGGTTACATTCCAAAACCCATCATCATCTGCGATCTGTATAGGCGCGAATCATGTGTCAAATTTCTGCAATTGTTTTGGAATTCTTTCTAAAAAAAAAAAAAAATAAATAAACTCCTAAGTGTCCTAGGACCTATTCAATTCCGTACCTCATCATTTTTTATTTCTTTATACCAAGTGGTTTATTCGGAAAATTTGAAAGTTCCTACGTGTCTGAACCTTTCGGCAAGACTCTTTCGCTCCCTCCAAAGAAAAAAATTGAAACCTTTTTTTTTTTTGCCATTCTTCCGGAAAACAAACTTTTTTTGAACCCCATTATTTGTACTTCAAAGGGTGTCTCGCCTCTTTGTTCTATTCTCTAGCTGTGCCATTGCATTTGCAGTTTAAAAAGTTTAAAGCTAAAAAGGGTGGTGAGGTAAAAAACACGGGATCAGCATTTAGTTTAAACCATAAAAACTCGGAAACACCAAAAAGGACGAAAAAATAGAAAGTTGCTTAATGCTGTATTATATGTATGTAATGTACCCTTCATCACCGGGAATCCGGGACCAGGACATGCGGCGGATTCCTGCTGATAAGCTGATGGGGTCTTTGGGGGGAAGTTTTCTGCTAATTTAACTCCTATCCTTTGAGATTGTTTTTTTTTTTTATTTCTTTTCGTATTTAAACAAAAAAAAAACTCCTGCATCTCTTGAAAAGGCGAAAAGTAAGACGAGAAAAAAATGAGTGAAAACAACTTTGTGCGGTAATGTTGTTATCACGATGTTTTTGTTGTCGTTTTCGTGCGGGGTGGCCAACTTATTACTATGATGTGTACCACCTACCTGACTATGTATAACAAGGGCTACCAGTACACACACATAATCACAACGCAATTACCCCCTTAAATCGATGGTTAATTACTTTTGTTGTTTGTTACTCGGGTTTATTGCTGTTGTTGTTGTTGTTATTGTTTTTTCATTTTTTTTTCTCATTTAGAATTTTTTTTTCTTTATACACCTACCCTAAGAAGTATAAGGAAAGCCACCTCTACCATATCAGCACCCGACCCGATGTGGTTCGTTATTATCATCAAACTTAAAGAAGAAAACTTTTTGAAGCCTTTTCGACCCTCATATAGCGGTGTATGCGGTGTGGTTGTGATAATGACGTTGACGGGAGTGGAGAAATTGTTCATTTTCGAATCCACCATCATAGGTATACATTGGAACCTATACCTCTTAGGTAGAGGTATAAATACAAGTTAACAAAGTTTTTGTAAGGATAATATAATAATACACCGATATAGCTGCCCGCCAAAAATTTTGCAATTTTCTCTTTTCTCGTCTGCTCTTATACTTTTGGATTGCTTTTCTTTAATTAACTGGGTAAACACGGGTTTATTGCATAATTTCTTTTTTTTTTTTTTTGTTATTTCGGGTTTTTGTCTGGAAAGTTTTTTTTTTTTTGTAATTTGTTTGTTTTCGAACTTAATAAAGAATTATACACGAGCTTTCAAAGGTGTCTTAGTTTTGTTTTTGATTTCAACTAAGTTTTAAGTTTTTAAGTTAATATTTTAAAACATTATTAAATTGATTACTTTTTAAAATTATAAAAAATTATGAAATAGGTTTTAAACCAACTTTACAATTGAAAGACTTTTTGTTTTCTTATTTGGAATATCGCAATCATGTTTATTACTAAAAAAACATGCACGACTAGATCGCATGAACCTTGTTCTTGTAGCGAAAAATTATGATGTTATGAGATATCTAATGAAAAACTGTTAAAAAAGTGTAAAAGTACTAAAAATATTTATTTTATATTTGAATTTTTTTTTTTTTTTTTTTTTTTTTTTTTTTAAGTATGTATTTTCAAAATGTTTAAATGCAACCTTGTTTGACTTACTGAGAAGCACCAGTTTATTGCAAAATTATACAATAAAATTGGTTCACCCATTAAGAAGCTATACGTGAATAATTCGAAAATAAGGCAATTTTCTCAAAAAGTATCAAATCCCTTTTTTCGCAAAGCGAATTTTTTGGCAAAAACATAAAATGCAGTTTTCTTATAACTGCTATGGTTATTGCATATACAAAGTTTAATCAAAATCGTCAAAGCCGTTTTTGAGAAAATTTAAAAACCCAAAGTATTTGTATGTGGCAGCTACCTATTCTAGATGAGTTAAATCAAAAACTGAAATTTCCTTCCAGGAAATCACATAAAAATACCTTGTACTAAATTTAAAGCAAATCGGCCCGACATTTTAGGTTTTAGATCAAATTACAGTGAATACACGGACGCACTGACGCACAGACAGACGGACGGCATGCCGAAAAAGTGGGTTTCTCCATCATCGTAGTGTTAATTTTAATTAATCTGGATTTTTTTTTACATGCAACCATAAAGCCAATTTTTACAACAGTAAAATCTCCTATTTTCAGCCTTCGAAGTACCCTTTACCAGCGAACTCAGTGCCTGTTTTTTAGGGAAAAAATAAAAATTCATCATATTTTATTAAAGAAACCACGAGGTTTTCTAATTATAATTATAAATCAATCGAAATAAACTAATTTCACGTGCACAAATATAATTATAGTAAAATAAGTAACATATTCAATAAAATAAAAAAGTACGTATACACCCGAGTGTACCATTATTTTAATTGAATTAACTTCTTCTTCTTTTATGGAATATAAACTATAAATATGATAAATCACATATTTTATTAGGTTCTTAGAATCTTTAATGGTCACAGCCCTATAGATATATGTAACAATGGATGCGCAGGGACGCAGAGACCGACCAATAATGGATGGTATGATAAAATCTTAATTTGCGGACTTCTCCATCATCCTATAATGTTAATAATTGAGGTTACGATCTAAATAAAACCAATACTTGCTCTAAAAAGTAAAAAGATCAGGATCAGCTGCTCCTTTTGATGCATTCTCTTCCGTAAATATAACTCGTTGACTATTTTCCAGGTGTCCATCGAGATTAACAACTATGTGCGATTTGAAATTGAAAGGTTCAAAATTAACCCTGACTCTCTAAATGAAATGTACTGCTCCATTTATTAACTGGCTATTTTAATGGCCATTTCATTGCATTTTTTCACGAATTTGTGGACAAATTTAAACTGCTCGCTTATGTTCCTGATTTCAAATTTCTTAGTTGCTCAACTTACGAAGTGACCTTTGATCCTGAGCCACGTCTTAATAAATTTTCGACCATTTTGGTTCTCATATGTCCTTAAAAAATACTACAGTGATTTCGAATTTCGCATATATTTGATGCATAGAAAGCTTTTTGATCTTTTCGATTTTTTGTTTTAATAGACATGCTCAGGAAAATTAGATTTCAGAGACTTCGCTCCGTCAAACAATGAGCAAGCGAATGGAAAATGTATTTTCTTCTGTATTTTGACTGAAAAACTGAGAATTTTTGTTGGAGAATCCTGTTCACGTAACTGAGATTACTGAGGGCTCCGATAAGATCTCATTTTCCTGAACTTACTGAGTGTGATCTTTTGTAAATTAATTTTTAACTAAGCTGACATAAAGTAGAACCAAAATACGCCTAATACTTCAATCAAAACTAACGTGCACAATCAAAACTTGTAGGAAAATTAGTAATAAAATAAAAAAAGTGCGTATACGCCCAAGTGTACCACTATGTTAATTAAATTAATGTCTTCTCTTTTTATGAGAAATAATAACACATCAGTTTTACCTATACTGTTCAAATGCTCCTGCTTATACATACTTCAGGTTGCAGCTAATCAGATTGCGTTTTCCCCCGCTGATTAGGAATAGTTTTTTGTATATCTGGAGAGAATAAAAATCAATACCATAGCTATTTGCACCAACGAATGGCTGCAGAAATGGATAGATAGTTCGCTGCTTTAAATCATAATTTCATTGGTAACTTATCTGAAAAGAAGAATCATATAAATTATTCTAGAATTTGTCAGTGGACTTGTTACAGCACCCATCTTTTTTTTCAATCGACATAAACCAACTTAACGTGCAAAAACAAATTTGTAGTAAAATAAGTTAAAGATTGAATGAAATAATAAAAGTGCGTATACGCCCGAGTGCACCAATACTTTAGTTAAATGAATTTCAATGTATTTTAAATGGAGCAGTAATGCCAATGTAAAATATTTCAGTAACATAAGACACTTTTGTTGTCAAATTTTTAATTATCTTAATAGGTCATAAGTTCACAGGAGGAAAAATTACACTAGACTTTTGACTTTACCTGAATTCAAAAATATTTGTACATATAATATAACCTTATGTGTCAAGTACCTACTTTTTGGCTATATCTTTAAATATACATATGTAGGAAATAATTTTTTTTTTAAATGTCTAGGTGGCGAATCCACATTGAATGTGCTAGACAATTATTCCTTCCCACTACCTAATTTTTTTCAAGAATATTAATTATAGATATGTACCTACCTGTTGGGTACACGAATTGGTATGCCATCAAGTCTCCTCCCGTTTTTCTATTCTACACAAATCCTTATCAAAAGCCTTTTATACCTACCTACCATCTAAAGTTTATAACAAATTTATGATGAAAAGTTCTGGCTGGCAAGTATGGTCATTAAAAATTACCCCTATATACCTTTAACATCCAGGTGTTGTCTATCCCTATAAAATTTCACACTACCACTTAAATATTTCATTCCATAAGCTCAAAGTATTCGAATAGAAGTTTGGGGAGGGCGGCGGGCTCCCTCATCTTTTTCTACAAATAATATTTAATTTAATTGCCATTTTCTCTTGCTGTGATAAAAATTATTATAATTTTCTAAGAGATTAAATTTAATGACAGAAATTTTTCAATTTTTAATTATACACCATTCCATTGACCTGCTGATGAAGAAAATTTTCAATTAATATTAAAATAAAACGATAATGAATAGAAAAGGGAGGGAAAGAATAAAAAAAAAAAGTAAAAAAAAAACAAGAGAAAAACAAACATCAGAAGAAGTAAACTCCAAACTTTTACTCACGCACCACAATTTTCACACAAATTTATACCATATTGCACTCCGCACTTTCAAGAAAACCAATTCGACAAATTGTTTAACACAAATATTACTTAGGTAGGTATATATAGATTTATACAAAAACCAGACAAGAGATATGTATACATTTCTCTCTAACTATACTTAGAAAGTAAACCAAACCAAATTAAACCACCCTCTGTTGGTAATTATCCTTCTACCACCCCAAGTCTTCGACAGCAACGCCATTCATATTCTCATTAATACCTATACCTTACCTATATTTGTTCGTGTTTTGTTTGGTGCTATAGGTATAGTGTCTTCCATTTAAAGGACTAGGGAATTCCAGGAAAATATAAGAAAACAAAAAATAAAAGTTCGTAAAAGGAAACAACAGCAATTAATCTCCTTATTCAGCAGCAGAAGTCCTAGGTAGGTACCTACTTACAAAACTTAAAAGGACCATTCATAAAACCTTTGCTAAAAGTTGTGTTATGATGTTTTGTGTACCACTGAACTAAAACAACTTAAAAAATATTAATCGCACTTTTACAGTCATAAATAAACATGCATATAGTCCCTATTCGTAGGTATAAATAACACAAAAGACGCAAGGACTTTTTTTTAAGCTTTCCTCCACTACTGTACTGCTTATTTACCACTTTTTTTGTAGCTTCATTTGCGCGAGACTAGGACTCTTTAATAGGTAGGTACCCCTTTATTTCTAGACTCTATAGTTCTTAACATTGCCAGCTGACACGCGTTCCATACAAATAGTTACCTATGGCTTGTACCTATATAGAAGTAAAAAGACTCAACTCATTTCTAAAGCCATAAAACTAGGTGAAAAACCAACTTAACTTACATAGAGGTACGCATTAACAAGAACAACGACGACGACGACAATGAATAAGGTACCTACCTACCTATAAAGTAAAAGAAAACAGGTCACAGAAAAGAGCTCCTCCTCAGCATTAATAAGAAATATGAATTTTCATGTAAATACAAACCTTAATTAGACCACGCGCGCGTTCCGCACTTAAAGTGAGAAAAGAATATAAAAAAAAGCTAAAATTAAACAAACCTTACTACACAATGAACTCCATATATTTCTACATTCTTCCACCAACAAACCAGGTAGCAGGGTATTAGGTAACGAAAGACACCATAGTTGCTGGCGGTACTCCGAAGGACCTTTGTTAAACGACACTTTTAACAGATCATATAGAACATTAGAACACAATATTCATACTGCTTCTGTTATCCTATCTAAGCCGACGAGACGTGTAACTATTTTTCATATCATGCTTACGTTTTTATGAAAGGTTTCGAATCATAAAAACATAAAACTTTCATCCCACACACAAAAGAGGACGAATAAAAAAGGATAATGAATTTTTATTACATACACAAAAAGGAGCCTATTCATAAATATGTAGGTATGTATGGTTAGGTACGCAAAGTATTCATGTTTCTCCTTTGCCAAAACACAAAACATTTCATTGCAATAAAAAACCTATAACTCTTTTGTAAAAAAAAGGATACCTCTACAAAATATCTTGAGCCGAACGAAGCCGGGGGCATATTATTCGTCTCGATGAGAATATTCGTGACAAAACGCAACTCGTTGAAGCTAACAAAAGCTGATTATTTATTTACACCTTGAGTTTTGTGTGTGTATAACGGACGACGACCGACGTTGTAAGCTGGCATTTGTAGCTATTCAACACGCACCTACAACAAGAGCCGTCCAAAACGACTTGATCCTTCACACTCCTATATCCCCAAAAATATATGCGCTTGAATACCTCTACTTTATGCCTACAACAACAAATTTGCTTTCTCGTTTTTCTAACAAGAGCCAACAACAACAACAACAATAACAAGAGCAACAACAAAAAATATGAAAGGATAATAATATTGCGTGTTTTCACACAGCTTAAACGAATGTTTACTGTCAACACGAAATTCTTTTGATATCGGTGCGTCGCATTCATCATTTGTGTGTGTGTGTGTGTGTGTGTGCTGTGTAGGTTAGCAGGACAAGTGAGTGAGAGTCAGGATTTTTTTTTCTATTCGCATGTTATCAGACTGTGTGTTACATTCTTCTGACACAAAAGGACGTTATCCTCATAAAAAAAAAAAAAAAAGAAACAAAAATCCTTGTCGAAAATAGCTTTTTGTATATATTCCACCTCAGCCATACACAAAAATTAATGTACAATATCTGCCTACAACTACTATATACCTTTCATTGGCACTATGCCACCCTTTTAGTATGAAAATTATTAGTCTACATATAGGAATGAGAAAGGTTTTGTCTATGAGGCTTGGTCTAATATTTTATAGGTTTGAGGGGAGGATAAGACGAGGGATCTATAGGATATCCTTTTATAATTTTATTTTTCACTTATGATGGGTGTGTGTTTGGAGGGCTAAGATAATATTTCATCAAGTTTATGTGCCGAATTCACGTGAAAAGGCACGATTTATTGCAACAAAGCCTTGTCGGTGAAGTTGCTGCGTTATTCCATTTTTTTTCTGGGAGGCACGTAACTATCGTCATAAAGTTGAAAAATTAATTTTTATCGGGTGTTTGAAGTTTCAGGAAGCAAGACGAATAAATATTTAATTATAATATTTTCCGAGGCTTTTTCTTAAAAACACATAAACAAGATGATCCAAGTTTTGATGCTCTCTGATAGAGCACTGGACAAAATTTCAAGAATATTTACTTTATAAATCCTCAAAGATACAAACTTTCAGTAATTTAATTTAATTTCTTCATGGCCGAAATACTGGATTCTTTCGAAAGAAGCAACGAAACCAATCCCTATATCGGGAAACCTTGTCGCAAAGAGAGTCTTGGATTGGTATTCAAAGAAAACATTCCGTTGAAAACCTTGGAAGAAATCCTCGTATCATACCTGACTTTTTTTTTTGTTCAAAGACAGCTTTGAAAAGGCGTTTCAAGAAAAGGCCACTGTCCAAATTTTTTTTTCACAGACCACAACATGAGGAAAAAGACAGATGAAACCTTCTCGGGGAACTATTTTCCAGGGGAGTTCTAAAGAGGCATTTTAGGGAAAGACCTGTTAGAAAACCTTCTCGTCTATAAACTGCTGAAAGCCCAAATGGCACGGCCGAACCCATTCACATGATGGCGATTTGGAGTATGGAGTTGGTTCGGGTGTCTCTTCCGAGACTCTAAATATTTCAAAATCTTATCGGCTACCCAAGTTCGCTAGTGTTTTCCAGGCGGAATTGCTGGCAATTAGGGAAGAATGCAAGATATTTAAACAAGACCCTAACCAGAACCGTATAATACTGCCATCCTAATAGACAGTCTCGCAAGCCTAAATGAGAAACTTAGGGTCTCTCTTATATGGGTTCCAGGTCATTGTGGCATTGAGGGAAACGAGCGGGCAGACTAACAAACCAGGCAAGGATCAGCTCTTCATAATTCTCTTACGGAAAGAATCAACATTCCTCTTGGGGCCATAGAGTACCTATATTATCTAGAGAACCGACTTAAGGTGGTTGTTCTCTTCCACCCTACAAGCTTTACTGCTAGGATTTGCCCAAATGCATGGGCTAGTTGTCCCGTGCATTTTAAATGGAACTCCAACCACAATATGTATACAGTTTGCCCTATATTTTGAGCATGTATTAGTGGTCCCATGCATTTGAATTGAAGTGTTAAATAAGAGAGTTTTCTCTTACTCAATTCAAATAAAATTTGCGGGTGTTTCAGGCAAGAGGGGTAAGAGTCGGTTCTCTAGATAATATAGGTACTCTATGCTTGGGGCTATAAAGGGCAATATATTCTTAATTTGTCTTACTGAATTCAACCGTAGGTGGCGCAGTTTATCAAACTGTGTCATATTTATCTAGAAAGACTTGGCCCACCTTTAGCGAAACCCGTTCAACTGACCTGATATACAGACCCAGGCGAGATATAGCCAGGTTCGTTGCGAAATTTACTGGACATTGGCTGATCGGAGAACATGCGGAGAGGCTGGGCATCTCTCACAATACTCACTGTCGTAGCTGTGGGCACCAGCAGGAAAGGGAAACTGTCTTTAATTTCCTCTGTAAATGTTCCGCTCTAGCCAGAACGAGAACACAGTCATTTGGAAAGGTTTTTTTCAACGATCTCAATGAACTTTTCGAGTTGAAGATCAAAGACTTCATCTCTTTTCTCAATGTGACGAAATGGCTCTAAGATGAACTTGGTTGCTCCTGCACCATCTATCCCGTCAGACTCCCTAGACAACAAGCATAGGTGAACGGATTTCTGGAGCCAAAAATCTGCCTAACCTTTGACTCGGAAATCACTCTTATAATACCGCTTTAAATAAATAGGTCTCACGAGTTATGGTAGCAAAACGGCGATCTTCAGCGCTAATTGGGTCACCGAGCTTAGGTTGGTATGGGGCCGTCATTTCTTATCTACCTACCTACCTACCTGCACAATTTGTCTCTTCAACTACGAGGCCGTAAAAGCTTTTTCAATTGAAAACTTGTTATCTTGTTTTTTGAGTCGAAACATTTAAAGAAAAATGATTTTTTTTAACTTTGCTGCCTTTAAACTTACTTTCTATTTGTGTGCCTTATGAAAAGCTCTATAAATGGATCGAAGACAGAAATTTTAGCATGTTCCAGTCCGAACCAAAAAGTATGTTTTGGCAGAAAATAAATACAATATTGTGCCTCTGTTTCGTTGAAATTAAAATGGCTTTAACAGGGTTAATAGACAAGCTTTGATGTTCAAGCTTTCGAGAAAATTCATGATGAAATATTCTAACTGTCTTGTTTCGTCTAATGCCTTTGTATGACATGGTATGGATATTTCGAAATGATTCGAAACGACCGCAGGTGTACCCGAAGGCTGTATTTACAGCCCAATAATGCTTTCTGTCAAACAAACCAATTGCGCGTTCGCGTTAGAGATGCTTACGTATACGCTTACAAGCTTTACGAACGCGTCGAGATGACAGACGACTTGAAGATAATGTTAAAATCAAAATGAACCTACAAAACTCGAATTCCTTTCAACAAACAATTCGATTTCAAATAAAATCGATTTTTTTTTCTTTCAATTTGAGGAATTCGTCCAGAAAACCCGATTTTTTCTGCTAAACAATTTAATTTTTTTGTTGAAAGGAATTCGAAAATTAGTTTAATTGTCAAAACGCACACTGAAGTTGATTTTTTTCAACTTCAACGTTGAGGTAGTTTATTTTACGTTGGTTTGTGTACATGCTAATAAGTGCCAAATCGTAACATTAATGTCCAACGCGTCATTGAAAACACTTTGCATAAATTGCTATGTGTGAGCTCTCGCGTTGAAAGAAAAATCTGTCAAAGTGACGTCCTACGCACCATTGGAAATCAGCCTTAACCCATCTGAAACACATTTCTGCATTTCATTTCGAAGAAATCGCACCATTAAGTTTTGTGTTTCCCTAACTTGGAAACAATTTTTTCAAATGTTTTCAGCTAGACTATAGGATACAATTTTCATAGATGTGCCCGTCACAAGATTATGTTTCAGGACCTAAAAAACTGTGTATCGAAGCACAGGTAATTAAATTTTGATGCTGTTCATAAAGCTATGAAATCTAATGTGTTACATGAGGAAATATCGGGGAACTAACTGTCAAAAATTTCGTTTGTTGACTTTTGTCGTTTTTCTTCCGAACCGACGACGATAGACCCAACATTGATTTATTTAGATAAATAAGAATATTATTCATTAAAATTTTAAGAGTGGAATCTGTTTCCTGTCATAGCAAAAAAATTCTTAGATCATGATATGACGCTAAAGACTAGTTCCTTCACTACACTTAGCAATGGTGATTTTTTCGTCCCGGGCGGAACCGATATTTCTCTCGATGCCCTTGATTGCAAGTACCTAACCCGTCGTTGCTTATATAAATTTCCAAGATAATACCTCTCCACGTTTGGCGACCTATTAAATGATCTCAAAAATAAATTTGTTGATTTGAAACGACTTAAGTTCTTAAGTTGGATTTATACAAGCGAATCAACAGTCAACTGACTCAGCCAAGCCAAATTGCATCAAATTATATTGGTTGATTGGGTTTTGCTAAGCCGTTTCGATTTTCAGCATGTCGTAAATCTAGCTAGATCGTGTATGGCCGACTTGAGCTTCAAATTCTTCAATTTATGCACAAACTATTTCGATTTAATTTCTTGCGCTTTTGTATAAAACAAAAGTAAAGGCCTGATGATGCTTTCTTGTGGCAAATGTGTTCATTTAAAAAGTTTACAATATTATTTCCAACCACGACAAGCATAAGATGCAGAAATAAATGTCATTTATATAAAATTTAACGAACAAATCTTCAGACTTCTCATTTTCTATAGATGACTAATTTTGATTTTGATATCCTTTCCTTATGGCACATTTATTTCGTATGTCTTATAACGCAACTTGTGTATAGCCATTGTATAGTATATTCAGCACACTTTTTTCCCTATGAATCAGCCCATTATGTATTCGTAAAAATAAATTTCGAACATAAAACATATTAAAATGTTGAAATTTCTAAGAAGATTTTCTGATTCATATCTAATTCAATGTCGACTATGAGCAATCCCAAAGCAATTTAAAGCCAATTCAAGAGTTTCTCCATGAAATGGGTACACGTATCGAGATCTATTCAATATTTTTAATTTAGTTTTTTGTTGGAAACTAATATACACTGTTATAGTTGAAATTTCAATTTCCACCCTCTGTTAATATCTATACAAATGTGGGTGCATAAATTATCCTTAAAGGAGGTCATAAAGTGTTTTCGCGAGAAGTACCAGCATACGAGTACATACTTAAACACATACCCTCAAATGAAAAGTTCCTTCCCTTCCAAGAGCATGAAACAAAAGACATCGATATAAATTTTAATGCATATCTTATTTTAACGCACCAGAGTAATACAAACAACAATAAGAAAACAGTTTGTATCTTTTTCTGTTTTTTTTTTGAATCGTCGAGGGTTTTATTTTATGAATGCAAATGAATTTGACTATAAAAAGCCTTAAAGTACCGTTGGTGGGTCATATAGTCTCACAATCTCTTGCCCTTTTGGCACACATACGTCATGATATAATAAAATGGCTTCCGGATATAACTTCTTTTGCGGTTACTTCTTCGATTTTCCTCTGTTTTCCTTCTATATCCAAGAAATTAGCAGTATTTTTTTACATATTTGATATGTTGAGGAGGTCGCTGAGGGGGAGGGGGATGGGAGGTGATACAAAAAGTTTGTGTGTTTATATTTTCATACCAAAAAACTTTGCGATACCATTATAAATACGCGATGAGATTCACCCCCTCTCTCTCACCCCTCAAGCATCTTAATGTGAATATTGTAAGTAATTTGATCTCAGAGCAGAGTATCAAAATTCAAAAAATGCTTTTACATCTATAAAATACGAAATGAGATGAGGTGAGTGAGGGGTATAGGTATATACATTGGAGATGGTATGGCGGGCGGTTGGGGGCTGTTAAGTTTAACTGTTGCTCGAACCATTTATTTTTTTGGTCTCTTGAGTGGGAATATTATTGTGTGCTCAACTAAGTGTTGCTAAAGATAGATAAGATACGAATAAAATAAAAGTAACTGTCAGTTGTGAGAAGGGGGGCAGAAGGGAGGATAAGATGATATTGTTGTATTGGGTGCGATACGGAATACTTGAAGCAGAAAGAATGCTTGTGGTTCCTCAGAAGCGTTAAGAAAAAAATAATAAGCTATAGGTTCAAGATTCATTCGAATTTCAGAGTTTTTGGTTCTGTTATTGATTTTACTTTAGAGAGAGTTTTATTATTTAAATTACTTGGTTGCGAGATGATGGGAGTTCAGCTCACTACATTAAGAATAAAATGGCTCAAGCAATTCAAGAAGATTAGAAAGTTTTTTTTGGTTATGTTCTTTTTTTTGGTTAAGGTTTGTTCGAGAGAGTGAATTATAATTGAAATTAATTTCAACACGTAGAACTTTTTTTTAAAAAAACTTTTATAACAAGGTGTGTGTGTGTTTTAGTGTGGTGTAGGATAATATTTGAGGCTAGGAAGTTATTTAAGAACCTATTTAAAAAACCATCCATGGAATGATGCAAAAATAATATTTTTCTTATACGGTTTTGTAAAATTTTAAATTATCTCTTCGCTCCTTTTAAATTTCATGATAAAATTAAAAAGAAAATCAAATACAAATTGTTATATTTTTTGTTTTTTTTACAAATATAGAGGTCACTAAATATAAAAATAAAAAAAATAAAATTGGTTGCACAAACGGCTCATGAAGAACCAGGGCCTAGTGACTTACAACTCTCAACCATTCCTGTGTGCGTGTCTGTAGGAATGAAGGGCACCTACAGTTTATTGCCGAATCCGAACGGCCGTGAGCGCCACTTTTCTATGACAAGAGATACTCCTGGAGGATTTGTCACTTCCTCGCAAGAGGTAGTAGCTCCGAAAAAAACTTAAGGTGGAAGCGGCTGGTATTGAACCCCAAACCACTGACATGACGGTCCAACGCACTAACTATTACGCCACGGGCTACTACGTCACTAAATATAGGATTATTAAAAATGAGGAATGTGGTGCTAAAGGGGTATTCCAGGTGAGGAGAGGATCACAATCATTTTTTTTTCAGTCTGTACAACTTTTACATGTGAAGTTCATAGTCCAGTCAACGAATACCCAAAATCATACAATAAATGAAATAATTCGTGCAGTCTGGATTATTTTTTAAGTGGTAGGGGTGACCCCCAAGTACAACATACTAAAAGTCCCCAGCCCAGGCCCGTAAGCTTTAGCCAGGATGGGAGGAAAAGATCCCCTTTTTTAATATTTAGTAAATATTTCGAAAACTAAGCGTAAAACTAAGAAGAAAAGTCAACTATACAAAATGAAAGTAGATTTAATTTAATACAGAGGAGGTTTTGTTCAAATTCTCGCTAGAAGTGATTACTCCCTGCAAATTAAATTTTTATAATAAAGCGAAGTGGGGGGGTAGGGTATACAAATTGCACCTATCATAAAATGGATTTTTCTTCTTAAACGATTGGTTTCCGAAATATTTACGAAATACGACAAAAAGGGGCTATTACCCCCCCTCCTGGCTAAAGCTTGCGGGCCTGGGCTGGGGACTTTGAGTATGTTGTACCTTTGGGTCACCCCTACCACTTAAAAATATAATTCAGACTACATGTTTTTTTAAAATGATTTGTTTTTCGTTAAAACATTGACCGTTTGAATGGACTAATTACTCTAGAGAAATAATTTTCTAAAAAAGTAGTAGCTTTCATAATTTTCAGTTTTCTCTTAAACTAAAAGACTTATAGCCATCTAATTTTTAATTTTAAAAACAGTATCAAATACTAAACGAAAATCTAGTACTTTATGACAAAAAATTTAAAATCAAAAATTATTATAACTTAAGTTTTTTTTTAATTTTTGATTTAAAGTCAATTTTTTCAAAAACCTTTGACAAAAATTACTTGTTTTAGAAGTGAAATAATAGAATAGGTTTCTGCATTTTCAAAAAGCTATAGTAGGTATAGCATTGTAGGAAATTGCGTCGTTTTTAAATGATTACTTATGCACTTTTACCCAATTTTTCCAGAAAATGATCCCTTCCGTATAATTGGGGGCAACTAGACCCCCCCTCCTTAGCAATTTTTTTCTTAATGTATTTCTTAAAACTAATTTACAAAGTATTGGCAGTGTTTTAAATATGACAACAAAACAATGTATCAGATAAATTAAATAAGGATATTTCAACTCTCATCACCTTCTTTAACCCCATACCTCCTCTCCCATCAAGTCAATGGAATTATCATGACTCGATAAGTATTTACCTTTTCTATAATTTCAGGGTTAATTCATCAAAAAACGTCAAATTTTTAACGCATTAACAGGGTTTTTCTGATTTTCTGACTTTTGTACCCCCCATATCTCACTTAGTATTGCTCCTAGCAAAAATATGATATAAACTTTTTTTAAAGAAAATTTAATTTACTTTCATTTTGTAACATAAACTTTTCCGCTTATACTCTTGGTTTTCAAAATATTTACGAAATAGTACAAAAGGGGGCCACTTCCCTTAAAAGTTTCCCAATATAAGTTTCCCCATTTTTTTGGCCTGGAATAAGTTTTCAAACCTTTGCCACTTTTGATCTTTTTAGACAATAGAGATTTGGACTCGAGACAAAAAAATTTCAAGCTGTACCTTAATTTTTTCTTCCTGATCTGGTTCTGGTATATATTTTTTTGTTTTTACTTATAGAGCAATCATTTAGCTTAAATTGTGTACATGTTGCGCCTAAATCAATTGAAATAATATTGTGCTCTAATGATTGGACCAATTTCGCTATAGTTTTTTTTTTTTTATTTTATTTTATTAAAGTTGATATAAACATACTTGAAGCATTAACGTATCTTGAATACTGTACTGAATTTTTCATGTCTTTCTTTATTTTATAATTTTACAAACAGCGACAGCGAGTGTTCCAGTAAAATAACAAATTTCATTCCTCCTCTAAAACTAATCGCGACGTAAAACATATGGCGCAGAGACATAAGGCCCAGGGACATAAAGCCCAAATTTTATTTTTGGGCCTTATATCTTACTTGAGTGGGACATAAAGCCTAAATTGAATTTGGGCGTTAAGACCCACTTAAGTGAGACATAAGGCCAAAAAATAAAATTTGGGTTTTATGTCCCTGGGCCTTATGAATTTGGGCGTTAAGACCCACTCAAGTAAGACATAAGGCCAAAAAATAAAATTTGGGCTTTATGTCCCTGGGCCTTATGTCCCTGCACCAAAAC
Organism: Epistrophella euchroma; assembly: GCA_947049315.1. Lineage (NCBI taxonomy): Eukaryota > Metazoa > Arthropoda > Insecta > Diptera > Syrphidae > Epistrophella > Epistrophella euchroma. Next base: position 138,876,001 of record OX346245.1, read on the forward strand.
ATATGTACATGCTCATCAGTTTCATTTTGAGTCCAATTTCGAACATATGTACATACACCTTTTTTAAGGAAAGGCTTCTTAAGCCGTACTATACGAATGTGAAATGTTTCAAAAAATCAAATTTAATTTGGTGGCGCGACAGCTTGTGTATAACCAGGGCCTATAGTGACTTTTCCGATCGCTGGGTTGAGCGGTTAACTGGGTTAAGCGGTTAACGAAAAATGGCTTAATTATGGTTTACTTAAATATAAAGTTCTATTTATTTGTGATGAAAAAATTGTTCTTTAAAACTGTTGATATCGTTAAAATAAGTAAGAAAATTTTAATTTTTTTAAAAATTCCATTCAAACTTTACCTGAAGTTTCCTTCTTTAAAATCATTAAACCTTTGTCAGTAACATTTTCTCTCTATATTTGAAGAAGAGAAAAGAATATTTTTTTTTGACACGAAAAAACTTCATCAAATGATGACAAAAAATTCCAATCTAAGTCTATTTGAAATTGAGATATGTTAAAGTCGTCGTGCCCTTAAACTATAACCGTAGCTAAGGTATAGGCTGTGGTAAATACCTTTAAACAATGTCATGTTTGGTATTTTAGATCAATATTCTCACACCCAACAAAATATATGTACCTATATCTACTACCTACCTACTTCGATATAAAACAGCTTTATAATAATTCGATATGGCTTCACCAAGCGCATTCCGATACCCTTTTATAAATGACATGAACATACAATTCCACACTGAAAATGCGGCTCGTGCGTCTGTGCGTTCGTTCGTTCGTCGGTCGGTCGGTTGGTCAGTCGGTGGACATATCTTCCCTCATTTATATGGTCATTTTGGTTCATGTTCCATTGAACACGAATCCAACCATTCAAGTCATTGACTCTCAGCACCGCAATCAGCTACAAACAATCTCTATTTTCCTCGCACTATAGGGTAAATATATCAACTGACTGATGTAGAATAGAGGATAGGTATGTAGAATAGTATAGGCATTGTTAGCCTGCCCTCTATATACTATTCAGAATAGTGTATGATACACCTCAAATACATCAGACAGACAAACACATATAGTATTAATAATATCACTCCCCGCGTATAACTATAGAAATGGAATAAATTTTGTATAAATAACCTACAACATCATCATAATCATCATCAAGGAAGCAGATTCACCCCCCTCTCCAGCCCTCTACCGCTCACTTTCAAAACATACCATTTTGCAATTTGCTATCGATATGCTGCTGTTGGCAAATATGAAATTCCAACATACATGCCATAGAAAGAACCACCCCATCATCCATACCCATTACCCAGTCCAACATCCAGCCCAACCAGTCGGTGTGAGAATTATAAAGGACGAATATCGGAAATTGTCTATGCTGCATTCCACATCTGACATCTTTCAACCACCACCCACTTTTCTCCAACCCCAACCCGAACCAGCTATCCATTTCTAATCAAAATCGTATAAATGAAGACCAGATATACATTTATTTACTTTAATAAAAATATTTTTATCTATTTAAAGACTTTATACAACTCAGCTAAGCAATGTTTGGTTTTACTGGTATTCAACGGTTGGTTCTTAAAGTATAATCATAGAGTATCCTTGGTGATCTTTTTCTGTAGCCCTTCGGTTATTTTTGCAATAAAAATAATTAATAACCATGTAAAGTCTTTTTCTTATTCTTGTTTCTATATTTTTGCCAGGGTCGCATTTAATTAATGACATTCTAGGTTGTAGATTAGGGCCGCACCATAAAGAGGGCCGTACAGCTGATACAAAAATAATCGCATAATGCAAAACATTTGCGCTGTAATATCTTTTCTGAAAAATCTCAAATCTTTAGGAAACTATTTAAATTTTTTTACGGGGTAATTCGTGAGAAAAAGAGAAATTTTGTTTGAATTAGTTGCAATTTGTACTTAAAAAATTAAATTAAATTTAATGTAAGCTCTATACCACATTTAAGGACATCCGGCCCAGCTTTGTGGTGTATTGTTATAACAACTGCAATCAGGTCAATCAATATCTCGTATCTTGTATATGCTCTAAGCAGCCCAGAACTATAATAATGCTATCTGCTGTTTCCTATGTAGAAGATATGTAGGTAGTGGATATATATTTTTTTTTTCGAAAAGGATTTACACTTGAAGTCCTTTCATTTTCTTTTCCTTGCAGGACCTTTTGGTCGGTTGATTGTGGTGTTTATTGGTTTTAGCGGATTATAGTCTTGGTCTTCGATATTATAACTACAGTATGTTTGTGGGTGTTTCGTGTTTCGTGTTTGTAGTTTACGTGTTTAATTTGTTTTCTACTTTTATTCGTGTCGTGTTCGTGTCTATCCGTTCATCCTGTAGTAATTCAATTACTAGTCGATATTTTATTATGAGTTATACTGGATATACACCGCTTGACTCTCACCCCTCCCTTTTTTCTGTCCCTCATCTAATGCCTGCTAGACTTTAGCTAAACATGAAAAAAGGATAACGAAGGGCGGCGATTGGAAAGCTTTAGTTGAACCTAGCAAACAAATCAAAGGAAGAAAAAAAACTTAACTTGTGAAAGAGCGAAATGCCAGAAGAAAAATTACGGCCCAATAGTTGTTGCACTACCCTATACTTGGAAAAAGTATATTAAGCTTTGAAGTTTTAAGCCTGAGTTAGTTTTGAGTTGTATTGTTCTTGAGAAATTTTCAAAACCCTGAGAGCCTTTCCAACTCACCTTAAATTCTAGTTAAGTTTGAAAAGTCCTTCTTTACCACAAAATATCATTTGAAATATCGGATGCCAATTTTTCGTCGATCTTTTCTTCTGAATCAAGTCCAAAATTTTCCTTAACTCAAGTAGCAATTCGTTTCAATTTTCACTTAAGCCTTGTATACTCGCCCCTCGTGAAATCTAAAATTAAATCTTTACAAAATCCCCTATTTCGATCGTTAGGTCATGTTTTATTATTAAACCGTTTTATTAAAAACAATATACATTTTCCCTTTGCAATCATTGTAAAGTAACTGCGCTATGACAAGTAAAAACATTATCAATTTACCCTAATCAACATAGGGTGCAAAGAATAATTGCTTGCAACTATATCGGGGTTATCCACATTAATACCCTGATAGAAATATGTTCGATATTAGATCATGGGTTCTCGTCCTCGGACCTGAGGGGTTGATTATTTTCTATTTGAATGAAACTAATTGCTCTTTTCGCCCAACAATCTCACTGAATGGCACGTCCACCCTATGCCCGCTTCATTATTACAGTGCAACTCAATCGAATAGACACGTTATTGAATTTAACTTTTCTTCTTTTATGGTGTGTTTCAATAATATGAAAAGTTGTGAGAGGGCGGCTATATTTTTCCACATTTAGACATGAGGAATGTGAAATACACTTTTCTATTATTTTAAACTATTCAAGATTTCTCATTTTCAATTTTCAAGCCATAAAGTTGGAACGATTAGAAGATTGGATATGCAAAGTTAAGAAAGAATCCATTCTCTTCAGACTGCACATCTTTTCTAAATGAGTCTTCTTAATTATATCTACCTGTAAACGTGTAATCTTAAAGTTTAGAATTTGAAGAAGAAAATTAACAAAAATAAAAGAAAATTATTTTTGTTGTTGTTTTAGTGGACTGTATTGAATTAAATTCAAATGGAAGATTTTTTGCTACCTTTAGTCCAATGCGTTTCGCCCAGGCACCACAGTTGGGCTCATTAGTTACATGCTGTCGTCCCTTTCTAAGACGCAATTTTTTGGTCGATGAATACCACCGATTCAGAACTATGAAGGGGATTTCATAAAATTAAAAAACAGAGATCCAAGAATGGAGGCTTTTGGAACTCCTGTATTATTACGAGGATGTAGAAAATTGAATTATTCAACGAAACCACACGACAGGGTTGTAAAGAAGGTAGTGAAATTAATAAAATTATTGCTCTTGTTAAATTAACTTTGAGAATTTAGACATCAAATTATTGTTCCTTGCATTCGTTTGCGTTTCCTCAATTCTTTAGCAATTCTTTACAAATGCATAATGTTAATTTTGAAAATTGTAAAACAGGACTCAAGTTTCAAAAAAAAAAAAACCGTTTTACAAAATTCTGCTAATAATAAAAAAAGTTTTAAAAATTTAAAACCACGTGTAATTTCAAAAGTAGAATTTTGAAAGCAGAATTTTAACAAAATAATTTAAAGAATGCGTTCTATTGATTGAAAAAAAATTATGGCGCACCCGACGATAACGTTTCGACGATAGTCCTACTACACGTAACCCTAAAAATGCATATCGTCGCTGGACGATCACGTTTTGACGATCAAATATTTGCTTCACGTAAATCGATTATCATCAAAACGCTATCGTTAAACAATGGCTTTTGGACGATACTTAAAAAGGTATCGTTTCGCATTTGTTTTCATAATTGTATGTAAGTTTGTACGCGACTATAGTTAAATGAGTGAAATAATTTACTTATTTTGCAAAATGGCAACAAATATTTGAGAAAAATACAAATTATATGAAAATTAAAAAAAAAAAAAACGTTTCGCCAGCAGGGATCGAACGCCAAACTTTTCGGTTTAGAAGCAAGTGCCTATTCCATTGCGCCACCATCGAATGTAAATTTCTGCAGATTTCTTGGGCTTACAAACAAACCGTGCACTAAAGAACTTCGTTCTAATAACGCAAATTGTTATTATGACATTTCAATGATGGTTTGACAATCTCTGGAAAAACGATAGACGAGGAGATAGTGTTTGAATTACGTGAAGCAAATTATTGACGATCACGTCAGCGATATCCGTTTTGATGATTATCGTTTTGAAAATTACGGAATGACCCCCCTGGTGTTTTAATATGGATACTTCGTAAAAATATATTTTTGGGGAAAAACTCAAGTTTTTATTGATCTGAATGTGGAGCCTATTTTGTTCAAGCAGTACGAAATAATTTCAATATGGTAATTCCTTTATTAAAATTTGACAGCGAACCAGGTGTATTACCATCGGCACTGGTCGCTTTATGATCATTAATATGTCGCCCTATTGACATATTACCATGTAACAGAGAATTCAATATGAGAATGTTCACCCTCAACGCGCGTAAAGAAGTACAACTTATGCAATCTAACATCCAGTAGCTATGACCACTCTGTGCAAACTTTTTTGAACGATATTTTATTCAACCTAAGTCTAATTAAGTAAACCGGGCTGTGCCTATTTAAAATACTACAACCACAAGGCACATAGGACGCAGGTATGCCAAACGAACCAAACAACCAACGCGTGTGGGCATTAAATTTTCCGGATTATTTCTGCGGCACGATAATGACATGTTTTGTACAATTGACGTTCGAAAACAATGGCGGTAATTTAATAGTGAGTTTGAGAGTAGAAGTTAGTTGTAGAGCTGTACTATTTGCTCTCCCAGCCACGCACACCTTTTCCCTTTTAGTCCTTTTTGGTATACATTTTTATATTAAATGGCGGTCCAATTTTCTATGTGGTGTATATTGATTGAACGGTATGTTAGTGAAGGTTGAAGGGTGGCAAAAGTAGTTGGAGAATACCTGTACCTATACCTAAACTATAAACCATTATTATATTGGTGATGTATTAGGGCTTAGTATAGGCCGCAGGACGATATAATGTACGAGTTTATATGTATGCTATAGAATTGATTGGTTTGAGGCTTTAGGGGGCAAAGAAATTGGGTGAATTTAGTTTTGTGGTTTGCAATTTAGCAAAAATTCAATTATGTAATTGTCAGGTTAATTACAGTTATTTGGTCGTGAGAAATGTTTATAATTGACATTTTGGACATATATTGTAAAAGAAAATTAGGTAGTTGTTGTTTTTTTGTTCGTTTGTTGTTTTTTTAATTAGTTATAAGAAAATAATAGTTATACAAGCTTTAAATTGTATGCCAAATGGAAATTCTAATAAAATTAATGAGGACGTAAAAAGTAGATATTTAAATTTTAATTGATAGTCCAGCAATTGTATATTGTATGTAGAAACATAATAAATTATATAAAATAGCTTTTACTGGACCCTTAGTTCACAAAAATTGGAGTTTCTTGCTTCGACGATTTCCATTGGACTCATCAGTTTACTAGTAAGGGTCTTATCAATACGCAATTTTTTTTAAGTTCAAATAAGCAAGTATTTAAATAATATAATAATACAATGACGAATAAATTCATTAACTCAACGAATAAATCATTAAAAAAAAACAAGTGCGTTCGATGAAACAAATAAATTTATTGGCATAACGAAAAATATAGTTAATGAGTGAGAGTATTTCATGTTGCACAATGAAATAATCTCACTGTCTCAAAGAAAAAAATTCATTTTTTAATACAAATCGTCATTAATTATGAACGAGAACGACTACCTCTACGAATTAAATTATCGGCTGTACTTTAATTAAAAAATTAATTACGCCTGCCAAATATTTCGTTATTTCTACGTAAGCATTTTGTCCAGCAAAAACCTTATTCACGCCTTATTACGGCTAATTATAGAACAGCTAAACATTCACAACTAGAAGTTTTTATACGTTTTCCAGAAGCTGCTAAGTTGACACCAAGTTAGCAAAGCGACAAAAAAACGTAGAAAACATTGCACGACAAAATAAAACTTTACACAGCTAATTCAGAACTACTGAACGGCTAATTATTAAGCAATAAACTATTCGCTATAAGACATTTTTAACCCTTTTTGAGGTGCCTCGCTAAATTGATATCAACTTAGCGAAGCAGAAAAAAAACACAGAAAGCATCGAATGACAAATTCGAAATTATCACAACTAATTCACGACTAATATACGGCTAATTTCCAAATTAATAATTTTTCGATCGGTGAAAGTTGTTTCACTAAGTTTACACTCATGAAATCTGCATAAAAAGCCGATAAGGCTCAAATTAAAAGAGTTGAGAAGATGATTTTGAAGCGTTATTTATTAAAAAAAAATTGAAAAAATTATATTTTTCAATTTTAATTTTCGCCTTTTGGGATTTAATGATTTTGGGTTTTCTGGATTTTGGGTTTCCGGGATTAGTTATGGGTTTTCAGGTTCTTGGACTTTCTGGATTTTAGGTTTTAAGTGTTTTGGATTTTCTGGTTTCTTTGTTTCGGGATTAAAAATGGGTTTTCAGGGTTTTGGGTTTTCTAGATTTCGGGCTTCCGGGTTTTTAGTTTTGCTGAGTTTTGAAGTTTCTGAATTTTGTGTTTTTTGGATTTTAAGTTATCGAAATTTTGGATTTTATGGATTCCGAATTTAGGAACTATAGACATGGGATTTCTGAATTTTGAGTTTTCTGGATTTTTGGTTTTCGAAAATTTGGGTTTTAAGGATTTTTTAAGTTTTAGGGATTTAAGGTTTTCTGAATTTTCTGGATTTTGGGTTTCGGGATTCTGGGCAACCCTTAGCTTGAAAAATATTGTCTTTGAATTGACTTCTTTGTAACACAGCTTATAAGTATACTAATAAAAGCAAATATAACAACATTCAATTGAATTCAGAAATGGTAACAAAAATATAACATGACAGTCCAATTCCAATAAAAATCATATAAGTATGAGACGGAGCTTAAAAAACTGCAATTTAGAAAATAACATCGACGAAAATTACGAACAGGACAATAAAAGTTTTCTTAATTCTTAAAACTATAATATTGTTTGACCTTGTTAAACTTTTAATACCTAGTTTAAAAGTTTTAACTCGTAAAATAATAATTTTCACAAAGTCAAACAATGTTTATCCTCAATCGTGAGGCCGATAAAATTATTATTATTCGCCTAAACTAGTTTAGTTAAGAAAATTTATACCATCATCGTCGAAAAACCACATCACAAAAGGTCTTCATGTAGGATATATGTATGTACACAAAAAAGCATAAAATTTTATAGACAAAATGTTATAGTAGTTTTGTCTAGACACCTCTTCCATCTCTTCTTTGGAAGACCCAAAGTGAAACTCTCTCATCGTTTGTTGTAACAAAACCGCGTACATTTTCAAGAAAACCAAATCTCATCGTTAAATTATGACAACATCTCTTTGAAAGATGAGATGTATATCTAGTATCCTTCTTAACCATATAAGGATGAGTGTAATTATATCCGACCGGTCTTCCACAAGACGGACGAAAGAGCGTTATTTCATGCAAGCAGAGTTCTAAAAAAATGTTCTCAAATTTTTTTCTTCTTAACCCTAAAGAAGCAGAAACGGGACAAAATGTAAAATAAAATCCAAAATACCTACTAAGGAGATGAAAAATGCAGACACACAGGGAATTGCATAAAAATTCCAGAAATGCTCGCCGCCGCCATTTCTCTCTATTTCGGTTGTCTGTGTCTATTTTTCCATAATTTTTGCCCAAGGGAGCAAAGCAAATGATTCTCAAACTCCTTTGTGAAAGTGGTCTGTGGATGGAAAAAAAAAAAAAAATACGGATAACTCTAGGTGTACCAACTTCGACCCACAAAATGCTCTAGCATGTGCTTTGCCATTTCGCCTCTCACATATAAGCAAAAGTCAGACTTTTATATTCGTGGAGTATAATGGTTGGGGTTTGCTGGGTAGGGTTTCCGGAATAAAATCTAAAATTCCAAACGATATAGCGGAACATATATAATTTTCCAAGCGCACATCAGCCAGCTTCTGCATCGTTCCATTGGGATGTAATTTGCTCTTTTGCATGACTATACTTCTGTATGAAGTCCATAAAAATGGTTCCTTTGCTAGAATAAGGTTGAGATGGCGATGGCCCCATGCCAACAGTGTCTGAACTCTGAAAGAAGGTTTCATAGTCGTCCGTCGTCGTCGTCTTCATCTTTATCGTTGATACTTTCAACTCTTCCTCAACCAAGACCAACGATTCGACAACGATATAGTAAGGTTTTCAACACGAACGCTTTCTTGTGCATTTTTTTTTTTGAATTCTTAATTTTTCACACAAACTTCGGTAAAAAAAGACTTAACAGATCCTTTTTCTTCTTCGAAGGATGATGTCATAATTTGACGCAGCAGCTCAGAAATATGTGTCAACGTACATACCCAACCCTAACGCACAATGATGGACCACATATATAGGGCGAGGGGTAATGGGATGAGTGGAACACGAGCAAAGTTGGTATGACAACGACTGAACGAAGCGACACGTGACATTGACAAGGCGGAAAAATTAAATTTTCTATTTTTTCGTCCTTTCTTCCTGTAGGTTCTCTCTATCTCTCTATCTACGTATAGGTTATATGATGAATCCTTGAAGAGGAATTTGTTTTGCATTGCTTGAGGTAAATAAAATGTCGTGGGTGCGACGTTTTGCTGATGGAGGTTTTAAGGGCAAATTTTCGCAGATAAACATCTTTCAGGAGCAGCATCGCAGTAAAGCTGTATACCTACATACCTAGATACCTTCCTACTATAGCAACGTACATATTCTTTGGCCTTCTTTATTTTTCTGTCTTTATTTATCCTTGTTGCTTTGGCATATCTGGAAACCTATATTTAAAGAGAATGTTCTGCTGCTGTGTATACCTACCCAAGAAATACAAAATATAGATAGAACAGAAGAAGAAGAAAAATATCTTCAATTTACCACAAAAAAATCTCGTGTTGAATTTTTATATAAATTCACTTCGAGCGGTATAATTCAGTGACGCAGAAGAAATTATCTTGTATAAGGATGATAGATGAGTCTTGAGATTGGTTTTCCTTTTTATTTCTTTTCTGTTTTGTGCAGACCAAACAATGCCACTGGAGCATTTTAGTAAAAATATAAAGCTTAAGCTTTAGCTGTGGAGTACACATTAATACACATGTACCAGTATACCTCTAACATACATACATAGGGCATTATATCTAATTCGGTTGTCTGTCTCTTCCAAGGTTAATGGATTATTTCAATGGGAAATTATTTTTTTTTTTTATTTTTTTTTTTTAGAAACGGAAAATCCAAATGGAAGAAAATTAGCAAATTATGGATTAGTATAATATGAGAAGAACGATTATGACAGATTGGAAGTTAAGCCTGGAGTCAATATGGTAAACTTTTTCCGGATTTTTTTTTTTTTTGAAAGAAGGAAATCGATTACGGTTTTTGTTCCTGATAAGATAAAGCATAGGCAAATTGGGCTTTAAACATTTTTGCAGCAATTCCGGAACAGAAATAGAAAACTGAAAATGATGTATGTTGTTCTTGTACCTACTTATAAAATGTGCAGAGATGATGAAAAAATGATTTCAGAAAAATGTTCTAGTGAAGCAGTAGGTATAGCTTAGGTGCCCTGCCACGTAACGTTTTTTTTTGTTTTTGTTGCTGCCTTTTTTGTTTTTTTTCTACAAAACTTGATAAATTTTAGAACGAAGAAACATTTTGAATAGTTAGTATCAAGATAGGGGATTAGAGAGTAACTGCTTCATACTGAAAGACGATAAACGATATTTGCTCAATGCTTCGTTAAACAGCCCCAAATTTTTTGCACATGCAATTTTTACCAATACATACCTACAAACGACATGTCATCTACCTGACAGCGATACCGCGGACCTTACATAATACAATGAATGAAATCTGGTTGGTAGCTCTTACTTTTTTTGAGGTTAAAGGTCAAAATAATTAAAATTCGTCTGTAGTCTGAACGCCTGGTTGGAACAAAGAGTTTGAGGTTTCGTAAGAAAGCTTTGACATCTTGAAACTTCCTTTCCGAAACCCAGCTGTCACTTTTTTTTTTTTTAGGTTAAAGGGCAAAATCATAAAAATGGGTCTGTATCTGTAGCCTGAACGCCTGGTTAGAACAAGGCGTTTGAGGTGTCGTATGAAAGCTTAGGGTCTGATGAAAATTTTGACATCTTGAAACTTCATTCCCGACATACAGCTGTCACATTTTTTTTTAGGTTAAAGGGCAAAATATTAAAAATGGGTCTGTAGCCTGAACGCCTGGTTGGAACAAGGCGTTTGAGGTGTCGTATGAAAGTTTAGGGCCTGACAAAAATTTTTACTTCTCGAAACTTCCTTCCCGACACCCAGCTGTTAGTTTTTTTTAGGTTAAAGGAGAACGAGCCTGATAATCTTACTTATTAACTTTTTGTAGAACACCAGAGCTGGTGTTCTCTGCGTGCAGAAGAAGAGAGACGAAGACTGTTTTCTCAAAAGAATAAAAGAACGAATATGCGAAGCGCATGATCAAGGAAATATAGAGAGATGTCAAAGCAAGAATGAGGCCCTGAATTTTTTTCCAGAAGGTTAAAGAAAACCCTTAAGGCCACAAACCCCGGACCGAAGCCGGCAAGGACGATGTTGAAACACAGTCAATGCTTAGGATTTGGAAAAACTTTACAATGTCGACGATGATGAAAAAAATTTGACTGTCAGATAGATTGCACTATTCAACCTAAAGATTTAAACCAACAATTCCGGCAACCCTATAACGACGGGATGAAGATAGCCATTTCTAAGCAGAAATCCAATAAAGTTGCTGGAGCTGACGACCTAACTGCCGAGCTGTTTAAAGTGGAAAGCAATTACCAATTTAGGAGTATGCACCAGTCCAATTGCAAAGTACGGTCATATGAAAAAATGCATAATGAAGAGAACCTAGGTATTGTTTTTTTGGTCCACAAGAAGGGTGACCCTCTGAACTGCGCTCACTACAGACGCTAGGGTTCCCAACTGTCCTCCTTTTCAAAAATCTGAAGGGTAAAATCAATGATTCATTTGATAAGTATATACCTCTGGAGTTCTATGTGTAAATTTTTCACTATTTCTGTCACTTTATTTCAATTGTTTGGCATAATCCTGCTTTATGACAAACAATTGGCATTAAATGACACAATTATTGACATTTCGTCAATCGTTCAAACATATTCAAATACTTTTTTTTCAACGGTAAATGTAGTGTAAATACTCCTACTACATATGTATCTCGCAGTATTAATTAGAATGCATATTTTTTTTTTGCTGCAATAATGTGTGTGAAAAAATTTCATAATTTTTTCAAAAAAATTCTACGTTTTGAAATACAGTTTATTTTCTTATGAATAAGAAAAGTTTAGCAAAAACTTTTAATTTTCCTCAAAATCTTTCAAATTTTTAATTAATAATTTTTTTAACAGCATAAGAAATTACATAATAAAATTTGTATATCTATTTTCATATTATTTATGCCTTTTTCATATTATTTATGTTTTTCCAAGTTTAACCACGTCCCCCAAAAATTTACAGTAGGTAAGGAAAATTCCGTCGACGAAACGTAGCAAATACTCAATAGGCCCTTGATAGTAAAAACTCTGAGAAAGTTTTGCTATTCCATAAGAAATAAGAAATAACCCTTTTATATTAATAGTTACTCATTTTCAACATTGAAATTTTGTGTTCCGAATAAGGCCAGAAGTGCTTAGCGTATCAGACCAGTTAGCGCAAAAATCCAGTACCGAACCTCAAATACACCAATTTTGTTTTATGCATTTTTGTCTCGAGGCAAAAATAAATAAAAACTAGGTGAGGGCCTAGTATGATTTCGATAGTAACCCTTGCTGGTCCCTTTTAATAAGCTACTATGTAAGGCTTTCTAGGGCCTCATCTAAGACAAAATTGTTTTTCCAGGCGGGTAGGATTTTATGTATACTTTATTGTATTTATATTTTATACTGTTAAGCGCCAAATGTTTTTTTTTTTTTTTTTTCATCCAATTCCCATCAGACTTGCAAAAAAACACGGCTATAATTTGTTTTTATTTAGAATAAATGTGTCCTCCTTTCATTTAGAAGAAAGTTGGGAACCCTAACAGACGCATCAATCTTCTTAGCATCGCCTACAAAATCTTTCCTGCCGTATTATGTGAACGCCTGAAGCCGTTAGTCAACATCCTGATAGTTCCATATCAGTGTGGCCTTAAGTCAGAGCAGTCCACCAACGACTAAAAATATTCACATTACGTCAGATCTTGAAAAAAAACTCCTTGAACATCGAACCGACCCTACCGAAGCTTTTTGGTATCTATTTCTATCCCTGCTAAATTATTCATTTGTGCAAGATGACGATATAGACCGAACGCTGCTCCATTTAAATCAGTAAGAAATGTCAAAAAAGGATTCAGACAAGGTTCCCTTAAGAATGGGTTCTTGAATGAATAGTGCAAAACTCTGCCGTCAATACTAGAGGTACAATTTTTCAAAGGACCTTCAAATTACTCGCATATGCCGACGATTTGTCATAAGCGTGGTGTCACTAACGCTTTTGTAAGCGTTGAAGCAGAATCGAAAAAGATGGGTTAAACAACGGTCAATGAGGGCAAGACCAAGTATGTATGTGCTATATATCTTCACAAAAAAGGGGGTGGCCCCGGCGCAGTGGAAGTAGTGCTTGACTGCTAACCTGGATGTGTGGGTTCGAGCCCCAGTCTAGGCAGCATTCTTTTCTATATTCCCTCAACTGAACGTCACCTCTGGGATTTAATGAGATAATCAAAACCTTATTTATCAGTCCACTGTGCCAACAAAAATCTATCCTATCCTTCTATTCCTTCTAACATTGCCCAATTCTGAGTCCCGCGTCTGAATAAACGGGTAGTTGAATAATTTAGAGCAAATGAACACCAAAGTTCCTCCGGCCCGAACAGTCTTTAAATCCAACACCAAGGACGGCCCAATAGTGAAACACTGTGACTCAGATGGGGCACGCAGGGCTGGTGACCAAGCTGGTTTGAGAAAAGAAGAAGGGATGTTGTAAATATTCAAAAATGTTTGAAACAAAATAGTCAACGGCAAAAAATTGTCACATCATTTCTGAGTCAGAAGTTTGAGAGTAATTGTCATTTTATCACTTTAAACTTTGTCATCTGCCATACTTCTTTTTATATAACTGGGCCTTCTGGTCAATATTGAAGGCAATAAAGCTACAGTAAATTATTAAAAATTTGCTCGGAACTTACCGAACGTAAAATTATCATACTTCCTATATTTTTTGGCTGAGATTATTGAGTAGGCTTATAAAGTTTTTTTCTTAAATCTTGGAAAATTTCAAGGAAAATTTCAGAAATCTTTGAAAGGTTGGTTCTCTGTCTTCATGGAATATGTTCTCCGTACCAACATGGTTTGGCAGCTGGCAGATATGTTTCCACCTACAACCTCACCATTTTAAGAAAAAAACAGTTTTTGACGGACTCGAGATGGGCTCTCAGTATGGCGTTGATAACACTAACTTTTCTAAATCATTTGACCAAGTCAATCAAACCAAGATTAACAAACTAGATTTTTACTCAAATTTCTTAAATTGAATAAATTTATACTTAAAAGATCGTATTCAATAAACTTTTGTATAAACAGAAGTTTTATCTTCATAGGTATACAGTTGACAATTCTTGACCAATTACTGACCTTTTAGATGGCATACTTTTTTTAGAACATCTCTCATATGATGTGCCAATAAGATACCAAAGTCTAGAAATCGGTTGTTTTTATAAAATGTTCCATATCACCTTTGAGCCGTCATCCAGGTGATTAAGAGAGTAACTACCTGTACGTACTGGAAAAACAAATCTTCTGGTAATTTTAATTAAATTTTCTAGTGGAAATATTTATTTTTCATTATACATCAATAAGTCATTTAAGTTTCTAGCTTTGCTTGATGGATAAACTAAAGTAAAGATATCATCGATCGTTCCCACTTCTGATGTGTAAATAAAGTTATCAAATGCGACCCTTGTAAAACTGGTTTTCTGTTTGATATTTGAAGTGATTTGAAAACAAATTCAAAACATCATCGCTATATCGCTATGATATTGACAGAATTTCAAATAAAAGTTAACAAACCTCCATCATTCAGGTCGAAACTATGTATGATAGAATCAGGTTCAATTACTGTACAAAACTCTTCTATAGCAATGAGAGGAAATTTTCCCTGACTTTACACATTTCTATCACTTTCCAGTTAAATACTGGACAAGAGTTTTCCTGAAAATGTAACAACAAATCAACAATGAAATCCCTGTTAAGCTAAAATTGACGTGTCCCACATTTAACCCATATAATAACTTTGCTCTTAACAAAAAAAAAGAAAAAAAAAAAACTCTGAAGAAGAGAGAGGAGGTTGGTATGGTGTAGGTAATTGTTTATGATGAACACTTACAAAAGTTAACAATATTGAGCACCCTAACAACCTGTTTGCCAGATATAATGTTCTCACAACCTTCCCTACTTCACACCACAGGAGGTGCTCTACTCTAGGACGAAACGACCAACGACGACACATCAACACTGTTTCTGGGAAATTGATATAAACTGTCAATTTATTGATGGTCTTAAGTGGGACAATATGAACTTACCTTCTGTTTGCTCGCTTTATACTGACTGTACCCCACTATCTTTGCCAAAGTTAGCAGTAAATTTTCTCCTCATATAAGACACAGGACGATTCCTTATTGAAGCCCACATCCTGATGCGACCAAACACAATATTCACACATTCACTTATAGCAAGCACTATGATATTGAAACGTAAATGGTATCCGTAAATTTAAGTTCAGGATGGTCGGGGACCATATTGTGTTGTGTCCATTTTAGCGTCGTCGTTTGTTCCTTTTTAGAACAGCAGGTCATATAACGTATAGGTGTTGGTAGGTGTATAGGTAGAGGTTATTCGTTTTATTCTTAATCCTGTCAGCAGGACTCGAAAGCCAGGTAAATCGTGGCTCCTACATATGTACATATTATCGTATACCACCTACTACGACGAGTGTTGTATCCATATAGCGCTGCTCTGTGGCTAGAATATGAGTTTCTATTATGAAATTGTCTGTGTCTCTTATTGTTTGGTCAATAATAATGGCCTGTTGGTCAGCCAGGAGAAGAGCTCCATTAAGTCAATTGACTTACTTCATTATTAACGATTTGAGGGCGGAGATATTATGGTTTTGTCCTTATACCTACCAATAGATAGGACAAGCATGTCGGTAAGGTTTAAATACTGTAAGCTTTTATGTTATTGATTGTATTATTTTTGTGGGCTACCAAATAATGTAGGTACCAGGTGATAATAATAGTCTTTTATGATATAGGTACATGGGGAACATGAAATACGGTGTGAGGAGGTAAATCAAATTAAACTTACTCATTGGAATTTGGGTGGCAGATGATAAATTATTCACAGTTTTCATGATTAATCCAAGAAAGTTAGTTAAATAAATAATTAAATTATTTTATAAGTTAATTTGAACTTGTATATCCCATCAAGCAAAGGGGATTTTGCAAAGAAATATTTTAGATATAAAATATTTAATGAAACCTTTATACAACTCAATTATCTTATTTTTGTTCTTATCCTTTCCTCATTCAAGGAAAAAATTAACATTATTGATTTATGGGTACTCAACTATTTAATAAGCTTAGCCCAATCTTTTGCAAAACTGTGGTTTACTTGAGGACAGATACTTTATAGTTTCACAGATATAGCACACAGAAGAAAACAAAAATTATCACTTTTCAATCCTGGGACACAATGGTACACCTACGTCCATCTTTGATAAAATTCGTGTAACGATTATGTAACTCTTTTGTGCCGTGAACTAAGTCCCCAGGAACTAAGTCCACCGAAGGTGTTAGTTCCCACTAGACGGGAACAGAAACCACTTTTTGAAAGTGGTTTTTATTTCCATATAAGGTGGGAAATAAAATTTCAAAAAAATGGATGGTTTTAGTTCCCGTCAAATCTATAATCTTTTCCTTTCAAAAAAATTAAAAAGGCTTGCTTCGACAAATATAGTGCTAGCACCCAGCACTATGCCGTATAAACAGTAAGGTATGTATGGGGGGCATGCTGCCCCCCTGCAACCCCCCTGCTTGGACCACTGTAGAATTTGGGGTAGGTGCGAGGTTGGGTGTATGCAAAGTTTCGTTTGCATTTAAAGAATCTGGATTTTAAGAAACTTTGAATTTATTCAACTTTTCATACAACCAACCTCGCACCTACTCCAAATCCTTTAGTGGGCCAAGCAGGGGGGTTGCAGGGGAGCAGCATGCCCCCCATACATACCTCACTGTAATTAGTTCTCTTTTCGTATTTTCAAATGTGTACAAAATTCCCAGAAAGTGGACTTCGTTCTCACCTTGCTTGGGAATAAAAACAACTTTTAAAAAGTGGTTTCTGTTCCCGCCTAGTGGGAATGGGAACTAACACCTTCGGTGGAATTAGTTCCTGGGGACTTAGTTCACGGCACCGTTATAATATACCAGCCTTTCTCGTTCGGGGATGTGGGAATTTAGCACATCATTAAAACTAATTTTAGTAATTGGTCAGAATAAATAATTCTAAATAATTTTTTAGAGTTTTTCAAGGTCGTAGCGATTGTTTGTATAAACATTTAATTTATTGTGTCATATTCGAAGAAAGGCTACTTACTCTTTCCAGTAGGTTACTGGTCAGCCATTATGCATCATCAAAAGGGTTCTTCGACAAGTCTCTCCATCTATCCCGTTCCAGACTGGATGTCATCCCATTTTTTCAAAGAGGAAGTGGCTCTGAAAAAAAAAATGCTAAAAAGTTTTTTGGTAAAATACATTTAGTACTTGAGGTCCTTTGAACTTTTGAATTTAATTTCGTAGGTACACACATAAATTAATATGACGAAATACCTGACTTTTGTATTCCTTTTTTTTTAGTTCTGAGTTATCGTACCAAATTCTGACCTAAATTGTAAGGCCCGCATTTTGAATACAAACAAATAGGTCACTGAATTAGGCATCCTTAAATCTTCAAGTGTTCCAAAATTCATATATTTCCGCAAAAAAGATTGCAATTTTTTGCTAGAATTAAACAAACGGACCACTGTGCTTCGAAGGCGTGGCGTGACATTAAAAAATAGAAATAATATTAGACTTGATCAAGTTGGTCTATGCGTCTGGTGTGTCTATGCATCTGCGCATCTTTGAGTCTGTGGGTCCGTGCGTCCACTGTCATTTTCCATTTTCCCTAGATCCTAAACGGGTAGACTGATTCGATCCAAATTTGATACGAGCATTTTTATGTTATAAATGTTATAAATTTGAATTTTTGTGTTACTTCATATAAAACGGGTATCTGTAGTTTTTTTTTTTTTCGAAAAAGACCCCAAAGATTTTGATTAAACTTCGTTCTCATTTGGAACAAAAATGATAGTAAGAAAACTGTGTTTTAGATTTTCGCCAAAAAAATTCGCTTGACGGAAGTAGATTTTCAACGTTTTTTTTTTCACAAAACTGCCTTATTTTTGAACTACCCACGTGTAGCTTTCGAATGGGTCAAGCCATTTCTTTATAATTTTTGCAATATTATGCTCTTAAATAGCTTAAGCAATAAAAACGCACTTAAAGTTGATAAAATTGAAACAAAATCAAAACAAAAATGGATTTTTCTATCCACTTTTCCTTTTTTTTTTTAATTTTCATTTAAATGTACTTATGTACATAATTTTCATTTTATTATTTAACAAGTTTGAGTGATGTGAGGATTTTTTAATTAGAGTTAGAATATTATTTACTAAAGTTAAAATAGCCAAATGTCTGTTTTATCTTTTAAGGATCATGCTAACTCCAAATGTCATTTTGACAGTTAGAAATGTGAAAATGGTGTGAACTGTCACTGTTTTAGGCGTGTTCAGGTGGATTTTATTAACGAAATTGGTTTAGTATAATATTTTTTTTTTTTGTTTTCTGTAAACAATCACGTTACTTGTCGCGTTCTTAAATTGATTTAACATAAGAAATTCCCACGACAATAAACAATTTTCAAGTAAATAACGTTAGACAATCGTCCATGATGTATACTGTACATTATGTTTAAGCATATGTAAGAGTGAAAGAACTCACAATATTCAGATCTCAGAATCCTGGAAGAAAAATAATTCCAAAGTAAAAAAGAATATAGCTACAATTGCGCTGTAAAAAATGTATAGATTTAAGCACAGAAAGCGACTTTATAGGCAGAGTTATAGAAGAAGGTACCTACGTTGCTAGGATTTTCTATACATAATACACATAGGTACATTAGGTACATTTAAAAGGCATACACAACATCAATTTCATTCAACTCGACATTACATCCTCAGAGAAAACGCTACAAGAACATGTTAGCTACACATAATATACCGATACCCATGAAAGTATATTTCAAAGCTAAAATAACACCACCGCCATTTCTGTGCCTGAGTTCTGATGCCATGCGGCACGGCACAACAACCAACATTAAAGGGGTTCACAAGGAACCAGTTAAATAAGATGAGAAGTGGCATTGAGACTTAGAACCCAGTAAAAGCGATAGAAACAAGATGAGTAAAAAAAGTAAGAAATAAAAAAAAAAAAAAAAAAATCCAGACAAAACCTTGGCAGTAAGAATTATCCTGAAATTGGATAAAGCTCAAGAGGTTTTACCTCGCCTTTAGGTCCTCTTCGCTTTTTTTTTTTTTTGTTTTTCATTCGTTTCTTCCTTCTGTTTGTGCATGTTTGCCTTTTAAAGATTTCGGGTTGATATTTCACTCTGAATTCTTTTTCTTTGCCTTTAAATCGCCTATATCCTGTTCCACCCATCACTTGACTACCTATCTTCATTTCATTGCATGATGTCGTGTTGTATGCTGTTGCCGTTGTTATAATATATCCTGCGAGATGTGAACTGAAACTTCTTTACCAAATCCTAGGCAACTATACACTCCCATTCATGTGGTTCCGGGGGGACTTTTTTTGAAAAATTCAAAAAAAGATGGTTGAGGGTTGGGATTGGAATTTGGATTGGCAAGGGGGTGGCTGTGTGCCTTTTGTTCTTACGTTACTACCGCCTTAATGTTGGCATAATATCGATTTACTATTATACCTCTCACATATGGCAAAGACAAATGGTTCAATTCACTAGAGCGCAGCCAAAAAGCAAGCAAAGACATCAGCGGAATACAAGAGTAAATGTACCTACAAAAATAAAAAAAAAAAATGTTACTAAAAAATAGATTCTGATGATTTTTTTTTTTTGTTAACTTATGTACTTTATACTGTAAGTATTCTGTGGTATGAGTGCGGGTCCTGAAGATTTACTCCAATTTTTTATATTTTTTTTGTTTCGGGGAAATGCACACAAAAGGATGCCTAGCAAAGGAAAACCCGCCAGGCTAGTGTATTCATGGTACTTTTACACATTGCTCGTTTTTCCGGCTTTTTACTTTTCCCCATACACTAACATACACTATATGATGTAAAAAAGCGGTAACTACAATTTTATTTTTTTTTCTCAGCTTTTTTTATACCACATTCATTCTCTTTTGTTGGGTTTTGCTGTTTCTTTTGGTCCTGGCGGGGGTTTTCGCTATCAGCTTTCGCGAAAAACCGACGGGCGGTAGGGTCTGTATAGCAGCGCAATTCCCCTATTCACTATACCTACCTACCTACTCCTTTTTACAATATTTATGCTGGTGCACTATTTCATGTGGCAAAAGATTTAGGAAGCACCTGGAACTTGTGACATACAAGTGAATATGTATCTTAATGTAAGGTACACCCTGCCCATGGTTGTTATTTTTTATGTTAGAAACCATTTTGTTTTAATTTTGTTGTTGGTTTTTGTTTTTTTTTTCTTTTTGTTTACATGACAGAATAAGAAAGTAATATATGTACTTTAAAAAAGATGGTCGGTCGGTGGATGTTGGGACCCCATAGACATACCTATATGAGTTTCGGACTTAAATAATTAAACAGTCTTGCTGTAGTTTTGTGTAGCAATGTTTTCGGTTGCTTTGAAAATGTAATGAGGTTCAAATGAAGTATGAATACGAAAGATGTTATGTTAGCCATCGAAATAGAACTAGTTTTTCTGGAATTTCGGGAAGAACTGAATTTAGTTCAAATTTATTCAACTTTTCTTTGAAAAGGAAGAAAAGATGTGAAATTGAAGGAATTTTAGTTCTTTGTTTTTTTTTTGTTGAATCCATTAAGACGAATGAATAGCAAGGTCTTATTTTTTCTTAGCGAGGCCAAACAGAATTTGTAGAAAAAGATTGACGAAAAGAACCAAGAAAAAAGTAAAAACAATATTGAAATACACTATTTCTGAGAAATTATACAAAAAGTCGTTTTATTTTCCGCTTGTTGCTTTCATCAGTAAGCCTTTTTATTGCTTGTAATATTTTTATAGATAGCTTCAAGGAAGTTTAACTTAGTCAAGGCGTAGGTTCGAACAGAGGATTTCAAATTCTAGAAAAATTTTTTTGTAGCATTTTTTACCGTCAATATTTATGAGAACGTAAAACCATCAGCCATCACTATTAAAAATGTTGAGAAAATTGCATATAACATTGTTATACCTTTAATAAAAATAAGCCATATACACTGAGGGAAAGCAGTTTGTAATCAGCACATAAATACATATACTCATGGCATATATTTTTGCACACATAAATTTACTCGCTAGCGCTACATGTTGAAATCCATGGTGAAAACATTAAATTATAAGCATGATGTACCCACTGTAGACCCATAACAAATGTATGTGTCAGCTGTCATGAGTTTATGATTATATGTATTAATTAAAGTTCTATTTCTAATGACTACATAAATATTTAATACCTGCTAGCTATCCACCCAAAAAATTGTGTTCATCACAGCAAGTTATGTGCTGAGTACAAGCAACGTGCTTTGAGTCTATATTGATATTTATGCTATCAGTACATATCTGTTGATAAATAATTGAAAACATCCGCTCCGGATGGCTGGTATGACTACATATTTGTGTAATTATTAATGATTATATACTCTTTAAAATGTATGTAATGAGTACAGTTTAAATGTATCCAGTGCATATATATATATTTATGCAATAAACACATAAAATATTTGATCAGTACACTGTAAACATCACCTGTGTTCAATGGACGTCGATATAGACTTATATCACGTTGCTTTTACTCGGCACGTAAAGTATAAAGAATGCACTTTTATATGCGGATGCTTAGCAGGTTTTAAATATTTATGGAGTCATTACATGTTAGATTGTAGCTGGACCATACGCTTTGTATTGATTAAATATCGTCTTTATCCAATTATACATACGTCGGAATAGACTTAATGCATACTAATTGTACGTAGTCCATAACTTGATGTAATGAATACATTCTTTTAGTTTGCATGGATTGCAGATTTTAATTTTTTTTTCTTCAGTATTCAGTGCACTTAAACATAGACTCAATGCAATTTGTTTGTGGTGGTGCATAAATGAATTAAAACGTATCTAGTACAAGGTTATCCCATACAATCCTTAGTGCATACTTTTTACATAAAAGCCTTTGGAATGAGGCCAAAGTCAGACTTCTTTAGTTTGCATTTAGAATTAAACAAGAAGTGTATGGGTGTAATTTGTAAGCCACTGGCAAAAAATAGGAAGTTATTTCCTGCTCTATGTTTAGATGTACCTCCGTCATTTACACGAAAAATGCTTTCACAAAATACTTTTATACGCAAACTTCAAAAGATATTGTGATGATGCAGTATGTTCAAGTCAAATGTTTGAAAAAATCATAATTAATGCACCTGTCTTTTCTCGTGTTTTGGAGATACTAATATCGCGAGTTTATAGCATAACCATCATCCTTAAATATCATTTTCCTTCCATATCTTGATTGAAGAAAAATGTATAGTAAGAAAAATAAAACCAATTGGCGCCCAATGTGAAGACAATACATAATTTGTTTTTGTTTCATTCTCCTAGATTTTACTTTTTTCTTTCAAAAGCATTGCCAATTTATTCACCTCTTTGTAATTATAGCAATTATAGCCTAACTGTGTGTTTTTTTTAATCCAAAATATAGATTAAACAAAATAAGTTTGGCGCCCAATGTAAGGACTTCTTTGTTGCTAAGTTATTCCCCTGTAGAAATCTTTCTAAACTTCACTCAGATTCAATATAAACCATTTACGAAACATACAAATTCACATCTCCACAAGGAATTTGCAGTCTCTCTAATTTAATTATGTTGCATAGAGATGGATTCAGTTATAATTACTTAAAGTGAAACTAGGATATAAAACCTTTGAACTAAAATAAATTCTCAAAATTGCTTGAAACTAAAATTCATTTATTTTCTTTTGATAAAAATAAAAGCTTTTAAGACTAAGTACTCAAGGCAAAAACTGAAAAGAATTATTCTTGAAGAAATAGGTTAAAACCTTCCTTAATATTAAGGTCAGTTTGTTATGTTATGTACCTATGTCCGTAAATTTGTGATTTTCAACTCTTAATTTGAATTTTCAATTAATGTCAAATCCGTTTTGGTTGGTTAGTTCAATATTTTTTTCTTCTTCCGGCCATAGAACACAAGGTTGCCAATTTCGAATTCTCGGTTAACGATGATGCTCTTACGTAACATATTCTAATAAAATGAGAATGAATTTAAAGTGCAACGATATAACAGCATAATTTAGTGCTTCTCTTGTTTATCAAGACATCCATGACCTAAATAAAATTTACTATATATGTTTATGGTATACTTGTATATCTCTGCAACCAATTTATGATGCATATTTCAAGCTATTTTCCATTTTATTTATTTTTTTCTTAACAAACCATTTTGTAGAAGTGAAACGAAGAAGGAGTTTTAGAGAAATAGAGATACCTCTGTAGTAAAACAATACTGACAAATCTCTTCTGAACAGCTCACTTTGCTTATCCTCTGTGCACTTTACTTTAGCTTTTGCCTTATCTCTTGCTCTGTATGGTATGTATGTATTTTAGAGCACAAGCCAGTGAATACTGGCTTCTAGTCATGGCTGCCATAGTATTAAAGAACATTAAGGTAAAAGTGATCCTTAAATTTCGGACATCCATTTTTCGGGATAAAGCCAAGAGTTATCCTCATCCGATGATAACCTCTATACTTTACCTCCAGCATCACACACTTATGTAGCTTAGTCCTCTTCTGTATAACCTATGGAGTCTTTCTTTTCGTCTCCTATCCGGTGTTGCCGGCTTGCAGGCAGGATATACCTGCTTCCTCCTACAGCTTCTTCACTTTTTTTTCCCTTCCATTGAAATGTCAGTGTGCTTTTGCTGGTGTATAGCCAGATAGGACGAAAGCAGAGGAAATAAATTGTTTTGGGCTTTTAAGCATAAATAAATCCAGGATATTTTTCATCTGTTGTGTGAAGCAAACTCCTCTGGGTTCGTTGTAGTGAAGTGCTCTCTCGGTGATTCCTGTTTGTCGACATTTTTGTTGTTGTTGTTGTTGTCAAAAAGAAGAAAAATATCAGAAGAAACAGACTATATACTATAACCTCACCTAAGCATTACCTGACCCATTTATTTACAAAGAACAGCAGTTAGGTTATAGAGGGCCTTATCTTATATAATGTGGTGCTGTGTGGATTTAGGATTTGTAAAACATTGCCGCACTTATTTAGGTGGTAGCCTTTGCTGTGGTCTTATGAGTTCAATGAAATATAATGGATTTGAAGTAGAAGCAGGACAAAAAACTTAGTGATCTTTGTAGATAAGTGAAGTGACTTTGCATAAAGAAACAGGTGATTTGTTGGAGCTTCACTTATCGAGTAGCACTTTTTCCTCGAAATTAAAAGTTTTACAAATGTTTTTTTTTTGGTTGTTTAAGACCGTTTTTGATGAATTAAAGGAAGCTTTAACGAGTTTTTGGAACATCCAAATGAATTTATAGAATTTAATAGAAGATTACACTTCTTTTAAAATTGTAGGTCCTAAGGTATTGAAGATACGGTCATTAAGCTTTTAAACGAAACAAAAAAACAATAACTGCTTACAAAATGACAGAGCTCTATAAAGCTTCCTTTTGTAATATGACTACATTCTAGCTGACAATTTTCACAAACCATCTAAGCTTATTGTGTCACAAAAGAACTGTAATTACATAACATTTAAAATCTAACATTAATTTCAAAAGATTTAATTCTTTAAGGAAAAAAAAACAACTTCTATTAAGCTTGCATTAAACGTTCGAGAAAAGCACACTTATTTCAAGTTCTTCGCTTCTGCATGAATTAAAGTGTGCAGTGTGTGTGAAGACAGAGAAATCAATCGTACCCATGCTGTGCTGTTAAACAAAAAAAAAGTTAATCCACGGCAGACGGGGTGTCATGAGCTTGTTCTTGTAGCCAAAATATAACTAGAAAACAAAAAGATCTAAACAAAATTATTAGACTTTTTTTTTCATTCAAAATATATTTTTTTTTAATTTTAAAAAGGTTTTGTTAATTCAAAAAGTCTAAGATCTAGTTTTTTAGTGAGAGATAGTCCCTGTTTCGATGTTAAGCCCAAAACTGAAAACCTGAAATATGATCTTTCAATAAATTGAGTTAACTCAACGAATTTTTTTGAAATATCTCGCTGGATTAACTGACTAGATATTTCTGACAGGTGCGTCACACATGTCACCAACAAAATATAGAGGGATACTCTAAATGGAAATTGCCTTTTCCAAAGTAGCGCATATTGTCACCCTCTATGTTTCGATAGTGTAGGACTTCTATTGCAATAGATTTTTGACAATATAAAAGTAATTCTACACTGAAAACCTGATCTTTAGTTGACTCGGCATAAATTTATTTGCAGAACCTACTAGCTCTGTTAATTTCTCATTTTTGTTACATTTTAAACAGGTCTGAAAGTGTATAAGCCTCAAAAATAAGTAAACAAAATTTAAAAATAAACGAAAAATAGCTTTAAACATTCTTATAATGATAACAAAAATTATACAAAAATTTCAAGTAAATCTGTTAAATACTTCCCAAGATTATGCGTGACAACCAAAATACTTTTTTCGTAACAATCTTAATCAGAGACATTTACCAATTCCTGATATTTTCTAAAGCTCCGTTTTTTCCATATTTTACTTGGTCTTATTTATTTGTGTAGAAAAAATGATGTTTTAAACAATATTTTGTTCATGGATAAGTCCAAAATTGTATAGGTTTTCAAATACACCATTGTTTATTTTAGTCCATTTAAGACGAGCTAGAGCGGATTACTTCAAAATTGGTAAAGAAAATTTAACGGGTAGGTACCTAATAATTTTCACTTAATTAACAAATATTGGTGGCGTAACAGCTCATGAAGAACTAGGGTCTACTGACTTACAACTCTCAACCATTTGTGTGTGCGTGTTATTGGCAGGAATAAAGGACACATATACTTTACTGCCGAGTCTGAACGACTAAGGTGAGAAGCACTTATCCGTGACAAGAGTTACTCTTGGAAGATGAAATGAAAAAAAAAAATATTTTTTGGTTTTAGGTGGAAGAGGCTGGGAATCGAACAGTTCTACGAACTAACCATTATATACCACGGCTACTAATAATTTCCAACTGTATGTATGTGGTTAAATAAGTTATGGTAGTAACAAAAATTTTAGGGAAAAATATTTCTTGGCCTTAATTTTTGCTTGCCATAATAAAATCCACACCTGTATATTAACCTAACTTGAACAGATTGCGGAAGAAACCAGGATGCGTTTGATGTTTCCTACAGACCTTTA
This sequence comes from Epistrophella euchroma, assembly GCA_947049315.1. NCBI lineage: Eukaryota > Metazoa > Arthropoda > Insecta > Diptera > Syrphidae > Epistrophella > Epistrophella euchroma. Next base: position 138,902,527 of record OX346245.1, read on the forward strand.
AAGTAGGATTCAAGAGAAGGATTCGCCTTTTTAGCTGGGGGATTGTTGTTGTTTTATCCTGTTTCCTTATCATGTGGATTTTTTTTTTCAAATTGCGTGCTAGATATAACACAGTTGGAAAGAAAGAGAAAATATGTGATTTGCATAGTTACATAGAAAAGATCCTATTAGAATGCCGCAGTGATGGAGCTGCTAAAGAGTAAGTACCAAATTTTTGATGTGGTTGATGGATAATATAAGATATACGTACTTTAAGATGAACTCCTTCTTATCCTTCGTTTAATCATCGAACAAGAAAAAAAAGAAAAGAAATCTGTGCGAAAAAAAAAACAACAACGGGATAATATGCATCATTTGTTTTATTTTGTTTGCTTGTATTTTTATTTTTATTATTTTTTTTTTGTGCCTTCACCAAGGCAACAAAATAGCATCAGGTCCTTGGGGATTTTATGTTGACTCAGGAAAAAAATGGCCTCATATGCATAAGTAAAATTTACTTCGTTCTTATCGTGGGCTTGCAGGTGGGCGCTGCGCCGCGCCGCGCATCGCATTTGCTTGGAAGTTCATTTTTCCAAATGGCTTTCTTTTTTTTTTTTGTTTGCTTTGTTTTCGGTCGATTGGGATTAAAATCAATTTCATTTAATGGAACAGTTACTACTTTGTGTTCCTCTCTACACCACCCAAAAGGATTATTCAAATTGAAGGCGATTTTTTGCTGTTTTGCACCTCTTTGGGTGGAAGAATTTAAAATAAAAATTATATACATCTACAAAAATATGTATATGTACCTATGTATGTAGGTCTTTGGGGAAATATTTTTGTGACCAATTTTTTTTTTTTGGTTGAGAAGCAAACTCAAGCCATTTTAATTGACCATAACCGTAAATTTTACTGAGGGTAAAGTTAAATGGCTTTTGTTTTAGTATTTTAAGTTTGAGTTTTTAACTTCCTTTTTTTTTGTGTTCTTTTTTTCTTCAAACTTTGCTATGGGATTGAAATTGGTTTTTGGGTTGAACTGTCTGTTGGTTGGTGCTTTGTTCGATGAATATAGAACAAGAATTGGGTCGCGAATATTTTAAATACAAAAAATATTCACACTTTCTCTCTTTGGGTTCTGAGTTTCTATAAAAACTTTTTTTAAAAAAAGAAGAGATTGTGGACTTGAAGCGAGTATTGTGGTGTGGCCAGTACGAAATTGCAGATTATAAAATATTTTTTTTTTTTTTTTTTAGAAAAATTGCGGTAAAAAAATATTGCGGCGAAAGAAAGGTTATGTTTTTTAATTCATTTATAAAACTTTCAATTGAGTTTTAAGTACTTGTGGGAAAAGTATGTTTTTGAACCTATAAATGCAAACTGAGTTTTTTTTGTTCTAAATCGATTCAAAAAACTCTGCAAGCTATGTTCACTTCTATTATAGTTTCGTTGGTAAAAATTTGGCACAGGTTGTTTTATTTGTAGTCCCTCATAAGTCCCGAACTATCACGGCATGAAAGCAATGCAAAATTCTAACAGATCGGTATGAAATCGTTTTAGTTAATTGTTTAGTCAGATCAATTAAGAAATGGCCGCAAGAAATCGAACCTTGAAGTGCGATTTTGACAGGCAAGTGGGCTGTTTTCATTTTTCACTTTGAACCTATTATTTATTTATTTATTTTATAAATATTTAATGCACTTTGAAATTACAAAAAATAGGAGATTAAAGGCATTAACAATTAAGCTATTTTAAAATATTAATTAGGTAACTATTATTTTTTCCTTTTTTCTCTTAGGGCCACTTGCACAAACAAACAGATTAATACACAAAACTGAGGATACCTATCCAAGTTTAGATAAATAAATTAACTTTGCTCGTTTTTTGATTGCATGAACAGAAAATGCTTAGCAATCGGATACGAATATTTTTTTCAGAATCACCAACACAACAAACACAAAACACATTGAAAACTAAACAAGCTCTAACGCTTTGATTCGCTTTCTCGTAAGAAGATCTAAAATTTGACGTGAGAGCTATTTAGAGTTTAAATATTTATCCAAAAAACGAGGAAAAGATAACTTTTTAAACGTGAAAAGAGCAAACATTTTTTTTTACAATGTGATTTGAATCAGATCAGTCAGATAGCTCTTAATTATTTATAAACCAGGGGTTACTGCTGTCAGAAAACGTTTGTGCAAGTGGTCCTTAAAAAATACTTGACATTTTTTAAAGAAAAAAAAAAAAACATTTTTCGTTTTTTTGGGAACAAAATAAATACCATAGAAAAAAAAAACAACATAAAAATGCCAACAAACGAATTTGATAATAAATTTAGTGAAACAGTTATGCTGGATTTACATGTATCTTCAAGCGAGTTCTGCAAAAAATAAGGGATACAAAATATAAAATGCATGTTTGTTGGATAGAGAGAGAAGAACAAAATGCAGAGATCTTGATTATAGGAACGCAGATGAAGACTATAGCGAAGACGAACATGTTCATCTTCATGGTGGTGCTCTTTCACACATTCAGTTTTTTGGTATCACTCTATCTCGCTCTACTTTTCTTGGTGTTTGCAGATGAAGATACATGTAAATCCATCATTATCCGCATACAAAAAAATTTCAGGGCGGGCAAAAACTGTTAACTGCTTTTCAGTGTTCTGTTAATAGAAAAAAAATTATATATGTAGGTTTCAGTTTGACAAAGTTAGAGCCGAAAATGATTTAACATTTTTAGCAGTTTTTTATCGGATTTTTCTTACAATATAATTCTTCATAACGTCATTCTGTAAAGAATGAAATTGAGCCGAAGTCGATAGCATTATTTTGTATCGAGATATTTGGACATTTTACAAGTTTTTCTAAATTAATTTGGGTACGTACATTAGTTCTACAATACCTAATTCATATGGGCTCTATGTTTATATCTGAGAAAGAGATTTGAACTCCTTAACTTAGGCAAGGCTCTCACTATAAGCCACCGAATTTTATTGAAGAAACTTTCTTTCATTGGATTTCACTCAACACTCCTTAAATGGATAAGTAAGTATCTATGTAAATACTCACAGTTTGTCAAAATTGGTGTGCCTCAGGGCAGTCACCTTGGATCCTTGTTATTTCTTATTTTCAATAATGTTTTACTCACGGTGCGTGAGTTAATTTTCTAAATTGTCTGATATTTGTCGATGTGGTTGCTGATTGTTTTAATTTGTAAAAAGATATTGGTTGAGTTGTATTACATACATAATAACATTTTGTGTTTGGGGGCAGAGGCTAGGTATCGAACCCAGAACTCTGGCGTGACAGTCCAACGCACTATTTTTTTTTAATTCATTTCATTTTTATTTTTCTTCAAACTTATAACTAACTTAAAGCTAGACAAAAATTCATAAAACCTAGCCTACTTATCAATAACTTACAACTAACTTAATGACCCCATGCGGGCGCTTTAAGTTTAACTATAATAACTTAATGCTAATGCCTTTCGGCCTATGTATCTTATATGTAAATTAACAGACTTTTTTTACAAGAGACAAAAGCTAATTAATGGTTGATTAACTTGGGGTAGGTAAGGTCAAACTAATACTGTCCGATTAAAGTACTCAACAATGATACGCCCGCCTGTAATGGCTCGATGCTGTGACAGAAAATAATTGGTACGAGAATAACTTACCGAATTTAATTCATATCAATTAAATTTCATTCCTAAGGCTTTTACCAAAAACTTCCTTTCAAAACAAGTTCTTATCCTTTTTGTTTTTTTTCCGACATCAATTAAACACCAAATTAAAAAGATTTAAATTAAAGGTAGATATGCTCGCTTTCCTTTCAGTACACGCCCTGCTCCAATCAGAAACCTTTGCGCTAATTACAGTTCCATAAGACAAAAAGTATACGAAGCAAAAAAGCTTTAAAAATTTGACCTCCTCCGTATGAAATTTTCGAATTTTTTGTGTTTTTCATTTATTAAAATTTAATAGGCTTGGAAGGATGGAACCGTTATCATCATTAAGCCACCACCTGACTGTTCTACCGCAAATTATAATAATTCTTCTTCTTTCTACCATCTGGCTCAAACCAGCAAATAAGCGACGCCGCCGACCGCGGAGGACATCGCACCTACATCATACATATATCTGACTCTATAATTGTCCTTGGTAAAGTCGGTCGGAACTGGTGATGCTTTTGTGAGTATAATTGTTGGCCGGGATTGAGGTAGGTAGCTAGGTTAGAGGCAGTGTATAAGAACAATAGAAGTCGAATCCTTGTGATTTGCATGCCAATGAATATTTTCCTGTTATGCTGTTGCTAATGGTGTATCCTGGTTAAATATTGACCTTTATGCAAATTAGCTTAAGTCAACTTAAGGATGTCTAAAATTCTTAACTTTGTCATAAAGTTATCAAGGATTCTATTTTTAAACTTATATTCTCTGAATGTTTTCCATTGTCTGAAAATAATGTCATCAGGACTTGGAAGCAACAACAAAAAAATATCCTTTGTTGTTATTTTCATCTCAATCTGTGTGTGCAGCAAATAACAAAAGGATACTATGATGGTGATGGGCAAAAAATTAGAGAATTTTTTTTTTATTTTTTTTTTTTTTGTTCATCCTCTTGTTTGGAATTTTTGTGGCACATTGTGAGAAACGGCATTTTGGAAGCCGTTAAATTATACGATCAAATAATATGTTACAAAATATCTCATGGTCCTGATGTTGATGATGATGCTTTGGCCGGGCATGAGGCAGAAGTGGCTAAAAGTGATGTTCCTTTTATTGACTCTGCGACTCTGGATTTGACTGTGCACACTCCTACAACAACACACACACACACACACAGCAACATCATGTCATGACAAACTGACTGACAGGAGTGTTTGTCAGTGTGCCGGAGTTTATTTTTGAGTTTATAAAACGGTTAGATGGGGACAGGGTTGAAGCACACGCAATATAATGTCCTCCATGTCGCAAGCAACATCCTGGGTGTATGAGATATTTTTTTTTGTCCTTGTTGTTATATTTATATTTTTTTAAAAGGACTTTCCACAGCTCTGAAAATGGAAATCAGTGTTTGTTGTCTTGTTTTCAAATTTGATTGATGTTGGTGATGATGATGGGTTCTTCTGGAGAGGAGGATTGAATGGTATATGTATTTTATACTGCATAGAAAATGGCTGACTATATAATATTATGGCTGAGCTGTAGAACTGTTCGAGTGGTAGATGGAGAGATACATTATGCCAAGTGGCATTGTTATAGTTGTTTGGCTCATTTGCATATGGCTCTGGCCTAATGTGTGTTGTCTGAATTAAAGACCCTTTCTCTACAAGAGAGCTCACACTATGAAATATTTTTGTCTGATTTTTGTCTTTTTTTTTCTTGCTTAGTAAATATTTTGACAGCTGTCAGTTTGCCTTCTAAGTGGTGCGTGTTGCCTGTTGGATTTAAAATAAATTTATGATGAATTTCGTGATTTGTAAATTGTTTTCCATTGAATTTTATTTGAAAGGGTTTTGCATAAATTGAATACATAAAAACCATTTGGTGTTATTACCAAGAGAGCTCAAACATATTTCTATATTTGAGGAGCTGACAGGATATGAAAATTATGTTGGAGTGAAACCAACTATGCAATAAAATAATAAAGTCTTTTGAAGTGATAAAGTTTTAATGGAGGTGTTAACTTAGATTAATCGACTATGGCAGAAGTATATTCAAGGACGTGACGTCGCCTCCTACACCATATGGCAAAGGAAAAGTACCTAAAAAAAAAATGATTCGTTTATGGGTTCCTTTTTTGAAGTCAATGAGTGTTGGTCTAAATTCTAGGAATTTGACTCAAAAAATGCCTATTTTTAATAGTTTTGGTAATAGAGGTACTGATTTAACAGCCTCGCAAGGCCAGGGCCCTTCACCTGCCTCACCGGTGGTCATATATCTAGGGCCTTAGATTCAAGGTTATGGAATTAAAATGGAAGAAAAATAAAAGCTATACATTTTATACTTCTTATAGGCATAATAATTAATATGATTTGTAATTTTCTTAATTCAAAAAATGATGAAAAACTTGAGAATATCAAAAACTAATAATAATTAAAGTGATATCGGGCTTCTGGTTTCGAGCCATTATTAAAAACGCCTTACAGTAAAAAATGCTACAGGGTCAAATAAGGAGCGCGTGCGAAGCAATTGAGATCACCTCTTAGCGATACTATAATATTGCATACGAAGCTTTTCAACGATCCGATGAATAAAAGGTCTTGAAACTCCAAAAACCTTCTTGTTTCTTAACAAATTTGCTGGGAGGTTGTTAACTGTTAGCTTGAACTTTCGATGTTTTCTAAATTTGTGACGGTTCTTTTATAGTGATTACATGTTCTGCCACCCCCCTCTCCCCTCTTACAAAAAATCGCAGGGCATAATATACGCCCTACGTATTTATCAAAAATTACTAAATTTGTGCAGAAAAACCGGGCCCTGCAGGATTCTATGAAAAGGTTCAAAAATCAGTTAAAATGAATTTTCTAGTAATTTTCGGTTCAAAAGAAAATGTTAAGTGACTTTTTGATTACTTTTTATTTGAGCAACAGACCTTAAAGGAGGTGCACTATCCTCTGAGCACGGAAAAGCAGTGGCGTATTTAGCCTTATTACCTCGCTGGGGATATCTTAGATCTGCTACCCTCCTCCTCTTTCCATAACTTTGTAGCACACCTTTGATATAAAATAAAAATCAAAGAGAATAATAGCACAGCAGTTTCACTTTCACTGTTCGGATGCTCCAGCTTTTACTTGAGGCTGATTGAGGATAGAGTTTTTGTGTATCTAGATGGAATAGAATAAATATTATAACAACAGCTGTTTGCAGCACCATCAGCTGTAGAGATGGATAGTTCGATAATTAAAAAAAAAACTTATCTTGAACTTTTAAAATTGAGCATTTTTCGGCGAGCTCCGTACCGAGCCTTCATATTTTTTAAACAAAGAAAAATAATTCGTCAAAATATCTTTTTCAATCAACTAAAACCAACTTGACGAGCGAAAATAAAAAAAAAAATTAAAAAAAGTGCGTATACGCCCAAGTGTACCCAATTGTAATGATTTTCATTTTTTTATGGAGCATCTTATTTATTAAATAAATCTCATTTATTATTTTAATTAAGACTATCTATTTATTTTTATAATTCTGGATGGCTGCAGCCTCCTAGAAGTCAAAAGGCTATCTTCCTATGATTTTATTTAATTTTTGTAATTGAAGATTTTATTTATTTCAATTGTACTAAAAGTACGGATACCACCACACCCACAGATTTTATTCGAAATATTTTCTTAACCATCTCGTCACTAATAGGAAAAAAACTGTGAAAATTTCAAAAAAATTGGTTCAAAAAATTTTGAGTTATTTTATGGATCTTGTAAATAAAAAAAAAAAGCTACAGCCTAAACTTGGATTTTTAAGTAAAGCTTGGTTTGCGTGAATAAAAATAGGTTTAAGCTTCATAAAAATGGACTTAAAATACGAAGCCTAAGTCAAAATTTTCTTAAGCCACTGTATGACTATACCCTACTTAGCTTTTGCTCCTTCCATAAAAAAAAAGACTCATTCAGCTTTGTCAAGTCAAATTTAATTGGTTAAACACATTGAAATGTAACTGGGGCTCAATAGAAATTGAGTTTACCTCCTCCTACACCCACATCACATTTTACAATTTTTCAACTTTAACAGTGCTATAAAGTATAAACTATACCAAATAAGACTTCTTTAATTTTAAGACTCTCATTTAAAATTTAATTTATAATAAAAAATAAAAGAAAAAAAGAAATGTTTCTCTGAAGAATCAAAACTAACTATCCATTCCTGTTCTAATTTGATTCCTAATCAGTTGAAGTATTCAGTTTGCAAACAAGTCCATTCGGATAAATGTCAGCTTTATATTTAATTTCGACCCTCTATCCCTTTTGACTCTATATAGAATTCTGTCCAATATCCTTTTTTTGTCTTTCTTTTTTTTTTTTGACCCCGTCACCATCACCATCAGTCAGTAGAGTAGCTATTGTAGGTAAGTTAGGTACCTTCTATACACAGTTACAATAATACAAAACGTATCCCAAAGACTCAAGTCCAATTTACTTGGGTTTAATCAAATTTTAAAGTTAATTCAAAGATAAAACGTGAATCATCCCTAATGACTCTCATTTGTCAACTGTCACGAATCCTTCTACCAAAAAGAAGTAGCAGCCAGCATAAGAAGCAACAACAAGAAAAAAAAATAACAAAAATTTTATAACAAAAAAAGAGAATCGCAACTCTGGTGGGTAGATATTACTACATTCAGTGTTCATGTTGGCATACTAGTAGGGACACTCGTTCACAAGGGACTCATGCAAGAAAAAGGACGAAACGCAAAAATAAGTAAAACTAATTTGTAAGAGAGAAATGTGACATAGGTTTAATTCTATGTTTAAAGTAAATTAAAGTAGAAACAAATCTGACAGAGAAGTAACCCGTCGTCGTTGATGTTGAATGGCGCCCGGGTTCGGACACCAACCAACATCTCACCGAATGAAAAGCTTTTTCTTTAACACTGCTCGCTGCTGACGCCAACTTGATTCTCTGATTTGGACTTTCTCTGAACAAATGAGGAGTCACAACCTCTGTCGCGTCCTTTGCTTCTTCACACCCTTTAAATCCCCATTGACACAGGGGTGTGGTGGGATGGGTGTGTTGTATAAAGTGTAGAGTTGAATGAACAAAAAAAGGAATAATATATCCCAAATATAGGAGATCGTAGGAAAAGTACGAAGTAACGGAAAAAGGCAACGGAAAGAACAGCATCTTACAAAGCCATCAGCAACCATTTGTCTTAATAAACTTGATTCAGGGGTCTTCTGTCTTCATCATCAGTGTCACTGTAAAGTTTTTTTTTTTTTTTTTTTTTTATCTCCCTCATGCCTTGCTAAGCTAACCTTATACCATCTCCTTCTATTTATCATTGGCATGTTTTTTAAAGTTGTTTTACTTGTATCCTTTCTTTCAAAAGTTTGTTTTAAAACACTGACAAATGTATGTGGTGTGGATACTTTGTGCTTAGGGAATTTTTCTAAAAATGTCCTACCAAGCTGTCAAAAAACGTGAAAAAATTCGCTGCTGTTTTAACATATTACCAAACCTTAAAACAAATATCATTGTTTTAATGGCCCCAAAGACATACGAGAAAGCTCTTCACCAAAATTCAAATTTTTCGGAATTTTTTTTTTAAAGTGAAAGACTAATTTTCCTGATCTACATACATACATATGTGCAACAATAAATATTGAACTCCAAAGTTCGTATTACCTACATGAAGCGAAATATAAACTTTCTTTGAAAAAAAAAAAAAAAAAAAAAAAAAAAAAACACAAACAGTCAGGTGTTCAAAGTAAAAATGTCTCTTAATACAGTGACCAATAAATTCCGCTGACCACAGAAGGTATAATTTAATAGGTCAACTACTGTTAATGGTAAAATAATTTCTAGTCGATCTTGCGTTGATGTTGAATTCGAAATTTTGGAAAAACTCTCCCGATTCTATTTAAAGTTCATTGCATTTCTATGGTCACAAAGTTATAAATTAAATTAAATTTGATGGCACAACAGCTCATTTATTTTATTTATTTATTTATTCATTCATCTATCGAGTTTCCTCTTACAGATTGCTTAAATCTAATATAATGGTATTATATTTATATTTTCACTTAATTGAAACTTAAATACATTTCTTTCCAGACTTAAATCTAAACTAAAATTTAATTCATTATAAGATCGCATACATCTTGAGAATGGTTCATTAGAGCCATAATTATATCTGTGCAAGGGAATATAAAATAATTTTCTTGCTCTGACATTTCTTCCTGGAACATAGATATTTAAAAAATTTAGTAAAACGGGGCATTTTATATGGTATGACAATATATCATAAACAAACATAATACAATTTACAAGGCGACGGTTTTCGAGAGTGGTTAAACCAATTAAGGCACATCTGGTGGAGTATCTTGGCATTTCCGGCAAATTCCATTTTAGCTGTCTTACTAAAAATCGCGTAAAAGATTTTTGAACTTTCTCTATTCTATTTTTTGAAACTGTGTGTGTAGCATGGATCCCAAACAACTGAAGCGTATTATAAATGTGGGCGGACAAGCGCTATGTAAACTGCTTTGATCGCGTAAGGATTTGAAAATTCTGAGCAATTTCTTTTGAGAAAACCTAGCATTGAATTTTCCTTTGCTATGACTAAATCCATATGTAGTGAGAAACTTAACTTTTCGTCAAACACTACCCCAAGATCTTTCACTTCTGATAGTCTATTCAAAGCAATATGTTTGAAATACTATAATTATATAAAATATTTGTATGTGACCTAAAAAATGAAAAATTACTACATTTCTTAATATTGAGCGTAAGAGAATTGCGTTCACACCAATCTACAATTTTATTTATATCATTTTGTACTCTAAGGCAATCATTTGAGCTTTTAACTGTAGAAAATAGTTTAAAATCAACTGCAAATAATAAACCAGTTGTATATTCCAGCATGAAACCAAAAACAACAAAGGTCCTAGATGGCTGCCTTGAGGAACACCAGATGAAACAGAAATTACCTTCGACATACAGTCGAAAATTTTAACTATTTGTTTTCTGTTGTTTAAGTAACTGGAAATCCACTTCAGGAGAGCCGAATGAAATCCAAAATGTCTGAGTTTTTTTATAAGAAGTGCTTTTTAAAAATCTGTATTCATAACATCCACTTGAAGACCTGATTCAAGGGCATCAGAAACATATTTTGTGAACAAAGATAAATTCGTAGTAGTTGATCTACCACTCAAAAACCCATGTTGAAATGGAGATATCTGCTCTTTTATATAAAACTAAATTTTCTGTTTCACAATAAGCTCAAAGAGTTTTGGTATAGCAGAGAGTTTTGAAATTGGTCGATAATTTTCTATTTTATGCTTTTGACCTGCTTTAAAAATAGGGGTTATATAATAAAATTTCCAATCATCTAGAAAAATTCCATTTGAAAGGGACATATTGAAGATTTTTTGAAGTGGCTCTACTAGTGAAAAACATTGTTTTATTAAAAAAGCTCATGAAGAACTAGGGCCTAGTGACTTACAACTCTCAACCATTCCTGTGTGCGTGTCTACAGGAATTGAGGGAACCTACAGTTTATTGCCGGATCCGAACGGCTAAGGGGAGGGGCACTTTTTTGTGACATAAGATACTCTTGGAGGATTTGTCACTTCCTCGCAAGAGGCAGTAGCCCTGAAAAAAACTTCTGTGTTTTAGGTGGAAGTGGCTGGGAATCGAACCCAGACCTCTGGCATGATAATCCAACACACTAACCATTACGCCACGGGCTACTACATAGTTACCTCCTATTATAACTAAACTGCTAAACTTTTCCATAAATTAATTGAAAAAACTCATTTCAACATATCTTACAGAGTTTCTGGGTGATGCATGGCAAACTAGAACCGAGTTATGGTTTTATTTATAGAAGCAATTGTTAGTACGAACGAATTTACAAAAATTAAAGCTTTAAGACCAAAATATGTGAGATCCAGTCTTGAATTTTATTTGCTTAAGATCAAATCAAATATTAAGAGGTTGAAGAATTATTAAAGAGCCTACTTACTTCGAAAGAATTCTTTGTGTTAATTTGGTACCTTTAAATTTAATTTATTTGGAATAATTAAACGACTCTTAAACAACCCTTTCCGACACACAAAACACTAATAATTATAAATATTTTCTTTCTTTTGCAGATCACGTGAGAGACTTCAGTTGCGGCCTACTCTACTACAAGACTTTCCACTTTGATGAGGCCAACAATGCTTTGTTTGTTGGTGCTATGTAAGTACTTACTACTTAACTCGACTTAACACCCTTTAAGAACAAATCATAATTATCGTCATTATTAAGGACGAGGCTCTTTGAGAACAAACAAAGAGAATGGTTATGCGTATTCATTTAATATAACTATGCCCCCATCATGAATGCCGCGCTGGTCGCACCGCGCCGTACTACCCATCACTCTTGCCACCTACCACCCATAGTGACCTTCCTTTTGTTGTACATAAATGCTGGGGTTCTGTATGCAGACTCATTTTGTACTATATAGAATTGTCGTCGTGTGATGGTAGAATCTCTGTGCTTTTTGTTTGCGGAAACGGTTCTTCAACAATAAAAAAAAAAAAAAAAACTCACAGAACAATACATAATGTCCGCCAACTTGAAATGTTGCTCCTCGTAATTATGAATTAGTGTGGAGGAAGTAACTCTGAGCTAAAGAGCATCACGAATGAAGATTAATGATGGCAATTTAAGAATGTTCCTCTCGGTCCCTTCATCGTCGTCGGTCGTCGTCGTAGTCGTAGTCGTCCTGTTCTTCCATATTTTTTTTTTTTCGGTTTCATAAATGAATTTTTAAACCTCCCCACTCACTGCACTAACAATCATATATACACACCAGCCTGAATGGAACCATCACCATCGCACTCATCTTCTGCGTCCTGAGCCTGACAATGCAGACGAAGGCGAGGACGAATTATAATTAGCCAACGAGTTGGAAAGTTATGAATCGACTCTCGAGACCGCACCGACTTCATACAGGCTTTCCGATGAGAAGCAGGGGCTTCTTTAAAACGAATCCCATCAACCCCCTCCCCTAAACTTCTTATACGAACGAAAATGATTGATTCAAATATAACGGGAGGCCTTAGCTTTCGCTTACAATTATTGTAATTTCGAAAACATTTTTGGTTCATTTTTCAAAATTTGACAGCTGAAGCCGTGCATTTGTTGTTGTTTTTTTTTTGCAATTCGAATATAAGGGAAGCTGCTGCGGCTATGTCTCGAGGAAGGAATGATTTATTGTGAGAGAACCAAGAGAGGATGGTGTTCTGGCGGAGCTGTTCATCTAGCAGGTGGGTGATTAATCTGTTCCGAAAGTACTATTAACTCTAACTCACAGAAAAGCAAGAGGGGAACAAAGTTTAATGAAAAATGATTTTCATTTTTCAATCATTTGCTAGAAGATGTCATTAGGCTGAGTTAAGTTTTTCTTATTTTCCCTTTCCCCCTATACTGACTGGTATGTTTAATCTTATAAAAACCTTCAAAGTCTGAAGAGTTGTTTTTTGGTTAGGAAAATCCTGTCATTGCAGCAATGCCAACGATTACATGTTATTGGTAAACTTCAAAAGTCTCGTCGTCTTTTTGACAGATTTGACTTTTTGAAAAATGACAGTTGAACATGCTCAATAAGTTTTTAGAGAGATTTTTTTTTTTGCGAAGTGATTAACGACTGTGTAATATAATTTACAAAGCTTATACAGACCTATTTATTATTTAAAGATTTTTTTTTTTTTTTAGACTAGACAGAGACGGCTTGAAGAAAGATTTTTTAAATCAATATGATTTTTTTTGAGAGAAGTGGATTAGAAAGAGATTTTAAGTTATTTGTTTTCGATCAGATGATAAAGTTGAAGAAAAATGGTGGTTTATGAAAATTGAGATGTGAATCTTTCTTAAACGAAAAAAGTTTGAAAGAAGTTACTGATTTTAGATAACACTTACAGTCCAGGATGGACTATGGCCTTAACTAACAAGTTCATTCCAGCTAGCTTGGCATAGATAGCTGCCTCCAGAGTTACACACACCAAGTTGGTTGAGGTCATTGTCCTCTTGTGGGCGCCATTTAAGATGGGGTCTTCTTCTGTTGCGCAGACCATTAAGGGTAGATTCGAAAACTCGTTGGGCTCTTGTGTCGGTGTGTATATGCTTCACATGTCCTAGCCATCTCAGCTTTTTGGCCAGAACGACGTCACTGTAAAGCCTTCAAAGCTCGTTGTTAAATCTTTACCTGTCTTCGATACTGGACGGAAAATCACCCGAAATATCCTTTTTTCAAAGCACGCAAGCAAATTATCATCCGTTTTTGCTTCATACAACAGGACCGAAATAGATAAGGTCTTGTATTTTGTCCCATCGGTTCTTTAAGAAAGGGTTTTACTAATAAAATGCCTTCCTCTTCGCCAGAAGGAACAGCAATTGGCAACGGTGATTGTTCGTTTTTTCTGCACCAATGTCATTTTGCGAAATATTTAATACTGGATTGGAGACCAATCTTTTACTACTTCGAGTTTGTGCCTATCTATCGTCACGTTTTCCCCTAGTTGGCGATGAGATTCTATTCTCGATAACAGCATTAGTCTTGTGCTCATTAACAGCCAAACCCATCTTCGCTGCCCTCGATTCAATTCCCGATGATGTCAATATCATCAAGTAGTCTAACCGACTCTTAAAAAATTGTACTTCTGCGACCAATCCGTTCAAGAACGATGTTAAAGAAGTTGGTAACGCGTCGCCTTGGCTCAAACATTTCCCGACAACAAAGGATTCGGTGGTGTTCTTGCCTACTTTGACAGAGCAGCGAGATTTCTCCATTGTCATCCTGCACAAACAGACGGGTTTGAAAGGGATGCCAAGATGCGACCTGGCACTATACAATTTGTCTCTTTCTACGCTATATCAATGCGACTTTCAGATCGATAAATAGGTGTCGTATATCAATTTTAAACTGCTATTTTTCCAAAATTTGTCGAAGTGTGAACATTTGATGGACGGTTGATTTGCCAGGCCTAAAACCACACTGATAGGGTCCGATCAGATTTTTGACTAAGGGTTTTAAGCGATCACGCAGTACAGATGATAGAATTTTGTATGCGACGTTGAGGAGACTCAGTTATACCTCTGTATGTATTAAGCACAGTTCAGATCATTTCTTTCTTGTGAATGGGGTACACTAAATCGAGGTTTTATTCATCAGACACATGCTTTCACCTGACCAAATTTTGTCAAACTATATGCGAATCAGCGGGATATAAATTTGCATCAATACCTTACCAAGCCGTCTCACGCTGCTTTGAAAAGTTTGGCTGGTAGGTCATCCGCACCGGCATCCTCGTACTATTTAAGCTCGGATACCACTAACCTCACTTCATGCATGTAGGTGGAGTGGATGGAAATTTTGACCACCATGCATCTTTCACTTTGAGCGGAGTTATCTGTCTTACAGCGGAATTTTAGCTATCTTCTCCATTTAGCAGTCTAAAAAGGTATTGTTTCCATATCCTTAGCACCAATTGTGTATCTACTAACATATTCTCAATCGATATCAGGCTTCTGTTCTGACATTTAAGCCCTGGGTAGATCACTTCACCTTTCAATAGAACTATCAAACATAACCTCTATCGTTCCACTCCTTAATTAAGACTCCGACTGCCCACTTCACGTGCTCTCTCTTTTTCCTTCTGAGAAGTTGATTGTGCTCTCTTTCTAGTCTGCAAGTATTGCTTGGTAGGCCATGCTCATTGCTGCATGCACCAGCCGCAGCCAGCACTCTCCATTGAACCAGGGGCATTTTGAGGGCGTTTCTACTGGTCCTCTACATTGATACTGGTGGTGGGCTTACTAAAAGATTGAGAGAGACATGGTGAGCAAAAGTCCTGCCGATTTTTTTGCGATTTTAACTTCGCGACATCAAATCATTTCATAGCATCGCTGCTTGGTATTGTGTCATCATGGATATTCGCATATACGTACTTGAGCTACTACCAAGGTACCAAGTATTTATCCGAGTCTATGTTGGCCCTTTGGAAAATTTGGGCATCGATGATACTAGTAGCATATATCTGGCGTCTTTCGCAACATGATTAGTTGACGGTTCGATGATCCGGAGACCGCCATGTGCCAGGTTCTCTTGTGTACTATATCGAGGTTTGGGAATCAAGTGTTTTCAGTGATGACATTTATATTTTTGACGATGCCATGGATTTAGATGAAAACAAAATATCTATTAATACAAAATAAACAACAATTTTTAAAAAATTATGTTTAGCAGATATTAATCTGTCCTTATTTTAAAATTTAATGGGTATTTTAAAAATAATTTTCTTCTTTTATCTTCAACAGGGATCGAGTTTTTCGGCTGAATCTACAAAATATCAGCCAGTCGATATGTGAGGTAAGTAAAAATTACTTAAAACAAATTAAATATCTTTCCCATTTGTTCATATGTTTGTATATTTTAAAAAAGAAATGAATTCTCAAAAAAAAAAAAAAAAACAATGGCGACAATTTAAAGACCTATATTTTATGACCCATCTTGCAACCCAGGAAACAGTCCATAAAGCTTCGACACTCCTTATATACATATAAACCAATTCTCTGATGGCAAGAGTCTCATTAAGAAAATATCACTATCAGAAGCCCATTTTATAGCTCTTAGCCATTATTTCATTACACCACATTATGGTTTCCCCTCAGCTGGTTCCTCCGAATTCCCATCCAATCATTCCCATAAGTATCCTTTAATGGAATCGTATTTTTGCCCCGCAAATCACAAAACCATCCCCTCCGCCCCCCTTTCCAACTCAAACTTAAACCACTTTGTGTTGGCCTTTGGGATTGTTGTCGTACAAAACCAAATTGAAAACGAAGAAATTACTCCTCGTCCTCGCCACAATTCTATATATCTTCTTGCCAAGCTTTTGCCTGTCCACCGGTCTTCATGTGAACTTTAAGCAAATAAAAGTCACACAAGAAGTAATATACAACTACCCAACTACCCCTCTATTCCTTGACACCCAATAATATGCCCCAACTCACATCACATGCGGATTTAACAACTCTCTTCCTCCCGCACAAATCGTCGTTCTATAAAAGAAAGCTCAAAACAGCAACAAAGAAAAAAAAAAATATTGGAAATAAAACAAATCGAAAGAAAAGTGTCCAAGTCCAAGAAGACAAAATATCCTGAAAAAGAAAAACTTTCCGAAGGACATCTCTCTTCTGCTCCTGCCAAGCCAAAGAAAAACAAACTTTAACTCGAATTGCAAACATATGCGGGCTTTCTCCATCAGTTTTTATATATATTTTGTTTGTGCGATTGTGTGTTTGCTTGGTGCATGGATAAATGTTCTATGTCCACTAGGATCTATTATATAAGAATATACAAACCGTCAGGCAGGACTCGGCATGGACTGAGTGCATGAGAATCTCTTAAGTTAAAGGATAAGAAGAAGCCGAGTGTTACGATATGGAGGCGAGTTAAAATGAACTCTTTTTTGCTTCTTATATGCAAGCGGATATTTGAAAAGTTTCACATGTACACACTTTTGTGCGCTTATAGAACTAGAACTAGAGAAAATTATATAATGTGTATATATATGCCTAACGATAGAGGATATAGCATACTTAATACACACTCAATTCATCTTTCTCGTTCTCCCTCAGTCCATATAGTCCCTCAAGAGTAGAAATCAATTCAAGTTTGGAAAATTCGAAGAAATAGATCCTGAATTGGTTTGGTTTGCTGGCACTTCGCCTTCTATTTTTATCATTTCGTTCCGAGAATCCTTTTTGTGCTGAAATGTGTTTCTGGGGCTATTTGAAAAACTTTTAACAGGTGCAAACACCTACATATATACCTATAATGATTGTAAAAATGTTTGTTTGTCCTTTTTGAGATTTTTCCTATTTTTGTCGAAGATGTCAGATACCTAACTCTTGTACCTACATATGCATGTAACTATTTTGTTATCTTAAAATATTTCGAAAATGTCCTTACATACATTATGGTGACGATGGTAGTGCAAATTCAATTCAACAGACATTTTAAGGATCAAGTTATACCAAGGCTTATTTATAAGGCCAGATAACTTGATTTGTTTCTTCAAATTTGATGTGTTCTTCGAAATAAAATAGAATTAAAAACTTAAACGAACGAATTTGCCCTTTCATTTTAAAGCCAAAGTACTTAAATTGGTTCACTTATTCATAGGTAGGTACATAATGACAAAGAGCAATGTTTTAATGATATAAACAAAGAAAAGGTGAAAAATAGCATCGGAAAGGGAACGCCCATTTTACTATGGTGCTTTGGCAAAGAGTGTACACAAATGAGTTTGGTATTAGATGAAAGGTTACGTTGAGCTTTTTTTTTTTGAATGAAAATCGAGATATTTTTACTTCAAGTTACGTGTTGGCAAATAAAGATTTTAGCTTTTTTTTTCCAAATAATTGTTTATAACGTGAGAAATAAATGACGTAGAAAAATGATTTTAGTATCAAAAGAAGGTGCATGCCTGCAACTGAACATTATACCCTAAGCAACGCAACGATGTTGGGTTAACGAGACGGGGGACCTGAGAAGAGAGTTCAAATTTTTTGAACCCGCGAAACGGGCCACATACGATAATCCCTCAAATTTCAGGTTTAACAAATTTTCTCTCCTGGTGGGGATTTCGATTTATTCAACTTTGAAAAGTGTGACAGTTTTCCGTGAAATAAATATTCTTTGTACCGTTTTTAATATGCGCACTTGTGGTAATTTTGGGAACTAAAGACAATTTACTAAAGACTTTAAAAATATAGGATTTGATTGAATCTGAAAAAATTAAACTTTATTGCGAAGAAATCTATAAGTGTTGTAACGAAGCGTTCCCTGCTAGACTCCTCCACCGCACTACACCCATTACACCTAACACTAGAACACCAAGCGAGTATTGTGTTGCAACCCACAAACACCTGACGTCACACAGTTCGTCAGTATCATTCATCTTTATGGAGTTCACACTCACTTGCACCAGATAATAACATATGGGGCCCTACTCGACTAGAAGGAAGTTACCCCACCCTTTCAGTCACGCTCAAGTCATATAAGCAATAGCAATAGCAATAAACTTGATTATAGAATCAGTTTCGCTTTCGTTGCTGAAGAGTAAAGTCGATCGATTGCCACCAGGGGCTTTGGTACCTGTGATCTATTAAGCCTTAGCTTGATTAACAAGTGCCACCAGGGCCTTAATCCTATTGATCTACCAGTGCCACATCCTGCCGTTCTTTAAAGCCACAAGAGGCGTAGTACCTGAATGATCTAGTGCCACTATAGGGGCCGTAACCATATTGCTCTACCAGAGTGATAGCCTGCTGTTCTTTAAGCCACCAGGGGTGTAGTACCTGTACGATCTTGCGCCACTAGGGGCCTTAATCCTATTGATCTGCCAGTGCAATAACCTGTCGTTCTTTAAAGCCACCAGGGGCGTCATACCTGAATGGTCTTTTGCTACTATAGGGGCTTTAACCCTATTGATCTACCAGAGCGATAGCTTGCATGCCCTTCCGTAAGCCACCAGGGGCGTAGTACCTGTACGATCTTGCGCCACTAGGGGCCTTAATCCTATTGAACTACCAGAGCGATAGCTTGCATGCCCTTCCGTAAGCCACCAGGGGCGTAGTACCTGTACGATCTTGCGCCATTAGGGGTCTTAATCCTATTTGTCTACCAGCGCAATATCCCGGCGTTCTTTAAGCCGCCAGGGGCGTAGTACCTGCACGATCTAAATACTAGTTATGAGATATCCAGCTTGATCTAGTTGACCCGTAGCTGATCAAACTCTAGTATAGCCGCCGCCGCCGCCGTTCGTAAATCACCGAATATTGAATAGAAGTATCTAATTTACTATTTATTATTTGTTTTATAGAATAAGAGTTGCATGGTTGCCACTTTTCGGCAAATTTTCCGCAGTAGATTCACAAAAAAAATGCAGTCGATTGAACTTTTTTGCAGTAGATTTGTTTTATTATTATTTTTTTCAAAAAACAAGTAAGATTAATATTTAAAAAAAATTAACAAATTTTTCAACATAACAAAAAAAGTGTTGTTAAAAATACATACCTAGTGTTAAATATCAGGCTACCAGTTATCTCAAACAAAAAGAAAAGGTGTCGTATTAATTAGGTATACCTCGCTATTTTTTTAATTTTAAATTTCCTGCCGCTACTAAGTCTTTCACGACTTTGGCCTTTACCAACACTGTGTGCATCACTCCTTAAGAAATGCATATAAAGTACAATTGCATTTTCTTAATAAGAATTTTAACCTTTTTTGTGCCGATTTTATTAAAAACTTGCCCATTTTATTTTTATTTATTTTATTTAATATTTAAAAAAAACGCCAATTAACAAGAACAAGATCTCCGTCGGCTTTCAATATTTATCAAAACGGAGCCGGTATAATCGAAAGCAGTTGATATTAATAAGTATTTCCTAAAAAATTAGAATGATTGAAATCAATGACATAGTTGCAAAAATTATTTGTGGGTTATTTGTTTAAGGACAATTTTGTGTAAAACCAAAAAAGTAGATTTGATTTAAAGGCAGTAGATTTATTTAAGGAAAAAAAATGCAGTAGATCTACTGCAATTTCAGCAAAGTGGCAACCCTGAAGAGTTGTTGAAATATAGATTTTGTTATAAGGTTATAAGGCCTTTACTACTGGAATTTTAGTGTTTTTCTTCAGACGACCCTGGCAAGACCGGCGAGCGTAATCTCGACTGGAAAGTAAAAAGCACATCACAGTGTGAACCTGAACACAAATTTGAAATCTCGAAAAGTCCTGCTGAAATCTTAGATTTCTCTTTAGTTGGAACATTTATGGAGTTTAGTTTTAAATTTCAAGATTTAGTCGAATTTCTCTTTCCAAGGATGTGCGATACTCTTGAAAGAGAAAAGGTATTGTATAAGTACCTTTCTAGTCCATAAGTATTCCTATCATTTTGGGCTGACTGGTTTCAATCATCTTATATTATTATTACGTTAAAAGGACACCAAATTTAATTTTAGAAATATATACCGTAAGTAGGTACATATTTTTTTTTTGAGCCTTCCACGGAGCTGTTGCCTAATATTGTCAAAGAATTAAGAAAAAAAAATTAGATTCTCCACCACGTTTTCATTTCACCAATCACGTGCTACGAATAAAAATTATTTCGATTCATTTCAAGGGGATGGATGCGGATAGCGGAAGCGGAGTGATGCCAGGGTTTTCTGGTTGTGTCAAATGAAAAATGTGGAAACAGCAAAGTGTTTAAGAGTTTTGCCATTGCTTTCCATTGAAAATTTATTCTATTTGCTGCCTGAAGAAACAAACAAAACAAAAAAAGGACGAAAATCGCATTCACATCGAACGAGGGAACCGCGCGTATATATGTATGTACGTCTTTTTATACAATGTCGCGTTTTCGCCTAGAGTTAGGTTAGAGTCATATTCTCGCATGCCTCATACCCTCCTTATGTGTGAAGGAATTCCCAATCGATTACGTTATAGCAGGCTCAAGGATTGGGAGCGCTTATTGCTTATAGCGAAAAGCTGAAAATTCTATAGAAGCATCATCAGGCAGGAGCAAAACCCATGTACAAGTTGTTTTATTTAAATCGTGATAAAATGTTTATTGAATCTGGCGGCAGGGTATGAAGCGACTCCCAGCTCCAGCTCCAGCTCGCCATATAAGATCCTCAAGTGGCTTTGAGAATTTGAGCTCTATACATATACCCACAGCCATATAGCCAGAAGCACTTGCCAGAGCTTGATTCAGCAGTTCGCTCACGATTTGAATTTGTTTATTTAATTCGATTTCTCTGTTGCTTTCCGGAATAGTGTGGTGGTAGTGTGTATGATGGAGGCAGGAAGGAGTCATCGTCTCCAACGACAACATTTCTGGGACGACTACTGCTATAGAGTGGTGTATATTGGGCGCTGACAGAAGCACGATTTGGGCAATCGTTTGATGATGCAAAATGCTCAATGGAGCGGATAAGAACAAGTCACGAATTTATGTTTCCTTTTTTGATAATTAATAGATTTTGTTGGTCGCGTATAGACTTGGAGTTTTTTGTGATATAAATTCAATGGATTCTTTATCGTAGTCAATTGATTTTCGTTTATTCCCTAAATCAAAAAAAAAAAGAGGCAACACAAAAAAAATAAGCAGGGTTTTCTTTTTCGAATGATGTATGACAATCGAATGGCAATAATTTGTGCACATAAAAATGCGGGGACGTGAATAAGTTTATTAGTGTCATTAATTTCTTTGCTTCTGTCGACACTCAATATGTCTCGAAAGGAACGCAGAGTCATGTAAAGTAGCTGATACGATTGGGTGTTTATAGGCTTTTTGTTTTTCGAGTATTATCTATAAATCAGAAGAGATCGATAGGCTTTTATTTACGTATTTAAAATTTATTAAACAATTTTTAATAAATTGACTGTGATGTGCGGTTGATGGTTTGATTTAACATTTAGTCTTAAGTGCGACAGTATTTTTAGTGGGGAATTTAGACGAATTGATTGTGAATATATATTTTTTACCATAAATGGTCAACTTTTTTTAACATCGTGGATTAATAGCCTCAAAAATTCCTTTTAGATTTAATCACTAATTACATTTTTAACGCTAGTGTGATATCAAACTCATTTACCTATGTAAGTATGTGGGAATGTTAAACAAATAACCTAGTTTCGTCACTACTTAGCCGTTCGGATTTGGCTGATCCCCCCCCCCCCCATTACTAAAAAACTAATGTCTGGCACACTGGAAATCAGGCACGTAGCCTGAGTGGGGGCTTGAGGTGCTGAATCCCCTCCCGAAAAGATTATTTTAATATAAGAAAATCCTCATTTCTCTTAATAACATGAGACAAAATTCCGAAGATGTTTTTAGAAATACCCTTGAATCCGCATAGCAACTTGGCAAGAACTTATTTTAAATTGAATTTCGTAATCCAGAAATGCAATTTACTCTGAGGCCTTTTTTATATTAGAAAAAGATGCTCCGTAATTTTCCCTAAGCTTAAAGACTTTAAGATTAATAGAGCCTAGATTAATAGAGCCCAAGATATTAGCATTTTTAACCTTATCAGCATTTTTTGGAATTTTTTTTCGTTGTATAAAATATCCAAAAAATACCGATAAGGTTCGCTTAAGAAGCTTCGGTATATCTTTTGTTTCGACTTTTCCGGCCTAATTTTTAAACTAGTAAGGCCCCTCTGAAACAAAATCCTGGCTACGGACCTGCAGGAAATGTTATTAATTGTAAGTCTCTTGGTCCTGTCGTCCTATAATCATTTATGTTGATTGTTTAATCTTTTTAATAATGGAATGATACCCAGGCTCTATTTCTCGAAGCCTATAGTGGAAGTTTTCAGTTAATGTTCGTTATTTTTTTTGCATTAGACAGAAATTTATTCTATTTTTTCTGAAAAGTTGCTGAGTTGTTCGATCACTTGCCAAAACTATTCTTATACCAAACCCTAATTATTATAAGAATTTCAAAAGTGTTTTAGGTTCGCAATTAGTAATTCCTTTGATACGTTGCACATATGTACATATTTTTAAGAACCTGGGAACTATAGTTTAACAGTGGAACTTTTTTAACAATAATTCATATAATTTTTTTGATTGAATTTTTTAACAACAACAACAACTTAAAGGCGCT
This sequence comes from Epistrophella euchroma, assembly GCA_947049315.1. NCBI lineage: Eukaryota > Metazoa > Arthropoda > Insecta > Diptera > Syrphidae > Epistrophella > Epistrophella euchroma. The sequence goes on from OX346245.1 coordinate 138,925,890, forward strand.
ACCACCAATTGTTTACGTATTAATTTTAGATATTTTAATTCGTTTGTATTTTTGTTTGGCTGGAGATAATTATAGCTATTTCAAGAGGTGCCAAAGCTTTATCATTAGTCTCCTTTTAGTGGTGCGGAGCTTTAATCTAATTTTATTATGAAAAACTTTCTACATGCACACCATGAGATTTGAACCCACGCTTATCAGATTTTCTCCAGTCTTCGGAGTCGTATGCACTACGCATTCCACTACTTATGACCACTGACGTCACAGGTCGAGATGTGCTGTTTGTTTATATAATTTTGTTCATATAATTTTTTATTTCAAAATTGGTTTGATGTTAAAATTCAACATTTTATTTGGGTTCGGAAACCGAAATTTATTTTAATGAAGATTTTTGATGTAGTAGCCGTGACGTGGTGGTTAGTGCGTTGGACTGTCATGCCGGAGATCTAAGGTTCGATCCCCAGCCTCGCCACCTATTTATTTAAAATAAAAAACGGCTACTGCCTCTTGAATTGACAAATCCTCCAAGAGTATCTCCTGTCACAGAAAAGTGCCGCTCGTTAGCCGTTCGAATCCGGCAATAAACTGTAGGTCCCCTCCATTCCTGCAGACACGCACACAGGAATGGTTCAGAGTTGTAAGTCACTAGGCCCTAGTTCTTCATGAGCTGTTGTGCCATCAAATTTATTTTTTTTTAATTTATTTATTTTAGAAGATTTTTGATGCGCTAAATTCAATTTGAAAATTACAAACCAAAGTCGTAAACAATTTAATTTTTTATGAATTATTTCCAACTCAGGGACGAGAAATTATTCGTTTGAAAGTGGAAAGTGGTTGATAACAAGGACCAAAGTCTTTATTTGAAAGTAAGTTCATTTCGCTTCATTTTCTACGTTTGCCAGTTATTCGTCTTGTAGATCGAAATCTAAAATGCGATATTTTCATTTTGCGAGATTTTTGTAATTTGCGATAGGTATATTTAAAATGCAAGACTTTGATAATGCGAGATTTCGTTATGTTCGGACTTTATCATAAAAAAAAAAAAAAATCTGCAAGATTATAACATCAGTTGGGTTTCTATTATACGCGCTAAACTATCCGAGCAACGGTTTAATCGAATCTTGGTTCACATAGCTATTATATGTAGGGTTATTTTATTATTGAAACCTAGATATGCGCTGTTTTCTTTTTTAATATAGAATACCTACTAAGCTAGGAGAGTTCATCAGAGATTTAATATTTAAGAGAACCTAAAAGACTTTAGCTTGATCCCCGCTCCCCTCGATTACACTCGCTATTTTTTAAAATGCAAACTCCGAAATATTGCAATAAAAATAAAAAAAAACTGCGAATTCCTCCTGTGTTTCCATAATAAATATAAAATTTAACTATAAATGTTTTTTATAATTCTGAAAACCAGATAGAAAAATCTTTCTTAGTTTTGGAGAAATTAAAAAAAAAAAAAGAAAGATGCTTCTTCCCAAAAAAAACCCAAAAAAAGGGCTTTCAAATTAAAATTCTTAATTTTTTTTAAGAACTCGATTTAAAAAGCCAATAAAATAATGCAATATTTGCTTTCAAGAAAACTGTAGCACATCATTTTCATTGTATATACTTTCTTTGATTTTTTATAATTTTTTTGTCCATCTTAAATGAATGTTTCAAAAACTTCCCCTCCTCACCTCAGTGGGGGAAGATGGAATTTTCTGCCTGTACAATTATTTTCTTAAAATTATCCCAAGAACCATCTCCAATATCATATCATGCACGAATTATATTTGCATGCATATCATGCACCCTGTATATTTTTACATAAAAAAAACTCGTTAGATTTTTTTTTTTTTTTTTGCTGAGAAAACTTTTGACATGTTTGCTTTATGTAGTGACATTTGTCTGCCTTAAGCCAACAAGACAAGCCAACTAACCTCCATCGGATTGAAATCAAACAATTTGTTTTGACTATAATATTTCCATCGTCCTTATTTCTATACAGTTTATCTTGAAAATGTCTTCATGTTTTCAATTGAAGAAGAAAATAAGAAGAACAAAAAACTGAGCACAAAGTGTTTCCCACTACTGACCTGCAATTATTTGCACTGCACTTGCCGCACAAAATGCAATTACTTGCTCCATTCACAATGGCCGTGTCGTCGATCCTCAGCACTTGTGCACTTTAATTCAAAATTCCCATTGCCTTTTTTTTTATTATGAGGATGATGATGGGGACGAATGGATTGCAAGTGTTATAGGGCCGCGAGCGGTAGATTTTTTCTTGTGGTACGATTTTGCTTCTTATACATATAAAGATGGCAAGAAGTATTAAAATATAGGAAAAAAAAGTTAAGAGACATTGAAGAAAATAAAGACAACCTCCTTGGATAAGAAAAACAAAAATAATAAAGAAATAAAAATGCGAACGGAATTGCAGCAATCCAACAAGAACGACTTCAGTTCAGACATGAATTTTCTTTCTCTATATAAACGTACCTACAATGCAACAACAACAACAACAATGTCGATGATTTTCTTTCCGTCAATAAGACAATTGTGTGAGAGACGTGTCCTTAGTCATTTGCACTAAACGAAAAGTGTGTCCTGATGGAATCTTTTTCCCATGGTGATGGACATCATTTTCTTTTTTTGTTTTTGTACAATTTTCTTATCCATAGTTTCTATATGGATGTATGTACAAGTACATAGTTTAAGGACACGAGAATAGTCCATAAAGAAAAATTCAAGACGTACTCTACAAAAACTACATAAAAGTGGAGAAAAAAAAAAATAGTGGACAAAAATCAATATCCTGCAGGAATTCATGATATTTCTTCTATTTCCCTCCACTTGACTTAATGTTTGTTTTTCTATTTTTCTTCTTTATTTTAATTTAAACTCCTTCTTTAAAAATGCTAAACGGTTTTTCACTCCACTTGGCCTTTGATGGCTTCTTAGGGAATTCAAGTATTTGTCCTTAAATTTGTATTTGATTGCGCTTTCTGTGGGGGGTAAAATAAATCTTAAGATTTAAAATACTTGAATTTGAGAAGAGTGTTTTAAGATTTAACGTTTTTTTTATTTTTATTTTAGTGATTTTTTCTGGGAAATTATATTTATTGAGAAATTCAAGAACAAACATTTTGACGTTTATGTAGTTTAGTAATAAAATTTTAAAAATCTGAAAAAAAAATGTTGATGATTGTATTCCAAGAAAAATACTTTATTTAAAGAAGTAGTTGGAAACAATTTTTCAGCGCATTCGAATTAAGATATTGGTACTTGTATTTGGAGAAATTGTCACAAAATAAATTTAAAAATTATTATAAATCTATAAATCTCAACATTTTTCATATGGTTTTGGGTCTCCTTCGAGCTGAAAATATACGTATAAGGTTTTTTTTTTTGCTCTGGAATTTATTTAAAAAAAAATCAAGAAATTATTTCTCTGTATCCCACAATTCATTCAGACAGACATACAAAAAATGCAGAAAGAAAAGGCAATAATTATTATTCTTAAGAAAAATGTGTAATAAGTAGGTTAAACAAGGATAAGTACTGATAAGGTGCAAAACCCATTTTTTAAAAGCAAAGAATAGAAAATTTCTAAATTTCTAAACTAAAAAGTTACTTTGAAAAAAAAAAAAAACATTAAAAATTAACGAAAACACTTACAATGATGTGTTATAGCTTTTTGGCTAATATTACAGTTTTTAGTTTTCTTGTTAAACAAGGCTATTCACTCAATAGTTTTTGACAAAAAAAATTTCAAAAAAAAAATTAAAAAAATTATGATTTTTTTCAAAATTTTCCTCAACCAAGTGTCGCTACTTTTTTTTGGATAAAAGAACTAAATTTATTTCTTCCCAAAAAAAAAAAACTTGAAAAAATAGTTTTAAGAATGGTAATGTTTTGCATCACAAACATAACAAAACCAAACCCAGCATTATAAAAGTACCTTTTATTTTTAATTTTCCAAAAAAATTGCCCCCTGGTTTCAGGGGGACAGTCGCCGAAAATTTTTTCTTATAGCCATAAATTAAAGGTACCTTTCATAAATTATGTAGTTAAAAAATTAGTTTCAAACTATGCACGCAATTCACCTATCAATTTAAAGCAAACAGCTGTGGTTTTGGTGGTTTTGTTTCCAAAATTTGGTAGATAAATTCGAGTCGACCGATAAGTAATCAGTCAACATCAGTACTTACTTACTTACTTTAGATGGCGCTCACAGCCCAGGATGATGGACTACGGTCTCAACCAACAAGCTCCTCCAGCCAGCTCGGTCCCTAGCTAGCTGCCTCCAGTTACGCACTCCAAGTTGGTTGAGGTCGTTCTCCACTTGTGTGCACCACCCAAGGTGGGGTCTTCCTCTGCTGCGCAGACTGTCAGGGGTAGATTCGAAGACTCATCGATGTCCATTCGCTCAACGTGTCCCAGCCATCTCAGCCGCTGTATTTTCAGCTTCTTGACCAGGTCGACGTCACTGTAAAGCCCGTAAAGCTCGTTGTTAAATCTTCTCCTCCATACTCCATCGATACAGTCTGGACCAAAAATCACCCGAAGAATCTTCCTTTCAAAGCACCCAAGCAGATTCTAATCCGTTTTAGACAGGCTCTATGCCTCTGCTCCATATAGCAGGACCGGGATGATTAGGGTCTTATATAAGGTCTCTTTATGGTTCTCTCAGAGAGGGCTTTATTACTCTAATGCCTTCTCAGCCCGAAGAAACAGCGATTGGCAAGAGTAATTCTTCGTTTGATCTCTGCACTGATGTCATTTTGCGATGTTATAGTGGAGCCCATCAGGTAGACAAAGTCCTTAACGACTTCGAAATTGTATCTATCCATCGTCACGTTTTGCCCGGGCCGACGATGTAGAGATTTTTCTTTCTCGATGATAGCATATACTTAGTCTTGTCTTCATTAACAGCTAAACCCGTTTTCACCGCCTCCGATTCAATACTTGTAAACGCGCCGGTAACAGCTCGCTTCGTTCTCCCAATGATGTCAATATCATCTGCTTAAGCAAGTACGTTTTAATACGTTTTAAGCTTGGCTATCGCTAACCGCACGTCATTTGTGTCGGGTGGAAGGAAATTTTGACCATCATCGTCCAGGTTGGTGTGTTCTGTCTTACAGTGGAATTTTGGCCATCTTCGCCGTTTAGCAGTCTAGAAAAGTGTTGTTTCCAGATCTTCAGCACCGACCACCATATTCCCATTCTCGTCTCGGCAGGCTTCCGTTCTGTAAGCCACAAGATTTGTAGATTAGCCAAGAATATCGCCACCTCTTACCCAAGGCAGTCGATCCCTTACCAACCACCATGACTTGGCTTTTCACAGATTCCAACTTGAAGAATTTTGCATCAGAAGTTAGGTCTGCACCCTTAAAAGATCCATTTGACCAAGTAGGCTACAGTCAATGACCATAGACAATGCCATTTTTTCGGTGTATGATGGGCTTTGGAAGATGAACCCAAGTTTTGACCCAAAAATAACCTTTAATGACGAGGCGCATTTTTTAATAAATGTCTATGTTGACTAACAAAATTGACATATATGGGACGGTGATAAGCCTCACGTTGGTCACCAGTTAGCAATGCATTCACAAAAAGCTGATGTTTGACGTGGATTTTGGACCGGCGCGGCGGGCGTGCGGTGGCGCGGAGCGTGGAGGCATCATAGCCCTCAGTCTGTACTTCTTCGAAAACGACATTACCATTGCCAACGGCAAAGTAGAGTTTTTTTTTTCGCGGGGTAGAAGTGTATTGTCCACTAAAATTTCTCGATTCGATCCATTTGCTTTTTTCTTGTGGGATTTTATGAATCCTCAGAAATATGCCAATAAGCCGCAATTGACCGATGCCCTTAAAGTCAAAATAACCCATATATGTATTTTATCGCTCAAATTCAACGACCCAATCGTGCAGTTGTTTTTTTTTTAGGATGGCTACTTGCACAGAAAATTCACAACATATTCAAAATTACGATGCTTTTATAGAAGTCTTGAAATTGGTAACCTGTGGCACAAAAATTGACACACCTTGCTGAGAAACTCCGTTTATATTTTTTGTAAGATTGCTGAGATCTCCGAAATTGCAGAATTATAAACTGACTAAATATTTGCTTCCCAAAATTAAGGTCAGTTAATTTTTGTCAAAAATACAAACAAAACATTTTGCATTCACCTTGTTCAATTGTTTACTCTGAACTGATGGGACTCAACCTCGACCGCAATATTTTATTCATTCACATCCCATCCAAATGCTTATCCTTGATGCTAATGAAGCAACCAATTAACATCATAATATACCTACACAGTGTAACTTAATAATGTCAATCAAAATACAAAGGTATATCTCTATGGATATTCCCGAAACCGTCTACATAAACAAAATTTATCCAAACTCAAATAAGACTTTCATTTATCATAAAATATTTAGCTAATTCCAATTTGTCATTTTTGTTTGTATTTTCATCTCGAATATAGAAAGACGTTATCATCCTGAAGCCAACTGGATCAGATATCCTTAGTTGTGTGTCAAGAGGCAAACGTGAGGTAAGGCATTAATAAAATATATTTATAAATCTCTATTTTTGTTCGTCTTGAAGACAATAATTTAATCTAGAAAATAGAGTGACTATTCTATCTATACGCATACATAACATATAACATTGTCCTTAACACGTCCCCTTATATCATTTTCTCTTATACTTATGGAACATTATATCCCTTTTTTGACAGAATTTCGAATGTCAAAATCATATACGTGTGATTCAGCAGATGGATTCGGGTAATCGTTTATACATTTGTGGTACAAATGCTCACAATCCCAAGGACTATGTGATATTTGTAAGTTACTGTTTTTTTTTTATTCTTAGTGTTCTATCTATAGTGCCGTTACATAGTTTTTTCTAACAAAAATAATTTTTTTTTTTCTGTGTGTGTGTATTTTGTTATTTGATGAAACTCTTCTTTAGGCGAACTTAACACATTTACCCAGATCTGAATACGTGCCCGGAATCGGGTTGGGCATTGGCAAATGTCCCTACGATCCATTGGACAATTCGACGGCCGTTTATGTGGAAAAAGGCAATCCTCATGATTTGCCAGCTTTGGTAAGTCCACAATCCTACCTAAACCAAACGAATCAAAAACAAAAAAAAATTGAGAGAGGATGAAGTATTTTTTTTTTTTTTTTGACTTTCTTCATTTAACTTGAAAATATTTTAACACGTGGAGTCATTTGGGTGACACGAATTGAAATTCCGTAAAAGGACACCAAATTAAATTACCAATCAAAGGATATTGACGCGATGTCAATATTCATCGTTTTTTTGCTCGCCCTCTCATGTCCTTTTTTTTGCTTCAAAAATAGAAAAAAAAAAAATAAATTCAATTCCATCTATATATTTGGTTTATCTCTCTTCGAATTTAGTATTCTGGGACAAATGCAGAATTCACAAAAGCAGACTCAGTGATATTCAGATCGGATCTGTATAACTTGACTTCTGGCCGAAAGGAGCATAATTTCAAAAGGACACTCAAATATGACTCGAAATGGCTTGACAGTAAGTTTTTTTTTTTTTTTTTCAAGTTGGGGACTTAAAATTATTCTATCTATTCGCTGGGTTGAGTTTTCTATATATGGTTGATGAATGAACAACATAGTAAAAGTAAATATATAGGAAAGCATGGATTAAGAGATTGCACAGAGGAGTGTCCTTTCTCTCCATCGAATACAAATATTCAAGGATTTAATTTTTGAATTCATTCACTGGGTGGAAAATGATTTTTTGACAAAATATATATATTTTTTTTTCATTCATATTGTCAAATAATTCCCATCCCTCGTCGTCCATCTCCCATATCCTGGAGGGTGACAATAAACGAGATCATAACGCAATTTCACATGAAAAGGTCATGGAGCCTTTTTTATTGTTCTTTTGTTCGTGTTCGGTTATGTGGTTAAAAATATAAATTTCTTTTCATATTTTATTTTAGTTATTTTTTTATTATTATTATTTTATTAAACTCTGGATATTTCAAGGAAAAGATAAAAAAAAAAAGCTAGCGTAGTCGGGGAGAAGCAATCGGAAGCAATTTAATAAAATACCCGAACATACACAGAGGAGAATCAACAGAGGAAAAAAACACACACACACACACACAGTCATCTGAAAGCCAACCAAATGTCCATCAGGCGCATCAAAAAGGACTAAAGAATAAGTTTTGGGCGTTGGAAGGACGAGATTAATTGAAATGAAAATGGGAGGCTTGGATTGTTTTTTTTTTTTATTTTTGGTTTATGTATTAATATTATTTTATTTCACATTATGTGGCCAGTTGCTACCTATACAACACACAAAAGGATAAAAAAAAAGCAAAAGGTAAATATTATTTAACTTGACGTTGTTGGACCGGAAATAATTTTCGAAAAACGGATATGAAATGGAAGGATTCTGAATTTTTTTTTTTTGGATCGGCAATTATGATCATCATCGTCATCATCGGGAAGGTTGTTGGTTTTGATGTTATAATAAATGTTGCAAATGATATCAAGTTTTTTATATTGATTTATCCTACATTTTTGTTGTTGTAATTTAATAGAGTACCTATACAAAGCTGACCTAGTTAACAAGGAAAAAAATATATATATTTTTTTTAATCGAAGTGAATGTAATGAAATTTTTTATTACTTATAGAGCTTACAGGATATTGAGCAGTAATTGAAGTTAACAAGTTTATCGACTTTTCGTATTCAATTTAACATTATTTTGTATTTTTAATCAAATATAAATTTAATTGAAAGGAAAATATGGTAATTGATCATAAAATACGCAATCTCTATATTGAAAAGGTAAAGTACCTAGGTATCTAGAAGTTCAAAAGAAGCACTTATAAATTGGAAAAAAGACTAAAAATAAAATAAAAAAAACATAGAGAAAGAATGTGTATGTGTAGGTAGGAATATGCTGTAGAAATTTCCTTTATTTCAACGTGTAATTAATTAAAAAACTAAAGAAATGGAACCTCATTTTATTTTTTCAAATAATTTGGCTAGCCAATTTAACATTACAGCATTTAAAAATATCTTTACAGGATGGTGCGGAATATTTTTTGTCAAATTAAAGTTTTTTAGAAAAACAATTTTCAAAAATAATAACTTAAAATAATAATAATTTTTTTCAATTTACTGACGTATTAATAGGTTGTCACTTAGATAACCTTATTAGTGCAAAATAGGATGATATCAACCTATTCTGCTTGGTCTCTGACCAAATTCTTTTTTTGAACTAAAATTTCAAGTTCGGGAAAACTTTTCTTACTTATATCATCGAAGACTAGGAAATACATATAGGGGTCAATATTTCAAAATACAGTAGTCTTGTTTTAACGTTTTCGGATTTTAGAGGGATTCACATTACTGGAACTTTTTTTTAGTGCTTAAATACTAATTTAAACAAAAAATGTACCTACAAAACTGGCAGGACACATTCTCTTGACCGCAACTATATTCAAAACCTTAAAATATGTCTAGACAAATAACAGTTAATATAGTTTTTAATACCGCACGCAAAGCTAACAAAAGAAAACAAGAAAAATATAAAAAATTTACCAAAGAAATTCACATTTTAGAGTCCGAAAATTTCGAAAGTTCACATTATAGAGATGACATAATGTTAAGTTTTGGCGATTCTCATTTTAGAGAAATTCACATAATCGGTAATTCACATTATCGAAGGAGTACTGTATAAACATTTTGGGTTCTATTACTTTTCGTACCTTCAAAAAATTATATTTTTAGTTTCCTAAGCTTTCAAGAAAATAATTTTAAATTACAAAAAAAAATGAAAGCTGATGTACGGATTTAAACATCGAAAATGCCATCACCATGTCGTAATCCAACCCTATTTACTTTACTTCAATGATTTTTAGCATTGTGTTCAAAAAACCTAAAATCTTGAAATTCTATATACCTTAAGCCAACAAAATGTATTAATCAATTCCAACAATAGGTCACGAAAATAGGAAATAATTTAATGTGTTTACGTTAATTGGAAATTGTAAATTCAATATTTATTGTAACTTTTGGTCCTTATAATTCTTCTTTCATAAAAACTTTTGTTTTTCGGTTTTATATCCACATAAGCTGTAGTGTCCAAAATAAAGCTAATGCCAAAATATAAATTTTCGTTAGTCTTAACAACTTAATATACAAAAAGCGAAAGGTTTACGGTTCCAGAAAAGTGTTTTTCCAAAAACTTTTCATTTATGTGAATTTCTCACTTTATATTCTGCAGGTTTCAGCTCAATTGGACATTGGACCGTATTTATAAACGTTTACCAACTTAAGACATCTGTCCAAGTTAAAAAAAAAAAAAACCTTTCTTATTGTTGCTAAAGTGATCGAACTTTTATCTAACTTTGGACAACGACATCGATTGTCTAAACCTTGACAAATCCAATTTTTTTCTTTTTTATTAAATGAAGAATATTTCCGACCGTTTCAAAATACTTAGACATTGTTTAAACAGTTAAAAATCTAATAAGTATGACAGTTTTTGAACTTAAACTTAAAAAATAAATAAATTTGGTGGCACAAACGGCTCATGAAGAACCAGGGCCTAGCGACTTACAACTCTCAACGATTCCTGTGTGCGTGTCTGCAGGAATGGAGGGGACCTACAGTTTATTGCCGAATCCAAACGGGTAAGATGAGCGGCACTTTTCTATGACAAGAGATACTCTTGGAGGATTTGTAACTTCCTCGCAAGAGGTTGTAGCTCCGAAAAAACTTAAGGTGGAAGTGGCTATTGTTGAACTCCAGACCACTGGCATGACAGTCCAACGCACTAAGCATTACGCGACGGGGCTATTACTTAAACTTATTTGAATATTTTGGTTTTCGGTGCCATCTATTGGAAGAATTAAACATTTTCAAATAGTTTCATTTTTAGCTCAATCGACTTTTATTTTGTCTTGACCGCAATCTATGGTAAAACTTGGAAACTTTCTTTTTACGATTATGGTTATTTTTAAAATTTTTCGAGTATAACTTAACAGCTTATTTAAAAACTCAATTCTCACATTTTGCAATTTTTTGTGTTTGGCGCCATCTTTTATAAAAATAAAACAAAATTATTCATGTGTACTTCTAACTTAATAACAACAAATTGTTTGTAAGTTTCAGCATAATCAAATATTCAGTTTTTTAGTTTCCTCTAACTTTGTGATTTTTCAACGTTTATGAGTTCAACACAATCTATAGGAAAACTTGAAATATTTCGAAGTATAATATACTTGCATTCCTGAATTCAAATCAAGCAATTGCTTAAGTTTCAGTTTAATCGAAATTTTGAATTTTAATTTTTTTAATTCTCAAAAACTAAAAAGATTCATACATCTTGTTTTCAGTTTTTGACTAATAATTGATAAGAGCATTGAATATTAAACAACAAATCAATGGCACCTTTGAATTTTGAAAAAAAAAAAATGTCAACTTTTCAGAAATCAACACTCATGGTCTTATTAATAAACATTGTCTAACTTTAGACAGCCGTCCAAGTTTTTAAAAAACCTTTCTAATTTTTGCTTAAGTAATCTATCTTTTTATCTTGCTTTAGACAACGTAATCTATTGTCTAAACCTAGAGAAATGCAATATTTTTTTTTTATTAAAAAAGCATATTTCCGACTGTTTCAAAATACTTAGACATAGTTTAAACAGCCAAAAATCTAATTAATAAGACCATCAGTGTTTAACTACACTTGTCAAAACAATTAAGGGAACAAAAAAAAATCACTTTTTTTTTAGTGTTTTTCGAAGAGCTGTATCTCTGTGAAAAAGATCGTATTGAGATGAAACAAAAAGCATTCTGAAGCTTAAGGTGATATTACATTGTCATATATATATGGCCAATGCGAGTCATATAAAATATGGCACAATATTTGTATATATGACAAGTATTAATAGTCTATGCCATATAAGTATGCCATATAATGATCACAAGCTTTTTCTGTCAATTTTTGTTTACAAATATGACACAGTTGCTACGAAAAATAAAATATTTAAAAAAATTCGATATATTTGACCAATCACGTTTCATTAAATCATTATATTTTTTCAAATTCAAAATAATTCATGGTTGTCATATATATGGAGTCATATATATTTTGTCATATAAATATGACTATCAAACTTATATGACATTTTTGAGCCATATTTATTTGGCAAACTTGCCATATATATATGACAATGTAATATCACCTTTAATCTTTTTTGTATTGAGAAATTTTCGCAAATGATTTTTTTAAGTTACCGTTATTGCGCAATCATAAGAAGCAGCACGACCCAAAAATTTTAAATTTTTTTCTTTTTTTTGAACATTGTCATTTTCTTTGAAAAATTTTCTTTGAGCCAATTTAATGTTTTGCTTCAATAACTTGCTTTTTCAGCTTTGAGGTCATCTTTTTTCGTCATTGTACAAATTTTTTTCAAAAGAATATCTGGCTTTGAATGAAAAAACAGACTTTTGACTTTGACTACCAATATTATCGCAAAGAATGAGGACACCGAAAATTTATGGATAGTTTTAAAAACTGGAATTAATATTCTACAAGATATTATATAGAACGCAAAACTGTGAAAAAAGTGGGCAGAAATTGGTGTTTTCGTTTCCATTTTGATGACAATTTCACAATGTTTATGAACCACCCAATTTGTTCCCTTAATTGGTTTTTACGAATTTGATCATTCGGTACATGAAAACGGTTCAATGGATTTATTTGAAATTTTGCAGAAATATTCGTGGTCTATAGTTCTTTAAAATGTTTTACCAAATTAAGTCCTACAACCAATATTTTTAAATCAGTAAAAGAATTACAAAAAGTCTTTAAAAAGTCGTTTTTTAGACCTTTTTTGTTGAATGTAACGATGAGGAGCCAAAAAAAATAATCGTTATAAAGTTTTGAAAAAATCTTGTAGAATATTAATTCCAGTTTTTAAAACTACCCATACATTTTAGGTGTTCTCATTCCTTGCGATAATATTGGTAATCAAATTCAAAAGTCTATTTATTCATTCAAAGCCAGATATTCTTTTGAAAAAAATTTGTACAATGACAAAAAAAGATGACCTTAAAGCTGAATAAACAAGTTATTGAAAAAAAACAATAAATTGGCTCAAACAAAATTCTCAAAAAAAAGAAAAAAATTTTAAATTTTTGGGTCGTGCTGCTTCTTATGATTGCGCAATAACGGTACCTTAAAAAAATCATTTGCGAAAATTTCTCAATACAAAAAAGATTAAGCTTCAGAATGCTTTTTGTTTCATCTCAATACGATCTTTTTCACAGAGATACAGCTCTTCGAAAAACACTAAAAAAAAAAGTGTTTTTTTTTTGTTCCCTTAATTGTTTTGACAAGTGTATTTTAGGGCCTTAATTTTTATTCGCCAGCCAAACGTTCGCTTGTAGTCGAACACTTTGGTGAACGTTGTGAAGTTGGCGAATGAATTTATCCCAAAATTCATTTATTAGGTGCGTTTTATTGGTAATTCAGAGCTAGCGTAGCAATACAAGTTCAATAAAACGTTGTATTCACATTTATGTCAACTCTATTTGTTTGGCTAAGTTCATATTTTTTGTAAGTGAAGAACATACTACGTTACCGACATTCAAGGTTCAAGTCTACACTCTTTGTCCACTTTTATATTCACTAATTTACTGGCTTATTTATCAGCACTTTTGGCTTTGTTATTGTTCACCAAGAGAAATTTTACTGCGTTAGCTATAAAATTGTCAATAAGACGCGCATATTGCGCTCAAATCACGTTTTTCAATAAGTTCAATTCGTCTACCATAGCTTATCCTTTAAAGTAAGGAAAGTTCATTCATTAACCATAATTTTATAAAAATATATTTTTCATTCCAAACATTGAAATCTTTAAAACTTTTTCGACAAACTATTAAAGAAACTCTAATAATTGTTTATATCATTTTTTCCTAATTCACAGAACCAAATTTTGTTGGAGCCTTCGATGTTGGTGAATACGTGTATTTCTTCTTTCGAGAGCACGCTGTCGAATACATTAACTGTGGCAAAGCAATTTACTCAAGAATCGCCCGAGTATGCAAGAACGATCGTGGAGGCAAATACATGATCAGCCAAAATTGGGCTACATACTTGAAGGCGCGCATCAATTGCAGCATCTCAAGTGAATTCCCCTTCTATTTCAACGAAATTCAATCCGTCTATAAAATGCAGCACGATGATACAAAGTTTTATGCCACCTTTACAACGAATACACACGGCATCTTGGGATCAGCAATTTGCAGCTATGACATTAAGGATATCAATTCAGCATTTGAAGGTGAGTACACCACAGAGGGAGAAATATAGTAATACAAAAAACGTGTCTGTGTTTGCCAACTATTGAGAGGACACATATTGCTGACTTGAGCTTATATCCGAGCGAGGGACTCCGAATTCCATTTTCATATAATATCCCCACACTCAGGCAAAGAGCTCTTTGGTGCTCATCCTCATCTACCTTGTTGTCGTGATAGTGTGAAAATGATATGCATCTGAATAGGTTTCTAGACAAATTCGACATCATCCTGCGAGACGACAGTTTGGCTTTCTCTACCTTGCCGTATGAACATCCTCAACCGAGTGTGTAGGAATGCAGCCAACAACTTGAAAACTCGTTGAATTTCCGTTGCTCCTTTTTTTGTTCAATCTCGTCCCTGTCGCGCACCGCATCAGTAATGTCCTTTTTTTTTGCATTTGTTTGATTTGTGAAGTAGTTTGACACATCACTGAAGCAAGATGTAACCAAATGGAAGGTATCCTTTCTCACCCAATCCTCTAGAACAGCAGCCTAGCGAACTTAACAAAAAAGAAAAAAACTAGTTTATTCAAAAGAAGAGCAGGAGAAGGACGATGGCAGTATGAATCTGATGATGCACTGCGGAAGCAGAAATTCAAGTGACACTTTTACGCGGTTTTTGCACTTTTTTGCACGCTTCCTCTCCTCACTCGAAAAATTATCCCCTGGGATATTGCCAGGACGAACGTTTCTGCTGTATACTTTCTTTCTTTTTTTTTGTACGTTGTGGTGCTGTGCCGTGTGTAGTGAATGACACCTGGCAATAACACCAGCAGCAGCCGGATATGTTATGTGTGCAGCATGGAATATCAAGGATTTCACACCTCACAAGGTGATTCGTGTCCTTTTTTTTTTTTTTTATCCTTTTCGGTGATTGGGTGATGGCGGGAGATTGTGCTGGTTGGGTTGTGTTGGATGGATGACATTCATTTGTAATACTTGCACGCATTTTACTGCCACAGCAATAATGTTGTGTAGATATGTTTGAACCATATAGTGTAATATGCCATGTCGTAGCGAACGAAACGTTTTATGTTGGTTTTTTTTTTTTTTTTTTTTCTACCGGAAATGGAAAAAAATTTCGCTCTGAAATACGGATATTGTTAGAGACGTATATATGATGGCTACATTTTCTAGGTGTAGGTACCACTGACTTGAATTTTTTTCATTTTTTCTGTCTGGGGACTTTTTCAAAGCTTTAGTTTTCTTCTTTGGGAAAAAAATATTACTGTTATAGCCATCTCTATAGATAGAGATTCTTTTGTTGCTTGAGATAGATAATTTAGCTTGGTTGTAGTTTGAAGAGTATTGTTCGTCGTTGGAGAAAAAATTGATTTCAGGATACTTTGTGGAGTGTTTGGTGTCAGATGGTATACATTTTATGAATGAAAAATAACAATTGCTCAATTTATACTTATGATTTAGATAAAATGAAAAGCTAAAGGAGTTGTGACTCTATTAGTTGAAAGGAAGGAAATATAATCAGAACTCTGTCAATATGGTCTTCAATTTTCTTACAAAATTAAAACATTCAGTAAGATATAAGAAGTTAAAGAACGTAAAGTAATTTTCATTATACACCACCCCCATACCCAGAGTGAGCTCCAACGATGGCTAAACGTCAGTTACCATCGTAAAGTAGGAAGCTTCTTTTCAATCCACGAAACTAGAATCAATTAACGCACTTTGCATTTTCTTTTAAAAAAATAGTACGTATACGCCTAAGTGTACTTGCATGCTATTGTTTCTAAAAGTCACAAAATATATCTAATCAGAACTCTGACAATGCGACATCTCAAATTAGATAACAAAAATAGTTGATTGGTGAAATTTTTTTAATTGTACAAAGTATTGAAATGATGCGGCTCCACCCACATACCAAAGGTGAGCTCCATCGATGAACGAACATCAGTTAGCATCATAAAGTAGGAATTTCATGTTTGACACACAGAACTAGAATTGTTTAACCTACCTCGCATTAAAAAAAAAAAAAAAAATAATAAAAAAAAGTACGTATACGCCTAAGTGTACCTACTTGGTAGTATTTTTTTAAAGTCACAATATTTCCGAATTTTCAATAAAAAATAGTTTTTTTTGTTTGCAAGATCATTTCTTTATGTAATCTTTTGAGGTGTATAGCATTAGATTCGGTAGAAGTGCTATATAATGAGAGACAAAAATTATTTGCAAAAACAAAAAAAAACGAAATTCAAAAATTAATAAGAATATTCTAATTGCTTATAAATCTAAAGAAAATCCATCAATCTGTTAAGGCTTTAAATTGATGCACAGATGGATATGGGTAGACAACGGACAGTGCAGCACTTTCGATTGATTTTATTTTTTTTCAATTTTAAAAATCCCAGTGGCTCCATAAAAATGCTTTTTCCATTTGTTTCATTTTTAAACAAAAAGTGCAATCTGAATCGGAGTGACAACAAGCTAGTGAGTTAAAATTGTATACTATCAAAAACAGTATATTTAAGTAACTTGCTGTCGATATTTCGGTGCTGTCATTTTTTGACAACTGCAATTGCCTAGAAATGAAATGCTTAGAAATGAAATTTGGCGATCCAAACATAGTCAAAAGGGTTCCCGTACATCCGTGTGTCATTCTTGTACGCCAACCTGTACTTACAACATAAATCACTGAAACCATTTTCATAAAATTTTTAACTTTTGAAATTTTGAAAATTTTGGAATGGTTCTCTAGAAAAGAAATTGAATTTTTTTTTTTAGTTTCTAAAATAACCGTAACTGTGCTACAAAAGAGGATATTTTTCTCACATTTTAATGAAAATGTTTGTGGGTTCTATTGTTGTAGGTATAGTCTGCAAGAATATATATTTTTAGAAAAAAAGTCCGAATTTTTGTTCGTTTCTCAAAATTGAAAAAAACCAAAAATATTGGTTTGGACCAAGATTTTCGTGGAACCCTATGTTTTTTTTTATTTTGAGACTTTCCATCATAGTAGAAAATTGACACGATATACATATAATGAATTGAAATAAAAAAAATTGATTGCACAACAGCTCATCAAGAACTAGGGCCTAGTGACTTACAACTTTCAACCATTCCTGTGTGCTTGTTTGCAAGAATTGAAGGGACCTACAGTTTATTACCGAATCTGAACGGCTTATGTGAGCAGCATTTTTCTATGACAAGAGATACTATTGGAGGTTTTGTCAATTCCTCGCAATAGGCAGTAGCTTTTTTTAAAAATTATTAGTTGATAAGAGTGGGGATCGAACTTAGACCTCCGGCATGACAGACCATCGCACTAACCATCACGCCACGGCTAATTCAAATTGAATTGAATTTTAAAAACAAATTTTCTTGTTTTTTTTTAAATGAGATATTTTAAAAAGTTACTCAAAGAAATTAAATTAAATATGGTGGTGCAAAAGGTCGCGAAGAATCAGCGCCAAGTGATTTTCAACTTTTAACCATTCCTGTGTGCGTGTTAGCCATGAATAGAAGGGACCTACAATTTTTTTGTCGAATCCATCCAAACGGCACAAGGGATACTCTTTGAGTATTTGTCACTTCATCGCAAGATGAAGTTTTTAGGTCGAAGCAGCTAGGAATTGAACCCAGATCTCTAGCATGACTGTCTAATGCACTAACCATTACGCCACGGGTTACTCTTACATTATAACATATCCATTAATAGTATTGCCTAATTCATGCGATATTTAAGTGCTTGAACGTTTTTATTTGGGGATTTTTATGACCTTATCAGATAGAATATTCATTTTACAGTAAAAGCTCTCATTGAGGACAGCTCCCCTAATTCCCTTAAGCGGACAAATTCTCACGACCGTGGATCTTGGATCTGAATTCCATACATTTTATGATCCCTTAAGCGAATACTCCCTTACCCGGACGCGGACAGGAATATTAGCCGTGATTTGGTTAATTTAATGCCCTTAGGCTGATAAAAAGTTTTTTTGAGTATGTAAATTTCAACCCTTAATTTCAGAAATACTCGTACATATATTTTGTTTGCATTAAAAACGTTCCCCTGGTTTACAGCGACAATAGATGCTATGTCACCAAATCACTGTCTGTGATAAAATGCATAACGGATTTTATTTAATAAGCTGCTGTCTGTTTTTGTATCTTGTTTCTTGTATCTTCATGTTCATTTTTAGTTTGAATGAATTTCATGGCTTGTAGGTCCAAAAAATTTTTCATGATACCACTTTATAATATACATTTCCTTATAACTGTTTTGCATTTTTTCCCTTGGACGGACAACTCCCTTAGACGGACAAAAGTGTTGCGACCGTCGCTGGCCGGCTAAGGGAGCTTTCACTGTATTCTGTACTTTTAGCCCTTCCGATGTATGTACATAGGACTGAATATTAAAAAATAGGATATTCACAGTAGTTTATGTAGTTAGACTGTTTTTTTTTTTTTTAATTTTATTTGAACAAATTGTTCTAGCTGTGAAGAGTTAAAAAAAAATATGTGAAGCCCTCACAGTATAAATTTTAATTGCGTTTCTACAATTCCCTGACTACATATGTGTATGAATTTATCTCGTATCTATAGCTATACTTTCAACAAATTTCTTTAACAATCACCAAAAGCACTTATAATATTTTTCCAAATAAAAACAAATAAAATCCAACGCTCAAAATGTATGCCAAAATATATAAATTGCTCTCCAACACAACCCATCCAATTCTTCCCATCATAAATCTCAAGCTAAAACAACTTAACTTACATTTTTAGCACAGAACAACAACTTACAGTTTACCGCAACCTCATCTACTAAATGAAACCATAAATATACATTTTATATCCTTTTTCTAGGAAGTCCTTTGCCAACCAACACACACATTTCGAATAAATTAATTTTAAATTTCAAAACAACAAATATAAAAAAAAAAAAATAATAATAATGACAAAAAAAAAATCCCATCTCTTTGCAGGAAAATTCAAAGAGCAAGCCACATCTAATTCCGCATGGTTGCCTGTGTTAAACTCAAAAGTTCCTGATCCACGTCCTGGCACATGTATCAACGACACTTCAACCCTTCCGGACTCGGTGTTAAACTTCATACGAAAGCATCCGCTAATGGATAAAGCTGTGGATCATGAGTTTGCCAATCCAGTCTTTTTCAAACGTGATATTATCCTTACCAAATTGGTGGTCGACAAGTAAGTTTTATAAGTCTTGGCACATACACCCAGCCAGGACTTGCTTAAGTGTTGTTTTTTTTTTTTTTCTCCATCATACTCGACATACTCGTGTACACTTGAAATAAAAATTAATAATAGAAAATGAGAAAAAATCCTTAAGGATTCCATATCACATTTGACATTTGTGTGTGTGTGTGTATATGTTGGATAGTGATAGTGATATTGCACACGCCAAATAAGCGTTTTTCACCGCTAAATGTAGAAGAAGAAAAAATATTTATTTTTTTTTTAAATAATAACAAACTTCAAAAATATCTTTGTTTTTTTTTTATATTTTTTGTCTTAAAGGATCCGAATAGAAAAGCTGAATCAAGAATATCTGGTATATTTCGCTGGCACAAATACGGGCAGCATTTATAAAATAGTCCAATTCATTAAGTACGGACAACGCCATTCCAATTTGCTCGATATCCTGGAGATAGCGAAAAATGAGCCCATTAGAGAGATGGATCTAAGCCAAAAGACCGGCTCGTTGTACATAGCCACAGCGCACAGTGTGAAACAAATCGACTTGGCAATGTGCAATCGACGCTATGACAGTTGCTTCCGTTGCATCACAGATCCGTATTGCGGCTGGGACAAGGATGTGGGTGCTTGTCGGCCATATCAGCTAGGATTGCTTCAGGTGCGTTCAATAAAAAAAAAAAAACAAGAGAAGTACACTAAAGAAATAAAGGAAGGAGGTGATGCAGGGCTTCTCTGCTTTCTCTTGTCGATTTGTCAGAACCGCTAAATGTTCACTAAACGTTTTCAATCTCGTCTTTTTTTTTCTGTCTTCCTCTTTCTATATATGTCTTCTGCAGGACGTGGGCAATGAAACATCAGGCATTTGTGATACGAGTGTACTGAAGAAAAGGATAACAGCCTCGTATGGACAAACATTGCATTTGTCGTGTTTTGTTCGTTTGCCGGAAGTTCTGCGACAGAAAGCGATACGATGGTATCATCATTCAACGGAAAAGGGAAGGTAAGTGAAAAGTGATATATAGAGAGATAAGAGCACGATTTGCTTTCTCACTCTCTTTTGGTGTTTGTATATCTGTGTTCCGTGTGATGTTTCAAAGAAAACAGTTGGATATTTTTTTTTTTAGTATTTTTTTTGTTTCATTTTGCCAGAAATTGAATGTCACATTCTTTGTAGTGAATCGAAGAACAAACAGATTTATAACCTCTCAAATACACGTGTCCTTTATTCAAGAAAATTTCATGAAACTTATTTTTAGACACATTTAATGAAAAGTAGATAAATTAATAAATTTTGCTTTCTTCAACATTAAAGGCTCTCCCAAACCAAGACGAAACATTCGGTGCGAATCTATGACGACTATATGTGTATAATGTACCAAGATTTGCACGGCGTCAGTGTCAGCATTTTCAGTAATCACCATGTTAATAAATTTAGTGAATAAAGTTTCGTCGTCGCTCCGAATGTTTCGCGTTGATTTGGGAGAGCCTTAAAGGTTATCCTTCTACTATTATACATTTTCGCTGTGTATTGTGCAAGACTCACTATCAGCTTGTACAATTTTGTTGATAAAATTGATATAATATGGCCGATATCTGTTTATTTACCATACTTACATGAAATCGTGAAAGCCGAAATTGCATATTTTTAGGAGGAACGGAGTTCTCTGGGTAAAATTTTCCAATTTTTGGGTTACGTAGTGCGTTTACCTGATTAAATAAAAATCAAAAAAAAGATGTCATGCAAATCATATGATGTTGAGTACGCGCACTACTCGACAACAAAAACCCAGTTCGTAAAGCGTGTAACGATTTTCCAAATTTTTCAATAAAATTTTCCAATTTTGGTTACATTTTCCAATTTTCAGTTTTGTTGTGCTATGTTTTCTATGTTTTTTTTTATTTTCAGTTTTTGAAGAAAAAAACATAGAAAACATAGTTTTTAATTTAAAATAAAATCATAGAAAACATATTACGACACAATTGAAACTAAACAGCAATTTATTAAGCAATAAACAACTGGTCTTATTAATAAACATTGTCTAACTTTAGACAGCCGTCCAAGTTTTTAAAAAACCTTTCTAATTTTTGCTAAAGTAATCTATCTTTTTATCTTGCTTTAGACAACGTAATCTATTGTCTAAACCTAGAAAAATGCAATATTTTTTTTTATTAAAAAAGCATATTTTCGACTGTTTCAAAATACTTAGACATAGTTTAAGCAGCCAAAAATCTAATTAATAAGACCAAACATGTTCAAGTTTGAACCCCTTCTTGAGAGGTGCTCTGGGGAACTTTATATGAATTTAATAAAAAAAAACATAGAAAACAGTCGACGATAAATTTTAAACTGTCATATAATTAAGGACTAATGAAGGGTAAATTATTAAGAAGTTAACCAATCTATATAAGATGTTTGGACCCTTTTTCACAGGGAAAGTTTTGCAAACTTGATGTCAATTTAATAAATCAGCAAATAAAACATAGAAAATAACGCATGGTAAAATTGAAATTGTCACAACTAGTTCAGTAACGGCAAATTATAAAGCAGTAAGACATTCACAATGAGAATTTTTTATTACTTTTCCAGAGACTGTTTCGCTAAGTTAGCAAAACACCAAAAAAAAAAACATAGAAAACATTGGATGACAAAATTGAATTTGTCACAAATAATTCAAAACTGATGATGAACTATTAAGCAATAAACCATTCCATATGTAAGACGTTTTTAACCCTTTTTCAAGAAGTGCTTCACTAAGTTGATTAAAAAAAAAAAAACATAGAAAACATCGAACGACAAGTTTCACCTTATTTTTTTTCGTTGGTGCTTCGCTAATTTGACACTCATGATCTAGTCAGTATACCTTCCTGTTCATACCTTTATTAATTTAAACCCTTTTAATTGAAAAGGTTTATTTTGTGATAAAACACGCGTACGCTTTTAATCACTGCTCTTCCAACTAATATTTCTAATAATCATTTCATTTTAAATTTGAATTTATTCCTTGACAAAAGGACACCCTAATTGGGTGAGTAATAAACCAGTTATTCAAATCAAAGTTCTAAAGAAAGAAAAAAATATATGCACTTGATAAAATTTATAAGCAATTTCGAGTCATTCAAATAAAACCAACCCCCCACGAAGCATATCTCCCTGAAGAACTCTATAAACCACTCAATTTTGAAATAAGTACGACGTTATTATTTACCACCCCTTTTTAAAAATTAAAATATATGTGTATATCATTCAAAAACATCTGTTGTCTCCATGGAATCGAATGAGGTAAAGGTAGTAAAGTAGTAAAATGGGTGGAAGGTTTGCAGGAGTTTCATAATAAAAAACATTCCACCCACCACACACACAACCCCTTACAGCAGAAAGTGGAAAACATTTTGAGGTGTGAAATTGGAAGTTCTGTATAAAGCGTAACAACTTTACCCTTCGTCCTGTCTCAGAATAAAATAAGAAACATTGTTTTTTTTTTTTTTTGGTTTGTGTTTTCCCAAAAATATCCTAACATGCACCATTATAACCAACAACCATTTTCAATTCGAAAAATCATCCCCACGGAAATTTAAAGAGAGAGAAAAAGAACCCGTAACTTTAACTTTTTTGAATGTCGGCGAAAAAACTAATTAAAATCCGATGTTTATTTTTGTTTATTTTACTCTCCCTTTCCACTTACACTACATACAACCATGCATACGAACATCGGTTTTTAATATATTTTCTTTTATTTTTTACTTAGATACGAAATCACTTATACCCCATCGAAGTATATCGAAACGTCAGAGGGTGGCCTGGTACTGATTTCGATAAACGAGGGCGACAGCGGTCGTTATGACAGTTATTTGGATGGCACGCTCCTTTGCAGTTACAGCGTGAATGTCGATGCGCACAGGTGAGTTTTTTGTGAATATCCTGCATTTTTTTTTTTGTAATTCTTATCCCCATACACATCTAAACAAGAGATATCATTTTTTTCGTTCTGTGTAAGTTTCGTCTATTTTGTATATTTTTCGGGGATAGACTAACTTTTTTTGGCAGGTTTCCTATGGGCAATTGAGATAATTTGAAAGTTCATTCATTTTGTTAGATACTTTTTTTTTTTTTTAATTGTTTTAACTGTAACTTGACTTTTGGAGCGTTAGGTTTTATCCTAGTCCTAGAACGGGTCCTTAAAAATTGTCAATTCTTGTTTTTCAATTAAATCGAATGACCATGGTGATTAAATTGATTGCCGGCTCTAACGTTGCGTAAGTGCTGGGGCTGTAATTAAATTCCATTTTTCATTTCGTTAGCTAGAAATATCAGGTGTTATTTTTTTTTGTACGTACATATATAAAATTGGATCGGTTTACGTTTGTTTTGAGGATGTAACCTATCGTAATTTTTTTTTTTTTTTTAAGAATTTTCGATTTGTTTTAAATTAAATTTGAAACTTTGAATAAGTTTTTGTTGTTTTTTCTTGCTTTAGGTGTACACCGCCATCGAAAAAGAACGATTATCAGAAAATTTATTCACATTGGTGCAATGAGTTTGAAAAATACAAGTCTGCGATGAAGCAATGGCAAGCGACGCAGGAGGTTAGTACCAAAACATACATTCATTTTCTAAGTGTGCTTATTTTTTTTTTTTTAAGTTTTTTTTTTATTTTCTAACACAATTTTAATTGGATTTTTTTCAGCAATGCAACGCAAAGGAGAAGAAAAATAGCAAACACATAAACGATGTTCTTAGTGATGAGGTAACAGTCTGACCTCCTGGTAAGTTAATTATGAATGATTGCATTGCAATATCTGATTTTATTAGAAAAAAAAATATATAACCTCTGACAATCATAATTCGGGAGTAAGCCCTAAAAATTGATTATAATGGCGCAGATACCAGTTGTAATGTGACTTCAAATCAGCTTAAAGAAATTTTGTTTAGACCTAATGTTAACTTTAGTGCTCGATTCCATACAGGGTGTCTCCTTATTCATGCATGATATTTATTTCTGGGATAGTTAGAAGAAAAAAATGTAAAGGCAAACAATTCTATACCACCCCCACCCTCCCTCTTGAGACAGGGTGTGGCAATAAAATTGACTTAAAATAAAAGAAAAATTATTAAAAACTAACGAAAGTACAAACAATGATGTGTTGTAGCTTTTTTGAAAGCAAGTGTTCCATTTTTTTTTATTACTATTAAATCATGTCTTTAAATGAATAGTTTTTGAGAAATCAAATTTTAAAGCAAACATTTTTAATTTTTTAATATTAATTATTTTTTTAAATTCAGTGCCACAGTTTTTTTTTTTTTAATATTCAATGCTGTTATCAATTTTTAGTCAAACACTGAAAACCAAATGTAAATATCTCTCTTAGTTTTTTAGAAATAAAAAAGAATAAAAAGAAAAACTATAATATAATGAAAAAAAGCTATAGTTTATTATTATATGTGCTTTTGTTGATTTTTAATAATATTTTTGCATTTTAAATCAATTTTTCGAAAATTATTTCCCACTGCCTTAGGGGAGGGGGATACAAAATTTTCCCCATGGCCATGACTTTTCTCTGAATGATTCCAGGAATCATCCCCTAATATATTTTGCTTAAATTAGGAGACACCCTGTATTGTACCTACTTCAACCATGATTCCAAGATTGAGATCTTATGCGCGCCTTACACTAGCCAATATTTTATCAATTATTATTTAATATAAGTGACTTTACTACTAGGGCTGTATAACGGTACTATCCATTTTAGCGCAAGTATTTTTCGACTGCATTTTGACCAAAAATACCATTCTATATACAGGACTCCCGAATAACTAAAAAGTCCAAATAATACAATTTAAACAAAGTTTTATTTATCTTCAGTTAGAATTAAATTGGTCATTAAATGGGCTATTTTCAATTTTTTAATGAGTCTCTAAATAAATAAACAAAAATCGTCGTGAAATTTCTGCCCCTATCTTATATTTAACACCTGCCACCGGGCCTGTACTTTTTCCAATATAAATTACAAGAGTTTTTGTTTTCTATGTTTTCATTTTTTTTGTGCAAATAGAAATAACAAAAAAATCCGGTGATTATGTTTTTCTCAAGAATGCAACGCATGGAGAAGAAAAATAGCAAACACATAAACGATGTTCTTAGTGATGAGGTAACAGTCTGACCTCCTGGTAAGTTAATTATGAATGATTGCATTGCAATATCTGATTTTATTAGAAAAAAAAATATATAACCTCTGACAATCATAATTCGGGAGTAAGCCCTAAAAATTGATTATAATGGCGCAGATACCAGTTGTAATGTGACTTCAAATCAGCTTAAAGAAATTTTGTTTAGACCTAATGTTAACTTTAGTGCTCGATTCCATACAGGGTGTCTCCTTATTCATGCATGATATTTATTTCTGGGATAGTTAGAAGAAAAAAATGTAAAGGCAAACAATTCTATACCACCCCCACCCTCCCTCTTGAGACAGGGTGTGGCAATAAAATTGACTTAAAATAAAAGAAAAATTATTAAAAACTAACGAAAGTACAAACAATGATGTGTTGTAGCTTTTTTGAAAGCAAGTGTTCCATTTTTTTTTATTACTATTAAATCATGTCTTTAAATGAATAGTTTTTGAGAAATCAAATTTTAAAGCAAACATTTTTAATTTTTTAATATTAATTATTTTTTTAAATTCAGTGCCACAGTTTTTTTTTTTTTAATATTCAATGCTGTTATCAATTTTTAGTCAAACACTGAAAACCAAATGTAAATATCTCTCTTAGTTTTTTAGAAATAAAAAAGAATAAAAAGAAAAACTATAATATAATGAAAAAAAGCTATAGTTTATTATTATATGTGCTTTTGTTGATTTTTAATAATATTTTTGCATTTTAAATCAATTTTTCGAAAATTATTTCCCACTGCCTTAGGGGAGGGGGATACAAAATTTTCCCCATGGCCATGACTTTTCTCTGAATGATTCCAGGAATCATCCCCTAATATATTTTGCTTAAATTAGGAGACACCCTGTATTGTACCTACTTCAACCATGATTCCAAGATTGAGATCTTATGCGCGCCTTACACTAGCCAATATTTTATCAATTATTATTTAATATAAGTGACTTTACTACTAGGGCTGTATAACGGTACTATCCATTTTAGCGCAAGTATTTTTCGACTGCATTTTGACCAAAAATACCATTCCATATACAGGACTCCCGAATAACTAAAAAGTCCAAATAATACAATTTAAACAAAGTTTTATTTATCTTCAGTTAGAATTAAATTGGTCATTAAATGGGCTATTTTCAATTTTTTAATGAGTCTCTAAATAAATAAACAAAAATCGTCGTGAAATTTCTGCCCCTATCTTATATTTAACACCTGCCACCGGGCCTGTACTTTTTCCAATATAAATTACAAGAGTTTTTGTTTTCTATGTTTTCATTTTTTTTGTGCAAATAGAAATAACAAAAAAATCCGGTGATTATGTTTTTCTCAAGAAAAAATCCTCTAAATTTTAGATTTTTTTTTTTTTCAATTACGAAAAATAAAATGTCGGAACTACATAATATGGCGGTCTGATTACAAAAAAAATTAAATTTTTAGACAGACAAAAGTACAGGCCCGGCGGCATGTGTTAAAATTAAGATAAGGGCAGAAAGTTTCGCGACGATTTTTGAATCTATTTAGAGACATTTCGGGAGGGGAGGGGGTCGCACTTATTAAAATTTGGAAATTACCTATTTAACGACCACTTTAGGGTAGGTACATGTCAGACGTCAGTTTGAGTTAATTGTTAGCTCATAAAATGATTATTTAATTTTGCTCTTTAATATGATATACTTTTCCCTAAATTAGGCTAGGCGCATATTGATGAAGCGATGCGACATGACCTGACGCTCGTTTTACAAAACACGCGTGACACAGTGACTGAAACACAGTTGCGAGACTTTGCACGTGCACGTTTTTTATTTATTTTCTAGCAAAAAAAAAAAAAAATACAAACTACTGTCGGTTAAAATTAAAAAATAAAAAAATATTTTGCTAATTACGAAAATAATTATAGTTTTTTGTATGAGTTTTTTATTTTTAAATTAAAGATGATAGAAGCAGTTCTTGTACATCAATTTCAATATAAATAAAGTTTTCAATAAAATATTGACACGAGACCCGCGATTCAATATGCGGGTAACGACATGACACGTTTTTATTAATCAGGTCATGTCGCACGCGTCAGGTCACGTCACACGCGCTGGTCGCGTCTCAATATGTGCCTAGCCTTAAGAAGCCCCATTAAAAAAAAATATAACTTAAAGTGAAACTGATTAATTCAAACGCATTGTTGTGTGAAATTATTTTTGACAGCTAAATTCAACAAATGGACCACAGTGGGTAATGGTCTTCTACCGACCGGTAGGTTTCCTTTTTCCATTTTCTTTTCTTCATGCAAACAAGAATCATGTAGATATTACCTACACTTTACTCGAAAAAAAATAATATATAAAAGTGTCTCTAAGTTGCTCTCTGTTGGATGACCCCGGGCCTCCGAGGCCTTTTTCGTAATACTTTTAGTTTACAATTTTAATACTTTTCCCTAATATCTTTACCACTTACTGGTAATTCATACTTACATAACATTACAAATTGTAATTGAACAATGTACTTTTTAATCACGCAGGTTTATTGATTCTTTTACCAAAACCAACATATAAAAACTCCAGATCACCTAGTATGTATATTTATACCAGTTTTTTCTCTGCAGAAGTTCACTATAGACTTGGCCCAGCATAATGCCAAGAAATTATTTTGTTTTCCGTAGAATTTTATGGAGAGGTGTTAGTCAGAGGTTTAAAAAAATTAATTTTACAGAAAAATAAAACATTACTAGTGTGAAAAATGATTTATTATCTCATAAAAATAATTTGCATTTTTACATCTTTTCAGGCAGTATAACAACAAACAAAAGACTGACGTTTTAGCTTTTGAGAGACAATATTACAATTTTATTTTCGCAAAAAAAAATTAATTAAAAAAAATACATTTAACGAATTCAGTGTAAACTATCATTAAAAAAAAACTTCACACTCACTCAAAAAATAAAATAAAACAAAACAACACAAACCACACCACAGAACCATAAAGCAAACATATAACAAAAATATAAAAAAACAAAACAATTCCTGCCAATATTTCTCTATAAACTTCGATATAAAACAAAGGATTATTTTGCCATCTTGCCTACAGCCTATTATTACAAAATAAATATATTAAACTCTCCAAAAAAAAAAAAAACTCAATTGACCCACTGCGCATTTAAACAAAAACAACAGATCGAAACAGAAAGCACCACCTTGAATTTAATTAAAAGAAACAGATAAAAACAAAATATCCTTAAAAAATTTCAAAATAACAAACCTTACAACAACAACAAAAACCCAAAAGCTGCATCATCTAACAAAAAAAAACAACAGAGAAAAAACGCATGAAAATGAAAAAAAGAATTTATTTTTAAAATTAATCTGTAAGTATATTTTTAAGTTTTTTATTTAGATATTTTTGCAAAATATAAAATTAAAAAAAAAAAAAAACAAAATAAAAATGTATGTATAAAACAAGAGTGGACCTAAGCACACAACAGAGAGGTAAATAATAATTTTAGTTTTTAAATTTGTTATGAACTTTTAAGAGAAATCTCAATGTAAATAGAAATAATTTTATTTTTAACATTAACTCTTAAGCTTAGCAATGAAAAAAATATAAATGTTGTTGCGAATTTTCATTTCAATGTTTTTTAGTTTTTATTTTGACTGTACAGATTTAAAAAAAATAAATAAACGCGCAATAAAAATTTAAATAGCAAAATGAAACAGAGAGCGAGAGAGAGAGAGAAATGATGGAAAAAAGTGAGAAAAATCTATATACATAAATTATATATTATTATTATATAAAATCTATGACATAAGAAAGCATTTAAATATTTTTGTGAGTTAATTTGTATAATGTTATCTCGTTCATGTACAATTGCTAGCAAATGGTTATTCAATACTTTGGTGGATCGACTTGAAAAAAAATTATATAACAATAAAAAAAAAAAAACAAATTCAAATCCAGGATAAAATTTTGCTCAGTTTAACGAAAAATGTTTCAAAAAAAATAAATATATAATTTTGAAATGAGATTAACTTCTATCAAAGTGGTGGATGATTCCTTTGCATATGGCAATGTAATGTTTATGATAAGCAATAATAAATTAAATAAATTTAATAAAAAGCTTTTATGAGTAAACTTATAAAACAAAATATGTGTATGATAAAATTTTTCAAAAATAGTTACTAGCAAAACCTGTTATTGTAAATTTGCCAAAACAATAGAAAATTTAAAAAGAAAACTTCTGATGAGGTTCTTAATTATCTATTTTTTTTTTTTAATGAAAATATTTAAATTTATATTTTTGTGTAATTTGTTTAATTTCAATTTAATTTAAATTCAATTTAGTGCTGTCTATCTTTGGGAAACTTCTTCAATAATATGACTTTGTTTAATTAAAATTTTTTTTTTAGTTTCTTAAATATAAATTATAAACATAAATAATGATAAACATAATCATAATATTTTAGTATATTTTTTTTTACTAAACCTCATTCAGTCACAAAAAAAATCTAATTTTGCGAAAAATCTTCAATAAAAAAAAAAAAAAAAAAATAAAATCCGTACTACAACTAAAATAAATAAAACTTAAAAAAAAAAAAAACAAATTTTTGTACTTAAATAAAAAAAAAAAAAAAATAAAAATTACTTCATAATATTAAAATAATTCTTAGATCATTAATATTAACAATCTAAGTACATATTTTTTAAACAAAATTGAATATTTTTTTCTAGGCGCTATATAATAAAATGTGTATAAAAACAAAACAAAATAAGTATTCAGATAAAAACTCAAAAAAATATTCTGCTAATATTAATTTAGTTTTTATTCTGTGGATGTTTAGTATAGGTACGAATGAAATGAAATAAAAAAAAAATAAAAATAATGATGTGAGCGGCCTTTTGAATGAGTGTAGTAAATGGAACTTTTAAATATATATGTATGTATAAAAAAGTATATAAATATATATTATAATAATTGTATAATATTAAATCTACTGTGAAATGTTTTGTATGACAATCACATGATGGAAAGTTTTCTAAGAAAAAAATAAAATTAAAAATTTTAAAATAAATAAAATTAAAATGAAAAGTGAAAAAGTTAAAAATAATATAAAAAAAAATATAGTTAAAAATAATAATAATATTAAAACAAACTATATAAAAAAAAGAAAAAAACAGAACAAATACACAACAACAAAATAACAAACCGAGAAAGTTTCATGAAAACGGGGTAAAAACAAATTTTAAGAATTAAATAAGAAATAAAAGACGAAAGATGAAATAAGTAAGAAAAAAAAATGCAAAATCAAATTAAAAACAAAAAACACTTTTAACTAAAAAATGTCAATAAATGTGATAAGATTCCTTTAAAAAAAATGATCTGGTGTTTTATTGACCTATACATTTTGAAAATTTCAGGCTCGAGTCAGAGGGATGGATTAGTACTAATTAATAATTAATTATTATTTGCATATTTCTCAATGCCTCTAAATGCGATATAGGTAATCAAAAATCCAAAGAAAAAAAGGTAATTAAAACAAGGTGTGCACTAGAAAGGTTTATATAGTTTATAATACATAGGTAGGTACTAGATTGGTCGTTATCGGCTTTTTTGGTTTTTCATATGCTCAAATGCTCTGTTTTTCATTTAATTTCACCTTTGTGTAGTCTATTTTTTTATTTGAAAAAATTTAATTTTCAATGTTCGCAAAAACAAAAATATATTAATGACTTGCGGACCCCGGCGAACGTTGTATCACCCTATTATATAAAAATATGCCTTTTTTTTTACACATATTGCATATGTATGTACAAAAATATCAAAATATGTGTATGTGTAGTATAGGGTTGTTGCAGTAGGCAGGTTTTTAAGAAATTAAAACAGTCATGATTTATTTTCAACAGAAGTTATTTAAAAAATTTCATCTTTTTTCAACTAAGAGAAAACTCAGATATAAGAGAAGCAGATGTGGTGGTAGAAAGATTTTCAAAAATTTTACGCTATTTTATATGTTAGGTACCTACTTTATATTTTCAAAAATGCAGTTGTTGAAAAACTGCTCAGCCAATTTTTATTTAACTGCTAGACCGCCATCCATCTTCTAAGGGCCAGTTTTTCAGTCATGAGTTAAACTAGAGTTAGTAGTTAACTCCAGATATAAATTTGTGTATAGTTAACTCAGGAAGCACTTTTTCAGTAGAGAATGCATGCGGATCGACGTAACAAACTGGCAGGGTAAAATATCAAAACAATCTTTTCAGTAAATCTAGAGTTAACTCGCCAAGTGAAGTGAGTTAACTTGGGTTTAACTTTAATCTCGCACTGAAAAGCTGGCCCTAAGATAATCCTCTAAATGTCACCCTTCAAACAACAAATTATTTTTGGAGGATCAGATTCATTTTTTCGCGTCTACTCATCTATACCTTTCTTTAAAGCCATTCTCTAAGTATACCCCTTCAAAGAAAAAAGAATTTTCAAAACCGGGCAGTTGTTTCTTTTCAAAATTCATGTTCCATTAAAAATTAAATAAAAACAATTGAATTGTTTTGGAGAAAAACAAAAATAAAAACATTATAATGAATTCATAAAGTGATTAATGAGAGTACAAACACTAGCACGATGCGAATCTTTGAATTTTTTTTTCGGTCGTCGCATACTCGCTCCGAATGTTTCAAATTGATTTGGGAGAGCGTTAATTGGCAATCTTTAATAAATTTCAATTTTTTTAATCATTACGTTCTCAATCATTATGTAATTAACACTTATACAGAGTGATTCACCTAAGGAATGACAAAAAGCTAGAGCGTGTAGATTGAGTCGAAACAAAAAAAAATCAAATGGGGGGGTCTATTTCCCCCCGCTTAAGCGGGAGGCACAATTTTCTAAAAAAATCGGCCTAAAATAGAAAAAAATCATTAAAAAACAACGGCAATACTTCTATGCTTTGTTTTAAAGCCAAAGACCCGTTCCTTTATTATTTTTTTTATTTAAATTATTTAAGAGAATGGTTTTTGAACAATTAAGTTTTTGAAACTCAAAATTTAAAAAAAAAAAGCGAATGAGCGAATAATACCCCCAAGTAAGGTTAATTTTTGCCAAATATCTTTGACAAAACATACCATACCCATTCCAGGAAGGTATACGTACCGTACCTACCGTTATTCTTGGCCATACATACATTTTAACAAAGTATCAGGAGAATCCTCAAAAACTGCTAGGTGCCGAGTTACAAAAAAACAACAGGCCAATGACGACGGACATGACTAAAACAACTTTTTTGGATTTTTTTTTCATAACACCAAAACTCGCTACATAAAAATACTGAATAAATACGAGGCGCGATAGCCACGATAAAAAATGCGTAAGTAAGTAAAAAACGATAAAATCCCGTAAAAAACGTTAAAAACTCGTAAAAAAAGGTAAAGAAGAGGTAAATAAAGTAAAATACTGAGAAAAATAAAAGAGAAAATATGAGCATTTCCTCAAAGAAAAAATATTTTTTTTTATTTTTGCATGGATTAACGAGTACTTTCGGATAAACAAAATCATTTTATTGAAATCGAAAAAAAAAACAAAGAAAATAATTGAAGCATTTTTATAATGAAAAACTTGGACGGAAATAGATTAGAGAGGAGAATCTGTTTTTATAAACAAATCGAAAATAAAATAAAAAAATGAAGCTGAACATCGCTGCATTGAAAGCAAAAAATTCCTTTAGAAGAGAATCTGTGTAGATATTGTGATGATTTTTCAAAACTTTAAAAACCATCATGTTCGGCAGGAATTTTTCTAAACATGATGTATTTTAGTTTTTTTTTTTGGCACGCAAAATATTTTTTGAACAAAATAAAATATGTAAGTGGAATGGCTCAAACCACAGAGATGATGTTTTTTTTATTTTTTTTTTATTTTTAACCGTTAAAGTTTTGTACTAGGATATTTGTCAAATTACGAAAAAAAACTTTGGATCCCTAAAACTCGGAGATGAAAGATACGGTAGTAAAAATAAAAACATCAATTTATGGGCATTTTGAACACTCAACGTGATAGATTTGATTTTTTTATTTACTTTCTAAGCTCTTAAAAAAAAAAACAAGAAAAACTCATCCTTCGTTTTGAAGCAAACGATTTTGATGATTTTTGATGATTTTTTACCTTTTTTTTTTTTTTAATTTTTACATTTTTTACGTTTTTTTTACATAAGCATGGTAAAAATACAGCAGATACAAAATTAATGTAAAAAACGTTAAATACAAAACTCGAACAACACTGCGAGATATCTCGTAAGAATCGGACAAATTCAAGTGACTTACATCTCTCAATTATTCTTGTATATGCACATCGTTAATTTTGCAGAAATTAATGTTCTACTACTACATCCGAACGGCTAATGTTAGAGAGGCACTTTTTTCATGTGAAGAGATTCTCTTGGAGGGAGTGTCGGTGTTGGGTCCAGGATTGGGTCAAAGTAGGGGATGCAAAACCGATAAATAAAAATTAAAGTATTTTTTGGAATACTTTTCAATATAGGCTGGGCCGAAAATCCTTATACATATTTGCAAATCGTAATACCATGGGAAAGTTTCGAACTGAGGGGTCAAAAAAAAAATAAAATTGCTCTATACATATCTTCCGCTCACACATCGGCTCTAAGGTTTTCTAAGTTCACTGCCTAAGAAAAGCTAAATTTAAGTTTTTCACTCCACAGACCAACATTAAAACTTCAAACCAGTTCATCGTACTAAACCCTGCGCCACGCATGGGGTACAAACTGCCCTGTACCGAAATGTTGTTACAGACAGATCACTCACAGAATACCACTAAAATTCATAAATTTGATATTTCAGTTTTTGCTCAGAAACAAAATAAAGTTTTTCCCCTTTATGCGATATCAAGCCCTATAAAGCTTTCAAATTCCATCGAAACAAGGGTACGACGAAACTAACAATCCCATGAAATAATTGTAAGTCAGGAGTTATGTTGTTCAATGTTCATATAATACTTTTGAATCCGTCAAGAAATCAAAAATTCTATGAAAAGTATTCAGCGATTTTAGGGGCAGATACCTGCTTACCACAAAGGAGTTTTGTGTAAGAATGCTTATGATTCTTTCAAAAAGAATATGCTTATTTTGTTAGTTTGTAAAAGGGAAAAGATTTCTTTCTTATACGAGTAAGCGTCTTATTCAAAACACTTCCCTAAGTAAGCTATTCAATATTCATTCATCTCAACTTGCACTAAAGAATTTTAGTGATGTTTTGCCCTCGGATTGAACTTTGCTGCTGTTTACTATGCTTACAACTTGTTTTTCCAAAAAATAAAAAAAAAATTAATCATTATCTGCTTCTAATTGCAGTTTTTATTTTTTGATAATTCAGTAAAGTAAACAAAAAAAACAACTTAAAAAAATTCCCTCGTGTTGCACGACTGTGTCCTGTGAGATTTATTTTCAGTTTTGGCAGCAATAATGAGGCAGTTAAAAAGTTTTCCATAATTTTTGTGTTGTTGCTTTACCCTTTTATATATTATACAACAAAGTTGGAAAAGGGTAAATCGCAAGTTGAATGGACTTAAAGTTTTTGGACTACGAACAAATCCAATTACTCATAATTATTTGGTACACAAACTGAGGCAGTAAGCCAACAAGCCACCAGAGCGCCAGAAACTAAAAGCGAGTAGGAATAAGGCTATACAGTATACACTCTCTAGTTAGTCGGGTATTATGCTGACGATGCGATGATGATGCAAAAGTTTCCAGCCCCATCATTTTAGGATTCCGGATTCCGGAAGCTATTTGTGTGTCATTAGTGCCTTCGATGGTTTAATAAACGAGTCAGCTGGTGGTTGATAACGATTTTGCAAATGAATTAAGTTGAAAATGTTGTGGGGCTTGTTGGTTTACTTATAAGTGTCTGATAGGCTACTGGGGAAAATAAATTTTTGTTGATGCCATACGCGAGGCAAAATCAATTTGCCTCATTTAAACTATTTTAATTAGGGCTCATAAGCAAGAAATATAATGTTTGTAGTTTTAACTTGCGATAGATAGGTAGGTACTATAGGTACTATAGACAAATTTTGGATTCGTAAAAAAAGTCGAACTCAAGATTTTTCAATCAAATTTGACATAACTATGATAGAGAACACGATAAAAGTGAGTCCCGGAATTCCGACTGTCATTCTTAATGCCTGTCTATCTGTCTGCACCTCAACTTTAAGCCTAAATGACTTTAAAAAAAATAAACTGTACATTGGTGAAAAATAAAAAAAATTTGTAACTGTTCGTGCAAGAGAACCATTTTTGTTTTTTTTTGTCGAATTTCTCGCTAACAACTTGATTGATTTCGATAAAAAAAATTATTCAGAAGGTCCTTTTAAGTTTTAATAACAGTGATTTTTTAAAAAATTAATTAGTTTTTTTTTTTTGAAAAGTCATTAGATTTCCTAACATATGTACATATTTTGAAAATAAATTAACGAGTTAGCGAAGCAATATTCGCCGATCGAAAAAATATTAATTGGATAAATTGCCGTTAATTAGTTGTAGTAATTTTAAATTTGTCGTTCGATGTTTTCTATGTTTTTTTTTTGCTGATTAATAATTTTCCGTTAATCAGTTCTTATTTAGTTGTGAGAAATTTAGCTTTGTTTTCCAATATTTTCTATGTTTTTTGTGTTTTTTTGTTTTTTTTTTTGTTTTTCATTTAAAGATCGCAAAGCCCTCCTCGAAAAAGGCTTCAAACCCGTGAAAGCTAAATGTTTATTGCTTCATAATTTGAAGTAAGTATGTCTTTAATTATTTGTCAGAATTTCATTTTTATCATGCAATGTTTTTTTCAAAAAAAAAAAAAAAAAAAAAACATAGAAAACATAGAACGATAAGACTGAAATTATCAATTTATTAAGGACTAACTGACGGAAAATTTTAAAGCAATAAACATTTCGATATCGATAAGCTGATATCAATAACTTAGCAAAACAGCAAAAAAAAACAACATAGAAAACATTGAATTACAAAATTTGAAATTAACGCAAATAGATAATTAAGGACTGATGAATGTCAAATTACTACGCAATAAACCATTCCATATACCCACATAGAAGTTTTTACCGTTTTTCAGGGGGTTGCTTCTCTAATTGATGCCAATTTAGGAAATCAGCAAACAAAATATAAAAAACAAAACATAGAAAACAACGCACGATAAAAATTGAAATTATCAGAAGCATACGAATAATAAACGAAAAATTATAAGGAAGTGAAACAATTACAATACGAAGTTTGTATCCCTTTTCTAGAGACTGCTTCGCTAAGTTGACACAAAAGCAGCAAAAAAAACATAGAAAACATCAAATGAAAAATGTATCTGCTTAGTATTTTTTCAATCGACGAATGTTTCCTCGCTTATCTACTTGAAACCCTCATAGGATTTAATAATTTAAGGACTTGTTTTAGTATTTCAAAGAACGAGTTTCATTCTTCTTATCCATATTCTCTTATTCATTATAGGAATGAATATTGCATATGTATTTATTATTATTTTTAAATATAAATGTACGATATACATACGTACGAACAATCTTTGAAATTGAAAATAATTCGAACCAAAAGAGCAGATCTGTGGAATCCTTCATTTCAAATTTAATTCCTCAGAGCATAAATGATTACAGTATTCCCCGCTTAATTGCACTGACCATTTTGTCAAAATTTTCGATAAATTATTCGGGTGTTTCAATTAACTGTCTAAAAAGCTGTTCCACTCAGGTATACAGGAAATTTCAAACACATTTTTTTTCAGTCAATTAAGAGGATAACAGTCAATTGACCGAGGTTCAATTAAACGGGGAATACTGTAAAACCTTTCATAGAAATTTTATATAGGTGTTGTGAAATCTATAAGTGCCAAAAAGATAATATTTTTTCAGCTGCCTACTGTTTCCTATTTACAAAACAAGTAGCTTACTATGTTAAAAAGTTTGAATTTTGAAATTTTCTACTAAAAATAAGTCTGTAAAGAGTATAGCAAGCTACAAGGCCGTTTATTTAAACAGTCAACAGTCTCCATCTATCAGAATTCATATGGGATATTGTGGGTTAAATTAATTCGTTTTAAATAGACATGGCGGGTAGAGGTGTTTGCAAAGAGTACGCTTTCACACAGTACCAGGGTGGATTATAATTCCTGCACACGTGAACGTTGTAGAAACAATAACACAATTTACAATATTGTTTTTCAATCAGAATTTTTGCAAACAACCGTTTGAACCTTTTTTTACCTTGAACTTTAAAATAATAATAATAATCAGCAAAAACCGCTGTTCTTATTAAATTTCTGTGCGCTGCTGTTGCTGTTTTTAAAAACATCTCGTTTGTATCGCTTTCAAACGATCCAATTCAATTTTCATTTTCCAATCATAAAAGTGGATGGAGAAGCGTTTATTTCTTTTCGGTTTCTATTTATTTATTTTTTTTTTTCCTTAAGTATTTATTCTTCAGATTTTAATTTCCCTCTCCATTTCCTGGAAAAAGAAAAAATCACAAGAAAAAATAAATAAAAAAAAAAAAAACAGAAAGAAAAACGTAGAATATATAAAAACTGTGCAAACATTGCTTCTGGCAAGAGTCTCAAACTCATCCTTAAGCTGCAACAAGAACAGAGAAGGTGCTACTTCATTCCTTGGTTTTTGCAAAGGAAGAAGAAGAAGAAGAAACAGATTAGGTGGAGCGTTCTCCAGACCATCATGTTCCCGTGCAAGCAAACAAACTGTTGCAAATTGGATTCCTCTTGTATATTCATTGGGCGGCTCTTGTGGCAAAGCATCTTAAGCGTTAGCGGAACGGTTGCGATAGAACAACGCCGACGTCGTCAACCGAACCAGAAGTAAAAACACACGAAAATTGGTAAACAGTACTCTATGACTGTTGGCAATACTGTAATCAGTATAATATGCACGTATTATGTGGTAAATTGAATGAATGTTGGTTTACTTATTTTTATTTTTTTTACTATTTTGTATTTTTTTGCAATTTTTTTTCTTTTATCTGAAGAAAATGTGAGACGAATGGAAAATGGCTTTTTTCAAGGGTTTTTTTATTAGCCGCTAAAGCTTTAAAATTAAATAATATTGCATATTTTATTTGTGTTCAAGAATGTTTATCAAAGGCACCTCTACAAGGGTGGGACTGGCCATGAGACTAGGAAAGTCTAGATCTCGTCTAGGTATACATCCAATTAGGTATTTAAATGTACTTTATTGACGTTAGAAATTATGTATGTATATTTTACTTTAGCTATGTACAGTTGTGAATATATAAATAAAACATCCGAACCGAGATCGTGACCTCTAAAACGGCTATGAAGATTTTGATTAAATTTAATACCTGTATTTAGTATATAAAGCAATTTCATCAGTACCTATACTGCGTTCCAGTTTTTTGTCAAAAAAATTACATGACGGAAATTTATTTCAGAGTAAAGTCGGGTAATGTGGACCACTCTACTAATATCGACCACCAGTTGTTATGTTTTTTTTTTTTTGTTAAAATTTTGGAATCTGAGATGATTTTTTTTTTTCATCTGGCAACAATGCGTTTCAGAATTTTGAAAGGAAATTCAAATAACTGAAAAAAAGCTTAGAAAATTCTTTAAAAATCAAAATGTTTTGGAGAAATTTACAAAAAAAAGTGATAAATTTATTCATCAGATATTTAGAAATCAAAATTAAGATTTCTCAGAGAAATCATTTCGATTTTCTAAAAAACTTTTGAGCCTATTTTTAACTTATATTTTTTTTTCGTAAAAGCAAAAGATTTTGAACAAAATGTGTAAGGCTAATTGGCTGAACAGAATGGTGACGGAGACGGACCTGGAGCCGGAGCTGGAATAGCTGTCAAAATATTGAATACACGCAAATTCAATGTTGCGAACACAACGGAACGTAGACGCATACGGAGCTGCAGACGCAGACAGAAGAGTTCACTAACTTTTAACTTTTCACGTGCGCACTTTTGACGTTTCAAATTATATGAAGAAAAAAAACAACTTTTTGGGTCGGAAAAAAATATTGTGGTTATTTGTATGAAGAAAAAAATTATTTTATAAAAGGAAAGTTATTGGAAATAAAAAATGTGAATTCTGAGCTTGTACACAAGAATATTGGTTTGTTTTTCTTCAAAATACTTTCAAAGCTGTAAGGCTGCATTGTGGGCAGGTAAAAAAAATAACGTACGACACTTTTTGACAGCTCTTCCAGTTCCGTCTGCGGCTCTAGTTCCAGCATTCTATTCTGTTCAGGCAGTAGCGCGGCCAATACGCCGAAGAGACTTCGAAGAAAAAAACGTTTTGGTACCTTTTTCTCAAAATCTATTCATCTTACAACAAAAAAGAGTTTAAATTCTTTGTCTATTGAATTTTATAAGCTAAAATTTTTGGAAAAAAATCCAAAAAATCTGATAGTGTTTGAGATATTTACAAACAAAAATAATTCTGTCCATTTAAACATCACAAGGGTGACCAGATCCATACTCACAAAAAAAAGGACACCTCAAAAATTGGTAACTATGGCTTCTGTTTTTGGAAATGTGCTGAGCAATTTTCTAATCTGGCAAAATGCATCTCAAGAGCTTATGCCTGCAATCAAACGGATCGAAATCCATAGTGGTGCACTATAGTGTGATTGGCGAGTGCACCTAATTCCGCTGCAGACACCTGGTCCTCCAATTTTGAATGTTTTGGAATGCGAAATTCTCTAATACCTACTTTTAGGCAAGGCGATCATTCAAGTGGTGATGAACTGGAGTGGTAGTGGCGTGGTGATTAAGTAGCAGGTGGAATTGGTAAAACCTATTTAACTAAATGTAGACGCGCTCATCAAAGTGAAGTGGCAGTGGCATGAATTTTGGTGGTGTGGTGCCAGTCTG
This sequence comes from Epistrophella euchroma, assembly GCA_947049315.1. Classification (NCBI taxonomy): domain Eukaryota; kingdom Metazoa; phylum Arthropoda; class Insecta; order Diptera; family Syrphidae; genus Epistrophella; species Epistrophella euchroma. The sequence goes on from OX346245.1 coordinate 138,966,509, forward strand.
CTGCCATATATCTTGAACATGTTTACTTTTAAAGTGGCGAGTGGTGACGAAGTGAATTTTTGTACTGTATACGAGTATGCTGGTGATTATTGACTTATAGACCGAGAGCTGGTGAACGTATTTTGCCACCGCAGTGCGCGTTAAATCACTTTCATATCGCTTCGCCGCCACTCCATCACCACTCCACTGCCACTCACTACTCCTTTACCACTCCACTTCGTCAACACTTCAGTGGGCCCCTTGCCTTACATGAACTCCCAAATTGTATTTTATATTTTTGTGTTTTTCAGTTTGTAAATGCTGATCTAGATCTGTTTTTTCCTTGTTGTTGTTTGCCACAGAGAATGAAGAATTACAAGACGTGCAAAAGATAATACGTCTCGTTCATTTACATTCTTTTGTTTGTACATTAGGTAAATTTTTCTGCAGATCTTCTTTAACGTACATTTACGCGTTGGTATTTTGTTTCTTAATTCACTTCTTTTCACATTAGAAAAGCACACATATAAATATGATAACCAAACCGTTGTATTTATACTTTAAACAGAAATAAGGAGGTAAGAATTGATCTGTCAAATGAGTGGGTTTTTTTAGACTATTGTTAAAAAAAAAACAATAGATGGCGTTGTGAATGAGCTCATGTTCACACCAGAAAGATACAGACAATTTCTGAATTAGGTTTGAAAAAAAGTTTTGTTATAGTTTTGTGATGTCGAAAAATTTACTTAACTCAGAAAACCCAAAAAGAGGACAAATTGCCTGTTTTCCCAAAAAGATACTGGACTTTAAAGTGGGCGTCTGGTCAGCCTAAACACCACAAGATTAAAAACAAAAACTTAGCGTATTTCCACAGATTTTTTTAAGATATAAAGTGAAAGCGTTTCCCTAAAATTTTGCTTTGACGGGATTTTTTCGCTATTTTGATTGTTTTTGTCCAATTTTTCTTGGTTGAAAAGCCATTAATAAAAACGCTGACTTTCGATTGCTCAGTTGCCTATACGATAAAAAAAAACACTTAACACATAAATACACTTTAAAAAACGACAACAAGTAAGTGCGTTCAGCTCCTGCGAAAATAGTGAGTATAAGTTCAAGAAAAAAGAACTTCTAGCATAAGCCACCGCAATAAAAAAGGGAAATTTGAAATGAAATGAGAAAAATTCTAAAAAATGAAAAACGAAAACTGAAATTGAAATCCTTTAACGGAAAACACAGCAAAAAGAAGACGACAAAGACATAGATCCTACTTGATACAGATATTTTGTTGCCTGCAGGCTTAACAGCGTGTTCTGTCTTCGAACAACTCCCGAACAAAGCCCCTGACAAGAATCTTGTGGAATAGAATTGCTGCATCAACCACCATCTCACTCAAGAGGGACTTGGTTATAGGATAGGTTACCCCATGCCCATCTATGGACCTGACTCATCTGAATTACATAGCAGGTGGCAGAGCGCGGGTTGTTCAACAACAATTTCGTCTCTTTGTAGTGATAATTAAGTCTTCTATGCTCGAGGAAAATCCTTCATTTTTTATTCGGTTTTTATTTTTATGTTGGAGCTTGAAGGAGAAAGTAGTTCGGTTCCCTCGATTAGTCCTATTTGTTTGATGATGACGATGATGATTTCGAATAGAGAAAGGATGACTACAACGAGAGATACAAGACTCAGACAAAGAAACATCGCCAAAGGCTAGAAGTTCTAAACGTAATTGTCAGAAATAACGTTGGCAATTTGCACTCGGGTTTTATTGAAAATTTCTTATATATAATTGGTTGAGATCCTTTACACACAAATAAAATAAAATTAAGGAAATGAGAAAGCGTAAGGATGATAATTGCTATTTCTGTCTCTAATAACGATACGAATATACAGAAACAATCAAAATCTATAACAAACGAACGTGTTAATTCGGTTTGTGTGTCTTGTGTGTTATAGAGAGTGTGTTTGAACTTAAGTGTCGTTACCATTTAAACTGATTAAGTCGTCGAAGGCATATTCTTCCTCGTAGCCTCGTATTTATACCGAGATGTGTATTCTTCTTATTTTCTGATTTCAATTTAAAATTATTTTTGTTTGTGAAGGATCTGCTCTTTGCTGAGCATAAGAGATGTTGGTAAATGTGATTAGTTCATTTAATACGTACCCTACTGTTTTCCAAAATGGATTCGCTAACGATGTTATTCATAGAGATTTTCTTAAGATAAGTTGTAGTGCAGGCGGATGTTTCCTGTGTAAGATGTTGACTTTGTGTCGAAAGGATGTTAGAATGTAAAGAAACAGACATTTTTAATGTAGTTATACGCTATAAGGTAAGAGAGTTCTTGGTTGGTTGTTTGTGACATTATTCGTGGGAAACTCAATTTAATATTATTCACTGTAATGAGCCCCCTTGACATTTGCTGTAATATTTTTTTTTTAAGAATAAGATTTAAATGCGTTTGAAAATGTTGTTATTTTTTGAATTTCTGCAAGAATAAAAAATGGAGATTACCTATGCCATATTGTTTTTTTTTTTAATTTAAATTGGGCTACACTTTAATTTTGGAAGTCTTGACAGAAATAAATGGGTAAGCTACGCGGAAAACATTTGTAATGCAGGAGCTCAGTGTAGGTCTGGTTTATTTCTTTAAGTACCAGGGCCTTAGGTCCAATATACTAAACGTCCCAAGCTATGGGCCGAGAGCTTAAGGGGTGGGGGAGTTAAAGGTCATCTTTCGTAGTTTTTCTTGAATATGTTGGAAACCAAAGTCTACACTACAAAATTAAAGTAAATTAATCGTATGCAAAAATTGGGTTAGAATTTCCTACACTGTTTGCATTTAAAGAAAAACTGTTTCTTCAAAGATAAGAAGTATATTGAGAGTTTCTAAAGTTTTTGACCATTACTTTGTAAAGTGGTTTTCAGGCCTGCACTAAGAAAAAAATCGTTTGGTATACAGGGGGGTCTACTTCCTCTATTTTCGAAAACCTTTTCTTAAAGCGGATAAATAATTATTTAAGAACATCGAAAATCCAAAAACATGATCTTTTGTTTTTTTTGCTCAAACAAGTTTTTTCAGTTAACAGTTTTTGAAAAAAAAAAAAAAAAACAATTTTGTATTTAAAATTTAAAAAAAAAATGTATAGTAATGTTTTTTTTTGAAATAGGTAGTTTGTAATAAAGTTCTAAATTTTTGTTCAGTATTTTTTTGCTGTTATTAACTTTTATTTTTTTTATTCAAACGCTAAAACCAGAAGTTGTAGGTCTTTTAGTTTTTGAGAATATTATGAACACGGTACTTTCATAAAAAAAAATTTCTAAAAAACCTTTCCACCACTCCTGCTTAAAGCTCATGGCCTTGGTCTGGTGACTTTTAGTATATTGGACCTAAGGGTTAGCCCTGGCATTTAGAAAAATAACCCGGACTGTAGACTACCTATAACTAGAAGCTTTTCCACTTACGCTCACTATTTTTGGCGGACATAACATAAATGATAGAGAAGACGAAAAAAAGCTTTGAATGTGGGCGGCGGAGGGGTGTGTGCAATTATATTTTTTAAGGTCAAAAATCAATAAATACATAATACATATTATGTAAAAAAAATATGAAAAAAATTAATTAAAAAAGAACTTTACCGCTCTATATCTTGATGGGGTCGAACTATAGAGAGTTGTGGCCGTGACAAGAAATGTTTAGAATTATAAGTGTAAAATGTTTTGCCCTCACACTTTTCCAATCCGACAAAATAAAAATAAAAAAAAAGACAGTAAATATTCCATATTTTAAGGGACACATTTTATGTCTAGAAATTTTTCATATCTGAATAATAGGAATCGAAATAAATCAGTTTTTTTTTTTTTTTGAAAAATAGGGGGAAAAAATGGGGTGTAGTGCTATTTCGAGTGACTGACCTGAGATGTTCCCCGGATACACTTGGCTGACCAATGTTTTCTTGTTCTATAACATGTAAAGAATATTTTTACAAATTTTCAGCTTTGACGAACGAAATATAATTTTTCCATTTTCTAGGGACGTGTTGGATCGACACGGCCCACTCTCAACTGACTGACCGTGAAAATTTTGTTTTTCATACTAAGTCCAACCTATTTTCAAAAAATCAGCTTTGGCCAACAGACTTGCATTTTTAGAAGCTGGCTCTCCTACTAAAATGGCTTTAGAAAATCTGCTATAAGTCTTTAACAAGTTAATGATGATGAACCCCTCATTTTTCCATCGATTGATTGATATCTATATAAATCCCTTTTTCCCTTGGTCACGACATAACTTGAGAACGACTTTAATACATAACAACATACGACATGACTTGAGAACGACTTTAATTCATCTCTTTTTTATGTTTTCTATTATTTTGTTAAAACAGTTTTTTACGGAAGATAATAAATTGCGGAATTTATCATTGAAATTTGGTTGAGGGGTTTTAAACAATTTGTGTTACTAAATAATTGTATACAAATACCGGTTTTACACCAGCTTCACACCACTCCATAATGATTAAGAAACAAAAAAATGGTTGTGCCGAAGGAAGTAAAATTTTAGTCAGAAAAATTCGCAATCCATTTTAATTTTTTTTAAACAACAAAATCTGACTTTACTCAAAAAAAAAACGTATTTTAACTTAAGAGGGATTTGCTTTTCAAAATATGTCTCATACTAATTATATTCAATGAACTGAGCTGAGATGTACAGATTTTTAAATCTAACTAATATTATGCTGATAAAAAAAAGTACGTATACGCCACAGTGACTCTGCTTATGCTTATTTTGTATTATTAATTTTAAGTTATCTGTAATTGTATATGTATTAAAAACAGACATAGATTAATAAGGATTATATAATCTATTATGCAATAGATTATAAGTTCCAAAAAAAGAAAATACATATACAAATTAATCAGTGTGTAACACATTTGGCTAGATTTTTTATGGTTCATAACATTTGGTTATTTTCTTTTTAACCTGATGGTCAATCCTCTAGATTCTAGAAGAAGGTACACATCTCGTGTGCTTCCAAAGTTTATTCTTACATTTTTGTTTGTTTATTTTTATTTTGTAAATTCTCTTTACCTGAACGCGCCCTCTAAGATTATATATTTTTTTAAGTAAACAATTATATTTCACCTGTTTCCGTGTCGGAAAACCATCATTATTATTTATCTGCATCAGAAAAGAAAACTAACAACCAGGCACGTAGCCAGAGGGCGGCTTGAGGGGCTGTAGGCCCTCCGGAAATTATTTTAATATAAGGAAATCCTTATTTCTCTGAATAACAAGACAAAATTTTCCAAGATATTTGCAAAAAATATTTTTTATTCCGCATCGCAATTTGGCAAGAACTAATTTTACATTGAATTTCGTAAAAACAAAAAACGTAATCTACTTAGGCCTTTTTTATATTAAGAAAAGATGCTCTGTAATTTTCTCTAAAGCTTAAAGACTTTAAATACCTATTTAAATACATAGATTAATAAAACCCAAGATATTAGCATTTTTAACGAACCTTATCAGCATTTTTTGCAAACTGTTTTCGTTGATTTTTTCTTTGTATAAAATATCCAAACAATGCCAATAAGGTCCGCTTAAGAAGCTTATAGGTACATCTTGGGTTCTATTTATTTGATGCTGAATATTAAAGTCTTTAAACTAAAGGAAAATTGCAGACCATCTTTTGCTCTAAAGCTGGCCCTGTGGATTCTAAAAATTAAGGCGTCTACTTCTGCTGTGACAAAAATATAAACCTGTGCAAAGGCAATAATTTGTATGTATACAAGTGGTTACATACATATTTCATTTTGTTATATTTATTTAAAAAAATATTAGAAATTGAAAAAAAGTAATAAGTTTTATATTTTTTTATAAGGAGCCTTTTATAAAACAAAATTTTATATTTGCTACTGAAAAAATCTGCCAAAATTAAATGACTTCGTTAAATAAATTGATTGAAAATAGCTTTTAATGGTCCTAAGTTCACAAAAGTCAGGTCGAACGACAAGTTTAGGTTTTAGCAATGAAACAAGCCACCTAGCTACGTGCCTGCTAACAACTTTTTTTTTTATAATTTATTCCAGTTCGAATTGAATATTCATAGTTAAGCAGGACAATGTCTGTCAGGTCGGCTAGTACTATGCGAAATGAGATTCTAAAATTTATTTTGCCTATTATTTTTTTTCTATACGTGGTTAGTATTTTTGCTACTTAATTTTCATAAAAAAATACAGTCTTTTTAGCTAACTTGTGCGTCAAGAAAATAATTTGGAAAAAAACATAAATAAACAGGTGCAACGAGCATATAATTTCCCACATATGCGTTTTCCTTTAATAAGTATGGCGGCTTCTTATTCTCCCAGTCTTGTTTTCTCTTTTGAATTATTAATCTTTAAAAAAAGCGAATATTTATAATTATATACAAATTGAAACAGTGTAAGAAAATGTATAATGTTAAATCGACAATTTTTTTTCAGTTGAAAGGAAAAAATTAATAAAAGAAGGAAAAACCTTTCAACTTTTCCTACATACTATAGGTATATGTGCATAACCTATTATGGATATCCTTGACGATGTCCTTTGTTAACGTACATACCCCATAATTATGTTCAATCTGCCAATTACAAGCGTCAACAACCTGCCAAACGACTTATACTATCGCCAAAGCATGCTGCCTTGAGCAAAATATTTTTTTTTCTTTTTTTATTTTCATTTTGCTTCTCATCCTTTGGTTGTGGTGTCCTTTGTCACATCAATTGCACGTAATCGCAACCTTTGATGACAATGTATATCCCTTAAACAATTTCATTCTGGCTTAATCAAATATTTTCCTTCCACAGGTATTATTTTTCTTTCTATTTTTTTTTTTTTTTTTTTAATTCCTTGAACCGGGTGTGTAGATTATGTCGAGAAGGTCCTTATTACCTTATATTTTCTATTTCATTGTTCAACAGAATTTACAGGAGCTCTTTCCGTTTGGTTACACGCGGACTGTATAAGTACAAACGAACACATTAATTGTACATTATTATATCCTGGAATCATTCATTACAGCGATATCCTCGCGCTATAATGGGAAGAGACCCAGCCAGCTTGAAGGCATACTGAAAGCGACCTCGGTCATAGCTTACAGTAGGAAAGAATAACTTAATAGCAGACCAAAGTTTTATTTCATTTCAAAAACACAAAAAAAAAAAATTGACCATTCTTTATTCCGTCAATTTCATTGAATTTTTGAACAACACAGCAACAACTTAAAGGCGTTACCAGCAATTGTTTACGAATTAATTTTAGGTATTTTAATTCGTTTTTTATTTTGTTTGGCTGGAGATATAGCTATTTCAAGCAAGAAGTGCTGAGCCCTATCATCAGTCCCCTTTTTAGTGGTGCTGGGCTTTAATCCAATTTTTTTTTGAAAAACTTTCTACATGTACACCATGAGATTCGAACCCACGCATATCAGATTTGCTCAGTCGTCGAGGTCGTACGCACTACACAATCCACCGAAATAGTTATGTATCCAGCCAAACAAAATAAAAACGAATTAAAATACCTAAAATTAGTTCGTAAACAATTGGTGGTAGCGCCTTTAAGTTGTTGTTTTTGTTCAAAAATTCAATAAAAAAAAATGTCCGCTTTTTTCTTTCAAGTGCTAGGGATGTTTTGAAAAAAACCAAAACTCTGAAAAAAAAATCTGACAAAACAGCAAAAAAGAAGACTGTATAACAATGTCTTTATATTTTACCTTTTTTACTTTTTCGTCCCTCTGCGCCAAGAATCGGGCGACGCTAGACAATTACAATGACGCTAACACTACATACTACTGTTTCAGTTTTTTTGCCGTTAATGCAAAATCATATTGTTTTTCCGAAAAGCCGTCATTTATGAAACACACTGAGACAGAAAAAAAAAAACATCCGAAAGGTTTGAGTAAAGCCGAAAACAGATGTGCAGCTTTTTCCACATGCAGCGAAATTAGAAATAGAGATATCGTGCAGAGAAGGCTGCCTGTAGAGCCTGGAATATGTCAGCTCGCATAAGAACCTGTGTAAATTTATTTTCGCTGCATTGGAAAAAGCTGCACATCTGTTTTCGGCGCATAACACCATTCAAAAAAGTGAAAATCAAAAAAATACTGCAGAGATGCGAAAAAAATTGTGTTTGATCGGTGTACTGATACGAAATGGAATTAAACACATGTTTTATACTCTTCTTCGAACACAGACATCTAAGTCAATAATTTAAAGTTTGTCTTCTGTTCTGAAAAGGAAATAATGAAATGCGCAAAATTCAGCACTAGTTTTGTTAATTTTAAGTATGACTTGGTTCGCTACGGCTGATGTGAGTCCTCCAGTTGATTAAAAAATATATACTTGTTAACTCAGTCCAAGCTTCTGTTTCACTCGATTCCACTGTGATACAGAAGAAATAAAAACAGTAAATTGACGAGGAAAAATGGGTAACTTTGCGTGTGATAAGGATTGAACCCTCCTCCCCCCTCCCCATTTTCAAGCAAACCCAAACCTGGCCACACTTTTTATTGTGTTGTTGTGTATTTTTGCTTTAATTTCCTATTTGGTGGAATCATGTCAAACATATCCTTTCGATTGCGTTGCCTTTGTGCCGGTTAATGATGGTTTGTTTTTTTTCACCACAGCTATAAGAGTTTTTTGTGGGGCCAATTTTGAAGTTGGTAAGTAGAGAGAGAGAGAGAGAGAGGTGTACACTCTTGGCAGCTCAGCATACACAATTTCTCAATTAAAATGTAATTACGCTTTATTAATACCAAAATGTACCTTTAGCTGTCGAAAATTCGAAAGTCAGTTCGATGGTTTTATTCGTTGTCCTTTTATTTCTGTTCTATTGATATTTATTAATAAGTGAGTATTTGAATAAAATGTCAAAGAATAATGTTCGGTCATTGTACCGGATATGCCCTTCGTTGATATTTTTCATTCAAACAAAGACATCAAATCAATATTAAAAATTATTAACAATTAACAATTATGGTTAATACAAATGTATGAAAATGGGCGTTTATTTGTTATTATTTACACGCTGTGTCATATTGTATAAGATTAACAAAATATATAATTATTAATAAAATAGATGTTTATTTCTTGGAATTAATAAGACCAAATAAAATACATATAACGCACAATTTTTGGTAATAAATTGACTAATATAAAACATATTTAAAGATTTTAACTGCGTTACTATACTAGGGACGTTAATAAACGATATCAGAACAGTTCTTTCGTTAAAACCTGACAGTATAAGCTTTTGGATCTACATGTGTGCAAAGGTAACTTTAAAGTTATATTATGCCACTTTTTACCTGATTTAAGTAGAATAACGATATTGAAGAATTGTGAGAAAAAGTTTCCATCATTCCGTGGAGTGGTAGTGGATTAGCGAGTGGTAGTGAAGTACCAAGTGGCAGTGGAGTGGTGACCTATTGTCTTGGCGGTGGAGTGGCGGCGAAGTGGTATGAAAGTGATTTAAAGCGCACTGCAGTATTGAGGGGCGAACTAATGGTGTCACCAATTCATCACTTACAATGGGAATTTATTTTGACTTTTTATTAGTGTTTT